>JAUIMM010000378.1:6732500-7462500 GCA_031769625.1 Taudactylus pleione
CAATACCATCCCTACAGTGAAGCATTGTGGTGGCAGCATCATGCTGTGGGGATGTTTTTCAGCCGCAGGAACTGGGAGACTAGTCAGGATAGAGGGAAAGATGAATGCAGAAATATACAGACACATTCTGGATGAAAACCTGCTCCAGAGCGCTCTTGACCTCAGACTGGGGCGACTGTTCATCTTTCAGCAGGACAACGACCCTAAGCACACAGCCAAGATATGAAATGAGTGGCTTCAGGACAACTCTGTGAATGTCCTTGAGTGGCCCAGCCAGAGCCCAGACTTGAATCCGATTGAGCATCTCTGGAGAGATCTGAAAATGGCCGTGCACCGATGCTTCCCATCCAACCTGATGGAGCTTGAGAGGTGCTGCAAAGAGGAATGGGCGAAACTGCCCAAAGATAGGTGTGCAAGCTTTGTTGCATCATATTCAAGAAGACTTGAGGCTGTAATTGCTCAATACATTGTTGATGCACCTTTGGCAGCAGGGCCGTAGCTAGGGTAGTGCGGCCGGTGCCATCGCACAGGGCACCACAGGTCAGGGGGCGCTGTTTGGGCCTGTCAAATTTCTGTTTATTATTATTCTTGCTTTTAGCTGCCTGTTATTTCATCCCCAGCATCTCCTGGCCTCTCCTATCTCTTCCCTGGCCTTTCCCCATGAAGCCATGGCCCTCTTTTGGGTGCATTATGGACCTCATTCAGAGTCAGTCATTGTGGCCGCACGGTCATACGCCACTGATGGTCGCTAAACTGCGCATGCATAAAATTTGCAATGCACGTGCGCAAACTAGCTATTACGATCAGAAATTTCTCTCTCCTTCAACTTGGCCAGGTCGTTAGTTTGAGAGTGACAGGATGAGGCGTTTGTGGGTGGTAACAGGGGAAGGTGCTTGTGAACGGGGGAGTGGAGATCCGAACGCAGGCGTGCCTGATTATGCAAACAGCGTTTTATGGGAGTGCATAATTAACTAAGTAGTGTCATGGCACATGTGACATGGGTGGTTTTTACACTGACTTGATTGTAGTGCTTAAGAGAGGGTATGGTCAACCTTAAGGTCTACGACCAGCTCCTATGGTTCCTGGTGGTCTTGATTAATCCTTATATGCCTGGAGATGACGTGTAAGGATAACGAGAAGGGGGCATATTTTTAGTCTTGCGGCCGCATCCTCCCCTCACTCATCCAGCTAATGATCCCATCTTAACGACGCAACTTGCGAGTGCTTCATTTGCATATCCGGCCCCTTTTACCTTACGACCGTGCGGCCGCAACGACCGACTCTGAATGAGGTCCTATGTCCCTTTGAAAAATGAGGGGGGTGCCAATGCTCTTTCTGGCACAGGGCACCAAATAGTCTAGTTACGGCTCTGTTTGGCAGCAAAGGCTGTGAATACTTATGTGCATGCAATATTTTTGTGTTTTGTTTTTTTTAATTAAATTTGCAAAAATCTCAAACTTTTTACACTGTCATTATGGGGTATTTGTGTGTAGCATTTTGAGGACAAAAATGTATTTATTAATTTTGGAATAAGGCTGTAACATAACAAAATGTGGAAAAAGTGAAGCGCTGTGAATACTTTCCGGATGCACTCTATATGTTCCCATCACTACCATCATTGTCCTGTGGCTATATTTACTAAATGGACACCTGAAAAAGGAGGTGGCTATGACAGATGAGAGGTCAAACTGCTTCCAGTTTTAGCTATCCTACCTTTGTAACATGTATTCAAAAAAGTAAAAGCTGCATTAAATTTAGTTTTATCAGTGTGGATTTATTTATCGTGTAGCGCCCCCCCCTGCTCCAATTTTTTTAAATGCATAGTGTTATACTCTATATTACTTACTTTTTCTTCTATCTTCATCCAACATAATCCATTGGGACTTCAAAAACAAAAACTGCATTTACCGAATAAGACTGAGCCTTACGGCAGTTTTGAATGTGGGAGGACTTGGGGATGGGTACGGGATGCTGGCGCTCGGGATCCCAGCGGTAAAAATCATGACGCCAGCATCCCGACATAGTTAGGATTACTACACATGTCGGTCTGTATCCTTAACCTCCCCCCTTCCCTACCCTAACTTTCCCCGCACCCTAAAGCTAACCCTCCCCACTTTGTGACTAACCCCACTACTTCCCTTTGGGTGCCGAGATTTTGACAGGTGTTGGGATTCCAGCGCCGGGATTCTAAGTGTCGGCATCCCCTATGTCTGGATACTGAACGTATCCCCGTGACTTGTGGCTAATTGACCCCATAGTATCCCCCATTAATTTGATATTGGAAGCCCTTGGAGTGGTTAGAATTTAATCACACGGAGTGGCCCTTTTTAGTGTTTTATTTAGTTTTTGCACAATAGTTTGGTACCTATACCCTGTCACTCAGTTCACGCTGCTTTTATAGAGCACTGTAGTTTCTCAGTGTGATGTGTTGCTATCTCATTATGCCAGTTTCATCATTTGCACCTACTGTAGGTGGAAAATATTATATTAACTCCTATTTTCCTACTTTTTAAAAACTATTAGTGATGTTATGAAAGCAACACCTATGTCTATCTTTGTAATATATGTATATTATGTGATTTTCTGTGTATGTGTATATAATATAATCAGTCATGATATTTCTTTTGATCTTGTTTTCATTTAATGAAGCAGCTAGATAATGTGGATGAGGTGCCGAGATGATAGGAGGCTGTATAACGTCCTCACTTTGTTGCACCCACAGCATCAGGGAGATTTATGGACTCTCCTGGGAGATCCCCACTATTTTAGGGAGGAACCCTGACCTTTTAGGGAAAGTCATCACGTATTATGGTGCGTAAACACGGTACGATTCTAATGGACATGAACAATAATGATATCGTTCAAAGCGCCTTTTTTTTTTTTTGTGCCTTTCAACCCTCAAATGACCAGCGATGCGTGGACACGTATGGACGATAACGATGTCGCCCATCGACTGTTCATGCAGGCCAACCTGGACGATATTATCCAGGTTACATAGGGACCCGTGATCGTTGAATGTGGGTCGCTGGCCCCGTCATTGGTGGTTTGCTGGATGAACGATATCGATCATCCAGCACACTGGGAAGGTGCAGGGAGATCAGTCAACGATATCGTTATCGCTGACCGTCCCGTGTTTACGCACCATTACACTAACTTTGATGTATGGATTAGATACGTTTAGGTGGCGTTACATCCAGTTTGCATGGCTACTATTGGGATATCCACTAGCTATAGATATGTATGGTGTATATAATATGCACTATTATATGCTATGTGATTTGTGGGTCTGTTTTATATAGAATGTCCTATTCTCTTCTGTGATCTGCACAGCTCAGGCCAGAGACTGCTCCAGTTTTACTTTGGCTACAGGGAGGACCAGGAGGGACGTCCATGTTTGGCCTCTTTGTGGAGCATGGGCCTTACGTAGTTCAGAAGAACATGACATGTAAGCAATGACTGTTTCCCATGTACTCTGCATTGTTTACAGTACACTAAATACAGACCATGCAATGCTGCTGATATAGGTCCTGATTCAGACCCGCTCGCGAGCGATATGTCGATGGTGGCCCAGTACGCATGCGCTCGACGGAGCCGGCTCCGTCATGCGCAAGACCCGGATAGCAACGGGCAAACGTCGCTCCGGCCCTCGTTCCAAAGGGGGCGTGCTGCCGATGTTGAGTGACAGCACGCCCCCTTTGGTGGGTGGGCCGGGGGAGTGGCTGCCCAAACGGAGGCGTTGCCATGTTAACGCCTCCGTTTGGGTGTGGCTCCACTGACATCACGAGTGATGTCAGTGGATGAGATGTCGGCTCTGTGAGAGCTGAAATCTCTCTGGGGCTTGCGGCAATGAGACCCTACTGCAAGGGTCTCGTCGCAAGCCAGATGGTCTTGACCATCGCGACCATCTTCCTGGCCGCTCGCTATAGCTGTGGGTGGTCACCCACAGCTATGCGAGCGGCCAGGAGGCCGCTCTAAAAAACAATAAGGCCGGCCCTGATTCAGAGCGAGCGCTCTGTCAGAGCGTCCGCCTCTGAATCAGGGCCATAGTGTGTTCATTAGATGTACGAGTGTGCAACAAAAGGAATGAGCAGTTCCATACTTGCCTCCTTTTTACCCCCAGCGGAAACTCAAAGGGCAAATGCTGTACTTCGTGATGACCGTGTGCATCATTGTGAGCCCCTTCCTCCCACCCCCCACCAACACTCCTCCAGGAGAACTCGCTGAAATTCTGTATATAAATCTTACCTTCAGTTACAGTGCTGATCTGACATGACATGCCATGAGCCTGACTCATGGGTTTGATTCAGTTATCTCTCACTCCCGCAAATAATTTTGGCTTTATGCTGCCTTAGTTAAGGTGCGTATCCACTAGCAGATAGGGAAACGACAGTATGATTACAACATTGTAATCATACAGTCGTTCCTCATAATGTACAGTGCCTACACTGAACGATATGTGCAGGCACCCTCCTTATCCTCGAACATGGTCAATCTGTCGTTCACGGCAGACTGACCTCCATGTTCATGTGATGATTGATCAGTTTCCGACATTATAGTGCATGATTTGTGAACGATTAATGAGCGATTACGATTTCGTAATCGTTCAATCGCTCATTTAAATCGCCTAGTTGATATACAGCATAGCTCTGGACTCGCTGATATTTGTTCCGAGCCCCATAGTAGGGCTGAATTTAAAAAAACAGCACGTCGGGGCGAGTTCAGGCTGCGAGTGGGGTGAGATGAGGTCCAGTTGCCGGCGTTTCCACTCCATTGCAACTACATCTCTTCCCATTTGCGGTTCATCAAATTGTCTCCTTCAAATGATCAAGTTCAGTGATGGTCACAAAATTTCGGTCTGACTTTAGTAACACTCCTAGCAAACAAAGGTTTAAATGCAAATTATGCAGAGGTCATGTCATCTCAGGCTACTCCAAAGCATGTGTCAGTATCCAAAGCACAAGCTGTATGAGTAATGGTGGGAGTTTATCCCTTATCCAAACAAAACACAGTTTGTACAGCAACAACATCTGTCTTGGAGTTATAGTTTGTATTTTTGTTTATTAATGAGCAAATGTTGCATAATTTAAAAATTATTTTTTTTTTTGTTTTTTTTTTTTATAGTGGTTCATCGGGACTTCGCTTGGACAAACAAGTATTCAGTGTTATACATTGATAATCCAGTAAGTATTTGTATTTATCATTATTATTTTATTATCATCATTGGGTGCTACAAGGGGACTGCAGCGCTGTAAAAAAGATATTCAAATTTATAGTACAAAACATAACAGGACAAAATATAAACTTAACCCGTTAATGGAAGCAGCAGACTTGCAATGGCCGTGTCTCATCCAGTAGAATAGAGAGGAAATGGATATTGCATAAAGTCCTGCCCAGTCACATAGGTTCTCTTTATTGTACCTAATTGAACTACTTGGAGGCTGAGTAGGAATGACAGGAGCATGCTTAGACGTGGGTTGTCTTCGATTCTCCTATAGTTATGCACAGGGCTTGTTTTTTTTGCCAAACTTAGATGATTGGTATAAATGCTGTTTGTTTTCCTCTCATGGATCAGTGAAGAGAGCAAGTATGAGGAAGTATGTTTTTTGGATTATTATTACTTGTTAGAACATTGTATGGCTTTTTTATACTAGTGTTTGCATGCAGACCTTCCCTACCTATCTGTGTTTGTTCCTCCAATCCTGTGCTGTGCAGGTATGTGACTACAATGCTCTTTATAGTTCTACAAGATTCTCTGTGTATGAAATACATCCAGCTCCTAGCCTGTGTACAAGGCGTGCAATCTCCATGTAGCGGTGCATGTCTTCACCCTGACAAGTCTGCATCTGCTGACACTCTTCTATTATATTAAGACCGATAACTATAGTAATATGGCATTTTTTTGTGTGTTTTTATTATATGGCTTAGTGCAGTATTTCCCAAAATCTTACCTCAAGGCACTGCAACACTCCAGGCTTTAAGGATATCTCTACTTGAGCACAGATGGCTACAGCAAAATGACAGTTACTACCAATGAAATCTCTTGTACTTACGAATAGATATCCTTAAACCTGGACTGTTAGTGTGCCTTGAGAACTTAGTATGGGAATCAGTGGGGTACAACTTCTTTTACACATCCTAAAACATACTGTCGATGTGTCTATCCTAAGCAATAGCACAGCCTGGCCAACCTGTGGCTCTCTATCTATTGTGAAACTGCAAGTCCCAGCATACCCTCCCACCAATCTGCAGGTAAAGCATGCTGGGACTTGTAGTTTCACAACCTGAGAGCCACATTGTGGCCAGGCCTGCAATAGCACATGGATCCTTTAATAATCTGAACATTCAAAACATTGTTATATTTTTGTTTTAGGTAGGAACGGGGTTCAGCTTTACAAGAGATAACAAAGGCTATGCAGTAAATCAAGATGATGTAGGAAGAGATTTGTACAGGTATAAACTTGGTTGTTGAGTTTCTTTCCCCCCCAATCCTCCCCCCCCCCCCCCTTTTTTATTTATTTTAAATGACTGTGTACACAATAGCGTTGTCTCCATAGAGAGAAAATTATCTTTGTATGAGATATCAGTCTAATACATAAGAGGTGACAAATTCAACTTGTTTCCTGTTGCTCTTTCCACTGCCTGTATGCACAGACCCATATTCTTGAGATCATGTAAAAAAAAATGTTTTTATATATTCTCTTCCCCTTTCCCTTTGCCCCCCCTCTTTCCCTTTGCCCCCCCTCTTTCCCTTTGCCCCCCTCTTTCCCTTTGCCCCCCCCTCTTTCCCTTTGCTCCCCCCCTCTTTCCCTTTGCTCCCCCCCTCTTTCCCTTTGCTCCCCCCCTCTTTCCCTTTGCTCCCCCCTCTTTCCCTTTGCTCCCCCCTCTTTCCCTTTGCTCCCCCCCCTCTTTCCCTTTGCTCCCCCCTCTTTCCCTTTGCTCCCCCCTCTTTCCCCTTTGCTCCCCCCTCTTTCCCTTTGCTCCCCCCCTCTTTCCCTTTGCTCCCCCCCTCTTTCCCTTTGCTCCCCCCCTCTTTCCCTTTGCTCCCCCCCTCTTTCCCTTTGCTCCCCCCCTCTTTCCCTTTGCTCCCCCCCTCTTTCCCTTGCTCCCCCCCTCTTTCCCTTTGCTGCCCCCCTCTTTCCCTTTGCTGCCCCCCTCTTTCCTTTGCTGCCCCCCTCTTTCCCTTTGCTGCCCCCCTCTTTCCCTTTGCTGCCCCCCTCTTTCCCTTTGCTGCCCCCCTCTTTCCCTTTGCTGCCCCCTCTTTCCCTTTGCTGCCCCCCTCTTTCCTTTGCTCCCCCCCTCTTTCTCTTTCTCTCATCCCCTCCCCCCCCCCTTTCTCTTTCTCTCTCCCCCCCTTTCTCTTTCTCTCTCCCCCCCCTTTTCTCTTTCTCTCTCCCCCCCTTTCTCTTCTCTCTCCCCCCCTTTCTCTTTCTCTCTCCCCCCCTTTCTCTTTCTCTCTCCCCCCCTTTCTCTTCTCTCTCCCCCCCTTTCTCTCCCCCCCCCTTTCTCTCTCCCCCCCCTTTCTCTCTCCCCCCCTTTCTCTCTCCCCCCCTTTCTCTCTCCCCCCCTTTCTCTCTCCCCCCCCTTTCTCTCTCCCCCCCCCTTTCTCTCTCCCCCCCCCTTTCTCTCTCCCCCCCCTTTCTCTCTCCCCCCCTTTCTCTCTCCCCCCCTTTCTCTCTCCCCCCCCTTTCTCTCTCCCCCCCCTTTCTCTCTCCCCCCCCTTTCTCTCTCCCCCCCCCTTTCTCTCTCCCCCCCCCTTTCTCTCTCCCCCCCCTTTCTCTCTCCCCCCCCCTTTCTCTCTCCCCCCCCTTTCTCTCTCCCCCCCCCCTTTCTCTCTCCCCCCCCCCTTTCTCTCTCCCCCCCCTTTCTCTCTCCCCCCCCTTTCTCTCTCCCCCCCTTTCTCTCTCCCCCCCCTTTCTCTCTCCCCCCCCTTTCTCTCTCCCCCCCCTTTCTCTCTCCCCCCCCTTTCTCTCTCCCCCCCCTTTCTCTCTCCCCCCCCTTTCTCTCTCCCCCCCCCTTTCTCTCTCCCCCCCCTTTCTCTCTCCCCCCCCTTTCTCTCTCCCCCCCCTTTCTCTCTCCCCCCCCTTTCTCTCTCTCTCTCTCTCTCTCTCTCTCTCTCTCTCTCCTCCCCCCCTTTCTCTCTCTCTCTCTCTCTCTCTCTCTCTCCTCCCCCCCCCTTTCTCTCTCTCTCTCTCTCTCTCTCTCTCTCTCTCTCTCTCTCTCTCCTCCCCCCCTTTCTCTCTCTCTCTCCCCCCGGTCCCCTACATCAGTGCTGCTTTTAGGGACTGTTGCAATGCTGGAAATGACAGCCAGCTAATTAGATGGTTGTGACACTCAACTTCAGGACATTGAGAACAACAAAACAAACATATTGCTTTATAAATTAAATTGGTGTGTGTGTATATATATATATATATATATATATATATTTTATTTATTTTTTTTTTTGTTTACGAGTGATACAAGTCAAATAATTTAGCAATACAGGTGGAGTCTCCCGTATCCAAAATGCTTGGGACCAGGAGTATTTTGGATATCAGAATATTCTGTATTTTGAAATATTGGCATACCATAATGAAATATCTTGGGAATAGGACCAAAATCTAAGCATACAATGCTTTTTGTTTTTTTTTCTACACCTTTATATACACAGCTTGCAGATAATTTTATACAATATTTTCAATAATTTTGTGCCTCAAACAAAGTTTGTGTACATACATCAAATTCATTTGTTTCATATACACCTTATATACACAGTCTGAATTTCATTTTATACGATTGTTTAAGGCACAAAATTATTACAACTAAGTTTGTGTATATTGAGATAGTGAAACCTTTTGCTTTTTCATGGTTCAGTCATGCTAAAAATATTCCGTATTTCGGAAAATAGTTGGATATGGGAGACTCAACTTGTATATGGATTTGTCACTTTTCTTAATATTATAATATTTCTTGGCTCTCATTGCAGTGCGCTCATACAGTTTTATCAGATATTTCCTGAATATCAGCAGAATGAGTTTTATGCTACTGGAGAAGTAAGTATAAAGTCTTTTGTATAGTTATTTCTGAACTGCAAAAGTGTAACCTGTTAAGATAGATAGCTGAACTGTAGGCAATATTTGTATCTAGTGTGATGGGGACATATGTATTATTAGGTTTGCGGCAATAAGAAATAAATGTTCGCCCGACTGTATTAAAATACACTGTAGTGACTGGGTCTCCGAATGTTATAGATGTGTCCACATACATACATCTTACTCCCTTACAGCCGTGGCGTTACTCTGTCCTGCTGAGCGTCTCTTCGTGTGACTTTTTACCTTCAAATGCGTCTTATTCGCAAACTGATGTAAATAGGACGCACAAGCAGCTTCTGCTGATTAAAATATGCGGCATACCTATACTCTGTGTACCACTGCTGCTATATCTGCATGCGCAATGCTACGTTAGGGTCACAGCCGCTGACCTTGTAACATAGTATTTTGCATGCAGATACAGCCGTAGAAATAGTCGTTAACTTTCTATTAAGCCAAAACAGGTGATTTAATTAACTGACTTATTGCTGCTTGACATAAGTGAACTGAGCTGGATAGCTATACAAGTGTTGGCTTAATATATGGACTATTAACTGCTCAATATAGGGTTATCTACTCTTTGGAAGCCATATCAATTTATTGAAGGTTTTTTTTTGTTTGTTTTTTTTTATACTTTTTTTTTTTTTTCTTGTATTGATAATTGTTGCATATTATATGCAATGGTACAATATATATATATATTTACTATTAAAATGTACTGAAATAGTTTGGCTAACAGCGCTTCATTTTTCTTTTTGTGTTAATTTTATATAGTGGATTTTCAGTAACCCCTTAAATTGGAGCTGCAGTCTGCTAACCTATTTTATTTCGCCAACCTTTTATAGTAGCAATTAGCGTCTGATTTATCTTTTTAGATATTCTTTTTTAGTAATAGCTCAAAACTGGGTGTTAATAGGCTCAGGTAAGAGGGACCTGCTTGCAAGCTTACTATCTATAGGGAAATAGGCATTGATACAATATGTAACACTTTTATCCTTGTATAATGGTCCAGCCTGATTGCAGAGGTTCTTGGGGGGCTATATGACCCAGAGGAAGATGCACCAAGCCGTGGAGAGTGATAAAGTACCAAAAAATCGGCTCCTAATTGGCATCCCCCTCCAGTCACACAGGAATGTTGGCCAAGGGTCAACTGGATATGAAAGTGAAGAAAGAGAAAGTATGTGAAGTTGTGTGGACTGTATAGAGGGGATGTAGTATAGCTTATAAAGGTTGAGTGGTCCTGGAATTTGATAAGCTTGTCTGAAGAGGTAACTTTTCATGGACCCCATAACTGGCTCTGTGTATATCTCTGATCGTGGCCCTGGAGAATCAAAATGGATTTAAAGCCATTCAATCAATGTGTTTAATTATGTGAGCACCTCAGGGCATGTGTAAAGGTGCATACACACGTAACAATTTTTTGAACGATTTAACTAGAACGACGTCGTAATCGTTCAAAAAATTGTTCAGTTTCTGAGTCATAACGAACGATTATCGTTCATGCGCGGTCCCGTTTGTAGTTCATTCTGACTGACCAACTGAACGATTTTCATTAAGGGAAGTTACAAAAATCGTTTAGTTCAAAAAATCGTTCATTACACTTTAAATAATCTGACAGAAAATCGTTCATAAAATCGTTGGTAACATAATCGTTGTGTGTATATGCAGCTTTATTGATTATGTTTTACACATCTATACTTTACATTAGAGAGCAAAAACAACCAAGATACAGCAATGTTTGGCAGGGGATGGCCAACTTTCCACACACTGCTTTTCACTCATTAGTCTGTCTAACTATGTGTAGTAGAATGTCTGGGTGCCGAAGCAAATGCCCACCAAGGTTTAATGCACCTACTGAAATGTCCCATGCCTCACCTAGCTTTATGGAGAGGCCCATTTCCACCTAAACCGGCACATGAATCAGAAGCACAAATGGAGACGGAACAGAAAATCTTTCATGGAGGCTTTGACCGATTGTATTAAGATGGCGATAGGAATGAGTGCTAAATAAGCCTGGTTTAGCATTAATTCCTTTTGCCATTTTAAAACAATCTGTGAAAGCCACTAATGATCGGTGGTTTTAACAACCACAATACCCCTAAGTGTTTTCACGTTCCACTCGGTCACTCATCTAAAATGGTATCTGCTGTGTAATGTGAGTAAAACAGGACTATACCTTGTTGTGTGGACTTGTAGTGCTGTCTGAGCCATAACAGCAGCTGTTGTCTGTCTTGGCTCTTATACTGTAGAGCTCGTATCCTATGAATCTACATGGGGAATGCTTAGTTGGCTGACCTCCCATGGTCTGTCTGTAGCCAATCCCATGCATTCTGGCTGTGTATAATCTGGCAGTCAGTTGCACAGAATGACTATCATTGCGCTATTCAGCCCTGATTCAAGAGGAGATGTATCAAGCCTTGGAGGGAGATGCAGTGGAAAAGTTGCCCAAAGTAACGAAATCTGTCTATAACTGTCATTTCATAGACTGTGCTTAATAAATGACAATTAGAAGCTGATTGGTTGTTTTGGGCAACTTCTCCAATTTATCTCTTTCCAAGGGGCAGATTTACTAAAGCTTCTAAAACAGACATGTAAGGTTGAAGCAAGCAATCTCCCCCTTGGTATTCTGATTACTTGTAGTACAGATTTCTCTTAACTTTGATAGGTCACAAACATAGCTGGGAATGTTAGCTTTCTCACTAACCTCTACCGCAGGGGTTCCCAACCACGGTCCTCAAGGCACACTAACAGTCCAGGTTTTAAGGATAGCCAAACTTGAGCACAGGTGATTTAATTAGTATTCATTTATTTTGATTTAACATCTGTGCTCAACCATGGATATCACTAAAACCAGGACCGTTAGTGTGCCTTGAGGACCGATGTTGGGAAACACTGCTCTACCGTTATTAGTAAAGCATGTCAGGGAAAACTATTTTGTTATTGATTGAAAAACCACTGCTCCTCCTCCTCACTGTAACAAAATGTCACGGTCTTCCTACCCCCGACCAACTGCCACTCGTTGTTCCAACTGTCACTTTGCCTTACCAGCAACCTGACCCTGATGCCTTGAGGAGGAGACAGACTTAGGTCCTGAAAACACATTGGTCATTTGGAGGAATAGCAGACTTTCTTTACCAGGCCTGGCAGATGCCGGAGCCTCCATTATAACAACTGCCCATTGTTTGCTGTATTCCAGTAAAGTGATTCACCTGCTTTTAATTTGGATTAATATAAAATGCACTTCTTATTTATTATATTATCAGGTTTTAAATGCTGTATACATTTTTTTTTTCCACCCTATGTGGGAGATGTATCAAAGCTTGAATAGCAATAAAGTGGTGAGAGTTAAAGTACCAACCAATCGGCTTCTAACTGCCATTTTACAGGCTGTGTTTGAAAAATGTCAGTAAGAAGCTGATTGGATCATACTTAATCTGTCTCCAATTTGTCTCTCCAAAGGTGGTTGGGCTGGAAACATAGAGGGAGATCGAAGTTTTAAGAATATTTAGGTCATTGGGAGCTGGTTATAACTTAACATAATACAGGGTGTATGTATATTTTGCCTTCTAAATTATTATCCCTATGAGTTCCTACAACTCACACGAAGAGTTTTTTGTTACTTGAAACCGCCTGAAAGGAAGGGTTTTTATTTTTTATATGATGATATTTATTTGTTCACTATATTTGGGCTACCAAAGGTAGAGCCATATTCATAACCTCAACTTTCACATTTTATTCACGTCTCTTTAGGTTGAGGGTTTACCCTGATGTGTGATGAGCTATTTAGACCCTATTTATGTAACAGCTCTCGACCCCTTTTCTCTGGAATCTGTATGTAATCCCGGCGGCTGAATAGCCACCGGATCAAATACCGACAGTGGAAGACCAACAGATCAAAATCCTGTCTGGGGCTGGTAAGCACCCTAACCCTCCCTTAGTGGTGCCTAACCCTAACCTCCCCCTGTTGGTGCCTAACCCTAACCTCTCTCTAGTGGTGCCTAACACCCCCGCCCCCCCCTATGCGGCTACAACCTAAGACACCCGGCATACCTTCGTTCGGTATGCTGGACGTCGGGATTTTGTTGTGGGGCTAATGATAGGCATCGGGATGTCAACACCTATCTTTAGTCCATGCCTGGCTTCCAGTGTGGGATCCCGCGGCACGCGGTAACCTGACTACATCCCCTTTTCTCTCTTGTCCATGTCATGTTGTGGTTTTTTTTTTTTTTCCCTGAGGTGTTCACATGCTTTACTAATACCTGTCACCTGAGAGTTGGTTTGGGTTGGAACAGACGTGGGAGGCTGAAGAGGAGACTTGGGAGGTGTGCATAAACCTGGGTGGCTTGAGCCAGGACTTCATCATGTATTGCTGTGAGGAGGTAGAGAAGCTGTAGAGGATGATGGGCCCGAAGGCGAGAACAAGAATGGAATGTCTTTATTAAAAAGCAGGTTGTAATGAGAGCTGGAAATGATAATATTGAATGAATGAGCATAATCGGATTGGGCCCGATGATGCTGGATCGTGGATTTGAATCTGATGTTGATGAATTGATGAAATTGACGGTTGGGACCAATGCTGATGAATTGAAGAACTTCGTTGATATGAACTCAATGTTGGAAGCATCGGAGGAGACCGATGGTTGGAGGTATCGGCTGGACCTATGGTAGCTGTAAGTACAAGTCTCAGTGGCAAAACCAGACTGGTGAGCAAGATGGTATAGGAGACTTGTTAAACAGATCTAGGAATGGATATAACGGACCGGGACCTTTCAGATAGAGAGTACCTGGAAGCTCAGTACTGAGCTGTAACTTCAGCAAGAAACAGAGGCCAGTCTGGAAATGGAATTTATAGGGGATTTCCCCAGAGATTGGATGCTGGGATCAGCTGGTCTGGGAGCAGCGCTCTGAGTGGAGAAAGACCGTCAGATGACAGTCCAACATGGCTGCGCCCATACTGTTTAGGAGGGAAATCCTAAACAACAGCCTGTGTGCCGCCATGCTGGCCAGACTCGCTGTGAGCAAGAGACTGCGGAGAGCCATCTCCAAGCTCTGTAACAGGACACTGAGCAGATGGGGCTGGAGCAGCACAGACAGACAGACCTCAGCACCAGCCGGGAGCGATGTGCAGCGGACCTCTGTGCTATCCTGGACAGGCACCGGAGCGGTAACGTGGTTTTAATAGTCCGGAACATGATCATACCAGTGTATGGTACAAGGATGTGGCAGAGCAGTGGCAGTTGTGTATACTAGACCGTCTTGAGGGCTGCTCAAATGAAGTGGGCGAAGTTTGATGCCACGCCATATGGGGAGCAGTGCTGCCGCCGGGACCAATGATTGGTGGCAGCCGGCAGCACTTCGTCTGCAGTGTCAAAAAAACCTAACTTCTGGCCCAGGCAGTGATGGGCTCATCTTCCTGGCAGGTTATGAGGCCTGGGCAGAGACGTCATGCAGCTGCGCCCCACAGTGCACTGCACAGCACTCCACTGACTACAGTACAAGACTGACTTGCTAAGGCTGCTGCTGTGGGCGAGGGAAGGGGCGATGAGGCGGCCTCTACTGCAAGTTCTGCAACATGGTTCAGGTCAGTCTTCTATGGGGGCAATGAATGTGTATTTTATTATTTTCCTGTGAGTGTTTTATTTGTTTATGTTGGGACCAATGTGGGGCTGATGCGGTGTAGGACACGGCTGTATATGTGTCTATCTTTTGCCGGGTGCACGTCTGCGACTTTATGCAATTGCAGCTACAAAGTGCTTCCCTGGTGTACATCCGTGTGTATAAATGTGCAAGGACTGAGACACGCACAGTCAGCGTCCAAACATGCTGAAATACCGCTTGTTGTGTCCTTAGACGCCACCATAGGTCGTACCATCGAAACTTGCACTAGCCCTATGGCAGGTGCAGTTTCTCTGTCTGATTGTGGCGTTGCAATACTCGAGCGGCCTAATTTTTTATTGATCGTTAACCATGAGAGATATGTGTCTCTAAATATAATATTATGTAGAAATTGTACCGGAATTTTGTGTCTCGGTGTCTGTATCAAAGACGCTGGTGAATAGGGGTGAAATAGTGCGTTCTCCAACTCTAAATCCTTAAATACTGAAGTGTTCAGAAGCCAATCTTTAACATATCTGAAGTGTGTTGCATTCTGAAAAGCTGCCAGGTCCGGGAACCCCATGCCCCCTCTAAGTTTAATCTGTGTCAGTTTTCTAACGGCTATGCGAGGCTTTCCTTCCTGCCACAACAACTTCAGAAACTGTTGTGTACATTTACGCATGTCGGCATTTGTCATTTTAAGAGGTAGCATCTGCATAAGGTAAGTTATTTTTGGAAACAGAATCGATTTGATAACCACATTTCTACCAAGGAGTGATAGTGGAAGGTGTTGCCACTGTGTTGTTAGACTTTCAATAGCCAGTAAGGTTTTTCGGTAATTGGTTTAATATAAACTGTCTACGGACTCAGTGATATACACCCCTAAATACTTGATTTTGTCATGTACTAATCTAAAGGGGAGCAAATGAAGTTGGATATGTGCCACTTTGAGAGAGTTTCTGCAATGGGAGTTCCTCCGACTTGTCGTAATTTATTTTGTACCCAGCAAATGAGCTAAATGTGCCGATTATTTTTAAAATGGCAGGGATAGAAATATCGGGTTGAGATATCAATAAAAGCATATCATATGCGAAAAGTGATAGTTTATACTGTTTCGCTTCCAACCGTATGCCATGAAAGTCTGGGCAGTTCCTTAATGTCACTGCTAGTGGCTCAAGAGCTAGGGAAAAAAGCAGGGGGGATAAAGGGCACTCCTGCCTCGTTCCACGCTGTATATTGAACGGCTGGGATAATTTTCCATTGACAAAAATTTGCGTATACGGAGCGTGATATATCCGTTTGATAACCTTTAGGTAGGCCTCCGGGAACCCAAACCTATCAAGCGCTTTGAAAAGATGGTCCCATGTAACCATATCGAAAGCTTTCTCTGCATCAAGTGAGAGTAACCTATTTTTCCTATATTGGAGCTCTGGTCCCCGGAGGTCTGGATCTGGTACATCAGAGAAATCACTTTACTAACATTAGTCACTGAGTGCCTGCCCCAGACAAAATTTGTTTGGCCTTTATGTACCATAGAAGGCACTATGGCTTTAAGCCTTTCCGCTAACAATTTTGCAGTCCGAGTTAAGTAGAGATATTGGCCTATAAGAGGCAGGGGACAATGGATCTCTATCTGCTTTAGGTATTAGTCTAATTAACGCTGCATTAAAGTACAGTGGTATGGAGCCGTTATTTATTATAGCATTGTAAAATTCAGTCAATGTGGGTACGATTTTGTCTTTAAGTATCTTAAAGAACTCCCCACTGAGTCCATCCGGGCCTGGGGTTTTTGCCGATTTTAGAGCTTGAATAACTCCCCTCACTTCCTCCTCTGAAATAGGTGCCAATAGAGCTTCTATGTGCCCTGGGGTGGTTCGTGGTAGTGTCACAGATTCCCAAAACTGTTTTTTATTTTATGTAGATATAGGGTCTTGACTATGTAGGTTGGAGTAAAATTCCATAAGTATAGTTAGTACTTCTTCAGTCTTTGTCCTCGTGACTCCTCTCTCATCCTGTAAAGCTGTAATTACAGCCGGAGGGCGTTGACCTTGTAAAAGAAAGTAGCCTACCCGATTGATTCGCATATCTGTAAAATCTATATCTCGAGGATAGCATCTTTTTTCCGACTCTTGTGTGAGTAGAGCATTAAACTGTGTTTTATTAGTAATATATTTCAATCTGTTCACTCTTGTAGGATATTTCGAGTATGTACTAAATGACTGGGACAGACTTTCCTTCGTCTCTAGAAAAGAACGAGAGTTTGCCACATTTTGTGCCTTAGTATATGAGATTATATGACCTTTCAAAACAGTTTTCGCCATTTGCCAAAATAGGGCTGGATCTGACCTATGGTTCTCATTATTAGATGCATAGTCTTCCCAAGCTGAGAGTAAAGACTGCTGGAAATTACGAGACGAGGCCAAATAAGTGGGAAATCTCCACTGTCTATGTCCTCCCCCAGAGTCCTCAGAGTCTGTCAAGCCACACCACCGCGTGGTCTGACAATGCAACTGGATAAATATCTGTCCTAGAAACACTTGGCGACAAGTGCTTCGAAACAAGAAGATAGTCTAGACAGGAGAGAGAACCATGTGCAGCAGAGACACGCATCTATGCACGTGTTTTGGGGTTTCTCTAGATATCACTAAGCTTTAATTGAGTTTAATACCTAGCTGGGAGGAGATATATCGTTGTGCCATGGGGCCACCACGATCCAGCGCCGGTGTGGCCACTGTACTAAGATCTCCCCCCCCAATTAACATATTAGAATTTAAGTATGCATAAATTTTTCTGGCTACTGTGGTAAAAAAGGATCTACAATACACAGTCGGGGCATATAATGAGCATAGTGTGATACGTCTTGACCCAAAAGATACATCTATTATCACAAACCTCCCATTTGGATCACATATTTTAGTATGTATAGTGTAGATTCCAGATTTTTTAATTAGTATAGCTGTTCCTCTAGATTTTGAGTTGTAATATGAATAAGCCACTATTTTATATTTAAACTTTGTCAGTTTTTCATGTTCATCTGTGAGATGTGTTTCTTGTAACATAACTACATCCACATTTAATTTGTTTAGAATTGAGTATTTTCGTTCTTTTAGCTGGCGAGTTAATTCCGCCAACGTTAAATGTACAAAATTTCAACAAGGCTATGAAAGAGCAACTTGGAGTTTAAGTTGGGTAATATAGGATTTCATAAATATAATCAGTGGAGCTAAACCTGTTACACAATGCAGGAGATAATTATAGTATATAAACAAGTGGAAGTGTTCAACCAAGGACTATCCGCCACGGGAGGTACATCAGGTCTCAACACAAAAGATGTAAGGTATCAGACAGGACCAGGGAGAGGGAAAACACAAAAAGGTATGCAAACATAACATCCTCTTTCTATTCAAAAAGAGGGCAAAACATACAGTATAAACGCATCAACAGATAACTTCGACAAAGGGAACCCATCGGCAACCCTTGTCAGACAAATTTTCCAACGCCAACTGAAGGGACGTCCCCAAATCATGGGAAAATACCCTAGATCGCAAAAAGCATAACATACCCATCTCTGGTTTTTGGGTTTCCAATAAAACTAAATCAAACTAAAATAATAACTTCGCGTAATCGCTCATTTTGAGGTGTTCATATAGAATAGTATATCTTGGATTCTAGTCAGTCTGATGAGAAAGACTCTACCACTCACATTACAGCCTGATACCAGCAAAGGCAAAACATCAAACTCTCAGTTTGAAAGTATCAAACAACAGACATATAAAACATTCATTTAGTCGTAACATTAGCCCTATATTTTTCCGTCCATGAAACAAGGAAAAAGATATAAGGAACTTTTAAGCTTTGTAGTAGATCAGCCCATAAAGGTTGGATCTTACGTCAGTCCTGGTCTAACATAGTGGAATCGGAAACATGAACTATCGTCTCCTCCTCCTGTAGATAACCTCTTGCCTCATCAACTGTAAGAAAGTCCTTGAAGTAGTCATCGCTGAATATTCGTAGTCTGGCCGGAAAAAGAAGTGCAAAATGTTTGTTGCTCTTAAATAAAGCGGAGCATATTGGCGTAAACTCTCTCCGGGCCTTAGAAACATCTGCCGAAAAGTCCTGGAACAGGAGAAGATGGTGGGATTCCCAACTCGCCGAATCTTTTTTCCTAAAAGCCTTCCATAGTTCCTCCTTTTGGGCATAATTGAGACAGCGGATTATGACTGCTCTGGGTCGTATGTTTTTCCCCTTGTGGTTTTCGAGGTCATCGATTTCTGTTTTGGAGTTTAATTTTAAGTTTAGAGTCCCGATCAACTTGCTGCCGCAGTTGGGCAAGATCCTGGAATACGAGGGTTGTCCAAAGAGTAATGCCTAAATGCTCATAGTTCTGAAATAATATGCAACATTTATTTTAAACTTTGTGAGTTTGTATTTTAATATGTCTGCTAGCTATATACAGTGCCTTGCAAAAGTATTCACCCCCTTTGTAATGTAACAAAAAAGGTTAAAGCCAACCTGTAAGTTATTATTATTATTTTTTTTATCTGAATTTTATGTGATGGATCTGCACAAAATACTCTAATTTGGTGATGTGAAATGAGAAAAAAATATATATAAAAAAGAATCTTTATAAATACAGTTCTGAAAATTGGCATGTGCATATGTAATCACCCCCTTTGCTACGAAGCCCCTTAAAAGTTCTTGTGCAACCAATTACCTTCAGAAGTCACATAATTAGTGAATGAAGTCCACCTGTGTGAAATCTAAGTGTCACATGATCTGTCAGTATAAACACACCTTTTCTGAAAGGCCCCAGAGGCTGCAACACCACTAAGCAAGAGGCATCGCACCATGAAGACCAAGGAGCTCTCCAAACAAGTCGGGGACAAAGTTGTTGAAGTACAATTCTGGGTTGGGTTATAAAAAAAATAAAAAAAAAATATCCAAATCTTTGATGATCCCCCGGAGCACCATCAAATCAATCATAATCAAATGGAAAGAACATGGTACCACAACAAACCTGCCAAGAGAGGGCCACCCACCAAAACTCAGACCGGGCAAGGAGGGCATTAATCAGAGAGGCAGCACAGAGACCAAAGGTAACCCTGAAGGAGCTGCAAAGTTCCACAGCAGAGAATGGTGTATCTGTGCATGTGACCACAATAAGCCATACACTCCATAGAGCTGGGATTTATGGAAGAGTTGCCAGAAAAAAGCCATTACTTAGATAAAAATAAGAAGACATGATTTGAGTTTGCCAAAAGGCATGTGGGCGACTCCCCAAAATTGAACTTTTCGGCCACCAAGGAAAACGCTATGTCTGGCGTAAACCTAACACATCCCATCACCCCAAGAACACCATGCCCACAGTGAAACATGGTGGTGGCAGCATCATGCTGTGGGGATGTTTTTCAGTAGCATGGTCTGGGAAACTGATTCGAGTCCAGGGAAAGATGGATGGTGCTAAATACAGGGATATTCTTGAGTAAAACCTGTTTCAGTCTGCCTGTGATTTGAGGTTCACCTTCCAGCAGGACAATGACCCGAAGCATACTGCTAAAGCAACACGAGTGGTTTAAGGGGAAACATTTAAATGTGTTGGAATGGCCTAGTCAAAGCCCAGATCTCAATCCAATTGAGAATCTGTGGTCAGACTTGAAGATTGCTGTTCACAAGCGGAAAGCATCCAACATGAAGGAGCTGGAGCAGTTTTGCCTTCAAAAATTCAGGGGGCAAGATGTGGCAAGCTCATAGACTTATCCAAAGCGACTTGCAGCTGTAATTGCCACAAAAGGTGGCTCGACAAAGTACTGACTTTAGGCAGTTGAATAGCTATGCACGCTGAAGTTTTCTGTTATGTTGTCCTAAATGTTTGATTCACAATATAAAAAAAAAACACAACTTCACAGTTTTAGGCATGTTCTGTGAATGAAATGATGCACACCTTCAAACAATCCATTTCAATTACAGATTTTTGCAAGGCACTGTATATATTTTAGTTTAGGTAGTCCAAGAAATACCATGGAATCCAAGATGAAACAAAGAGCCGTCATTGAATTTCTAGAAAAAGAAGGGTGCAGTGCTACAGAAATCCACAGAAGACTGAAAAAAGTGTATGGTGAGTGTACAATTGACTATAGCAATGTCAGAAGGTGGATGAAGCATTTTCAATCGGGAGAATCGTCAGTGTGTGTCAAACCTTGTGGTGGCAAGACCATCAACTGCAGTGACAGCAGAGAACCGACACAAAGTCGATGCCATGATTCATAAAGCCCGTCGTGTGACCATCAGAGATATCGGTGATGAACTTGAATGTAGCCATGGCACTGTAGAAACACTAATCAATGATCTGGGATATTGTAAAGTGTGTGCTAAATGGGTTCCAAAGCAATTAACCAGGGATCATAAGGCCCAGAGGGTGGAAATGTGCAATGACCTTTTGACCAACTTTGAAGCCAACCCTGAGACGTTTTTGGAAAATTTCATTACATGAGATGAGACCTGGGTATTCCTTTATGACCCAGAAACAAAGGCCCAATCAAAGCAATGGAAACACCCTAGTTCCCCTAGGCCAAAAAAGTTTAAATCACAGCGAACCATAAACAGTCATGGACACATTCTTCTGGGATTGCTGAGGTGTTATTCTCATCGATTACTTGGAACCAAACCAATCAATCAACAGTGATCGATAAATTATTACACTTAAGAAGCTGAAAGGAGCCATCTGCAAAAAAAAGTCAACCATTCCACTGTCAAATGTCATCTTACACCACGACAATGCCAGACCTCACACTTCAATGGCAACATCTGCGGCCATTGCCAAAATGGGGTGGGCAATAATGCCACATCACCCCTACAGTCCTGATTTGGCAACTTCTGATTTTCTTCTGTTTGCCCTCTCAAATACTGTCTCCGGGGTCACCATTTTGAAGACATAGAGGCTGTTAAAAACTCAATACGTTCCTGGGTCAGACACCAACCACTGGAATTTTTCCAAAGTGGATTCACAGCTTGGGTTGAGATTTGGAGAAAATATTTAAGGGCAGATGGTGAATTTTTTGAGTTGAGTCATTCAGTTACTAAGACTTCAAAAAGTAATGCCTAAATGCTCACAACTCAAATTTTATTATAGATACAGATTTGAAAATTTGCAGTAAAATACTTTGAACAGCCCTCGTACTTCATAGAGTAGGAAAATTCTTTTAACATCTGGCTTCTTTATATACATACCCTTGGCCCTTATGTAAAGGTCTCTTTCCGCTCAGTGTCCAGTTAACCACCTGGTATAATTTAGAGTCCTTCGTATTGGGAAAACCTCAGTTTTAAAATGATTGTATTATATACCAGGTTGATAGATGGAATCGGTATGAAATACCGCCGGCCGCATGGCCGGTGGTTCTATTCCCGGCAGCGGCAGCCCGACAGATGAACAGATCCCGTCAGCGGCAGCCCGACAGCGCTGGAAATCCTGATCGTCCTCAGGTAAGTAATAACTAACCTAACCCCCCTAACTCTAACCCTCCTTAGGGGTGCCGAACCCTAACCTCCCCCCCCAAGTCCCTAACCCTAAGTCCCTCGGGGGGGGGTGCCTAACCCTAACCCTCCGGGGGGGGGTGCCTAACCCTAAGTCCACCCGGGTGCGCTAATCCTAACCCCCCCCGCCCCGCCCCCCCCCCCCGCGGCTGTCTGCTCGCGGCGCCCGGCATCCCTTCGATCAGGATGCCGGGCGCCTATCTCTCGGTGTCGGGAAAATGACAGGCGTCTAGATATAGATGCCTGTCATTTAACCCACGCCGGGATAAAGCAGCCGGGAAGCCGGCTGTCAGGATTACATCAGCCGGTTTCCCGACTGCACCCCTGATAGATTTATGAGGGAATACAGTATTTGTGCATTTAGTCACCTTCACATACACCGTTCATGTGATTTTATGTGGGGGCCTCTTATTCCCGGATAATATGTTTATACCATAGAGACCATTTGTTCTATGTATTTTGCTTTACACATTTTGGAAAATACTTACATATGTACTGTCAATGTATTAATGTATTATTTGAAGTTCTATAAAAAAATATTTTGAAAAAAAAAACAATTTGAATTGAGCAAAGCAAAAATAAAACCGTAGTAGTAGCAGGCTTGCCTACCCTCCCGATTTGGCCGGGAGCCTCCCGAATATCGGGTGCTGCTCTCTGCCCCCTCCGCAGTAATGATAGAAACACCCGCATCGGGGGCGGTGACGCGATTCGTGTCATCGTAGCCCCGCCCCTGCTTCACAATGCCGTTAATTTCGGCATTGTGAAGAGGGAGCAGGGCCCCGATGGTATGGTCCCGTCCCCAATACTTTATCATGGCCCCGGCCACGCCCCCAGCTGTATGCAGACCTTCAGCTCCCTCCCGGAAAGTAGTAGATTCCTGTAGTACTACTGATTTTACACTACTGAACCCATGGTACAGTTATTAGGCTTAATGAAAGGTGTGATACCCTAAAGTTCATGGCATTTTGCACCATTCCACACATCTGTAGTTTGCAGCTTAGTTCAGAAGGAACCAGTGATATTCTTGAGGCATGAGGGCTAAAAAGCCCAAGGCAAATGAGAACGAACCTTGCATGGCCATTGAAGCATGAACCGTAAACCCGAATTCATTGTCTGTTTTCCATACTGGACCCTTTGCATACATAAATAACATCCTAGCTTGTTATGTGTGGGCTACAAGCTTTAAGCCTAGTGCTAGTAGGCCTTTTTTTTTACGTGGGATTGTTAGGACTTTGTTCTGATCCGTTATATTCCAGTGCCAGACTGCTTGATTACTAAATAAAATAACATCCACGCTGAAGTAATCTGACTGTTCGGTTATCTGCACCCTCGCCACACTACATCCCAAATAGCAGGGGTGACTTCTCCATATTACCAGGATTTATAAAATGCACCCAGAAAAGATTTGTCAGCACTGTTACCCCACAATAGTTGGACTAAGGTACACCACACAATATTCACCGTGTCTTATGTGACCTCCAATCCTTATCTAGACCTCTATCCAGACAAGACTTTTTATTTTTATTTTTTATTTAGATTATAAAGAATAGCAAGCAGATCCCTCCAGAACTAAACTGGCTCAAACAATTATTTATATATAAAACAGCTTGCGCACGTTTTGTTTTACTCATTTTTCATTCCTCAAGATGAGTCTGCCAGACACGTTTGACTCTGCTTACCAAAATTAAAAGCAGTTGTTGTGCTTTGTGGAAAGGAGGCAAGCCGAGGAAATTAATGTTTACCTCTTGCTGCCCAGAGTCCTTGTAAGAATGTGCCGCCTAAATAATGATCAGGTTTTCCATGCATGAAGTGAACTTCAGCTTTAAACCCATGGCTAAATAAATAGCCTCTAGAGGTGTATATATGTATTCTATTATAGTGTATGTATGCGTTCATATGGTAGAAAAAAAATAAATACATTTATATAATTATTTATATATATATATATATATAATATTTATAGAGAAAAATCAGGATAAGAACAATTCAGTTGTACCTTTTTGTAACCACATATAACTTCAAGGGTAAAGATATTCTAAGCATGCATTGAGATATTCTGCCTTTGGATCCTCTTAGGGCTCTATTCATCGTCACTTAATTTCTACAAACGCAGGTGAAAATGAAGTTATGGGGCCATTCATCAAGAAGGTAAAGCAGGAGATATCTCTGACTGAATGGCCCGCTGTCCCCATACACTAGTATGGGGACAAAATTCATCAAGCTCCAAAAATACAATATTTTCACAGCTTAATTACAGGATGGCAAGTGCTCCTTCTCTATAGGAAGGAATCCCGGGTCGTGAAAAGAGATCCTTTCGTATCCCTCCGCCCCTGGACGTCGGGGATCTTGTGCGCATGTGTGACCTGTAATAAATGTAAGATCTATCAGTATGCTAGCAGGAATAATAAGACGTTTTCTAATTCCAGTAACACCAAAACTTGGAGTATAAAGGGACTGATTAATTGTCAATCAAGTTATGTTATCTATATGTTACAATGTAAGTGCGGAAAAAATATATAGGAAAGACAAAACGTCAATTAAACAGGATTCTAGAGCACACTAGAAATATATATTGTTAAAAACCATAGCATTACGACATTTTAACAAATGTTGGAATTCTAGTTTGGCCAGTTTCTCCTTTAAAGCAATAGAAATGGTTAAATTAGATGAGAAGAATGGTTATATACTAAAATATTTATTTCTACTTCAGGGTCCATAGGGTATCCACAGGATACCTTGGGGTATAGGTGTGACGTCAGTCGCAGGGCACCAAAGAGTTAAGCTTTCAGCCTCCCAGGATGCACTAGGTCCCCCTCCTATACCCCGCCCCCGGGCCAAGGCACCTCAGTTTAGTTTGGTGCCCGGCCGGAGTCGGGTGCACCTGTTGGAGTGGGGGCTAGAAGAGCCCCTGAAGCTTTTTCTTCATGCAGCTGTGGCTGCACATCTGGATGAACAGCATGGACTGTCAGTCCTGACGTCCATGCTGTCTTCCCTACACCCCGCCGGTACCAGAACGCCGGTACTGATCCGGGGATGCTGGTGGACGTCTGGGGTCACAGCTAGCGGTGACCCCAGATGCTCCGGACCATGGCCGGATTCAAGGGGGACAGAGGTAAGCAGCGGGGTCCCGCGGTGGGTCCCCGCTGATCACATGGTCCTAAGTCCCCAGGCAGGGGGCTCCCTGGGGACTGGCTGCAGCGTGGAGCCAGGCGACCAACCTGCGCTTCCACTACCCCCTGGGACAGCGGACCGCAGCAGAGCGGTAGCGCTGCGGCGTCCCAGGGGTTAAATGCATGCCAGGGGAGCGCGCCTTCCCTGTCTCACAGCCGGCGCCTCCCCCGCTGCACACAGCCCTCTCTGCATGCTGCCGACTGGTCCTGTGGCAGCGCTCCTCCCCCAGGCCAGCCTCCTCTCTGCTCCTCGGCGGCCATCTTCTCCAGAACGCATGGTGAACGCTGCTGGAAGCGCTGGACGGAAGCATCGTGGTCTGGGTCCCCCCGCATACCTCTCCGCTGTGGCTCAGGTCTGTGTATGCAGCGCTGTGTCCTACCAGGCCCTGTGTCTGTGTAGTTGAGTAATCAGCGCTGTTAGTGCAGGATTTGTTATTTCTCTGCATTGTATGTGACTGTGCTAGCGCTGCCTGTAACTTTTCTTCTCTAAACTGTCAGCTTTATTACTGTCCCTGTTCTTCTGCTAAAGCCCTTGCGGTGCGGTGCTGCAGGGTGGTCTCTCGCCTATTTAATACTTAATTGGTGAGAGAGGTCACATACGTGGTGCCATCATGTCTGAAAGTGATTTTCCCCTCCGGCTACAGTGTACCACGTGCAAAGTACCGTTAGCGGAGGGGGAGGGTAGCGCGGAGGGCCTTTGCCGGCAGTGTTTGTCCATGGCGCGGCCTATTACGGTTACAGCACCGGTACAGGAGCCGCCCTGGGCTTGTTTCGCTCAGGCGTTAACAGCTTTAGTGGGCCAGTTAGCTCCGCAGCCCGCGTTTACTCCGATGGGTTTGTCCCAGCAGTCTGTGGTGTCGTCACCCATGCAGGGGTTCCCACGACAATTGGTGGTACCCCACAGTCTCCCTATTTCCCCGCTCCCGGGTTCTCAGGAGCCAGCGTGGGTTAACTCCCTGACGAGTTCTGTACAGCACTTGTCGGATGTGTTGCAAGGGGAGTCTGTGATGCGGCCTCATAAAAGGCCGGTGGCGTCTCTGTCCGCTCCTTATGAGGATGACGAAGGGACGTCTGATGATGGGGAGATTCTGGATCCTTACGATCAGGAACCTCTCCATACTAAGGACGCTGATGCTAAGTCCAAAGTATATATTCCTGGACTTATTCGGGCGGTCCGCACAGCCTTGGTGATTGAGGACGAAGTTCCCCCAGCGGCTAAATCTAAGTATGCCTTTTTCAAAGATGTGAAGGGCGATGCCACAGTCTTTCCTCTTTCGGGTCAGTTGGTGGACCATTTAGAGGAGGCGTGGAAACAACCTGGCAAAAGATACCAGCCGCAGAGACGCCTGGCGGTGGCTTATCCGTTCGCGGATAATTATTTTGCTAAGTGGGAATCCCCTCCACAGGTGGAGTCTCACGTGACCCGTCTTGTCCGTAGTGCCACATTGCCGATGCCATCCATGTCCTCCCTTAAGGATGCTACGGACCGCAAGGTAGAAATCTGCCTGAAGTCCGCTTATTCCCTTGCAGGGGGGGCAGCACGGCCGGCTATGGCCATTTGCTGGGTTGCCAGAGCGATGGAGCGCTGGGCGGATTCATTAGAGGCTTCTTTTGAATCCGACTGTCCGGCCGAACAGGCGGAGTTGATTGGCAATCTCCGTGATTCGGCCACCTACATCAACGAGGCGGCTCTAGACATTAGTACTCTGGTGTCTAGAATTTCTTCAGCAGCGGTGGCTGCTCGTCGCACCTTGTGGCTGCGATCCTGGAAGGCGGACGCAGATTCCAAGAAAGGTCTGGAAGCGTTGCCGTTTACCGGAGAAGTTCTCTTCGGTCCGGATCTGGATAAGATTGTGGCCACGCTGGCGGCAGCCAAATCTGCTTGTCTCCCGTCGGCCGCTGCTCCTTCTGGTTCGGGACCATCGTCCTTTCGGTCATCTAGGGCCCAGGGCAGGCCCAAACCACAGTCGTTTCCTCGACAGGCTGGCCCTAAGAAATCGGTCAAGCCCCGGAAGCAGGCATGGAGTACCAGACGTCCGGCCCCCAAGCCAGATGACAAGCCTGCGGCCTGACGGTCCGGGCCTCCCTTTGGGGGATCCCAGGGTGGGAGGCCGCCTGCTACAGTTCGCCCAGTGTTGGTCGACCACTACGACAGACACTTGGGTTCTGGAGGTGGTTTCCCACGGATACGCCCTCTCCTTCCGGCACAGACCCCCGGCTCGCTTCTTCACCACGGGTCTCCCATCAGACCGGAACAAGGCTACGGAGCTGCGGAAGGTATTGCACACTATGCTCCAGGCTGGAGTTATAGTGGCTGTTCCATTCTCCCAGAGGGGCCAGGGTTTCTATTCAAATCTATTTTTGGTACAGAAACCCAATGGGTCATATCGTCCGATTCTCAACCTCAAAGCACTCAACAAGTCTTTGCGGGTCCCGAAGTTTCGGATGGAGACCCTACGGTCCATCATTCTGGCGCTGGAACCTGGGGACTACTTGGTGTCATTGGACATACAGGACGCTTACCTGCATGTCCCTATTCTTTTGCGCCATCAACAGTTCCTCAGGTTTGCAATCCGCAGCGACCACTTCCAGTTTCGGGCGTTACCTTTTGGCCTGGCAACAGCACCACGTGTTTTCACCAAGGTGATGGCGGTCATGGCGGCTTCTCTGCGGCTGCAGGGAGTCCGCATGTTGCCGTATTTGGACGACCTGTTATTGGTGGCAGGATCTCCAGAGCTCCTGTTACGCCACTTGGACCTGACCATTGCACTGCTGCAACGGCACGGCTGGCTAATCAACTGGCAGAAGTCCACTCTAATCCCGTCTCGGAGGATTCTGCATCTTGGAGCCTTATTGGACTCGGGACAGCAAAGGATCTTCGTGACGGAGGACAAGATCTCTGCTTTACAGTCAAGGGTGCGCAGTTGCCTGCACAGCCGCCGGGTGTCCTTACACTCGGCGATGAGGTTACTGGGCTCCATGGTGTCGGTGTTCGACATGGTGGAATACGCCCAGTTTCACTCCAGACCTCTGCAGCACCTGATCCTGTCCAAGTGGAACGGGCTGACTCAGTCTCTGAAGTCCCAGACGATTGTGCTCACCCAGGAGGTTCGCCTGTCCCTTGCGTGGTGGTTACAGACGACCCACCTCAACAAGGGACGTCCGTTCTGGGTTCCAAATTGGGTCCTGTTGACAACGGACGCCAGTCTTCGGGGCTGGGGAGCAGTTTCGGGTCCACACTTGTTCCAGGGCAGGTGGACGCCGACAGAAGCGGAGCTTCCAATAAATATCTTGGAACTCCGTGCGGTCTTCAATGCTCTCCAGCAGGCACAACGGTTTCTCCAGGGTCGCCCGGTGCAGGTCCAGTCGGACAACGCTACCACCGTGGCCTACATAAACAGGCAAGGAGGAACTCGCAGTCGGGCGGCTCTCGTAGAGGTCTCTCGGATCCTGGTTTGGGCGGAGCGCAATCTTCCGGCCATATCAGCGGTCTTCATCCCGGGAGTGCTAAATTGGGAGGCGGACTTTCTAAGTCGCCAGGACGTTCATCCGGGGGAATGGTCCCTGCACCCGGACGTTTTTCAACTACTGGTGGACAGGTGGGGTCTTCCAGAAATCGACCTCATGGCGTCCCGGCACAACAACAAGTTGCCGGTGTACGGGTCTCGCACAAGAGACGAAGGGGCGTCTCTGGTGGATGCTCTGTCCGTCCGGTGGACGTTCCGGTTCGCATACCTGTTCCTCCGGTCTCCCTTCCACGGGTAATCCGGAAATTCAAACAGGAAGGAGGGACGCTCCTGTTGATAGCTCCCGCGTGGCCCAGACGGCACTGGTTCTCAGACCTTCAGGGTCTGTCCGTGGACAGTCCTCTGCGGTTGCCGCTACGACCGGACCTTCTGTCTCAGGGTCCTTGCCTTCACCCGGACCTGACTCGGCTGTCTTTGACGGCGTGGCTGTTGAGACGGCCATGCTGAGGTCCCGGGGGTTTTCCAGCTCTGTGGTGCGTACCATGTTACGAGCTCGGAAACCGTCTTCCGCGAGGATATACCATCGCGTGTGGCATACGTTCTTCCAGTGGTGTCGACCGAGAGGTTATGCACCGCGGGAGTTTCGTCTGTCTCGGATTCTCGCCTTCCTGCAAGCGGGACTAGATCATGGGCTTCGCCTTGCTTCTTTGAAGGTACAGGTTTCGGCCCTATCTGTCTGGTTTCACCGTAGGATTGCTACAATCCCGGATGTGCGCACCTTTATGCAGGGTGTTCTCCGCATTCAGCCGCCCTTTGTTCCACCTGTGGCGCCTTGGGATTTGGCTGTGGTCCTGAGGGCTCTCCAAGGACCGCCGTTTGAACCACTGGGCTCAGTGGATCTTAAATGGCTAACAGCTAAGACTGTTTTCCTTCTGGCCATTGCTTCGGCCAGACGTGTTTCTGAGTTAGGGGCTCTTTCTTGTAGACCCCCTTTCTTGGTTTTTTATGGGAACAGGGCAGTGCTCCGCACTCGGCCCGAGTTTCTTCCCAAAGTTGTTTCCCAGTTTCATGTTAACGAGGAAATAGTTGTTCCGGCCTTTAACTCACCGGGTCTTTCCGTGGGTGAGGCCTCTTTGGATGTTGTGCGGGCCTTAAGGACTTATGTTGACCGCACTTCTTCGTTTAGGAAGTCGGACGCTTTGTTTGTCCTCTATGGCTTCCGTAAAAAGGGTTGGCCTGCTTCAAAGCAAACTTTGGCAGCCTGGATCCGTATGGCTATTTCTGAAGCTTATCTTCATGAAGGCCTACCGGTCCCTCCTTCTCTGAAGGCTCATTCCACTAGGTCTGTGGGTCCTTCGTGGGCAGCTCGACGTGGTGCCTCGGCAGTTCAGATCTGCAAGGCTGCTACGTGGTCTTCTGTCCATACCTTCGTGAGGTATTACAGGTTTGACACCTTCGCCTCTCAGGATGCTTCCTTCGGGCAGCGGATTCTCCTTTCTGCACAGGAGCGTCCCCACCCTTAAAGGATACTGCTTTGGGACATCCCCAAGGTATCATGTGGATACCCTATGGACCCTGAAGTAGAAAATGAGATATGGTAAGAACTTACCCTTGTTATCTCTATTTCTACGAAGTCCATAGGGTTCCACAGGACTCCCGCCCTGTCGCACCTGTGCTGCAGATGAGCTTTGCTCTGGTCACCGGTTTTCCGTCTCCCTCTGGTGAGAATGTGATTCTTGTATGTGTCCAGATCTTTGTTCTCTCTCTTCCTTCTCCTCCTCCGGCCTATGGCTTGGTAACTAACTGAGGTGCCTTGGCCCGGGGGCGGGGTATAGGAGGGGGACCTAGTGCATCCTGGGAGGCTGAAAGCTTAACTCTTTGGTGCCCTGCGACTGACGTCACACCTATACCCCAAGGTATCCTGTGGAACCCTATGGACTTCGTAGAAATAGAGATAACAAGGGTAAGTTCTTACCATATCTCATATTTTATCCAGATGTGAAACGTACTGATATGTACACTGAATACACTTACTCCGTTTGGGTTAAACAAAGGTTGTAACGTAACCCCTGTTTTACACGACTAGTCCATCATCCGAGGGTACCTTTTGTAGCATAGTTGTTGCAGAATGGTTCATTCCAGCTATGTTGCCTATACGGCATCAGTGGGTGATATACAGTCTGTAATAGACAGACCTTCTTGTTATTAATTGGTATATCTTTATAACTGCTAATCACTGTCAGATATGAATTCTGTTTCTACATGTAGTTTTATTATTATTATTAATGAATTGAGTAAGATTTTTAATATTTTATTCTTGTTGCCATATCTGTGTGAAACCAGTACTTGCTATTAAATTGGTATATCCATTCCATACCACTGTTAATCACTCTTCATACATTTCTTTTTAAATATACATTTTCTGTTTTTATATGTATTCTTATTTAATGAATGGAGAAAGATTTTTAAATATATTTTTTTTTTCCTTTTTTTTTTTTTTAATGCCATATATACTGTATGTGTGTGGAAACCAGCACACTCTTGAATAAACAAAGAATACTAGTCAAAAATGGTTGCCACTTAGTGGCATCCCTCCCCGGGAAAGATTGTAGTGCGCACTGCAGAGCTGTGTGACAAAAGGGGGCGTGGCTTCGTGGGCAGGAGGCGTGGCCTTGCAGGCCGAACTCCCGTTTTAGTTACTGCGGGGGTCCCATATATGTGCGGACTGCTCCCAGGGAGTCCTCTGTGTGCAGTGTTGACTCACTGTGTCGAGTGGCTCCTGTCACTGTGGATGAGTGGTTTACCTCTTAGAAGCAGCCTTTAATGGCTATATTAAATCGGTTGCTAGATAAATTGTCTATTAGACTCTAGTGAGTGTGAATTATATCCAACAAATTGGTGCCAGTCTTGTGATCGGGATGTATTGGAGTTTGCTGGTTAGTATCAATGTTTTATGTTATGCATCTTGTTTTTTGAATTTGTGTACACACAGCATAAATATCACCATGTGGTTCTTAGCATAATTGGTGAATACTTAAAAAAAACATTAATAACTACTTTCTAATAAGATTCTGGTCAGTACATAAGAGGACCATTGAGGTATAGCCACACCCCCTGACTAAGTCCAACCAGTGGCGAAATGCATAGGAAAATGGCCTACACACGTGGATGTAGTGACATCATCGGCTACCTCCAGAAATCCTGTTCTGTGATCAGACAGGGTGTTCCAGGATTTACCTGTGGGTGGAGCGTGATCTGCAGACACTATACCTATTAGAGACCTGAACACTGGTAGCCTCATGCTGATTGTATTTTATCTCAATGTTTGCGAGCATGTGTGTGTGGAAAAAAAAAAAATATATATATATATAAAATTTATTACAGCCATGGCCAAAGGTTTTGAGAATGACACGAGTAATGGTTTTCAAAAAGTGTGCTGCTTCAGTGTTTTTAGACCTTCTTGTCAGAAGTTACTATGTTATACTGCAGTAAATTTACAAGCGTTTTCCATAAGTCTCAAAGGTTTTTATTGACAATTACATTAAGTTTCTGCAAAGAGTCAATATTAGCAGCGATGACTTTTCATTTTCAAGACCTCTGCAGTTCGCCCTGGCATGCTGTCAATCAACTTCTGGGCCACATACTGACTCATGGCCGCACATTTTTGCCTAATCAATGCTTGGAGTTTGTCAGAATTTGTGGGTTTTTGTTTGCCCACCCGCCTCTTGAGGATAGCATAGTTCGTCACCAAACTGCTGTTGGATGGTTGGGAGAAGTTGCTCTTGGAGGATGTTTTAGTACCATTCTTTATTCATGGCTGTGTTCTTAGGCAAAATTGTGAGTGACCCACTCCCTTGGCTGAGAAGAACAGTAAAGCATCCTGAGACCATTTATTCTCCTGGGCAAAGCCCATTCTCCCTTTCATCAGAAGTGAGTGGAGGAGGGCCTTGATGCAGCTTTTCACTGCTTATTGCAGTCCATCAAGTGGTTATGCAGGACCTTGCTGCAAATACACCCTGTACTTGCCACTTGACTCTCCGGTCAAAAAGTAGGTAAAAAAAGATATGAGCCCAAATGCGATAGGCTCCGATTTGCTGGTCCCGGTGGGATTCTGGCAGTATAGTCACTAGATTTAAAGTCGCAATTAGTTTTAAGGCAAAAACTACCTGGTTTGCCTTTCAAACTACAGTAACTGCTGCTTTAAATCTGGTGGCTGTATCACCGGAATTGTGTCGGCACCAGCAAATTGGGGCAGGTTACATTTAGTCGTGTGTTTTTTTTTGTTTTTTGTTTTTTTTGAAGACCTGAAGTTTACCGATGTAAGCAGCTATTTTAGGAAATAGACTTGCTTGAATGAATTCAACCAATGCTTGAAATGTTCTCGTACTGTTTAAACTTGGGGAAAACCATCATTCTTTTCTGTTTTGTAAAAAAACCAATGTTTAGGTACTGGCATAAATGTTCTGTTAGAGTACAGCTCTTAAAACAAATTACTTTTAAAGAAATCCATTTCAAATTTTTTTTTGTTCCCTATTTGGAATAAGAGCTAACGTTATTTGCTGTTTTTATTCTGAATTCCTTTTTTTTTTTTTTCTTTTGGGGATGTAAAAAAATTGTGGAAATCTGATCTTTGTTTATCCGATTTTCAGAGCATAATTAATGCTCTCATGTATGTCAGATCATGTTACAAAATAGTTGAAGTGTTTTTGTAAATTTTAGTTTTTTTGTATTTTTTATTATTACTTAATGAACAAATGTAATGGCTGACACAGGTTGACGGTTATACACAATCCAGTGAGGGACATAACCTGGCCTCAGTGCAAGAATTGTGGGTTTTTAACAGGTTTGTTAAACTAAGTGGTGACTCCATGTCTTGGGTTTGATCGTAAAGGATAAGAATCCTATTTTGTATTGGGTTCAAAGGCAGTGGTTCAGTTGGAAGCCTGTAATACCTACTCTTACTGCTATAAAGTACTCTCAAATGTTGTACTCCGTACCCACAAAGTTCTGCCCTGTGCCAGCTACCTCCTAGATGTATTTGCCCAATGTTTACTTTTCTGTGGCTACTTGACTGATTATCTTTGCACTTTATATATAGCTAGCTCTGAAATGTGAATTGATAGCAAATCGTTGTGACTACATAGTTTCATTCCATGAGCCAGGAACTACAGTGTGATACCTGGCTCTCTTGTGGGATTGCTGTCTGTCAGCATAAAATATGGCTAGATTAGGGCTGCTATGTTCCGCTTTATTGTAACTGATACTAAATGAGTGTAGCATTGGTTTTGTTACCTTTGAACAATGATGTATTTCTTCCAGTTACTACCTGTAAGGCAGAGTGCTGCTTCAGTTCTCTAAAGCTTCTCTGTTATCTACTCAGCACTCTAAAAATGGGCACAAACTATACAATATATCGTCTGTGACAGATCGACCATCGTATAGTGTGTACACTGAAAACCACCCAATTCATCGTAAAATGAATTGGGTGGTTGCATCTTCCTGTTGGATGTGCTGCACATCAGATGGGACATAGTTACATTAGACCTGTAATAATAGATCGCACAGTCGTACAATGGATCGCGCAATGTGTATGGTGATGCCATATTTAGTTACGTTACATCGCTGGGTCGCCTGGTCGTCCCAGGTGGGAACCCAGTTTAAGCACAGCAGTCTGAATGGTTTGGCCATACCTATATAATAACCCCTCCAGCTATGGGTGAAGTTTTGGGGCTGAATAAGTATAGACAGGAATTAGGTCTTTTTGACACTTGGGCTCCTGTTTATTATGCATTGATCTCCCAGATCATCTATAACAGTGGGATAGAAAATCTATTTGCACCACAATTGACCAAAAAAATATTGTCGTAGCAATTCTTGGCTGCTTGGTTATAGTAGCCAGAAGTTGAGTCTTGGGTGTTCCTTTCCATTTATAGGGAAATAAGAGAAAATAATACTGCGCACTGGGCTACTAAGCCTCTGTTGATGGTAAGCTGCTGCACAAGAGGGTGTCCTTCCCTCTTACTAATAACAATATAAAGTAAAAATATACAGCGCTCAACCTTCTATATAATGGTCTTGTGTTGAATTATCCTAATATCACAACCTTGCATATATACTACAAATTGCTGGTATTAAGTTGATGATAGTGATACAATCAGTGCAAAAATGCTTTACTGGGTATAAAAAGACATGTATAACAACCTTACATAATCAGTCAGATACACAGGTAACTGAAAATCATTCATAAAAAGGTACTGCTTGAAACTGGATTTATCTGTATATGTGTTGTACAAGTGTTGCCCGCTGCTAATGAGTCCTTGCTGTGGATTTGCTAATGTCAATATCCTTAATGTTGGTATAAATAAGAATGATACTAGCGGCGTCCCGCTGTCTCAAGATTGCATATGTAACTCTTAGTCTGGTATACTTATGTCCGGTGTATAAAAATTGTTAGCAGATGGTGGTGTATGCTGCCCGGGGTGTCTTCTGGTGCAGATGGAGGAGAACCACTCAGACTGGTACGCAGGATCTCCGGACTTGGGTTGCTCGGGATTGACTGTGGAGTATGTGATACGTCTATTGAAAGACTGTATCCTATACTTTCACCTGTCAGCCTTTCACTTCCCTGTCTTGGGAGGGGAACCGCCGGACGTGACCATGTGCGATCTGATCCGGCTCCCCCCTCCGTATTCAGAGGGGGGAGCCGGATCAGATCGCACACGGTCACGTCCGGCGGTTCCCCTCCCAAGATCCCAAGACAGGGAAGTGAAAGGCTGACAGGTGAAAGTATAGGATACAGTCTTTCAATAGACGTATCACATACTCCACAGTCAATCCCGAGCAACCCAAGTCCGGAGATCCTGCGTACCAGTCTGAGTGGTTCTCCTCCATCTGCACCAGAAGACACCCCGGGCAGCATACAGCACCATCTACTAACAATTTTTATACACCGGACATAAGTATACCAGACTAAGAGTTACATATGCAATCTTGAGACAGCGGGACGCCGCTAGTATCATTCTTATTTATACCAACATTAAGGATATTGACATTAGCAAATCCACAGCAAGGACTCAGTAGCAGCGGGCAACACTTGTACAACACATATACAGATAAATCCAGTTTCAAGCAGTACCTTTTTATGAATGATTTTCAGTTACCTGTGTATCTGACTGATTATGTAAGGTTGTTATACATGTCTTTTTAGACCCAGTAAAGCATTTTTGCACTGATTGTATCACTATCATCAACTTAATACCAGCAATTTGTAGTATATATGCAAGGTTGTGATATTAGGATAATTCAACACAAGACCATTATATAGAAGGTTGAGCGCTGTATATTTTTACTTTATACTTTCCATTTATAGGCTATATAAAACAAATTATTAGTCTTAATAAAATACATATAAGAAAAATCTTTTGTTTAAATACATTTTATTTTCTGTGAATATAATTTTCGGATGTGTGTATGCTGTTTCTTTACTCTAGAATTAAGTTGTTTTTTTTTTCTTTTTCTTTGTTTTTACACTTTTAAATGTTAATCATTTTCTTTTCATCAGTCTTATGCTGGGAAATATGTTCCTGCAATCGGCTATTACATCCACACTTACAACCCAATCGCTAAAGTTAAAATAAACTTCAAGGGGATTGCCATTGGAGACGGACTCTGTGATCCTGAAGTGGTAGGGCATTTTAATTCAATTTTCTATTCTTTTGATCTACAAAAGGAGGTGGAATTCCTTTCTCCTCTTGCACACTGTTTTGATAAAGAATGCATGTTCCCAAAAGACGCTGTAATGCATTGTTAACAAATGTTTCAGATCATAAGTTAGTTGCTGTATAAAGTTCAGGCTAGAAAGGGTTTAACATTTCTGATTGCTTTAAGTGATTAGGATTAAACGCATGCCACGCTTGTATATGGCAAGGGGAATGCGTTATGCTAATGATTGCTGTGTCTGTTTAACAGATGTTGGGTGGCTATGCTGACTTCCTGTACCAAACCGGCATGGTAGACGAGAACCAGAAGGACACTGTCCGGAGGCAGACCGATCTGGCAATAAGCTATATCCAACAGGAGAAGTGGCTCGATGCTTTTGAAGTATGTGTTGTCCTCCATTTGTGCATAATAAGTAAACGTGCCGAATTCAGATAACCACATAGTTCATTCCTGTATAACCACATGCTTATTTTATAATCTTGTGTATACAAGCCCACATAGTTTTACTTTTACTATTTGTTATATTACATATTTGTTTTGCCAAGATGTTTATAAACCTCACTCACTTTCATAAACTGTTTTAGTATTGGCAGTGAGTAAATAGTACTAAATGTTGCTATAAAGGGATACAAATTTACATAGACTTGTTGGGTTATGTATCACATGGAACATGACTCTGCCTGCTGTCATGCTGATGGCAGACTAGCACACAGGCATATGAGGGTTTTGACCAATCGTGAATGTATTTCTGTATAACATGTTTGCTGTAATGCTGGAATACTGTATGAAGGGCCTAACTAGGATATCTTGGGAAAATACAATCTAGCAGTATTGTAAGTTCATGGTACAGCATACAGATGAATGGTTACAGAACTCTCTAGTGGAATAAATGTTTCCCATGTTTGAGAGAGATGCCAAAGGAGTCTCAGAAATGTATACATGTATTAAAATAATATTTATAGGAGAAGTGTACAGTTTTTAATAAAAAAAAAATCAGTTTGTTTTTAGCTTTATTTGTTTTTGTTTTTAAGCATTTGTTTTCCCCCATTATGTATAAAAGGGATTTTTCTATGTTCAGCCTCTGTCACTTTGATCACCTATGTGCAATATAAGTGGGCGGATGTATCCTATATAACCACTGCTTCCTGTGTGAAGTGAGAGTCTCTTGCGTTTTAGCTAAGGGAATGTTGGAGGGTGGTACCTGGTGGTAACTCACTGTTACAAAATTAAAAAAGTTTTAGACAAACAGGAGAAGGGTGAAAAAACACTAATATTGCAGTATTTAAATGTGTTTGTGTTTGGAATGAGCTTTCCTTTTCATCTTGAGATACACCAATGGAACTTATTTTGTGGCCGTGTAGAACCTGCTCCTATTCTATTTCACTATTGTGAGATCGGTAAATGTGGAATTGACTATTTCTAGATCAAAGATTTACTACATACCTCTCCTTTCTATAGGTGATGTATTTGTTTTACAGAGTCCGTCATAAAAGTAAGATGAATGGTCCAGTAGTCTTCATGCAAGATACACATATAAGATTATAAAAAACTTCAGATTCATTAATCCTCTTTAAACTCATGACATGTTATTAGCACCATTTCAGGTGTAAAGATTAGGTATGTAGCAATAATGATATACCATACAGCTCATCTGCATGGCTTCTCCCCGTGTAACATCCTGTCCCTTTTGTGTGCGCATTGTCACTGTTCTACCAGAAACTAGACATGTGGGGGGCTGGAGGTTACATGCACCCCTTGGAATAGACCATTAACTATATGGCTAGCACTCAGCAGGTGAGCAGACTGTTGAGGTCTATTTAATTTATCCAAATATCTCAACAGGCCTATCACACAGCATGACGGTATCTCGCTGGTAAATACAATATTTAGCGTAGTCCAGTAATCTGGTTTCAGACCCAATTTATTAAATTAACTGTGTTGCACAATCCAAATAACAAAAGGGCTTTAATCCTCAGAGATGGGGTAAATTGTCCAGGATATAAACTGTATGCCATAAAATGAAATGACCATTTAATAATTAAAACTACAAATGCTAATGTTCACATTAGGGGATGTAGTAATCTATGCACTCTCTCCAAGTTTCTGAAAACCTAGTCCCTCTTGTTCTCCAACATTAGCAAATACCGAATATTTGGCCAGGGGATGTGTTTTATTTCTTTATTTCCCCCTCTGTCTAGTTGTTCTGTCTGCCTCATTCACTGAACTACAGATAACGCTAGGAGACGTACTTCTGGTCTTCCTACACTAATTTAATCAGTAAAACACACAAACAAACTCTGCTAATACCATTAATTGCCCAGGCCTAGTTGTATACTCACAATTAGCAAAAAGCTATTAAGCTTTCAGCATAGTCCACATTTACATTTACAAATTGGCACAGATTGTAGAGAACCCTGATTATGAGCTTTTACAGTATAAAAGGTAGTTTGTTTCATTATTTTTTTTGTTCGTTCTGAAACATATAGAACAAGATCACAATTAGTGACCATAAACACAAATGTTCCCAGTACATCCAGGCATCACATTAAGCCAAGAAATAGAAAGTAGCATAATGAATTCTTGCGCAAATACAGTATATTGCCAGATAATCATTCTGTCAACATAATAACCGCAAAAATAAAATAAGAATCAAACACTTGTTCATTGCATGCTTGTTATATTGTCAATGTCTGCAGACACCTACTAATTAAAGGGATGGGTACGGGATGCCGGCGTTCGGGATCCCGATGTCTGCATCCTGACAGGGTTAGGATACGGACACCTGTCGGTCAGTACCCTAACCCTCCCCGGTGCCTGACCCTAACCTCCCCCCCTAGTGCCTAAACCTAGCCTCCCCATCCCTGCACCCTAGACCTAACCCTCCCCCTAACCCCGCTACACCCCTTCGGGATGCTGGCGCTGGGATTCTGACCGCCGGAATCCCATCTGCCTGGATATTTTAACGTATCCCTAATTAAAATGTACTAAATAAATGCTTTCTGTGAATCTAAATGTTCTCTTTCCCCCCCCCCCCCCCCCAACTGGAAGCCTCTTGGTCATACTGTTGTTGTAGAGAGGAGGCAATTGTACCAGTGGGGAGTATCTCATTCTAGCTTTCCCACATATCAAAAACTCCTTAGCTAATGAAGCTTCCAGCTATTCCATCTTGAATATATAAAGCCGTTTTTCTTTAATCAAAGTGAGTGGAGAGGTATGTGTCCACACCTCTTAGCTGCAACACTCAGTCAAAAGGGGTTTCCTACAACCTCTAGTCACCCTCTAATCTTGAGCAATGTGACAAACTGGTACTTTGCTCAGTAGAGTGGTCAGCGGTGCAGTATTTGGGTGCTCAAATAAGTGTCCCCATACAGCTTGCCCATGTATTAAACAAATTATGCTTTACTGTTGTTATCAGCATAAATGAACACGAAATCAGTCAAGCACCCTAGTTCAGGCCCTTACCTCAATTCTTCAGCCCAGACTATCATGGACAGCTAGCTGCGCACAACATAACCGTTTCAGTTCTGCCTGCTTCTTACAGAAATGGGCAGAGTCTGCATGGCCTCTATAGGCCTCCATTGGTTCAAAGGGGGAAGGGGGGCGAGGACCAGATTAGTTCCAATACTTCATCTCCAGATACCTGTGTGAATTTAGTCAGAGTAGGTAAAATAGATGGGGAGAGGCAGGCTGGGAAAGGAGAGTATGGGTTGACAAGGGTTTGGTGGAATGTGATATCCTGACGGATGGAATCAATTTTGGATGTGAAGTAGATGACGAAGTCAAGGACAGAGAGTTAGGAGGGTGGTTGAGAGGAGGAAGTTGAATTTGGTGAAGAGACGAGGAGGGTTGGAGGTAGAGGAGTAGCGTGGAAACATGGCGCCTGGAGAAAGAGCATGTCATAGTGCTCCCCCTGTACTGAACTGTGCCAGTGGGGTATGGCCAGCCAGTTGGGAAATTCCGAAGTGAAGAGAAAAAAGGCAAACAGTGGCAGTATCGCACTGGGCTTTGAGGTCCCATTAAGGGAATAGTGCATCACCGAAGCATTTTATCTGACATTAAGGGGTAGCTGCTTTGGCACATCTTCATTTATGTATAGCTCTCAGGATCTGACTTTTGCTTCTTTGAATTATTGTTATTAGTTAATAGAGGAGATTGTATTTTATATATTCTGATCATTTTTAAATTGACAGAGTACATGTGTTAGAGTGAGATTCCATAGGGTGCACAGCTTATTACTGCAGTTATGGCCCCAAGCAGCTTTCATTGGAGTGGGATCACCTATGGGAAGCTCCCTTCTTAACTATGCTCCTACTTTGCAAATTTACATTACACCTACAGTATATTAATGTGAGTACTACTAACCATGTTCTGTCTACCACCATTATTATTATTTCAGGTCTCCTAATATTTTCCTTTCAAATAGCCCTTCAAATAACACTGTATGGTCAAGCCTGGGAACACCTCCAATACTTTAAAAAGCAAAGCATTGACTCTTTTTAAACTCAAACCTTATAATTGAAGTTTAGGATTTTACCTCAGATGTGTAACTATTAAGTCCATTGAAGCACAATGAATGAATGAGGAGAGAAGGAGGGAGGGGATCAAAGAGGAGGGGAGAGGAAAGTGCTGATCAGAGGTTGAGGTGACACAGGGCAATAAGAAAGAAGGGAAGGGCAAAGCCAATCAGAGAGGGCCAGTGACAGAAACTAATAAAGAAAGGAGTGGACAGAGGCAAAGAGCCAAACACAGGGTAGAGAGGGGAGGGAATTAGAGGTGAGAAGTGAATGTAATCAATCTGAAAGGAAAGGGGAGGTGACAGAAGATGTTCACAGAGGAGGGAGGGCCGGAGGGGAGGCGATCTGGGCAGCTTGAGGAGCATGAATTGTAGAAATGGATCTCAGATCCGTAACTTATTTAGGATATAGAGAAAACAAACTGAGATAAAACTAACAGGTGGCCATCATACTGTGCAGCGCCCCACGAATTCCGAAACCCTGGATGGCGCCCTCTGTCCATTTTGGCGCCCGGTGCTCATGCTCCACTGGAACCATCCTCGCTACTCCCCTGTTTGGAGGATTGGGCGGAAATAAGAATTTTGAAATAAGACTGTTTAGAGAGGGAGATGGCAGCACTGTATGTCGAGAGCATAAATTTTAAATGGAGGAAGTCCGCATTGGAGCGCCATTTCCTCCGTGGTCGCTCGGCAGTTGGAGGCATTGCCCCAAAATATGGAAACTTTACCATGACTGACACAGGCTTATTCAGGCAGTATAGACTTGCATTTCTTATTTACTTCTCCACCTCACCCCTCCGGAAATGCCCAAGCACACAGCCTTCCTCATAGGACATCTATTGAATACAAAGCAAAGTGTTTAATTGCATCCAATGGAAGAAAAAGGCTCCTGTCCTTCAACATTAATTAATATGGCCTTGGGTATATCAAAAGTATCATCCACGACTTTCATAGCACATTGTCTGCCTGGCTTTCCTACTATGAGGACCCCAACCAGACTCCATTAATTACTATTAGAGACGCTCCTTACACAATTTAAGTTGCTTTAGTCTGTGACTTGGTGAGAAAGAACTAGGGAGGGAGATGGGCTTACATTCATTACTGACCATTTCAGATTTTCAGACATGGACTCCCCAAACCATTTAATTCTCTCACCTTGCTTGCTCTGGCCTGAATGTGGATTGTAGCTTAGCCTAGATCTCCAGTTTTTATCTGTTTATAACTTTATATGCTTTATTTACCAATATGCCAGAGTCCCTCCCATCCCCCACTTTTTTCTATTTTTTTTATTTCTCTCCGTTGCCAAAAAAAGTTTTGAAAAACTATATATAACTAATATATATATATATATATATATATATATATATATTTATTAGTGTTTACATACATACTGGTGTGTCCTAATGTATTCCTGCTGCAAGCGCGCCAAACAGTCCCTCTTGGCATGCCAGATCCTGTGCGATTCTGCTAGCACCGTGCGTCTTTTCGCCCGGAAATGCATCTTTGTAGCAATGTGATGCCACTAGGATGCACCAGGAGACTGTGCTGATTAATTTGATATGCAACACTTTTATATCTGTGTGCGACTGAGTCTCTGAATCTGTATATGAAGTGCTACAATGTAGCGGGCGCATCTTTTTTCAACGCCAAGTTCCATTGTGCTTTGTATACAGATTCTGGTGCACACACATATACAAGTGTTGCTTCTCAAATTACAGTCTCCTGGTGCATCCTAATTAATCACATTGGGATTTAGACACATTTTCGGGTGAAAAAACGCCCGACACTAGCAGAGTCACACAGGACCTAGTGGCTCATGCAATCCTGGCATATTGCACCCATGGCGTATTGACACTAGATGTATGAGGATACATCTGTACATACATACACAATTATGTGTGTATATTGGGTCTTGATATATCTATGTTGATAGAAGCCTAGAAATAAACCTAGGTTTTTAAGATACTGTTTTGAAGAGGTTGGGTATGAAATCCCGGCAGCTGATAGCCGCCGGATGAAATGCCGACGCCGGAATCCTGAACAATTAGAATCCGACAGCTAAGGTAAGTACCCTATCCCTACCCCTCCCCTAACCCTCCCTTAGGGGAGCCTAACCCTAAAACTCCCAGGGTGGTACCTAACCGTAACTCCCCCCTTCCCGCACCCTAGACCTAACCCTCCCGGGGGGGTAGCTGACTTTAACCTCCCAAGGTGGCGCCTATCCCTGACACTCCCCGGGGAATGTCTAACCCCAAGTCCCCACAGGGGTGCCTAAACCTAAACTCCCCACACCCCACCCCCTTGTGACTAGCGCTATCCCTGTTCCCGCTTACCTTCGTTCGGGAAGCTGTCTGTCGGGATTCCGTCGTTTGGCTAAAGATAGGCGTCCTAAGCCTGAATTTCGACGCCAGAATTCCGTCGGACGGCTTTTCTGACTACATCCCGTTTTGAAGAATGTGAAGTTTAGGGAGGAAGACTGATGGATTTTAGTAGGGAGCTCCATAAATTCAGTACAGTATGATACAAGTCTTGATTATGCCAGTGAGTCACCTAGTAAATGCTATTTGGAAGGCAGACATTCATCCAGTGTTCAAGGCTCTGTAAGATACAAATACAGCAAAGAACTGGAGTGTTCTCTATAGGACTAGGTTGATAATTACATGGATAAAGTTAATGTAAATTTAATTTAAGTCTTTATGCTGTTTGAGCAAATCACTTGCTTTTCATGTGTCCCTTGATGGCAAAATCTACATGCTTCTCACAATTGGTGTTGGATATAAAATAGTCACTGTGATGTGAGCTCTTGTTGAAGTAAAAAGTTGTATTACTTGGGCTGTGCTTTTAAGATGCCTACCTATGGTACTTGCTCATCCAAGTGGGGTTGCCTGCCAAGTTTACATCAGTGCTACCTGAGGTTTAAAGGAAGGAGCATTGACTGCTCAGGAAACAGGTGTTTGGCTGCAATGTTACTAGGGTGTATTACCTTGTCACAGCTGTTGGTGGTGGTATATACTTTGATATATAGGCTATATATATATATTTTTTTTTTATGCACAAATCATTTTTTGGCGTAATTTTTATTTTTTTGTTATTTATATAGCTCCCATGTATTGTAAAAAGCTTTACCTTTTCTAAATCCCCTACCACACAGAAACCAATGTTAATTGGCTTCTAATAAAACCCATCAGTATATGTAGGCGGAAACCAGAGCGCCTGCAGAAAGCCCATGCATGAGGTGGACAGTATGACCCCAGATATGCGAGACAGCAATGTTAACCACTGTGCCACTGTCTTGTCCATGTACCTGTTTTGCATCCCAGGCATAGGTATCAAATACACAAGACCTTTTCTTAAACAAGTTGCTTATGAAATTACCACTATATTCCACAATGTTGTAAAGATGATTAATACCAGAATATTCCATGAAATTAGTTGTGTGTATTGCCTGCTGGCTGGAGCTTACAGTCTAATGTACTGTAGTTGAGTTGGAATAATGTAGCCATTGTTTTGAAAAGAGAGATTTGTGTACATTGATGTAATTAAGACCACACGTAGTGGATTCTTTTGTGTTTGCGGTTGTCATGAATGTGTTAGGAATCTAGAATTGCCAACATGACATAACTATGCAAGTTTATCATTGCAGTTGCTTTTGGTTAGTCTACTTTTCTGTGGACTCTTCCAGGCACAGTGATTCTGACCGTAACAGACCTTTGAGCTTTTTACTGCTGCTATTTATGGTTTTCTCTTGGACCTAATGAGTGAACATTCTGGTAAATGTTTTAATGGAACACTAAACCAATCCTTTCTAATGTATTATTTATAAATATACAACCTATTGCACTGGTAAAACATTTTATCATGAGAAATATGGCATAGTACATTTATAAAATGTTAAATGTGGCAGCAAATAGGACAATTATAAATAGGTTAAATGCAATACAAAAAGGTCAAATAAACCTCAGTAGTTCCTTTGTTCTAAGGTTTAAGGCTGGGTACACACTATGCAATACTGGTATGTCATTCAGTCAGCCGATCTGCTGATCCCTGGGTCAACTGATATGTGGCCCAGGTGTGTACCCACCTTAAGAGCTAAAAGATTGGCGTTAATGCATGCTACAATTACATAGGTTATATTGGTAAAGGCTCATGGAGAATGAGTGTTAACTGCATGATCTCCAACGTCTGTGTTGGTTTTTTGCCTAACAAATTGGAGCATTAAATCTTTATAGTTCGAAAGTAGAATATTAATTTTATTATAAAACATTGAAGCACTCCAAGTTGTTTTTGTGTTTTTTTTGTTTAACATTTTAAAACTGTTTTGTTTTATCTTTTTTCTTTTATACAGCTGTATGTGGAATCATGTGATTCAATTTACTAGTTGATTTTTTTTTTTTTTCTGTTTTTTTAATAGGCGTTTGATTCACTGCTGAACGGTGACCGAACAGCATACCCTTCTTTCTATCAAAATGTCACCGGTTGCAGCAATTACTTCAATTTTCTCCAATGCCAGGTACATTTATACGAAAATATTAAGCTTCTAAAGTACTCAATGTGATTAAATATGGTGCAGTCACATCAGGAATATTATGGAATATCACCAGGGTTCTATGCTATAAAAGACATGTTATTTTTTGTTTATCGTATATACTCGAGTATAAGTCGACCCGAATATAAGCCGAGGTACCTACTTTTACCACAAAAAACTGGGAAAACTTATTGACTCGAGTTTAAGCCTAGCGTGGGAAATGGCAGCAGCTGGTAGTGCCCCCAATAGTAATCCCTCCTAGTAGTGCCCCCATTGGTAATCCCCACCTTTTAGTGCCCCCTGTAGTAATCCCCCCTTTTAGTGCCCCCTGTAGTAATCCTCCCCTGGTAGTGCCCCCTGTAGTAATCCTCCCCTGGTAGTGCCCCCTGTAGTAATCCTCCCCTGGTAGTGCCCCCTGTAGTAATCCTCCCCTGGTAGTGCCCCCTGTAGTAATCCTCCCCATGTAGCTCCCCCAGTGGTGATATCCCCTTTTAGTGCCCCCTGTAGTAATCCCCCCTTTTAGTGCCCCCTGTAGTAATCCTCCCCTGGTAGTGCCCCCTGTAGTAATCCTCCCCTGGTAGCGCCCCCAGTGGTAATATCCCCTTTTAGTGCCCCCTGTAGTAATCCTCCCCAGGTAGTTCCCCCTGTAGTAATCCCCCCCCCCCCTGGTAGTTCCCCCAGTGGTAATAACCCCTTTTAGTGCCCCCTGTAGCCCCCCCCCCAGTAGAGAGAGACGTAATAAGAATTAAAAAAAAAAAATCACTTACCTGAAACTCCCGCTCCTGGTCCCGCTGCTAACAGCTCCTCTGGCCGCTTTGTATGGGAGAGACGTCATTACTCATGACGTCTCTCCCATTACCCACTGCGGGAGCCGGAAGATGGCTCCCGCAGTGGGAGCAGCAGCAGCCGCTGAGAGTCTGACAGACTCTCAGCGGCTGCTGATTACAGCAAGCACACAGCCGCCGGCTCCGGCGGCTGTGTGTTTGTGCTGTGTAGCGCTGACCGAACTCCGTCTGGTCAGCGCTACACTTCACTCTAGTGTAAGCCGAGGGGGTACTTTTTCAGTACAAAAAATGTGCTGAAAAAGTCGGCTTATACTCGAGTATATACGGTAACTCTTTTTTTAAATTCTTGTAGAAATGTATATAGCAAACACTAAACATTTTAAGAATAGAGCAGCGTAATGTATTTTTTTTTTTTTTTAATTATTAATCTGACGGGGCTGGAGTTGAAGGAGACTAGGGGGTTTGCAGAATACACTGCATTAACAGCAGTTAGTAAATATATTTTATATAAGTTATTCTAGCTAGTAGCTTTTTGGGCAGATAGGATTCCAGTAATATTGGGTACACTTTAGTAACCGTTAAAAGTGTCTAGGTTGGGCTGACCAGGGACATGTGAGAAGCTACAGGATCGCATAAAATCAGCAGTAAGGCCCGACTCCAGGGGATCAGGGCAGGGCTTTAGTGCCTTTGGGTACTTCGGCTCACTACTATGAAAAGCCATGGGGCCCAGATCATATCAAATTTAGTTTATTGAACTTGAAGATAATGTTTTTTCCATACATATGATATGACCCAGCTCTAAATCTAAAGCACATTAGCCCAGGTTATTGTTAACATTTGTATGTTCTTTTGTTTTAAAAAGAATACGCGTATGTGTACATACCAGTGATATGTCTGTGCACAACGACGTTCAGACATATAGCGTTGGTTGTGCTGTACAGCTGATGCCCAATATATTTGCAGACCGCCCGTACACTTGCATCAGGGGCCGTGGGGACGGGGGCGCGACACTTCCCCCGGCCAACGGGACCCGAGGCCAGATGACAGATGATTGTTCAGCGTGTATGAACAACCATCATCAGCAGATATATCTCTGGTGTGTACCCAGCATAGTGATGGTATTGCATACATTGGTTCGTGCATGCACAGTAAGGGTTTTCTAGACTTTTCGTGCATACTGCGTGGCAAAACATCACTCAGCTGTGTTCACTGCGTCCATCTCTGAATCAGCCCCATGTGCCTGGCAACCTATTTGTAGCAGATAGACTTATGTTCTCCCCCCAGACTTATGTCAGTTGTCAACCACTGCTGAAATTACAGGTATAAAATATACTTTTTCTACTTCAGGGTCCATAGGGTATCCACAGGATACCTTGGGGTATAGGTGTGACGTCAGTCGCAGGGCACCAAAGAGTTAAGCTTTCAGCCTCCCAGGATGCACTAGGTCCCCCTCCTATACCCCGCCCCCGGGCCAAGGCACCTCAGTTTAGTTTGGTGCCCGGCCGGAGTCGGGTGCACCTGTTGGAGTGGGGGCTAGAAGAGCCCCTGAAGCTTTTTCTTCATGCAGCTGTGGCTGCACATCTGGATGAACAGCATGGACAGTCATTCCTGACGTCCATGCTGTCTTCCCTACACCCCGCCGGTACCAGAACGCCGGTACTGATCCGGGGATGTTGGTGGGCGTCTGGGGTCACAGCTAGCGGTGACCCCAGATGCTCCGGACCATGGCCGGATTCAAGGGGGACAGAGGTAAGCAGCGGGGTCCCGCGGTGGGTCCCCGCTGATCACATGGTCCTAAGTCCCCAGGCAGGGGGCTCCCTGGGGACTGGCTGCAGCGTGGAGCCAGGCGACCAACCTGCGCTTACACTACCCCCTGGGACAGCGGACCGCAGCAGAGCGGTAGCGCTGCGGCGTCCCAGGGGTTAAATGCATGCCAGGGGAGCGCGCCTTCCCTGTCTCACAGCCGGCGCCTCCCCCGCTGCACACAGCCCTCTCTGCATGCTGCCGACTGGTCCTGTGGCAGCGCTCCTCCCCCAGGCCAGCCTCCTCTCTGCTCCTCGGCGGCCATCTTCTCCAGAACGCATGGTGAACGCTGCTGGAAGCGCTGGACGGAAGCATCGTGGTCTGGGGCCCCCCGCATACCTCTCCTCCGCTGTGGCTCAGGTCTGTGTATGCAGCGCTGTGTCCTACCAGGCCCTGTGTCTGTGTAGTTGAGTGATCAGCGCTGTTAGTGCAGGAATTGTTATTTCTCTGCATTGTATGTGACTGTGCTAGCGCTGCCTGTAACTTTTCTTCTCTAAACTGTCAGCTTTATTACTGTCCCTGTTCTTCTGCTAAAGCCCTTGCGGTGCAGTGCTGCAGGGTGGTCTCTCGCCTATTTAATACTTAATTGGTGAGAGAGGTCACATACGTGGTGCCATCATGTCTGAAAGTGATTTTCCCCTCCGGCTACAGTGTACCACGTGCAAAGTACCGTTAGCGGAGGGGGAGGGTAGCGCGGAGGGCCTTTGCCGGCAGTGTTTGTCCATGGCGCGGCCTATTACGGTTACAGCACCGGTACAGGAGCCGCCCTGGGCTTGTTTCGCTCAGGCGTTAACAGCTTTAGTGGGCCAGTTAGCTCCGCAGCCCGCGTTTACTCCGATGGGTTTGTCCCAGCAGTCTGTGGTGTCGTCACCCATGCAGGGGTTCCCACGACAATTGGTGGTACCCCACAGTCTCCCTATTTCCCCGCTCCCGGGTTCTCAGGAGCCAGCGTGGGTTAACTCCCTGACGAGTTCTGTACAGCACTTGTCGGATGTGTTGCAAGGGGAGTCTGTGATGCGGCCTCATAAAAGGCCGTTGGCGTCTCTGTCCGCTCCTTATGAGGATGACGAAGGGATGTCTGATGATGGGGAGATTCTGGATCCTTACGATCAGGAACCTCTCCATACTAAGGACGCTGATGCTAAGTCCAAAGTATATATTCCTGGACTTATTCGGGCGGTCCGCACAGCCTTGGTGATTGAGGACGCAGTTCCCCCAGCGGCTAAATCTAAGTATGCCTTTTTCAAAGATGTGAAGGGCGATGCCACAGTCTTTCCTCTTTCGGGTCAGTTGGTGGACCATTTAGAGGAGGCGTGGAAACAACCTGGCAAAAGATACCAGCCGCAGAGACGCCTGGCGGTGGCTTATCCGTTCGCGGATAATTATTTTGCTAAGTGGGAATCCCCTCCACAGGTGGATTCTCACGTGACCCGTCTTGTCCGTAGTGCCACATTGCCGATGCCATCCATGTCCTCCCTTAAGGATGCTACGGACCGCAAGGTAGAAATCTGCCTGAAGTCCGCTTATTCCCTTGCAGGGGGGGCAGCACGGCCGGCTATGGCCATTTGCTGGGTTGCCAGAGCGATGGAGCGCTGGGCGGATTCATTAGAGGCTTCTTTTGAATCCGACTGTCCGGCCGAACAGGCGGAGTTGATTGGCAATCTCCGTGATTCGGCCACCTACATCAACGAGGCGGCTCTAGACATTAGTACTCTGGTGTCTAGAATTTCTTCAGCAGCGGTAGCTGCTCGTCGCACCTTGTGGCTGCGATCCTGGAAGGCAGACGCAGATTCCAAGAAAGGTCTGGAAGCGTTGCCGTTTACCGGAGAAGTTCTCTTCGGTCCGGATCTGGATAAGATTGTGGCCACGCTGGCGGCAGCCAAATCTGCTTGTCTCCCGTCGGCCGCTGCTCCTTCTGGTTCGGGACCATCGTCCTTTCGGTCATCTAGGGCCCAGGGCAGGCCCAAACCACAGTCGTTTCCTCGACAGGCTGGCCCTAAGAAATCGGTCAAGCCCCGGAAGCAGGCATGGAGTACCAGACGTCCGGCCCCCAAGCCAGATGACAAGCCTGCGGCCTGACGGTCTGGGCCTCCCTTTGGGGGATCCCAGGGTGGGAGGCCGCCTGCTACAGTTCGCCCAGTGTTGGTCGACCACTACGACAGACACTTGGGTTCTGGAGGTGGTTTCCCACGGATACGCCCTCTCCTTCCGGCACAGACCCCTGGCTCGCTTCTTCACCACGGGTCTCCCATCAGACCGGAACAAGGCTACGGAGCTGCGGAAGGTATTGCACACTATGCTCCAGGCTGGAGTTATAGTGGCTGTTCCATTCTCCCAGAGGGGCCAGGGTTTCTATTCAAATCTATTTTTGGTACAGAAACCCAATGGGTCATATCGTCCGATTCTCAACCTCAAAGCACTCAACAAGTCTTTGCGGGTCCCGAAGTTTCGGATGGAGACCCTACGGTCCATCATTCTGGCGCTGGAACCTGGGGACTACTTGGTGTCATGGGACATACAGGACGCTTACCTGCATGTCCCTATTCTTTTGCGCCATCAACAGTTCCTCAGGTTTGCAATCCGCAGCGACCACTTCCAGTTTCGGGCGTTACCTTTTGGCCTGGCAACAGCACCACGTGTTTTCACCAAGGTGATGGCGGTCATGGCGGCTTCTCTGCGGCTGCAGGGAGTCCGCATGTTGCCGTATTTGGACGACCTGTTATTGGTGGCAGGATCTCCAGAGCTCCTGTTACGCCACTTGGACCTGACCATTGCACTGCTGCAACGGCACGGCTGGCTAATCAACTGGCAGAAGTCCACTCTAATCCCGTCTCGGAGGATTCTGCATCTTGGAGCCTTATTGGACTCGGGACAGCAAAGGATCTTCGTGACGGAGGACAAGATCTCTGCTTTACAGTCAAGGGTGCGCAGTTGCCTGCACAGCCGCCGGGTGTCCTTACACTCGGCGATGAGGTTACTGGGCTCCATGGTGTCGGTGTTCGACATGGTGGAATACGCCCAGTTTCACTCCAGACCTCTGCAGCACCTGATCCTGTCCAAGTGGAACGGGCTGCCTCAGTCTCTGAAGTCCCAGACGATTGTGCTCACCCAGGAGGTTCGCCTGTCCCTTGCGTGGTGGTTACAGACGACCCACCTCAACAAGGGACTTCCGTTCTGGGTTCCAAATTGGGTCCTGTTGACAACGGACGCCAGTCTTCGGGGCTGGGGAGCAGTTTCGGGTCCACACTTGTTCCAGGGCAGGTGGACGCCGACAGAAGCGGAGCTTCCAATAAATATCTTGGAACTCCGTGCGGTCTTCAATGCTCTCCAGCAGGCACAGCGGTTTCTCCAGGGTCGCCCGGTGCAGGTCCAGTCGGACAACGCTACCACCGTGGCCTACATAAACAGGCAAGGAGGAACTCGCAGTCGGGCTGCTCTCGTAGAGGTCTCTCGGATCCTGGTTTGGGCGGAGCGCAATCTTCCGGCCATATCAGCGGTCTTCATCCCGGGAGTGCTAAATTGGGAGGCGGACTTTCTAAGTCGCCAGGACGTTCATCCGGGGGAATGGTCCCTGCACCCGGACGTTTTTCAACTACTGGTGGACAGGTGGGGTCTTCCAGAAATCGACCTCATGGCGTCCCGGCACAACAACAAGTTGCCGGTGTACGGGTCTCGCACAAGAGACGAAGGGGCGTCTCTGGTGGATGCTCTGTCCGTCCGGTGGACGTTCCGGTTCGCATACCTGTTCCCTCCGGTCTCCCTTCTTCCACGGGTAATCCGGAAATTCAAACAGGAAGGAGGGACGCTCCTGTTGATAGCTCCCGCGTGGCCCAGACGGCACTGGTTCTCAGACCTTCAGGGTCTGTCCGTGGACAGTCCTCTGCGGTTGCCGCTACGACCGGACCTTCTGTCTCAGGGTCCTTGCCTTCACCCGGACCTGACTCGGCTGTCTTTGACGGCGTGGCTGTTGAGACGGCCATGCTGAGGTCCCGGGGGTTTTCCAGCTCTGTGGTGCGTACCATGTTACGAGCTCGGAAACCGTCTTCCGCGAGGATATACCATCGCGTGTGGCATACGTTCTTCCAGTGGTGTCGACCGAGAGGTTATGCACCGCGGGAGTTTCGTCTGTCTCGGATTCTCGCCTTCCTGCAAGCGGGACTAGATCATGGGCTTCGCCTTGCTTCTTTGAAGGTACAGGTTTCGGCCCTATCTGTCTGGTTTCACCGTAGGATTGCTACAATCCCGGATGTGCGCACCTTTATGCAGGGTGTTCTCCGCATTCAGCCGCCCTTTGTTCCACCTGTGGCGCCTTGGGATTTGGCTGTGGTCCTGAGGGCTCTCCAAGGACCGCCGTTTGAACCACTGGGCTCAGTGGATCTTAAATGGCTAACAGCTAAGACTGTTTTCCTTCTGGCCATTGCTTCGGCCAGACGTGTTTCTGAGTTAGGGGCTCTTTCTTGTAGACCCCCTTTTTTTTGTTTTTTTTATGGGAACAGGGCAGTGCTCCGCACTCGGCCCGAGTTTCTTCCCAAAGTTGTTTCCCAGTTTCATGTTAACGAGGAAATAGTTGTTCCGGCCTTTAACTCACCGGGTCTTTCCGTGGGTGAGGCCTCTTTGGATGTTGTGCGGGCCTTAAGGACTTATGTTGACCGCACTTCTTCGTTTAGGAAGTCGGACGCTTTGTTTGTCCTCTATGGCTTCCGTAAAAAGGGTTGGCCTGCTTTAAAGCAAACTTTGGCAGCCTGGATCCGTATGGCTATTTCTGAAGCTTATCTTCATGAAGGCCTACCGGTCCCTCCTTCTCTGAAGGCTCATTCCACTAGGTCTGTGGGTCCTTCGTGGGCAGCTCGACGTGGTGCCTCGGCAGTTCAGATCTGCAAGGCTGCTACGTGGTCTTCTGTCCATACCTTCGTGAGGTATTACAGGTTTGACACCTTCGCCTCTCAGGATGCTTCCTTCGGGCGGCGGATTCTCCTTTCTGCACAGGAGCGTCCCCACCCTTAAAGGATACTGCTTTGGGACATCCCCAAGGTATCATGTGGATACCCTATGGACCCTGAAGTAGAAAATATGAGATATGGTAAGAACTTACCCTTGTTATCTCTATTTCTACGAAGTCCATAGGGTTCCACAGGACTCCCGCCCTGTCGCACCTGTGCTGCAGATGAGCTTTGCTCTGGTCACCGGTTTTCCGTCTCCCTCTGGTGAGAATGTGATTCTTGTATGTGTCCAGATCTTTGTTCTCTCTCTTCCTTCTCCTCCTCCGGCCTATGGCTTGGTAACTAACTGAGGTGCCTTGGCCCGGGGGCGGGGTATAGGAGGGGGACCTAGTGCATCCTGGGAGGCTGAAAGCTTAACTCTTTGGTGCCCTGCGACTGACGTCACACCTATACCCCAAGGTATCCTGTGGAACCCTATGGACTTCGTAGAAATAGAGATAACAAGGGTAAGTTCTTACCATATCTCATATTTTAAGCTTGTTTATCTGATAAGACAGCTCTTCTATTTGTTATAGGAACTTTTGGCCACATCTCTAAGCTGGCCCCTGCTCTGTGTAATGACAAATGTTTTGTGCGTTGGGATGTGTAACATTTATCATTTCTGTTTATAGATTAATATTTAAACCTATTAACATTTTGTTTTTCATTAACATACTAGCTGTAGTTAAGCTGAATCCTGTCCACTTTGCAGAACTATTCCCTCTAATGTGCAGGAACACTCGCACCACATTTCCACAATGTATATTCCTGGCATTATGGTTTTTTGGGATGGATTACACTAATGCTGTTTCCTCTAAATCCTGACTGTAATGAGATATGAAGCACTTTTAATTTAGATACAAGTTCCGTTGGTCATCGTTAATAATGTGTATCCACTAGAGTTAGTTCCGGCTCTTTGTCCTTGGCACATCAACAGGCCCCAGATCGCCCTGAAAATCCTAATTCCATGTGCTCCGTCTGTATGAAGTGTCCCTTTTTACATAAAATCTTTTGACACTTATTAAATTTAATTGCATTCTGAAACCTAAAAGTGGCTGCAAATTAAGTATGTGCTTCCTTATATACTGTATAAAATGTGATCATTTAAAGTTGAATGGTGTGAAAACCACTTACTAGTCTTCACAATCACAGTTTTGGCCAACTTGTTTACTTTAATCTTCATGTATTATGCTCAGGGGTCATGAGCCAAATGACCCCGCTATACTTAAATGGGTTCTATAATTAAAACTGGTCTTTGTAGTTTTTACTACAGTCTTTGCAAACCAGCCTTCTGCATGCATAATCATTCCCGATAATGTTACATTGTGAAGTACTATGCTGTACATATAAAATCAAACACACCTAGATAAGTGCAAAACCTTGTGAACAGATGATGTAATTTACACTTCTGTGTTTTTATTAAATGGTGTAAACTAGTTTAAATAAATTGTAGATATTCTCAATTGAACTTAAATTATTTTTATGAATTTTTTTTCTATGGGTTTTAAATTATTAAACCTTTTTGTAAGTGCAATCAATCTGTTGACGTGCATATCTTGTTGTTTCTCTGACTTCATTATAACTTGCGTGTTAATTACAGGAGCCTGCAGACCAGGAGTACTTTGGGTCTTTTTTGGCACTGTCAGAAGTAAGGAAATCAATCCATGTGGGTAACCTAACCTTTAATAATGGATCTGAAGTTGAAAAAAACTTGCTTTCAGATGTGATGAAGACCATAAAGCCATGGTTAGCTGTGCTAATGGATAATTACAGGGTAAGTGTCCCACCGCTTCAAATCTCATTACCGTAACTATCAAGAGAGGGCCAATGTTGCTTTAAAGCTTGGGTGTTTAACAGCCTTTTAAATATGATGGAAGTAAAATGTGCAACGTTTCTCCATAGATCACAAGAGGAAAAGGGTCCTGCACAAATTGCAGCTTTGCTGATTAAAATTGCAATTTTGCTGTAGATTTTGATACAAGGTGGTAAATAATGTATCTGACTCAGCTAGTAATGATCACTTTGGCTATCAGGCTGGGCATTAAACGGATCTGCAGCTGTTGTGGATCTACAGGTACCAGCATACGCCACAATTGTTGCATATCCACAAGAGCTAAAGAGGAACAGGATTTCCAAGCCTAGTATATATGAAGGTTGCTGTACAAATGGGGTTTGTAAATATCTAGGATAAAAACAAGATTTCTTCTTCAGGGTCCATAGGGTCCACAGGTTCTACCTTGGTGCAATGGATCACTCCAACTACATACCCTCAAATAGCTTACAGCTTTGAAGCTCCACAGGTCCTCCTTCCTATATACCTCAGCCACAGATTTTTTTTTGTTTGGTGCGTGGCAAGTATCCAGACGCACCGTTTTAACAACGGGTGGTGATTTACCTTAGTTTTTTGAACTTCTGAATTTAGCAGTATTAGGCGCCGAATACGACACACATACTGTGACTCCTTCTGCCTCCGCCGATACCGAAACGCCAGTACCGCTATACACCTTGGGGATTTCGGCGGGCCTCAGCTTGGCTCAGCTAGCGGCATCGCTGGGGTCCAGACTGCGATCGTATTCAATGAGATGGCAGGTAAGATTATTCCTCGTGGGGAATCATGTGCGGAGCAGTCCAGGCCTCCGGTGTAGGAGACACATCTGCGGGTGAAGGTCTCGTTTAACGTCCTCACTTAGGCAGCCGGGGCCATATTGTCTGTTGCCAGGGATGGGTAGTAGATGCTCTAAAGCGCACTAGGTATCGTCTACTACTGTGAGGCCAGTGTATCCATGCTGTCAAGATCGCAGCTTAGGGGAGATGGGCGCTCCCCCAGCCACACCTCCCCCAACCCAGACGCAACTTCCGGTTGCGAATTACCGCGTCTGGTTTGCTACTTCTGACCATCTCGACGCTCACAGTCCACCTTGGACAGCTGTTGGTCTCTGAGGTTAGGTCTGTCTCCCTGTATATCTCTCCCTTGGGTCAGATATATAGCACTCTATATCCTACCAATACCCCTGAGGGAGCTGGTCAGTTGATTCAGAGTCCATTTGCATTAGTATTTGTTTATATTTATGCATTGTATGTGACTGTGATGCTAGCTGCTGTATTTATACTGCCTTTTTGTTTTCAAAACTGTCAGATATATCTATCACTGTTTCTCCTCATCCCTCTGAAGGTGTGTGGGGTTTTTCATTTAAAGTCACATTGCATTTATGCTGTAGACTTTATACCTGTTACGAGTTACGATAAAGGTAAAAGAGAGAAGGATGAGCTTCCGGTGCTAAAATCATATAAATCCTGTTTTCCAGGCCTGTCTGAACTGGATTTTGTCAAGATGGGTTGTGTATTATCTGTTGTAAACAGCCACCTTTTCTATCTTGTACACCTGCACCAGCACAAGAACCACCTTGGGTGGCCTCTTGGTCTCAGGTGTTGTCACATTTGGTGGACAGGACTGTAGCGTTGCGTGCTTCTGCCACGATACTGCCTCCTGCTATGGGGTACCCACAACATTTGCATCCTATGTATATGTCCCCCATGAATCTCCGTTGGTTTGATTCTTCTGCTCACTCTAGTCAGAGTTACCATCTATAGCCCCTCAACAAGTGGTGCAGTGGAATAGAAGTGTGGCAGTAAAGCAGGGGCATAAGAGAGGTTCTCTTCAGATATTGCCTCAGGATTTTGAGTCAACCTCCTCATTGCACTCTGATACTCAGAGTTTGGGGTCATGCTCAGTGGAAGAAGACCATCAGTCCTCTGTGGATGTCCCCTGTCTGGTGAGAGCGGTTAGATCTATCTTCAGTATAGAGGAAGGTTCCACCGAAATCTAAGACTCCGGTCTTTAGGCATCAGAAAGTGGCTAAAGATTATTTTCCTCATTCTGAACAATTGGCGAATCTCATGTCTGAAGCATGGTGTATTCCAAATAAGCATTTTCATGTTGCAAGGAATTTAACCTCTCGATAACCATTTGCACTTGGTGAGTGTAACAAATGGGAAGTTCCCCCATCAGTAGATGCTCATTTAACTAGATTGATCAAGAGCTCTACATTACCCATTCCTGCAGCATCCTCATTAAAAGAGGTTACAGATAGAAAACTTGATAACTATTTAAAATCAGTGTTTTCATTATCTGGAGCTATTATCAGACCAGCTATGGCTGTAGCCTGGGTAGCCAAAGCTATGGAAGAATGGATGAATGCTCTGGAGGATAGCATGCCAAATGCTACCAGAGAACAGGCAGATGCAAGAAGCAGCTATGTATATGGGGGAAGCTGGCATTGATGCAGGTGTCTTGGCTTTTAGGGTATCGGCAAATTCGGTTGCGGCTCGAAGAACCCTTTTGGCTAAAGACCTGGAAGGCAGATACAGGGTCCAAGAAGGCCCTGGAGTCTTTGCCTTTTGTTGGGTAGGTACTTTCTGGACCAGAGCTGCATGACCGTGTCTTCTCTGGCGACCTCTAAATCTATGGGTGTGCCAACTACGACTACTCCTAAGTATAGCCAGTCGTCAGCTCGGGCCTTTCGCCCACAGGGTAGGGCAAAGGGACAGTCTTCCTCTAGACGGGATAATTCCCACAGGAAACTGCAGACCAGGAAATCCTGGTCAACCAGACGTCCTGCTTCCAAGCCAGACTATAAGCCCACTGCCTGATGAGGCGTGCTTCCCCTTGGTAGGTCTCAGGGTGGGAGACCGACTTCTACAGTTTTCTCATGCCTGGCATCAGACTATGGATGCCTGGGTTTGAGAGGTGGTCTCTCATGGTTACGCCATCACGTTCCTGAGGTATCCTCCTCAGAGGTTTGTTGGTACAACCCTTCCGCTAGACCCGGTCAGATCTTTGGCCTTCTGGGAAGCTATTGGGGTCCTCCTGAGGTTGGGAGTCATAATCCCTGTTCCTGTGATGCAACAGGGAAGGGGTGTTTATTCAAATTTTGTTTTTGATTCAGAAACCAAATGGGCCACATCACCCTATCCTGAATCTGAAGTCTCAACAGATTCATCCATGTGCCCAAGTTCCGTATGGAAACCCTACAGTCAATTATGCTAGCAATGGAGGCTGGATATTTCATGGTCTCCCTGGATATACAGGATGCTTATCTGCATGTTCCTATTGCAGGATCTCCCCAAGGATTTCTGAGAATGGCGGTAAATCAGCGACGTTATCAATTTCAGGCTCTACCCTTCGGGTTGGCCACAGGCCCTCGGGTATTTACCAAGATAATGGCAGTCGTGACAGCTCATCTCAGACGACAAGGAGTTATGATACTGCCATATTTGGATGATCTCCTGATATTGGCACAATATCAAGAGATGTTACAACGTCATCTCCAGATGACCATAGTCTGCCTACAAGAGCACGGCTGGATAATCAATTGGAAAAAGTCTTCTCTTTCTCCAACTCAGCAAATGGTGCAAATGGTGACTTAGGGGTGCTGCTGGACTCTTTGGACTAGAGGATTCTTCTGCCAGACTTCACTCTCGTCTGCACAGTCTACTTTGCAAGCAGGAAGTATCAGTTCACTTGGCAATGCAGGTGCTGGGCACCATGGTGTCCACATTCGACATAGTGGCTTATGCCCAGTTCCACTCCAGGTCCCTGCAGCAATGGATTCGGTCTCATTGGGATGGTTGGTATCATCGGATAAAGTCTCAGATGATTCGCATCTCACCAGGGGTTCTGCACTCCCTCGCTTGGTGGCTGCAGACGACTCATTTAGACAAAGGTTGCCCATTATGGGTCCCAGATTGGGTACTCCTCACCATGGATGCAAGTCTGCAAGGATGGGGAGCGGTGACAGGTCATCACACCTTTCCGGGAAGGTGGATGGATCAGGAAAGTCACCTACAGATAAATTTTTGGAACTTTGTGCAGTGCACAGAGTGCTCATTCTGGCACAGGACCTACTTCAGGGCAGGCCTGTCCAGATTCAGTCCGACAACATGACTGCGGTGGCCTATATCCATCATCAAGGCGGTGTACGAAGTCCAGAAGCCATGAGGGAAGTGGCGAATATTCTGCAGTGGGCAGAATGCCATCTTCCAGCAATCTTGTCAATATTCATCCCGGGAGTCCTCAACTGGGAAGCGGACTTCCTAAGTCATCAGGACATACGTGCCGGAGAATGGGCTCTCCATCCAGATATCTTTCAACTCCTGGTGGACAAGTGGGACTACCAGACGTAGACCTCATGGCGTCGCGTCACAACCACAAGGTTCCCAGGTATGGGTCCAGAACAAGGGACCACTCAGCCGCCTTCGTGGATGCTCTGGCGGTGAGATGGGACTTCAGGTTGGCATACCTGTTTCCTCCACTCTCCCTACTCCCAAGGGTGGTCAAAGTTCAAGGCGGCAGGATAATACTAATAGCTCCTGCCTGGCCCAGGAGACATTGGTTCTCTGATCTGACATGTCTATCCATAGACAGTCCACTTCCACTGCCTCTACGACTGGATTTACTAATGCAGACCTGCCTATATCAGGATTTACCTCGGCTGGCTTTGACAGCATGGCTTTTGAGTCTTCCGTCTTAAAGGTTTCTCTTTCTGTGATCCAGACGTTGCTAAGGGCAAGGAAGCCTGCTTCGGCCCGCAACTATCACAGGATTTGGCATTCATTTTTTCTTTGGTGTTTCCACAGAAAATATGAAAGCGAGTGCTTTCTTTTCTTCAGGCGGGATTAGACTTAGGTCTTTGTCTGGCTACCCGGAGAGTTCAGGTTTTTGCATTGTCAGTATGGTTCCAGCGCAGAATTGCTCCCCTGCCAGATGTTGGAACATTTTTTCAGGGGGTTCTCTGTTTGCAACCTCCATTTGTCCCTCCAGTGGCACCATGGGATTTTTCTTTGGTTCTTGGGGCACTGCAAGCTTCTCCTTTTTTGAGCCCTTGGATAAGGTGGACCTTAGATGGTTTAGGCAAAGACACTTTTTTTCCTCGCTATTTCCTCAGCTCGCAAAGTTTCTGATTTGGCAGCACTGTCATGTCGCTCCCCATATTTGATTTTTCATCAAAATAGAGCTGTTCTTCGTACTAGAGTGGGTTAACTTCCAAAGGTGGTATCCCGTTTTCATATTAATTAAGAAATTGTAGTCCTGACCTTTTCAGTCTTCAGACCTTTCTAAGGGTGAAGCTTCCCTGGATGTGGTTTGTGCCTTACGTATCTACGTGGATCGTACAGCTCCATCAGGAAATCAGATGCGCTCTTTGTGTTATATGGGTTTCAGAAACGAGGCTGGACAGCTAACAAACAGACTTTGGCTTGCTGGTTGCGTATGACTATTTCTCAGGTCTATACACAGGCTGATCTCCCTGTCCCAATCAAGGTCTACTCAGTCTGTGGGATCATCGTGGGCAGTTAGACATGGATCCTAGGCTGAACAGTGCAAGGCGGCCACTTAGTCTTCCGTCCATACCTTTTTATCAAATTTTCTGCATTTGATACTTTTGCCTCCCAGGACGCTTCCTTTTGGGTGGCGGATTTTCCTCTCTGCTCAGGAGTGTCCCCACCATTAAGAGAACTGCTTTAGGACGTCCCCAAGGTAGATCCTGTGGGCCCTATGACCCTGAAGAAGAAATTTAGTCATGGTATAACATACCTCAGTTAACTTTTTTTTTTGTTTGTTTGTTTTTTTTTCTTCGAGGTCCATAGGGTCCACAGGGCGTTCACCCTGACGCACCTGGCCTCAGTTGGGATCTGTTCTTTGCTTTTTTGTATCACTGATTCCCTCTTCGTATTTTGAGTGTTTCTTCGGTACATTGTACTTCCTTCTCCACTTTACGTCTCTTGCCGTTAGGCTTGTTTACAAACTGAATGTCTGGGGGTGGGGTATATAGGGAGGAGGACCTGTGTATGCTGGGAGCTTCAAAGCTGTAAGCTCTTTGGTGCAATGGATCACTCCCACTACATACCCCCCAAGGTAGATCCTGTGGACCTTATGGACCTCGAAGAAAGAGAGTTAACTGAGGTATGTTATACCATAGCTCTAATTATTATGCATATATAAAGCACTGCACAGTATACAGGGGTTATATGAATAAAGGCTTATATTAATACTAGTATTTTAAGCTTTGTGTTTAGAGCTCTAGGTGTGCTCTTAATATATATTTGCCATTGAGACTCCTGATTTTGGGGAAGCTGACTTGGACACCTGAGAGAGTAACCAGCCTCCTGGATCTGCCCACTTCTGTGGAAGCACCTGACTTAGTTTGTTACAGAATTCCCCTCCTCCACCTCCTTCCTGGTGTCCTCTCTCCGGCATCTCCTGGGAAGCTGGATAAAAGGCTTTCTATACTGTTTTAGCCCCCACATTCACACTTAACATTTGTTATACCTAAAAGTTGGACATTGGAATTTTGTGCAGCTGCAATAAATATAAATTAGCTGATGTGCAACTCTAAGCAGCAATTAGTTTATTGCACAGTCCAATACACATGTAATAAATACTTTTTTTTTTTTTTTTTGCTTAACTAAAGTTTATGAACTTCGCATCATTAGGTACCAGGGACATAGCTGAGACATGAGCCACTTTGTGCCTCTGCTGGGAATAATATCAATAGTTCCCAGTGAGGCTGAATACAGTTTCAGCCCACAGAATGACCACTGTGATTTAGGTGACAATACACTTTAATTTGTGCATAGAGCAGTTTCCTAGTCTACAAATGTCTGCTACGAGAAAATTACATATAAAACTTAGCTCTGAATAGAAATGCCTAGAGTTTACAAGCCTGCTGTATCTGTTCTTGCTCATTTCAATTGATATAGTGTTCAAAGCTTTGTGTATTAGCTATGGTAAACACATGGCCATCCCATTTCAGTTTCTGCAAACTTCCAGTGTTTTCTGTTCTTTGAAATAATTATTAAAAGAACAACATTTTAATGTCAGTAACTCTACTTTTATTGTGGCTATTTGATCCAAAAGTGATTTATGGTTGTGAGTTTCCCAGCAGACGACCAACCAGCAGTAATTACATTTTACTTCCAGCTGTCAAAAGAAAACCTTTTGCCTTCTTCCAATGAAGCTGATGGCATTGGTAATTACCACTGCATATAAACTGACCTGGCTTCTTAAATGTAACAAATGATCTAGTTCAATGAAAGCCACAAAAGACAGTTTACTGTATTAAAATGTATAATAATCCCTTGCTGTCCTTGGAAACTTTTAGAGAATTTCAGTTAGCTGTGCCTTGATTGCCTGCAATAAATATTCTCTTCATTCAATTGTACTCCTAGGACATGAATTGGTTAGATAAGACAAAGAAATCTATAATATTGTAAATTTAAGGGATGGTCTACTTTTGGACCAACTCTCTTTCAGTAATTACCTGCATCCACAATTAGTCCTTCCTTTACTTATGCAGATATGGCCACAGGATCTGGAGCAGCAATACGGTACACTCTCTGTGCTATAGATGGGAAGCTATGTAACTATATTGCACAGTGTGTATGGATTGTCTGTAGCTCCTTTCCAATTAAGGGGCATATTCAATTAGCCGCAAAAAGTCCCGTACTTTTCACATGCCGGACTTTTCGCCAACATCACTGGGGAAATCAGCCTGACCATCCCCCCCCCCCCCCCCCAAAAGATGCACTAGACATTGGGGATCATGGTAGATGCCCCCGAACAGACCTGCTGAAACTATTTCGGGTACTTAAATGCTATCATTAGCTGCTAATTGGCATCTTTGCACAAGTGGCGAAGAATAGCATTTAGCAGTTTTGTTTTTTTGTGAAAATAACGTCCCAGCAAATTTGGGGTACATGAAAATGTGTGCAAGCATGGTTAAAAAGTCCAGGTCTTAAAAAGCATTAAAAAATGCACCTTCAGCAAGCACCTGCAATCAAAAATACACCTCCCCCATACTTGCAGACCCCTCCAAAGTCTATTTCGCTAGATTTAAGTTTGTACCCCAACTTTGAACTTTTTTGCTCTCTTTTTCAAAGTAATTTTTTGGGGTGTATCTTTTTATTTAATTTTTGGGGATTTTTTGACGCATTTTACCTTTGGGGACCTGTTGTAAGGGTGCAGGTTCCCCACCTTTGTACCCCAAAACCGCAATTCTGCACTTTTTTTCTGACAGCTATTCATAGGCGAAACTTTTCCGCAGGGTACATTGCATTGCTTTTTTGGAACCGGCGGAAAGTTGCCACAATTGAATACGGGAATAAGTTTCCGCTGTCGAAATGAATACAGCCCTAAGTGTCACTTTATTGATGTACTTCATACCTGAACTGATTTGAAATACCCAGAGCTGGGGCAATATTTCTCACCACTCTAGGCAAAGCTTCAGCCTACTGCCCTTTCCACGAATACCAACACTTTGCAGGCCCTCACACACTTAACTTTTGTAAAAATAAAGTAACTCTTACCTGCTCCTGGGTGGCAAGGCTGCAGTCCAAATGCATGGATGTCCGATGCAAATTGCTGTCCAGGCTCCTCTGCTTCACAGAAACAAATGCAGGACGTTTATTGGGGAGGTGTCGAATGTTAAGTTTCATAATAAAGCGATGATCAGTCAGCCTGTGATACTGGCTGACCGTATTAATCAGAGGCTTACCCCATCGCTGAAGCGTTGGGTCCCTTCCACGCAAAAAATAACCATAAAATATATGTAATATAAGGAGTACATGAAGTATATAGGAAACACTTTTCCTCATATAAGGAATGAGAATTTAAAGGATAACACTGCACAACAATGAAAATGTTTCCGATGTGAAAGTAGTTACTTCTAATTGATTTCAGCATGCAAAGAATGAATATGACATTTAAAACTCTGTTAGCTCTGAGTTCCGAGATATAGCCCATTTATGACGATGTAGGGGTATTCCTAGTGAAGTGGGCAGAGTGGAGAGAATCTTACCAGCAATCTGCGTTCCGTGCAGAGGGGGAGGGGCCTAATGACCCAATTAAATGAATCATTTATTTGTCCCCTCCCCTATTCAAATATATGCGATTCACGGGATTACCCACACAAGATAACTGTGGTGCACTGAGTGACAAGCATAGTGAGCAATTCCACCAAGACAGTTCAGCAATGGAACAAAGATATCAGGGTAGATGAATCACTAGTGACAAGAGATGCCCCAGAAGAGGAGTACAAGTGACAAGCAAAGAGAAAGCACCCCCATGAATAGGCCACTATATTAGATAATACTTTCGTATGCTGTATGTTTGTTTCGTTTTGTGTTCTTATTTGTGATTGATTGAATTAAAACAACTGTTATTTTCTATCAAGAAAATATCAGATTATTTTAAAAAAGCTTTTCACTGACTATATTACTAATGTACATACAGTTTAGTGCAAGTAGTGTAGCTCAAAAAATAGCTAGTAAAAACATTCTAAAATCATTTTAGTTTTTGTTGACCTCAAATTAGTAATATGACTATTTTTAGAAAGGAAACCAATTAAAAGTATTAATTTGTTGTACAGTGTACTTGTTCCTTATATAATTCATATACTTCTTATACTAAATAGGTTGTCTCTGTGTTCTGTCGTGTACCCAGAGATCTAAATGCAATACAGGTTGAGTTTCCCATATCCAAAATGCTGGATATCGGAATATTCTGTATATGGAATATTTGTATACCATAATGAAATATCTTGGGAATGGGACCCAAATCTAAACACAGAATGCATTTATGTTTTATATACACCTTTTACACACAGCCTGCAGGTCATTTTATACGATATTTTTAATTTTGTGGCTCAAACAAAGTTTGGTACATACGTGAAATTAATTCATATTTCATATAAACCTTATACACACAGTCTGAAGGATGTTTTATACTATATTTTTAATAATTTGGTGCCTTAAACAAAGTTTGTGTACATTTAACCATCAAAAAGCAAAGGTTTCACTATCTGTCATGCTAAAAATATTCTGTATTTTGGAATATTTGGATATGGGAGACTCGACCTGTAATACCAATAAGCATTTTTTATTTGAAATATAGGGCCAAATGTAATAGGGTGAGAGTTTAGAAAATGTGAGAGTTTAGCAGTAAACTCTCACATTGGTTAAGTTTTATCTTCAAAATGGGAAAACATCTGGATGAGATTTTAAGTCGTGAGTGTTTTTTAAATCTAAGAAAACATGCAAGTTCGCTCTGTTACTTTGTTTTTGGACTCTATTACATTAGCAAAGTTTAAAAAGTGTCAAACTCTCACTTTTCTAAACTCTCACCCTATTACATTTGGCCCATAGTTTTAAATAAAATAATTGCTTTTACGGCTAATGCTCACATGCCGGAGTCTGCCTACACTGTCTAGTAGCAGGGAACTCTGAAAGGTGAACACATTGCTTGGTTACTCTATCACATATAGAACATTTGTAGGAGGGAATGGGTGCCGCTGCCTGATTTGGTGTAACCGCACCAGGCTTTACATGGCTCAGTGACGCACGCTACCTGTTGCACAGCACAGCTATATTTGCTATTGTGAATTAATCATATAGCCAAGCTAAACTTTTTTTTTCTCTCTCTCTCTCTCCTGCAATATTGCTGGACCAGTATTCAATGTATGGTCTATTATTGATTTATTCCACTGTAAATAGCTTCTAGAATCCGAAATTAAATGTTTCACTCTTTGGAATAGGATATTTGCGCCAGTGTGAAGAAGTCTGCTTTTGACATTCTAGGATAATATGATGGCTAATGTGGATCAGTCAGGAGTAGGCTGCTCAGAGATTACCTAGCCAGGAAATGATGGTCATAAAGCTGTATAAACTGTCATTTTCTCATCTGCAGCTTGTTAAATCCCGGCTAATTACATCCTTGTTCTGCTGTTTTTAGTGTTTTTTACGTTTTTGCCGATTCCATACTGTGACGACCTGCGCAAATATTCTGGGCATGTTGTGTGATATTTTCTTAAATCGCGTTCCTGATTCCTGCACAATTCAGTTAAAAATGGCATTGTGCAGATGTTACCTGTTCTCTCCTCAATGTATGGCCTATGGGAAGTGCATGAAAATGTGGCAAAATCATCATGAACCACCAACAAGCTGGCAAATAAGAGAGCATTACAGTGTAGAAGGTTATTAATGGCTATAAGCCAGGTATTGGAGGCAGTTAAATGTTGTGAAACAGTTGATTTTTGCAACTTTAATAAATAATGGTAAAATTATTGCCAGCAAGTGTATTTCGACAAATAAGTGCCTAGAGAGGTTTGGGCTACATAAAGTGTGATAAAGAGCCAGATGTACTAAGCCTTGTAGAGGGATAAAGTGGATGTAGATAAAGTACCAGCCAATTGGCTCCTAACTGTAATTTCTTCTTAATGGTCCATAGGGCTCCACAGGGAGACCTGGGGGGGGGTGTAGGTGGTGGTTGAGGACCAGGCACCATGCAGTTAAAGTTTTCAGCTCCCAGATGCATCGGTCCCTCCCCCTATACCCTGCCCCCGCGCCAGTGCCCGGCCGAAGTTGGGCCACCACTGTCCATTGGGCTTCTTAGGCAGCCCAGATAGCTTTATTTTATTTTTCGTAGTTTTCCGCTGAGCGAGTAGCAGCAGACTGTCCACAGGACGTCTGTGTCTCCCGCTCCATCACCACTCGCGCTGAGGCTGGGGATTTCGGCAGGTATCCCGAGGACCTTTATAACCAGCCCCTCGGACGGACCCAGACTGCATCTCGGAAACAAGGGGACAGGTAAGGTGAGTCACTGCTTGCGATGACCTGTGGATTGGCAGACTTACCTCTGGTCTCAGGGGACGGACCGGAGGTGCTGAGAGTGAACACATGCTTTGTCCACAGTGATCCACTAGACCACCAGGGTACATATGGAGCAGGAATCCAGTGTCTCGGTAGTTAATAATCAGCATGGTAAGGTCAGCTTTCCCCATTAAAGCGGCCCCTCCCCTCAGCTCAGGGTGTCATTACTCTGAGGTCTCGCTTCCCTGCGCTGCTCTCCTCCGACCACGCCCCCCCAGAGGTCTCCGGTGGCCATTTTCTCAGGTTCGGCCACAGCGATCTCAGGGAAATGCTGGGTCCGGTCCCCCTACATACCTCACCCTGGAGTCCAGTTATGTAGCGCTATAGCTTACCAGATGTTGAGTGTCTGACCACAGAATCTGTGTAGTTGATTGTAGTGCCATTCTGCAGTTCTATTGTATTTCTGCATTGTCTGTGACTTATGCTAGCGCTGCCTGTCTGTATATTTCTCCACAAGAACCCCACTGGGCTTCCTTTTCCTTCAGGTACTGGCTACTATTGTGGACCGACAAGAAACACAAATAATATCCTACACAGGACAAAAATGTAATTCAATTTATTGACCAGCAATTTAGTACATTCTCTAATAATTAGTTACTAAATTTTGTTTTTAGCTGGAGGTACTCCCTGGAATCGAATATCAAGTGCTCAGAAAAAACCTTCCAATGTGCAGCAAGTGATTCCTTTGTGGGGCACTCTTTTATAATAAATTAATTGATATCATTGATATCAGGAAATATACATAATTACAGTATAACTTTTAATCGGTTCCCTCTTTAACCACTTGCCTGGCACAGTCGTATCAGATACGACCATACCAGACTGGGCTTTAACTGACATGGTCGTATCTGATACGACCAGTCAGAGATGCCCACTGGGCGGCTGCAGGAAGCTAATCTTCCTGCGGCCGCCTACATCAGAAGGACCTTCTGGTCCCACTGCAACAGCAGCTGCCCCGCCAGTTTGTCCCGATCACTGCTGGCCACAGTGATCGAACATCCGGCGGCACCCCCCCTCCCGTGCGGCTCCAGACTCCAGTGTATCCCGATCACTGTGGCCAGCAGTGATCGGGCAGCCTGCGTGACATTTCCCCTGGCAGCCGGTGCCACTTTATCTGCTCCCGGCGTGGCTGGGTCCCCTTCCCCCGGCGCTTCAGTTTCCCCGAGCTGGGACACCTTCTTCCGGCGCTGCACTGAGTCCCCGAGCGGCTCTCCTCCTTGCGCGGCTGGGTCCCCTTCCGGCGCTGTAGTAATGTCCCCGGGCCCGCTCACCGTCTTCTTCTGGCGCTGAAGGGAATCCCCGCTCCAGCCCACCCTCCTCCTCCAGGCGCGGCGTCGGCAGCAGCGGCTGCTGAAGTTTACTTACCTCCTCTTCCCGTCGGCAGCTGCTGGGTGACCGTCGGCAGCTGCCGCTCTGTGTCCATCTCCTCCGGGCCCGGCTGCTGCTGATGTCTGCCCGCCTTCTCTTTCTGGCCCGGCGGTGGCTGCCGCTTTGAGTCCAGCGACCTCCTCCTTCTCCTCTTGGCACAGCTGTCAGTGACTGGGTGAGTGCTCCATGTCTCCCCCTCGGAACAGTGGTAGTGAGTGAGTGTGATTGTGTATATATGTAATATGTATAGTATATATGTATAGTATGTGTGTGTGTGTGTATATATGTATGTCTGTGTGTGTGTATATATGTATGTGTGTGTGTATATATATATATATATATATATATTACATGTGTATATACTGTATATTATATATGTGTGTGTATATGTACATTTACTGTATGTGTGTGTGTGTATATATATATATATATATATATATATATATATATATATTATGTATGTATGTATGTATGTATAGTTTGTGTGTGCAGCCCCCAACCAATGTCAAGGAAACCTCGGCGGCTACGGTCTCAAACAATCGATTGTTTATATTGATTGTTGAGCCATCGGCCATCGATGGTACAGCTGTCAATGGCTATCTCTACAGTATACCATAAAAATGTTTATTTTTATGATATATGGTGTTTAAAAAAAAAAAATGCGTTGGAATAGTTTTAAAAAGATGTTCTTGACCTAATTCAATTATAAAAAAAAAACGACAATTTCGGAGCGGTTTTTGGGGAAAAAAAAATTCGTCAGTTAAGTGTTTAAAGAGATTGAGGATTATTTTGACTCTGAGTATGAAAATATGACAGTCACCCATCAATAAACACCCATAAATACCATTTAGTTGATATCAGAAAATAAACAGAATTAAAAGATAACTTTTAATCGGATCCTTCTTTACAATAAATTGGGAATTATTGTGACTCTGATTATGAAAATATGATAGTCACCCATCAATAAGCAACATAAATATCATATCTATCAATAAGCAAACATCTCAGGGAAACGCTGGGTCCGGTCCCCCTACATACCTCACCCTGGAGTCCAGTTATGTAGCGCTATAGCTTACCAGATGTTGAGTGTCTGGCACTACAATCAACTACACAGATTCTGTGGTCATTCTGCAGTTCTATTGTATTTCTGCATTGTATGTGGCTTATGCTAGTGCTGCCTGTCTGTATATTTCTCCACAAGAGCCCCACTGGGCTTTCTTTTCTCAGGTGCTGGCTACTATTGTGAACCGCCTAGCGGTCCCGGTTGCAATCCCCCCTATGGGGTTGCCACAACAGGTTCAGACTATACAGGTAGCTCCATGGGTAGACTTATTTTCTAGCTCAGTACAGAGTCTGGTGGCTACCTCTACAGCCTTTCAAACTATGTTGCAAGGTGAGAAGCCCCTACCCAGTAAAATGTCTAAGCATCCCGTGTTATCCTCACAGTCCACGCAACTCTCAGATTCTGTGGTGTGAATCTGAGGAGGCAGAAGATGATGATCTCTCTAACACTGACTCCCCTCCAGGGGGGATGAAGAGAGTCCGTCAAAAATTAATATTCCTGCTTGGTGCTAGCTGTTAGATCCATCTTACTAATAGAAGATGACATACCAGACACTAAATCAAAGCACCCACTGTTTAAACAACAAAGTGGCATCAGCAGAATTCCCTCTATCGGATCAGCTAGCTGAACACGTGGCAGCAGCCTGGCAGACGCCTGGCATGTCCCAAAAATGTCTGACCACCTGTTATCCATTTCCTGCGGCTCATTGTTCAAAATGGGAGACTCCGCCTGTGGTGGATTCCCATGTTACGTGACTAATTAGGAGTGCTACCTTGCCTATCCCTACAGTATCCTCTCTGAAGGACCCTACGGCTAGACAGGTTAAATCTTGCCTTAAATCAATGTACTCTTTCAGGGGCTGTTGCTCGTCCGACCATGGCTATTGCATGGGTGGCTAAAGCAATAGAGAGCTGGGCTGACACACTTGAAGACTCTTTTCCCTCAGACGCATCTACGGATCAGATGTCTTTCATAACTCGCATATACGTGATGCAGCTTCCTAAACTGGAGAAGCGACATTGTATGTCAGTCTCCTAACTTCTAGAGTCTCAGCCACGGCAGTGTCTGCCCACCATACCCTGTGGCTACGTTCATGGAAGGCCGATTCGGATTTTAAGAAGGGCTTAGAAGTATTTCCTTACAACGGGGAAATCTTGTTTGGCCCAGACCTTGACTAGATTGTAACCACATTGGCGGCATCAAAAACTGCATTTCTACCTTCAGTGTCTGCTACTACAAAGCCTCTGTCTACATCTTTTAGGTCCTTTCATCCTCAAGGAAAGCCTAAAGGTCAGTCCTTTACTAGGCAGTCTGCTTCCACTAGGGCCGCCAAGCTCAGGACCAAGCAGGCCTGTACCATCCGACGCCCTGCTTCAAAATCCGAGGACAAGCCCTCAGCCTGATGGGACGGGCCTCTCCCTGGGGGACCTCAGAGTAGGAGGCCGACTTCTTCAGTTTGCCCAGTGCTGGCGTCAAACCATCACGGATGCCTGGGTAAGAGAAGTGGTCTCTAACTGGTATGCCCTCTCATTTCTAAGACTGCCATCCCACCAATTTTTCTGCACAGGCCCTCTTTCAGATCCAAACAAAATTCAGAAAGCCATACAGTCCTTGCTGCAAGCAGGGGTAATTGTGCCAGTCCCACTATCTCAGCGAGGGATCGGTTATTCTACTCTTTCTGGTGAAGTAGCCGAATGGGTCTCATCGGCCTATCCTCAACCTCAAGTCCCTGAAAAAATTCCTCAGGGTACCCAGTTTCAGCATGGAAACCCCTACGCTCCATCATCCTAGCTATGGAGCCTGGGGACTTTATGGTATCTCTGGATATTCAGGATGCTTACCTACATGTACCTATAGCGCCCTCTCATCAGCTAGATCTATGGTTTGCTATACTACAGCAACACTTCCAATTTCAGGCTCTGCCCTTTGGACTATCCACAGCTCCATGGGTATTTACTAAAATTATGGCTATCATGGCAGCCCACCTGCATGGTCAGGGTGTCCGACTGTTACCATATCTGGATGACCTCCTGCTCTTAGCAGGATCCCTAGAGGTGCTTCAACGCCATCTGCAGCTAACCATCACTTTCCTTCAAAAGCACCGATGGTTAATAAACTGGAAAAAGTCCTCCCTGGATCCCTCACAAAGAATGGTTCATCTGGGAACCCTGCTGGATCAGAGAATCTTTATTTCTGACATCAGACAAGATCTCCACACTTCAAATACGAGTGCGCAGATTCCTCCACAGTCGCCAATTGTCAGTCCACTCGGCAATGCAGTAACCACCTTTGACATGGTGGAGTATGCTCTTTTCCACTCCAGGCGTCTGCAAAGGCTAATACTCTCCAGGTGGAACAGGTTGCCCCATCAGATCAGGGCTCAGACGATTGTGCTCTCTCCAGAGGTTCGTCTGTCCCTATCTTGGTGGCTACGGACATCTCATCTAACCAAGGGTTGCTCCTTTTGGATCCCGGACTGAGTACTCATAACGGATGCCAGTCGCTGGGGCGCAGTGACCGGTCAACACTCCTTCCAGGGCCGTTGGACATCGGTTGAATCAACCCTGCCGATCAACATATTGGAACTTCGAGCTGTCTACAGGGCCCTCATACTGGCCCAGGGCATACTTCAAGGAAAACCTGTACAGGTACTGTCTGACAATGCCACAACAGTGGCTTACATCAACCATCAAGTAGGCATTTGATGTCAGGCAGGAATGGCAGAAGTGTCACGCGTACTGACATGGGCCGCGGGTCACCTTCTGGCCATCTCTGCGATGTTAATTCCGGGTGTTCTCATTTGGGAAGCAGACTTCGTCAGCCGTCTTGATGTGCATACCGGGAAATGGTCTTTTTACCCAGAGGTTTTTCAACTCCTAGTGAACAGATGGGGCTACCGGAGGTGGACCTCATGGCCTCCCGGCACAATCACAAACTGCCAGTGTACAGATCCAGAACAAGGGATGCCGAGGCAACCTTCATAGACGCATTGTCGGTGAAGTGGACCTTCCAGTTTGCGTACCTATTCCCTCTAGTCTCCCTTCTACCTCGACTTCTTCCGGAGTTCAAACAAGAAGGAGGGACTGTCCTGCTGGTGGCTCCAGCTTGACCCAGACGTCATGGGTACTCCGATCTTCGGAGTCTCTCCATCGACACTCTGTTCCTGCTGCCTCAAGGTCAAGACCTATTGTCTCGGGGTCCTTGCATTTGCCCAGACCTGGGTAGTCTGTCTTTGACGGTGTGTCTCTTGAGACATCCCTCCAGCGGTCCAGACTATTCTCTAGCTCTGTGGTCCAGACTATGCTCAGAGCTCGTAAGCCAGCCTCTGCTTGGGTCTACCACAGAGTTGTGGCATACATATTTCCAATGGTGTCGTACCAGAAGCGAAGTCACCTGTGTTCAACCATGGCTATCTCTAAAACCTGAACTGTTGGGTAGCCTTGAGGATCGTGTTTGGGAACCTCTGGTGTAGTGTATAATCACATTGACATGTCTTTATTGGATTTTACTGGAATGAATGAGAAAAATACAGCATAACACTGATGCTCTTGCTAATAGTGTGTGTGTGTGTGTAAGTTGCACTTCTATATAGATGACTGGACTCTTTCAAGTGTGATCACTGACTTTGTTTTGAATGCATAGTGGATCAAGACACAATGCAGAAAAGATTGGGTTTTATTTTAATGCTTTGCACTTGCTTTCTTTATTGAATAGGCCGTTGGGCAGGTCACAGAAATGTTTTTATACTGATAGGTTGATAAACTACTACTGCTAATGCATATGCCGATATGGAGCTTTGAGTGACAGTTACCTCTGCTGTTCATGTTCACTTCCATGTGGCAGGGTAATTATCCGTTTTTTTTTGTTTTGTTTTTTTGTTTTTTTAAATCTGTTTACCCGATAATAGGCCCCAAACATGCTGTAAAAGTGTTCCTTCATATATATATTTTTTTTAAACTGATCTGTTGCTCCCTCTCTGTTTTGTTTGTTTACAAGATGTGTACAAACCTTGACACATAGTCAGTCAGATGGAATTAATGCATTTTTTGTGGTATATGTCAATATTCTCATTGTCCCACACACAAGGGTCTTCTCCAGTCTACATACCTGGCTAACAGATGTGAACTGTGATTTGTAACAGATAATTGAGGCCCTAAACCTCACTATTCTAGAAAGAAACACCATTTTCTTCTGCTGAAATAGTTTAGCTCTTACAGTAGATATTAAGTATTATAGATGTACGTTATGTATGAGACCCTGCTTTTCGGTAATTTTAGGACTACACTGGCTTGTAAAGTATATTCTTTCATTAGTCATGTTGATAACCTTCTGGGGAGAATGATAAAGCACATACCACAGATAATTCTCCCAAGCATGTCCAATTCTAGATATAGATTATAAACAGATTATTTTCACTTTGTTTCTCTTAGTGTTCAGTTAGGCATACTGACATAACCTATTCTGCATTGAGAACACTTTATATTTCCATGTATTCATACATCTGACGTGGTAGACAGTTGCCCAGAGACTGTTACAGAACAGTGCCACCTAGTTGGCAAATTGTTAAAAAAAAGATCTTGCCAAAAACTGTTCTGACAAAGCAACTTCAAGTGGTTTATTAGTCAATTGGTGGTGTTACTAACTGATAATTTATGGTGCAAATAAAAAAAAATTTAAAACGTTTGACTTGACTATTAGCGCTCCCTATTGCTACCATGAAGTGTTGAAAAGCTGCTGCCAAAAACAGAAGACTGTGCCAGTACTTCAAAAGCTAAAATATAAAATGAAAATTTGGCTGCGCTAATACAACACCACTGTCCATTCTTACAGAATTTAAATAAAAGTTAATTTATTTCAAATAAGCATGATGTGCATGTCTAAATATATATGCGCAATACACATCAGAACAATCACAAAATAATTTAAAGACTTTTTTTTTATAAATATGAAAAATAAAAAATGAATACACAATATAACTTGGAAAATTAAAATATAAAAAGGGAATAAATACTGATAAAACTTTAGAATATAATCATAGGCTTTTTTAGAAAAGCTTGTATATGTAAAGATGCATTAAAGGCTTATCAATGATCCGTTTTAGTTGAAAAACCAATGCAACTGTACTGTTTGTGCATTTGCACATATATTATTCGTAATTCAACATAGTCACTAGATATTGAAATCCAAGATGTTTAGTCAATGGTTATATAACTCATTGATATGCGATGGCTGGTAGGATTTTTGTTTATGCCAGCATAATGAAAAAATATATTTATGTATACGAAAAAAGGGGGCGCTCACCCACTTCGTAAAAGCAGTGTGGCATTAGCGGTGTCCCTCCTTTCAGTTGGATTCCAGGCAAAAAGGCTGCAGACAAGTTCGTTTGAAAATGGAACTGTATATTAGTTGTTCCTTTGTAGGTACGCTGGTTAAACAGTCTGCCCGGCTGTCTCGTCCCAGATCGCCGTGATCTCACCGTGGGACCTCTGATGGTGTAGTATAGGAATAGACAGCCAGTCAGGTTTCAGAAGTGTGAATGGTTTGGTCGGCTCTCCTGGAGTCCTGCAACTCGGCAACATACACAGCTTGTACGATGGGGAGCCGGTCCGTTCTCAGAGCCCTGAACAGGTTCAGCCTCGTGTTCTAGTCAGTTCACTCTGAAAGTTTGTGAATTTGCTCAATGCGTTTCCATGTGTTCCCACACCTTCATCATAATGCTATTTTTTGCTCCTGATATTGGGGAGTTTGTTACTTCACAAACACACATCTATGGTATTGGCTGGATTTCTTCCATTTCCAGTCACAGGTTACCGATTCTTCTGATGAAACTGGCAGTCCAAAAGACAGAGAAACACGTGAAGGCATCAGTCCTGTTACTATACTGGGCACAGTGATCGCGGTGAGCGACAAAATTTGTGGGTCCCAGGGACCCACCACTTTAAAAAGATGGGGTCCTACCTGACCATTTCTGGGTCCCATCATAATTTCTACTTTAGAGCTCCCCATATGCCTCAGACCTCCCCACATGCCCCTAAAATGCAGATCTGATACCCCCAACAGCATCAGATATCCCCACAATCCCCTTAAATGCATGTTTTAATGCCTCCATGCTCTTTCAGGTAATATGACTTGTCTGTTCACAAAACCCATAGTGAATAAGTAGGCTTACCATATCATCCCTTTAAACTGGGACACTCATGGATTACACAGGTTCTGTGGCTCATTGAAATCTAGGCATGAAGTCAGCCAGTCACAGAACCTTTGTAATTAATTCACGTGTCCCATTTTAAAGTGATATTATGGTTAGCCACTTTAGGTAATAGGCATATTTATCAAAGGATAAATGCCCGGTCTTTACACATTATTTCGCACATTAATGCCCTTTACACATTATGCCACAGCAAAGCCCAGCCTTTACACATTATGCCATGCAGTAATACCCCTTACAAAACATTACATTAATGCCCTATAGTCCCCCTGTGCATTGCCCCCAGCAGCAGTTTCCCCTGTGCATTGCCCCCAGCAGCAGTTCCCCCTGTGCATTGCCCCCGTATGCCTTCAACCACCTATGCAGTCCAATGAAGGTATCTGCCCCAATAGGTGTGAGTGACCTGGGCATTAGGCCCAGTCCACTAAAGGGCAAATAGGTGGGCCCTCTAGTGACCTGGGCCTAATGCCCAAGTCACACACCTATTTGGGGGGCATATACCTTCAATTGGGCCTAATGCCCCCTATGTTGCCCGGGCCTTGTGCCCACCTATAGACCCACAGGCCTATTGCCTGAATTTATCCCACGGGCCTAGTGCCCGACAACCCTGGTGGTCTAGGAAGGAGTAAAATTCCGGTGGCCCAAGGCCGCCTACCGGTACGGTGGAAGAGGCTGCAGGGGGGAGCTTTGTTAGCTCTTTTTGCTTTCCTCCCCCGCAGTCCTCTTCCTCAGCTTCAGTCTTCTGCCGCTGGCCCATCCTGGCCAGCGGCACTGCCTCTTATTGATCACGCCGTCTTCTGGCCTCTTGCGCGGCCGCCGGAACTGTTGCCGCGCTGCTCTTCTCTTCGGGAGGTTTTCACTCCTCCCCTCCGCCGACGGACTGAACGTTCCCGCTCTGCGCCGTCTTTTCAAGACGCCGCGAGTGGGCGGGGCTATGATGCGGTGAGCCGTGATTGACTCGTCGCGTCTGCCTCCTATTGGCTGCTGGACTGCAAGCCAAAATCTCGCGGCCAGTGCCAAACAACCGCCGCTACTTGGCTTCCGGGCAGCGAGCCCCGTTCAGACACTTGATCCCAGCACGGCTTTCCACAGCAGCAGCCAATGAGTCTATCTGACTCTCATTGGCTGCTCTAACAGACAGAGTTATGTCTGTCTCTGCAGGGGGACGCGCTGTGCTGCAGCCAGCTGTCAGGGATTGGCCACAGCACAGCGCATCCCCGGGGACCCGGCTACTTTATAAAAGTGAGTCCCCAGTGCCCGATATCTGGTACAATACGCGCTATAGCGCGTATTTGCAAACACTGGGACAGAGGTACCCTGTCTTAAACCCTCTCTACTTGTAAAAGAGAACCTTTTCTGTGTCCACGGCATCCTGCGGGTTCCCCCTGCACGGTCAGCCGTTACCGGGATTGTCCAGCCGATGCTGACAAAGTTTGTCATCTTACCAGCACACGCGGCAGATGACACATAGCCACGTACAGGAGGCTTTCAATCAGATCACCGCTAAACAGAAGCGTGAATAAACACCAAGGAATCTTTTGCAACCCCCCTCCTCCTCCACAACCTGAGGAACGGAATATCCTGGTGGAGGTCGAGAGAACAACTAAGACCTCAACATACTTGTGGATCCTTCAGAGATCATTAAGCAATGAGATCAACTCATATATGGAGAGCCCACATCTCTCCTAAGGGACAGCTGCTGTGGGATCCTCCAACATATGTAGTTGGATAACATAAGCGCCTAGCACTGTGCACTTTTGTACACAGTTTTGAACCACTTTTTTTTACAATGTACCTTGGCCTCAGAAAGATATTTAATAAGCCGTGGGGGGAGATAATGTGCCAACCAATCAGCTCCTAATGTCGTCTTTCAAACACTGCCTGTAAAATGACAGCTACGAGTTGATTAGTTGGTACCTTAGCTTTCTCTACCATATCTCTCTCCAAGGCTCAGTACATCTCCCCCTTTAATGTCATGTGTAGAAAGAAAGCATCCAAGACTCCACATACCTGGAAATCCTGCTCCCACCAATATTGCTTGAGTCTGTGTTAGACCATACCAATTGTGGTTTTCTTGGTTATCTTCCTTCATTTCCACCAAAGAAAGGAATATGATGCATGGATGAATAACCAGTATAATGTCTGGTATATCATCTGCCAAGACTGTAAAGTTTGGGTACACACTAAACGACGTGTGTACCCAGCGATGCGACCGGCAACCCCATCTGCTGACGGGTGACATATCGGGTGGCCAGTACACACTAGATGATCCGGTGCTTGACCGCCCGATATGTCAGCCCCTGCCGCATCACGCAGCATGGGTTCATCAGACGCACCGTCAAGTTGGCCTGGAAGTAGGACCAACCTGACGACCCCATGGGAGCGCACACCGAACAACGTAGTGGGTACACACTAGACTATTTTAAGGATTTGTCGTTCCGATCTGTTGGAAACGGACAAATCACTCAAAATCTTCTAGTGTGTACCCAGCTTGAATTCTGGTCTCCTTGAACCCTTGAATATATTTTTGTTCATCATTTTTGGTCTTTTTAAATCATTATTTCCAGTTTTTACCATAAACCTTTTATTTATTTTTATCTTGTTGATCTGCTGTTTATGAACACAGCCATAGTGCTCTTAGAAGCAAGCATTTAACTATTCGGTTAATTATCTATTTATAGTCTTCTAATTACACTTGACTAGTCTTCTTAGGGATATAGTCCATACATAATGCTTTTGTAATCAAATTCTTATTACAAGCTCTCCAGACATGGTCATTTTTTAATAATTTTCTTGCCTTCTACAGGCTTAGTAAGAGTACTAAAAACCCTCCCGAAAAATACTAAAAAAAAAAACCCTATAACTAACTAATTGGGACTTACCTAGAACGGGTGTCTTAAGTTTAATTGGGGGCAGATTCTGACTCGTACTCAAAACTATAGTGTTCCTCCAACAATGAAGCAGAACTAACCCATTTCCAGCTATTCCTGCTTGGGCAATGACTCGTCCTTACGGCCACCACCCCATACCACAGGCTTTTTATAATCTTTAGAAACTTGCATCCTGTGTCTACTACCACTAGTAGTAAAGTACGCCCCCGAGGAGCCACTCCTTGTCCTAAAAGGCAATCTGACTAAAAGCAACACTAGGACCACTAAGTATTCTTCCTTCTGCAGTTAATGTGAAAATATTTGTGAGGCTGGACTTACCACACTGAGGGTAGGACCTTGTACGAAGAAGAGTGATAGGAGGGGGAGAAGGATAGTGCTGTAAATGTTAAAGTGAGGAGAGTAATATAATGTAAACAAATGAGAGCGTTCTTATTACTGATGTGAGAAAATGGAGGCTCTAATGGGGTAGAATCATTATTACATTCCATTAACCGTAATAAATGTATTATGTGCTCGTCTCCTATTTTTCTGCAGTAATCAGGTAGCACTATTTCATTCACCAAGCTGCATCTGTTTATGGGTTTCCGAATTCTGATATGTGGGGCAAGTTTTCTTATGAAACCCTGAATACATTCTAAGCTTCAGCCAGTATTACAAGTTTAGAGAATCTGTTTGAAAATTATTGTAAAACCAGTTTCAGAAAGTTTTTTTAATAGAATATGCCTAATACTGAATTGAATGCAAATAGTCTTTATTTGCTCCCTCATTCAGGTCCAATACACGTTTATTGGTGCCCTAGGCAAAGCTTCAGCCTTTTCACCGCATCCCCCTTCACTATTTCCCAGCCAATCAGACACTTCACTTTTGTAAAGTTCTGGCTGGTTAGTGAGGCTGCAGTTCAGATGCATGTTCTGATGTCTGATGCAGAATGCTGTCCAGGATCCATTGATGCCCAGGGGCTTACGCAGGATTGTGAAATGCGGAGGAGCTCCAAATGTTAGATTTCTAAAAATAATTAAAAAAAAAAATAGGCTAAGTACTTTTTAATTTAATTTTTTTTGTGAGTCACTTGACTAAGTAATACGAACAATATGAAAAATGCCTGTATACCAGCACAATACATAGTGATGATTCTAAATCAGAAAAAAAAAAATTAACTCTCCGCCAGCCTTTCCATCACAAGTCCCTCTGCCCACCAGCTTTGATCACAGGCCCCTCTCTGCCCGATAGCGTTTTGCTTACATGCTGCTACTGCAGCATGTGAGGACTGAGACACGGCAGGATCACCCGGCTGATCTGTCATCACTATAACCATTGGTCCGGCAACTTCCATTAACTTTACAGGTACCGCCTGGCGCCAAGTTCTTGCTGTGCAACACAGCGGGAAGTGGAGGAGGTTTGAGTGCTTTTCGGGTACTCTTGGTTTAATCCTAGTCATGATAGGTGCACACCTGCACTAGCCTGTACGTGGTGCAAATGAAACAGCGTAACACCGTTATGTTTACGCTACTGTCCATCTCGGCATAGCCTGTTGATGCATTCACACTCCCTTTCTGAGAATGCCCAGTCTTAAAAGTAGATGTTCTTGAAATGCACATGGCTCTTCATCATCCCATACTTGTTTACACTTGGCTATGAAGCATATGTGTACTGCAAAACTCATAAGATATACTCTGCAGATAAGTATATGTCCAGGCTCAAAGTTTTAAGGAAAATATTAACGACATTGGATATAACGGGTCGCTTATGTAATTGTGTAGTTTCAGGTTTAGGGGGGTAACAGAGGGCACTAGCATCTGGGTAACCTACTTCTACAGTCTTTCAGTCAGAGCTTGCAAATTGTGTAATATTCTTAACTTATATTAATAAGCAGCTCATGTTCTATGAGTGATGTTATCTTTCAGTGCTTTCTGCTCTGAAATCAATCATTCCTCTAACTCAGCGGTTCACAACTGGGTGGCGTGGCGTACTTGCAGAGGTGCCACAGATTGGTGGTCCAGGATTAAATCTAATTATTTATGATCCATCTGATAGGCAAAACTAGTGCTGGTGACCGCCAATCATAAAATATGTGGACAAGCACAGCCTTGTCCCCCATCACATAACTTAACCGAAGGATGACAAGTACATACACTTTACTTACTTTAATAACTTTTACTGAAATTCTCAATAAGAAAGTTTTGGCCTAGGTGTACTGTGAAAAAAATGCTAATACTGTAGGGTGCCGTGATTAAAAAAAAGTTTGGAAACCACTGTCCTAACTAAATGTGGCTTTTCTTCCTCTGAATAATCCTCCACAGCAAGAACAGCATAATCCAGTGGTTTCCATACTGCTGAATGCAGTATGGCCCCCGTCGTCGTGATGTTGCTCCCGACATCAGCAAGTGTATATGCACTTGCCGATTCCGGGACCCCTGCCGGGTCCCTTCACACGACAGGTCAGCTGGGTACACATCGTTCAATGTGTACCCAGCTTTAGATTTAAGTTACTGCTACACTCAGCCACATTACAGGGTTATGCACATGTGTGACTGTTACCTGGATTGCTGGCTTACACATGTGCAGTGGTTCTGGAGGCCTGGACTTTGAATTTCAGTTCCAACTGCTGGGTAAATGTTTAAAAAAAAATTATGAAACAGAAATATCTAATGTGAAAAAATGCCTTATTTTGGTTAAAAAAACCAAACAAACATGTTTGCATTCATTATCTATTGATGCACAGAGAAAAAAAGGGATTCCCTCCAGCACACTGCAGCAATATCAACAAAAATACTTGAATCCTATATGATAACAGAAATTCAGAGGTATTAGTTACATACATTTGCAAATATATGAATAAGCGCCAGGCCAGCGTCAAGGCTCCTCTATACTGGCGTCCCTAACATTAAAGAGGTTCACGTCTGAGGCGCAAGGTACCCCAAAAAATTCCAGGCATGGACCATCCCCAGGACATCACACGAAAGGGGTAAGAAGGTGATTGTGAAGTGTAAAGTATAGATGTGTAAAGATAATCAATAAGTGTTAATAAAATAAGGAAGAATTAAAATGACATAAATAATAAACAAACTGGTGATAAAAAAAGTATCTATTTGAAGTAAGTGGTGATGCCCTGAAAAAGGCCCAGCCAGAACAGATCCGGGGGCTCCACACCCAAACACTCACCCCAAAGTAATTATTGCTACCTAATAGCACCCACTATGGGTCATATATATTAATGTACTGTATAATAACAGCACATGTATAAGCCGAGAGCAGACTCACCTAGGAGGTACCCCAGAAACCTCCACATGGCACTATATGGACCAGCACATCCTCCCAATGCTGGCTCCCTTCATGCCTCTCAAAACTGCAAACAAAAAGTATGGTGGTCGCTCACATCAGCTTATTGATATAGCACATATAGTTCGTAAAGGGCGGGGTTTACACTGAACCGCAGAGGAAAAAAAGGGGTTCCCTCCAGCACACTGCAGCGATATCAACAAAAATACTTGAATCCTACATGATAACAGAAATTCAGAGGTATTAGTTACATACATTTGCAAATATATGAATAAGCGCCAGGCCAGCGTCAAGGCTCCTCTATACTGGCGTCCCTAACATTAAAGAGGTTCACGTCTGAGGCGCAAGGTACCCCAAAAAATTCCAGGCATGGACCATCCCCAGGACATCACACGAAAGGGGTAAGAAGGTGATTGTGAAGTGTAAAGTATAGATGTGTAAAGATAATCAATAAGTGTTAATAAAATAAGGAAGAATTAAAATGACATAAATAATAAACAAACTGGTGATAAAAAAAGTATCTATTTGAAGTAAGTGGTGATGCCCTGAAAAAGGCCCAGCCAGAACAGATCCGGGGGCTCCACACCCAAACACTCACCCCAAAGTAATTATTGCTACCTAATAGCACCCACTATGGGTCATATATATTAATGTACTGTATAATAACAGCACATGTATAAGCCGAGAGCAGACTCACCTAGGAGGTACCCCAGAAACCTCCACATGGCACTATATGGACCAGCACATCCTCCCAATGCTGGCTCCCTTCATGCCTCTCAAAACTGCAAACAAAAAGTATGGTGGTCGCTCACATCAGCTTATTGATATAGCACATATAGTTCGTAAAGGGCGGGGTTTACACTGAACCGCAGAGAAAAAAAGGGGTTCCCTCCAGCACACTGCAGCGATATCAACAAAAATACTTGAATCCTACATGATAATAGAAATTCAGAGGTATTAGTTATATACATATGCAAATATATGAATAAGCGCCAGGCCAGCGTCAAGGCTCCTCTATACTAGCGTCCCTAACATTAAGGTATATAACTAATACCTCCTGAATTTCTATTATCATTTAGGATTCTAGTATTTTTGTTGATATTGCTGCAGTGTGCTGGAGGGAATCCCTTTTTTCCCTCTGTGGTTCAGTGTAAACCCCGCCCTTTACAAGCACCTGTGCTATATCATTAAGCTGATGTGAGCGACCACCATACTTTTTGTTTGCATTATCTATCGATGTCCTACTTTGGTGATGTCATAGAAGGATTACGGTGGTGTGTGCATCGCTATGATCCTTGTTAACTAGGCTTTTTTGATGGAGAAACCTGGCAAATTGCCAGCTGTGACACTGATACATAGGGAGCTGCCATATTTCTGGAAAAACAACCATTTTCACTGTGTTTACAGCATATACTAGACCGGTGTTGGCTAACCTTGACACTCCAGCTGTTATGGAACTACATAACCCAGCATGCACTGCTACAGTTTTGCTATTAGGGCATGCTAAAACTGTGGCAGGGCATGCTGGGATATATAGTTCCACAACAGCTGGAGTGTCGAGGTTAGCCAACACTGCACTAGACTATTGTTGGGCAATGTGGTGTTAATGCTAACATAACATGGCTGTATATTGAAACTCATTGGTAATGACTACTGCATTTCAGTTTGTTTGTTTTTTTGTAAATGTGTTCTGCTACTTTTTTTTAGTGTGTGTATGTGTAATATATATATATTATTGTATATATTCTCAGACACTGATTATTTTATTAATGAATGTCTGCATTCCTTAGACAAAAAATTCAAAAAAAGTGTTGCCACAAAAAAAGTACATACATTCTGCGGGAATCTGATTTTAATGGAGTATTGCTGACCGTATTCTGTACACAGTATTAGGCAAGTTGTCTAGGAAGATCACATACATTGTACTTAAAGCATTAGTTTTTATGTCTTCAGGTTCTCCTGTACAGCGGCCAGCTCGATGTTATAGTGGCAGCTCCTCTTACTGAGAGATTCCTTCAAACTGTACCTTGGTCAAGGCTAGAGGAGTACAAGAAGGCAGAGAGGGCAGTCTGGAAGGTCAGGCCGACAGATACAGAAGTGGCGGGTTACGTTCGTGTGGCCGGAGAATTTGCTCAGGTAAGATGTGGAGAGTTTTGACTCGTAAATGAGGGCTGGGGATTTTGTGGCCCCATAAGTGGGGTAGTATGCCATAGTTATGGCAATCCTTTCCTATTTACACTTAGTGATTCTGCACTTTTTTATTGTACATTCTGTATACCTAACGAGAAGTGGCGCTGTTGAAAGGTTCTTATACAAACAACAAGAGTAGATACAGAGAAGTGTATACAGCACATGCTGCTGTGCCGGTAATGGGCATGTTGAATATTGTAATATTACATTCTCGTTTGCTGGTGTTTACATAGAGTTCTTTTGTACGTGTGGATATGAATATAGTTATAAGCTCCACTGTCGCAGATACTGAATATTTTCTATTTAGGGATCCGTAATATGTAGGCATTATGTGAATAATTATAATTTATATGGCGCCACAAGTGTTCCGCAGTGCCTTACAAAGTATACAAACAAATAAGTGACCAGTGACATACAATACAATACAATACAGAACAAGGACATGGATAATATACATTGCTACATTAGCAACCATAACACCCACATAAGCAGCAGAGCTTAAGCAACCAAGTGTTGGTTCCCTAGTGGGAGTAAGAAGTAGATGAAAGTAAAGTAAGGAGAAGCACAAGAGAGTAGAGGGCCCTGCTCGTAAGAGCTTACATTCCAAAAGGGAAGGGCAGACAAACGGCTGTAACACAGAACATATAGCAGCAAGTTAGGTTGAGAGCTGGAAGGCTTTAATGAAGTAGTGGGTCTTGAGAGCCTGCTTGAATGATTGTAGAGAGGTGGAGAGTCTGATCAAGATTTGAATGAACGCAGCACCAGCAATTGCACGTAATCCCAACGCAATGCCGATGTTCACAAAATTGAGTGATTATTTGTAACTACGCATAAGCAAAATATTCAGAAAACCAGAGTGTATGCACAAAGGTGCTATTGCAATCGGGATGAACGGTATCAGAAATGGAGCTGTAAAGAGATGGGCATGCCTGGGCGGTGGCCTGAAGTAAATGCAAAAGAAAGTCAGTGTGTGTGTGTGTGTCACATGCAAAGCCACAGCGCCCATGTTCAGGTGGAGAAACTGCTCTTGCCATATTGTTGGGACAAGCGTTAAATCATCGGCGGTGCTACAGAGGGCAGAGGCGCTGAGAGTGGGCATGTCAATACTGTACTTACTCATTTAGATGCAGGCTACTACACCAGGGGGAGGCGGAAACTAGCATTTACATATTATTGCTGCCATGACTCTAACAACCGGTGCAAGAGCGGATACAGCAGAATTAGTGATAACTTTTGTCAAAATTTTGTCCAAGTACTTTTTATTAGTTAGGAATTGAGTATCTGATATTGGCCATATTGAATAAATGACCATTATACAGTACTCCGCTTTGGGAACTGATGATTGTGGGACTGGATGTGGAAAAGAACATTTCTTTCTGCTACTAAAGAAGACTAGTACTACTGGTAAGATGGACATTACCCTTCATCAATTATAGTACATTGCTTGTATAAAGGTTAATTATAACTAGGTTTACTATTTGAACCACCTAGCTGAGCTTATGTAGCTTAGTCGTTGGTATGTAGAGGACGCCACAGAGTTTCACAGACCATAAGAATATTTATATTGAGAATATAAAATTTGACAATTTTTATGTCAAGCTCTTACATGGAGAGGAGATACTATATACTAGGTTTTCCAAGAAAAATAAGTGTAGGTACAGATGTGTCCTTATACACTATTGCCGTAGTCGCATAATACAGCCCTTCTCAGCACGCCAGGTCCCGAGTGACTCAGCTTGCGCAGTGTCTTTTTTGCTCCAATGTGTGTCTTAGTCGCAACAAAACCGCTTCATGAGACTGCACTGATTAATATATGTGACACTTGTGTGTATATGTATGTAAGTGACTAACTGGTCTATGTACGAAACCCTTTGAGAGAGATAAAGTGGACGGAGGTAAAGTACCAACCAATCAGCTCCTGTCATTTTTCAAACTCAGCCTAGGGCAAGATGATAAATGGAGCCCCCCTCACTATGTGCGTGCGGCGAAAAAGTGGGCATGGCTGCATGCAACAAGGAGCGTGGCCACTGAAACATGGGATAACGTGTCAACAGGACGCACCACTGTTTCCATTACATATTCACTGCAATTACCCCAGTAGTAGTGCCCCTTATGCAATGCCCCCAGTAGTATTGCCCCTCATGGAATGCCCACTGTAGTAGTGGCCTCTATGTAGTGTCCCTTATGCAGAGCCCCTTACTCTTAAAACAGACACACATTATACTTGCCCGAATCCCCGCTCCTGAGCCCGCCACTCTCCACTCCTCTGGTCCCGCTTAGCACTATGGGAGAGACGTCATGATGTTTCTCCCTTCACCCATTGTGGAAGCCGGAAGGCGGAGCTCATGAGTGAGGTCCGGCTCCTGCCCTGGGTGCAGCAGCCAATGAGAGTCTGTCTGTCTGACTCTTATTGGCTGCTAAAACAAACGCCGCCGGGTAGTACACACACTTTCAGTCACTGCAGGCAGCTTTGCAATTGCGATCCTTGCAATAATGCAAATGCAGTAGGAGGTGTATGACACCCCCTGCTGCATTTGCTATCCCAGCACTGCGACGGAGGCAGAGGCATTCAAGGGCTTGTGCGCGTCTTAGCAGGACCCATTATGCATACTCGCAGAATGGGTACTGTGCACGCGCATATCCCAATAATCATGAATCTGCGTTCAGCACTGCACTGCTGAATCAGGCCCGTATTGATAAATGCTACTTCAAAGCAGATTGGTTGCTATGTGCAACTTCTCCACTAGTCCACTTCTCCATGCTTTTCACTGCCTGATGCATAAACCCGTATATGTTTGCAGATTCCCAATTGGCGTTGTGTACAGCCATTTAATCTGCACTGTTCTAAGGTTATACCCCTTTCACACACAAACCCAGGCTTTAATGCAGCTCGGACCCAGGACACTGAGCCGGGGTTTTCTGTACTTTCTGTGAAGGGTGACAACCTGGTCTATTCCCGGGGTTGTCACACTGGACTAGGGTCTTCCGTCAGGCAGTGGACGCTTGGAAATGTCCTCTCCAAGCACCACTGAACCTTTTAGGTATGACCCGGGTCATCGCAACCCTAGTTATGCCATTCACACTACAGGTCATCGGACCCAGGAATGTCCCTGCTCCTGAGCTGGATCGCAGACCTGTGACTCTGACCCGGGTCGGCCCGTTTCACGCATAATCTAGATTTGAGTCGGTGTGCGTGCACTGGCAAAACCCCCGGGTATTTTAAGCTCTGTGTGAAAGGGGTATTATTTGCTTCATATACAGACAAAGTTGTAAATTATTCTGAACTTTTATTTTGAAAAAACATTTTTTTATTCAGTAAATAGTATTGTAAAGGGTACACACCTAACAGATATAACTGCAGATGATGGTTATTCATACTCACTGAACAGCTGTCATCTTGCCCCTCCCCCCAGCCGTACACACAGCACAATGCCCCGATAGATCTGCAGATATATCTGCCATCAGCTGTGCAGCACAGCCAATGCAATATATCCATGAACAACGACGTTCACAGACCTATCGCTGGTACAAACTGGCTGACGCACTCAAGATATATAGGGCGTTTAATAGATCGGCCAGTACATCTGCCAGTGTGTACCCAGTTTAAGACCTGATATTTGCTTTTGGTGAACGGTCGCAAGAGTGGTTGAAGGTGCTTACACACTGCATTTTTGGTCCGATATGGCCTGGTCCTATCGGCTGAATATTAAACCATACATTAGATGTGATCCTTCGATGAGACCAGTTTTCAGCTGTCAAAACATGATCGAAGGTGCGTGTACACCCTTCTGATAACGAACGAACAGCTCAATGCCTAACAGATTAGATTCATTTGTGCTCAGATATTCTCACAGGTCAATTATCTGACCGTTTATGGTAAAGTAGGATAATTGGTCTGTTTGTCTGATGGTAATTATGATCTGACAGTGTATGATCAGTATTGGGTAACCGTAGAGACACAAAGCAATTTCTTTTTAAAGGCATTTATATTCTCTTCAAACCCATTCTCGCCCCTTTGTCCTTTTCTGGCAGATACTTATCAGCAAAAATGTTTGGCTCCCAATCTATTATAACTGCTTTCAGAGGGATTTACACTCCAGGGCCAAACAGCAACTAATTTGTATAACGCTACAGGTGACTAACAGGTCACACTCTGTGCAGACGGGTGGGAAAGATATGCACAGTTTAGGACTACTCTGCGGGGGCGGCAACATTCAAGGAGAATTTTTGTAAATTAAACAAGAGCTCATCCTCAGAGCCGAAGAGCACCCAATGTACCAAATACACTACACCACTTCTTTGGGGTGTTTTTTTTTTCTCTTGAACTTTTAGTTACTCTGTACTATTCAGAGCACTATAAATGAAAGAAAAGCAGCATATCTTGTCATGTCTGTGCGGCATGTCATGAGGTTTTGTCTCTCAGCCATTGCTCCATCTCCTTAATAGATTGAGGGGTCTATTTACTAAGCAGTGTTAGGAGACAGAATGAAAAGTGATAAGGTGCCAGCCAATCAGCTCCCAACTGTCATTTTTCAAACACAGCCTGTGAGATGGCAGTTAGGAGCTGATTGGCTGACACCTTATCACTTTTCACTCTGTCTCCTAACACGGCTTAGTAAATAGACCCTAAGCAGTTAATGTCCAGGGTGATGTCAATGCAGGACAGTTGTCACTAAAGAGGATTTGTATAGTATACAGGGGCTGAATAGACCCAGATCACAGAGAAGTGTGGATACAGATGATATACAGCCTGGTCCATCTGCCTGTGTCTCCTCTTGTTGAACCTGAATGGTAATCCTGTATTTCACCATATATTATAACTCACCCTTTTTCATCCCCCATCTCTCCCACTTCTGCTTCTTGCCTTGAGATCGCATTACACTGGCTCACCACCATGTGTCAACCGTTTGTCCCCTTCCCTTTTGATTGTAAGCTCTAATGAGCAGGGCCCTTTTTCTTCCTGCTAGACTGTGCACCTCTCTGCCCCCTGACTCCACTCATTCTTTGTCTTTGCACCTCTTTTAGTGGCTCTAAACCTGTTGGCTGCACCCACACTAATGGGCACAGGTTTGAGCTTGATTTGAATGTGCCTCTTGCACCCCAATACCAATCCAGGTTAGAATACTAGTAGCAGTGAGTCATTAGAGATTGTGGAAGATCCAAGGTCATTTTAACTTTGATATAATGAATGTCCTTCTACTTGAACAAAACTGTGTGCATAGACAATATCTCAGTCTCATTATTAAAGATTGGTCTCAAATGGTACATTTGAGACCAATCTTTAATAATGAGATCTTTAATAACCCTGTGTACAGAAGACACTTTGTATTTCCTTTGATCTTCAAAGATGCAATCCTGGAAAGAGGCTTTAAAGTGTAACCAGTCTTTCTGCTGGGACCATTAATCTGCTAGAAATGGAAGCGCTTAAGGATCCTATGGACAGGAAAATAGAAGCTGCTTTGGGAAACATCACATTTCCTCTGTGCCAGTACTTGAAGTGCCCTGTAGACTATAGCCAAAGTCCCGCCAAACTTAATGATGTGCAACAGAAAGTTGTAAGTCATCACTGGATGCAATTACCTGCTCATCTAGAAATATGACTTTAGCAGTAGTCACCAGGAGAACCTTATGACTGCATCTGTGTGTGGTGGACAAACAAATTGAAGAATTTCTTATCTCTTACCCAGACTTCTGTTCTTGTAGGGTTTTTTTTTCCTTTTGGAGAAGAACTGGATAAAATTATTCAGAAAGTCACCAGAGGTCTCTGTATAATACCTAGGACATTAACTAGGTATTTTCCTTCTTCTTCCTCTCTTTAGCACTCAAGAGAAGGACAGGATTGCCTACCAGGGAATATTGTGCAGAGGTGTAAATGCTCACCTTTCTAGGTTTACAACATCCTTAACATAGGATAGAAAATAAAGTTAGAGACTGTACCCAGGTTTTGTATACTTATCAAAACCTGAGTCCCATCCTCTCTAGTGGAATTTTAAGCATTATGGAACGGATTACAGACTTTGTTGGAAGATTAAGTTTTACTGTTCCTTTGCCACAGAGAGTCACTGACCTCTATTGAAAGCTATTCCTGATAGAAAATCGTTAAGAGGATTGTGACCTGTTCTCGAACTTCTTATAAAACACAAACCTCTCAGTTTCTTTTTAAGAATTGGACAGTGGTTGTTTTTAAAAACCTTCTAAGGCGGTACAATAAAAAGGGCTATGATGGTGGAGGTTTCAACAGTCCTACTGAGCAGCAGAAAATATGATACTCTGTCTGCATTGCATGTGGTATTCAAAGGCAACCATAATGCAGATTTCCTGGTCGCTATTCAGTCCATCTAGAAGAGAACACATTCCGTGAAGAGGTTTTTCAACTATTAGTACAAAACTACAGACTCTCTCAAACAGACCTGATGGCAACACGATCAACTTCAAAGTACAGTAATTCCCAAATATTCTCATCACAGGGGCATCTGAGCAAAGGGATTAGTTGCTCTGTCAATGTCAAACACAGGAAATCTGGGTCCATGAGTAGAATGAGTGACTGATGAGAAGTGATAGAGGTACTTCATAAATTCAGGAAAAAATTATTCCTCTTCCTACTGCAGGATTCTTCGGTGTAAGCCTATACTAGTTGATCTTCTACCATTCCACATGTATTCCTGATTTTCTTCAGTTTGGATAAGACAGTGGCTCTCACTGTCGCCTTAGTTGTCTACACATAGGGGCATATTTATCACAATCCGCATCTCAGATGTGGGTAAGATGTGATAAACTCCGCCAAATTTGCAATGTGGTCATCATGTCATCTGATGGCTGTGCTCCTGCTCTGTGACCCCACGTCATCTGATGGCTGTGCTACTGCTCTGTGACCCCACGTCATCTGATGGCTGTGCTCCTGCTCTGTGTCCCCACGTCATCTGATCGGCTCTGTAAACTGAGATGCCAGCCTGGGCTTCAAAGCATCTCAGTTCACTTTACACATAAGAGTACCGGGTCACTGAGTCACTCACCGGTCCCTGGGTACAAATAAGTATTATTATTGCGGGGTTTTCTTTTTTTTTTATTCTAACCCTTCTTTTTTTTTTTTGTGACTGGGGTCTATCAAACAAACATGGACTACTCCGAGCTCTGCTTACTCTCTCTCAGCTTTGCCTGCCTGCTGACAAAGTACTGGTCCGAGGGAATCCTGCATAGCAAATGAGATCTGCTTACTACAGAAAAATTCAATATTGAGGGCTTGGAAGAGTTTTTTTTTTTTTGTGTTTAAACGAAAGCTACTCCAATTGCCCATTAGTACATTCCTGTGATACTATAAAATATTGTGAAAAGGGTGTGTAAACCCAGTTTTCACATTTATTTAATAAAAATATTGATAAATATGCCCCTTAGTCTATTTTCTGGACACAAAACTGGCAGTAAAGAGTATTAGACACCATATCAAGCCTTTTATGCCAAATCGGGATATGTGATCCTGGATGCTATAACATCTGATTTCTTTGCGCTTATGCAAGATGTCTCCCTGAAGTGTCTTATCTTTACGGTGGTGTTTCTTTCTGGTAGACATTAAGACTACCCATTGAGTGGGATTGTTAAATCCCCCATGGTGTAAGGAGCCTTTTATATGGATTTATACGGATAAAGTACTGTTGTGAACTAATCCTAATTTTTTTACTCAAAGTAGTTTCCACTTTTCTTATAAATCAAGAAATTGTATTCCTGTGTCTCTGCCCATACCCAATTAATGATGAGAAAGAACGGTTACATACAGAGAATCAGATTGAAAAGGAGATGAAATTAGAGAATTACTACCATTTAATTAATATTTTGAAAATACTCCATGGCAGCCCAGTATTCCCACCCATGTGTGGTGTTTTTTTTAGGACCACTTGGGAAGATTCTCAAAGACACCAGAGGAAAGAGAGCTGACGCTATAGACATAAACCTCTGGAAGTTATCTTTTTCTGGTCTTAATCTTAACACAACGAAGTTATAGAGTTCACTTCAAATAATTGATAAATTGGTCATTCTCGTGGAGAATTTTTTCCTTTCTCATTGATAGATTTGATATTTAATCCTTCTAGGTGTGTTAAGCCCATAGCATAACATGCTCATATAAACATATCCTGGGTTTTAAAGTTCTATGAAAGAGCACCTGACAAATGAAGCCATATATAGTAAGCTGCACTGTGCTATACATGACCCCTTGCAGTAGTTACACTGTACAGATTATCTGTTTCAACCATTGCTCACAAGAACATGTGGCGGAGGAGACTCAGGTAAGCCACAGGAAGCAGCACTGCCCATACGTTGGTGAGATTGGAAACCGCAAACCTTGAGTAATGGAGATCTCCTACCACACAATTTGTTCTAACATTATTACACATAAATTCACTGCTGGAATTTGGAAGCATTTGCTGCGTGAAATACGAGATTCCGGACACCAGAATATATCTTCCTGGGTTTTCCAGGCATGTGAGCATAGTTAATTTAAAAGCATGAAAAGAAACTTTAGAAGTGTACAAAATAGAAACTACATTTACAGTTTCCATCTGCTACACCGTTTAGATGCTGTTCCTGGCTCTACAGGGTGACATAGAGATCTTTTTGTTTGACTGTGATGAGAAGAACAAACACAAATAGTTGATTGCATCCACATACTGTCCACAGTCCTGTCTTTAGTGCTTGCAGTTAACACCAGGGATGGAAATAGCTTGTGTGTGTGGAAACGTAGCATATCATAGATCATCTAATATCCCTTTTTCCACCTGATACAAAATGCTTTCTTCCTAACGCGTTACTGAAATATTTGATGTTTAATAGTCTTCTTGACTATTCATTCAGCCCAAGTAATTTTATTTTTAAAACCATGTGAGAAGTTTGGATACAAGTCATCGCAGTGGAAAGAGAGAGATGACCTCTCCAAGCGTCCACTGTAACACCGGAAGACCCGGGTATGGTGTGAACGGCTGGACCTGGGAATGATCCAGGTCCAGCCGCCGGTGTAAAAACCGGCTCTGATCTGTGCTCAGTCCGGGGTCAGATCTGGGTTTTTGATGGAAAAGGGGTATGATGTATGCAGGACAAACTGGGAAGAAGAATACGCATTTACTATGTCAATGGCTGGAGAGCTGCAGCTCTTAAGTACATACTGTATCTATTTATAGAAATATATAATCTCATTGCAAATAGAAAATATTGTAACATGTGCAATATATCCTAATTTAATGATAGCAGTGACCACTTTCTTGGAAAATGGGTGGCACAGAGAAACTGTGGGTGTTTAGTTGTCCTGCTCTGGAGTCCAGGAGATCTCCTAATACTGCGGGAGTCTTCTCAACATTCCGGTGGTGTAGGCAACTTTAATGTATACTACAGAGCATTTAATACTAGAAATAGCCCAAAAATTATTCACTGGACTCGTGTCTGTCATTTTTAAGAATTCTCCATTCATACAAATAATTTATTGGGCTTTCATACCCAACCCAAATATTGTACCCCTTCCCAATATATCTGTCCCATAAAATACAATGTAAACCATCTTATATTTGCATAATTTCTAAATGTAATTCTGTTCCTGTTAAAAGCAGTCTATTTGAAGTGTATATTGGAATGTATAGCAGGCAGACAGCCAAGGCTGGTGCAAGGTTGTGTCCTAGTCAAAACTTTAGCCTACAGCCTCTTCTCTCTGATATACCCACTTCCCAGCTCCTCATACATCTAACATGTCATATAAAAATAACTTTTACTTGCTCCTGGCTGGCGAGGCTGCAGTCCAGATACATGGAGGTCTGATGCAAAACGCTGTCCAGACTCTACTGTTGCTGCAAGATTTCTAGATGGGTTTATTCAAGAGCTAAATTTAGTATTCAGCAGATTGTCTAAGCCACTGAAGATCGGAGGCTTTGACGAATGGATTTTAAGCTGCAGCAGAAGTAAATGTTAAACCAAGATGTTGTAGCGATTTTTAAACCGGGTGATACTGCAATAAGAGACCCCATCACTGGGTCAGTCATGGCCATTTTGCTCATACGTGACCTGGTTTTGAAAAATAATTACATTTTTTTTTTTTTTAAAAAGGGAAAAGGGATTTACTTTCCTACATCACTCTTCGCCTGTCTCTGACTGTCAGTCTCACCCAGAATAGCTGAAATGTGTGGGAGCAATGACCACGGCTTATAAGCATTCTAACCAACTTTGATCACCTCCTGTCCGGGAGAATCCCGGTGTAGGGATGCAAGTGGCAGTTGAAGGGCACAGGGCCTAGCTATTTGCATCCTTAAGCCCCAAAATGCTGTGAATTGCGCACCTGAGAAGAGGGGTCAAGGCCAATTTCTTATAGAATTGCGTCATATAAGCCACGCCTCCTCAGGGATGCATTATTATTATTATCCTTTATATGGCGCCACAAAGGTTCCGCAGCGCCTTATACACACAAGAAAAACCGTTAATAGGAATACAAAACAATGCAGGACAAGGTTTATAAACATAACTGCACAACACAAGCAGCAGGGCTTCAGCAACCAAATGTTAGGTGCCAAATGGGGAGTTAGGATAGGAATAAATGATTCTATAAGTAGGGGGGGGAGAAGCACGTGAGGGCGAGGGCCCTGCTCGTGAGAGCTTACATTCTAAAGGGGAGGGGCAGACAGACAGGGGCAACACAGATGGGGTAGATAGTGAGGAAGGAGCATGGAGCAGTGGGTTAGGATATATGCTGCGGAATGTGGGTATATAAGATGACCTGATGTTATGTCAAAATTAAGTCCTTCATTCATTTATCTCTATGACAGAAAATAGATTTTGTTTGTGTTATTTACTGAGAGATGCACAAAAAAAAGTTGTAGCACTTTAAATTTTGTGTTACATCCTGCTAAAAATGCAGCTATTATGGGACTATCCCGCCGTCCTAATAGTGACTACTTTAGTCCCAGCTGCTGGGTGCTATGCCATGCTCCTGTGAGTGGGTGCATCTCACATGCTAGACCCACCCACAAATGGGTGCAGCCATGCCCAACATGCTGTGGTCCCACAGGATGTTGCTGTATCCGGGCCCAGAATTTGTCTTAGCAGCCCTGGAGGTGACAGGCAGAACCAGAAGGGAATGGGGCTTAGTGGTGATGTAGCAAGGCCATGGAGGGAGGGAGGCGGTTGAGAGTGGAGGGACAGGAAAGGTGAGAGAAAGTAGGGGGAACAGCAAGCGGAGGAGACAAGAGGGGGAGGATAGGGATGGATAAAGAAGAGGATTATGTGGACACTGAATAAGGGGGGTGTTTGAAGAAAGAGCGTTCATGCTGTGGACAAGGTAATAAGCGAGATGAAAACTGGAATGGAGGCTGTGTGATGTAGGGATAGTGTGGATAAAAGTTGTTAAATGTTCAAAAATACAGGTAAAAGAACAGTGCTGCTAATGTATGAGCACAGCTCCAAAAGTGAAATATAAAGAGAAGTATGTAAGTAGTGGGAGAAGGAATTAGTTATTAAAAGAATGATTAAAGTGGATATATGTGATGCAATGGAAAAAGGCAATACAAACAAAATTTTCCGTAGTATGAAGGCAAAAATTACAATGTACAGAGCCGATCCAGTCAGAGGTGTTTTGAACAACAAAGATCCATCAACAAGAGCAGCAGCAGATAGGGAAGTACTTGCAATAACCAAGCAGTGAGTGCAGTAAGGAGTTTCCTGGATATGCATACAGCAGCTGATGGTGAATTCGGTATCTCGCATAAGTATGTTGCTAGATGTCATTCAGAAACTGTTCTGGTTTTGAGGATGTTTTCCCTCAGTTTTCCTCCAGTTTATCTCTGACCTAACTCCATTGATTAAAAGTGTTATTACAATTCGATAACACTTTGAATCTAACACGGACTATGGCAGCCTTACTGATCACTGATTACCACCATTATTCTCCCAATCCTGCCCACTTTACTAGGAAGTGGGTGGGAAGCAGGAGAATCACCCACTCTTCCAGGAGCCCAGAGGACTACCCGAAAATTTCAGTCTCCCAGAGGTTTTGGCAGAGTAGGTAAGTATGCTTAATAGATCCGTGGTCGCTGCCAGTCTTTCAGAGATATGCAGCAAGAGAGGGTAAAGAAAGACTCCTTTGCGAGGCACACCCCACAATTTCATAATCACAAGAAATAGAAAAGTAGTTAAAACATACCTTTTATTAAATACTCAATAAAAACAGAAAATCTCTAGAATAACTATCTATGACCATATTATGGAGATAAATGAATGATTAAAGCACTAATATCACACACAGACAAAAAAAAATATAATAAAAATTAACAAAAAATAACAATAGTGACACAGGATAGTTGTGTGTAATGTCAGACACTTATGTATTCCTATGCAATAAGTAGAACACAGATGTATGTTTGTCTGTATCCACTGTGATGATTATGGTTAGATCTAAGCAGTAACAGATATAATGTTACATAATATCTGTTACTGCTTAGATCTAACCATAATCATCAGTGGATACAGACTACATACATCTGTGTTCTACTTATTGCATAGGGATACATGAGAAGTGTCTGAGATTATATACATAACTATCCTGTGTCACTATTGTTGTTTTTCGTTAATTTTTATTATATATATTTTTTGTCTGAGATTAGTGCTTTGATCATTCATTTATCTCTGTAATATGGTCATAGTTATTCTAGTGATTTTCTCTTTCTCTCTTTTTATTGTGTGTTTAATAAAAGGTATGTTTTAACTACTATTCTATTTCTTGTGATTATGAAATTGTGGGGATGTGCCTCGCAAAGGAGTCTTTTTCTTTGCCCTCTCTTGTTGCGTATAAACGTACACTCTAGGGAGCACCCCATCTCTTCCTTGAAGTAGACACCCTACCCGAGTAGACTTCATTTTCTGATACTTTTACTCCTGTGCAATTGTTTTTCCAATTCTTCCCCTCTTCCTTCCTTTTTTTCTTTTAGAGATATCCTTTTATTATTGTGCTAACATCGTCAGTGGTGCAGCACATATGAAGGGCTGAGACTGTGATCACATGTTTGATATATCTTTGCACTCTGTACCCTTAGGATGACCACGACTGCAGTAGAACGTAGAGCTACTGTAGCTTTCTGGACATTGCCAATGGCAATTTAATATGTGCAGTTATTAAATTAATCTAGTTAAATTACAGATAGAAATATGAGCTTTGTGTGATTGGTAGGTCTGTAAATTAGATTACCTGTGCACATTCTGTCTACACAACTCATTGGTGGTGATTCAGCCTCGGATGGCTTTGCAAGGTCGCAGGCTAGGGCAAGGTCGCAGGCTGGGATCACCATCGCCGGGCCAGCTGAGTAAGCCTCTGCTTACTCAGGCTGGCTGGCTTGGGAGGCCAGGAAATTGCGTCCGTTGATGCAGTCCCTGGCCTTGCCACTCCTGGGAAAACAGGGCAGACACACCCCCAGTTCCAGGAACGTCGGCCAACCCTGCCCCTTAAATGACTCTGCATGTCAATCGGGGGGAGAGACATCGAAGGGGCTGTGTGCGATTACACAGGACCCATTTTGCACACTCACAGAATGGGTCCTGCGCACATGCAGTTTCCTGATAATCTGGAACCTGCGTTCAGCATCGCACTTGCCCCGTTCGGTAGGCTTTCAGGTTTGTTTGTGTTTTGCAAATGTACGGTCAGTATGGACTTAAATATAAGGCTGATTATTTAATGAAAAGGTGAAGGTGTCTCTACACTGAGAAACGGAATGGCCTATGTTCAGGTTGGGACAATTCTATTCTTCAGTTATACTTTCTTTGCAGATGAGGGTTTCTCTTCATGTTAACAATAAGCATTTTTTATCTGTAGCTTCACATTTACCTATATTATTATTTATTCCCTATTCCTCCTTCCTCTTAGAGACCTGGAAGATTTAGGACTAGGATGGAAAAATAATTACTAAGAGTGTTTTCATCTTGCTGATATACATGATAGATAAATCAGAACAAACAAATGACTGTGGTTAGGGTAACACGTAAAGAAGTGGAATGTTTCAATGTGTTCCAATTTAGTGTAGCCCAGCTGTAGCACTCATTCAGTTTTGCACTGTTTATATCCATTCTGAGGTTGTATTTCCTTAGCTTGAGTAGGCGTAATATAAACTGCAAGAGGTGCAGGGGGAAATTCAAAGAGCCAAAACATTTTGGACAACTGCAGTCTTTAATTGACTGCAAAAGAATATTTATGTTCATTTTACTTTGAGGAAAGCCTGGATGTAGATTCAGGGATAATATATTTAAGCTGTACCATTGCAACCAGAAATGTCTGTCTATACCTTGAGTATTGTGGATATATATTCTCCATCTGTAGTGCCGAGTGAGCACACTGGGAGATGAGTGGCAAAGCCAACCCATAATTACAGCATGTGTACTCCAACTCTAACAATCCGATATAACAGATCATTAGAAACTTGTATACTGCAAGCAATGAAAAACATGATTCCTACATACAGTACTGTGCAAAAGCTTTAGGCAGTTGTGGGAAAAATGCTGCAACGTAAGAATGCTTTCAAAAATAGAAGTGGTAATAGTTTATTTTTATCAGTTAACAAAATGCAAAGTGAATAACCAGAAGGGAAATCTAAATCAAATCAATATTTGGTGTGACCAACCTTTGCCTTCAAAACCGCGTGAATTCTTCTTGGTACACTTGCACACAGTTTTTGAAGGAGCTCGGCAGGGAGGTTGTCCCAAACATCTTGGAGAACTAACCACAGATCTTCTGTGGATGTAGGCTTGCTCAAATCCTTATGTCTCCATGTAATCCCAGACAGACTTGATGTGGAGATCAGGGCTCTGTGGGGCCATATTATCACTTCCAGGACTCGTTCTTCTGCTGAATATAGTTCTTAATGACATTTGCTGTATATTTGGGGTCGTTGTCCTGCTGCAAAATTAATTTGGAGCCAATCAGACGCTTCACTGATGGTATTGCATGATGGATAAGTGCCTGCCTGTGTTTCTCAGCATCAAGGACACCATTATCCTGACCAAATCCCCAACTCCATCTGCTGAAATGCCACCCCAAACGTGCAAGGAACCTCCACCATGCTTCACTGTTGCCTGCAGACACATTATTGTACCACACTCCAGCCCTTTGGCGAACAAACTGCCTTCTGTTTATAGCCAAATATTTAAAATTTTGACTCATCAGTCCAGAGCACCTGCTGCCTTTTATGCACCCCAGTGCATAAGTTTTTTGTGCCGAGTTGAATCGCTTCGCTTAGTTTCCACTTCGAAGGTATGGCTATTTGGCTACAATTCTTCCATGAAGACCACTTCTGGCCAGACTTCTCTGAACAGTAGATGGGTGTACCTGGGTCCCACTGGTTTCTACCAGTTCTGAGCTGATGGCACTGCTGGACGTTTTCTGATTTCTTAGGGAAGTAAGCATGATGTGTCTTTCATCTGATGCACTAAGTTTCCTTGGCCGACCACTGCGTCTACTGTCCTCAACGTTCCCATTTCATTGTGCTTCTTCAAACGGCACATTTTGAAACCCCAATCTTGCCATGGAGAGACCTTGCTGATGCAGTATAACTACCTTGTGTCTTGTTGTTGTGCTCAGTCTTGCCATGGTGTATGACCTGTGACATGAAACAGTCTTCCACTACCTCACCTTTGTAGCAGGGGGGGTGATTCAGTACTGGATAGAATTGCAACGCTGCACACAAGCAGCTTTGCAATTCCATCCTTGCAAACATGCAAATGCAGCAGGAGGTGTATGACACCCCCTGCTGCATTTGTGATCCCAGCACTGCGACCAAGGCCTCAGGCTGGGATAACCATTGTGGATGATGCCAGGAACTGCTGGCCAGCTGAGTAGGCCTCAGGCTGGCTGGCTTGCGAGGCCAGGAAACTACATCCATGCATGCAGCCCCTGGCCTTGCCACTCCTGGAAAATGGGATGGACATGCCATTGGTTTCGGGAATGCCGGCTGTCCCTGTCCCCGCCCCACCTCTTAAATGCCTCTGCCTGTCAATTGGATGGAGGCATAGAAGGGGCTGTGTGCACATTAGCAGAATGGGTCCTGCGCACGCGCAGATTCCGATAAACAGGAATCTGTAATGCTGAATTATCCCCAGAGTTTGGCTGTTCCCCACCCAGTTTTAAGCCTCCTACACAGTTGTTTCTATTTGAGTTAATGACTGTCAACCTACATCTGAAAATGATCATTATAACCTGTTTGGTATTGATTGGTTAATCATAGACCTGACTATAATCCTACAAAATCCCTGACTTTGTGCAAGTGTACCTAGAAGAATTGAAGCTGTTTTGAAGGCAAAGGGTAGTCACACTAAATATAGATTTGATTCAGATATCTCTTCTGTTCATTCACTTTGCATTTTGTTAATTGATAAAAATAAACTATCAACACACCTATTTTTGAAAGCATTCTTACTTTGCAGCATTTTTTTCCACACCTGCCTAAAACTTTTGCACAGTATTGTATTAAAAGCTGTTCGACCACCTATTGAAACATTTTTAAATATTGTCATCCCCTCCATTGTTAATCATGGAAAAATCCTAGTAACCCTTTCTATTTGGATGCGGTCAATTGGGGTCGGTGGCAGGCAGCGTCCCAGAAAAAGGGGGCTTGTTGCCCCATTTTCGGGCCATGCTGTAGCCAGTGGCTGTGTCCTTGTACAGAGCATCACTGGCTTCAGCTGTGTGTAAACACCGACCTGAAGGTTACTCAGATGACCATGTTCAAATGATGATCCGATACAGTGTTTTTGGACGCAGCAATGGATTACAGAAGAAGGCAGGTGGTGTATATGTACACAAGACTCCTGCGGCATTAGCATTTATTATTATTATTATTATTATTATTATTATTATTATTATTGCAAAGCCGCTGCGTACAAAGGGCCCGATTCAGAGCCGCTTACAAGCGCTGTGCGTTCGCAAGCGGCCCGATAATGAACTGCGCATGCACCACGTCCGGCATGCGCGAGCCCCGCTGAGCGGCTGAAGTTGTTGTTACGGGGCTTGCAACAAGACGGGGCGGCTGTCGATGGTGATTGACAGCTCGCCCCGTTTTGTGGGCGGGTAGGGGGGGTGGCTGCACAAAGGCAGGCGTTCCCTTAGGAACGCCTGTCATTTTGTAGGGCGACTAAGTGACATCACTACTGATATCAGTAGTGGACTTCCTGCTCTATTAGAGCAGGAAGTCCTCTCGGCCCTGCGGTAGCTAGACCCTACCCCAGGGTCTCGTCGCAAGTCCAATGGTCGCGATTATCGCCACAGTCTCCTGGCTGTGGGTGGTCTCACATAGCTTTGCCAGCGGCCGGAGAAAAAAAAATAAAAATACGCCCACATTCCCTGCGAGTGGCCGCCAGCAGCGAGTGGTTCTGAATCAGGGCCAAAGTCTGTAGCGTGCAGTAGTGCACGCAGGGGGGTTTCTGAGTACCCAGAAACCCCCTCTGACAAAACCAATTTTTTTTTTTTTTCAGAGACAGTCTTGTCTCTGTCTCTGCACTATTAGTGGGCCACCCTTGGAGCTGCCCAGCCGCTGCCTGTTCAGCTGTCAGCGCTTCTGAATCAGGTGGATTTCATACTACCTGATGCGGAAGCGCTGACAGCTAAACCAGCAGTTGCCGGGCATCGCGCAGCGATCACCAGGGCCTGGAGGCCATCAGGGACTGACTGGAGGCCCGGACAGAGAGGGGGCCTACTTGCTCCGGCGCTGCCGTTGTCGATCCCCGCGCCCACTATGCAGCAATGCAAAGCACAAGCATCAGGTAAGTGTGGGGTATGGGCTGGCTGTCTGGGGGTAGGCTGGCTATCGGGCTTGGGCTGGCTGTGTTGGGCAGGGGATGGCTATCTGGGGATAGCTGTGTGAGGCTGAGGCATGCTGGCTGGGGTGGCTACTGTATCTGGTGCAGGGGCTGCCTGGCTGGAGCAGGGGCTGCCTGGCTAGGGATAGCTGGCTGGGCCTGGGACAGGCTGGCTGGGGTGGCTATCTGGTGCATGTGCTGTCTGACTGGAACTGGGGCTGTCTGGAACTGGTTGTTTGGGGCTGGGACTGACCAGGATATATATGTGTATATTTAAATTATGGAAGCCCCCCGTAAAAATCGTGTGTTTGCCCCTGGCGTGCAGCTCTGAATAAGACCCATTGTCCCAGACTTGTTATGTTTCCTTCATATGCGCTCGCCTGAGCCATACTGCAAAGTGTTGTGGTGTATGTTATTGTGAAGAGAGGGCGTTCTCCTGGCTTTCTGTAAAAGTCAGTTACTCAGCCTATATCAGATGGAGGGCTGTTGAACTTGATTAACTTTTTCATTGTAGAACAGTGTACTTCAAACTGAATATGGCTTTCTAACAATATCCATACTAAACAGCAACAGGTGCTTCTGAGATCACTGCAGATGTCTTTTCTCTTTGTATGGTTTTAGCGCAATCCTGGCTGCTCCATGTCCAGAGGTGGTAGCGCTTCCTGTGATGAAATATTGAAGTGCGCTTGCAGCACTTTGCTAAAATTACCAACTAATTTATAGAAGCAGTCGGGTGTACGTATTTTTTCACATATGACTTCATATTTGCTTATTTTTTTGTTAAATAATGACCACTGTCGCATGATATTGCAGGGCTTATGCTGGCCATACATTGTCAGACAAAATGCCCGTCAGACCGACACACATTATTTTATGTGACCACCTGTAACCCAGCAGATATCATGGCAGATATTTCAGTGTCTGGCCACATGATATAGACGTTCCTCCTCTGGGAAGGAACAGGCGAAATATCCAACTGTTGTCTGCGGCATCTCGTACACTGCCCTATGCGGCCAACCTGTAACTTCAAAAACATTGTACCGGACAGATGCTGGATTCGACCGATATTTTGCAATAGGTTGCACAAATACACAGTAGAATTATATGGTCGATTCGCCGATATCAAGCGGATTGTCCAGATAATTGTACCGTATATAGTGCAAGGGCTAGATAATTTCTGATTATGTCCTGATATGTAAGCACACAGATAAGAAATATGGTATACTACATTAAAAAAATATATATATTTCATCAAAGAATGCGTTTGACATAAAGTACCATCCACTGGGAAAAAAAAATATATATATATATAAAATATATCTATAGTGATATGATCGGGGTAGGGGTCCCTCTCCTGGGGTACATGGACACCTCCTTACATACAGCAGCCAGGAAACAGCACTCCAGTCACTGGTTTTCGTGCAAGCTGGTTGGCACCAGTTTTTATTGTGCAACACCAATAATCAATTAAAACATAAAATAAATCCTAGCCCGTCTGGGCTCTAACTAGACCAGTGTTGGCTAACCTTGACACTCCAGCTGTTGTGGAACTATATATCCCGGCATGCCCTGCCACAGTTTTAGCATGCCCTAATGGCAAAACTGTAGCAGTGCATGCTGGGTTATGTAGTTCCATAACAGCTGGAGTGTCAAGGTTAGCCAACACTGAACTAGACAGTTAATTTTCCTCTCTACAAGTGGCAAGGCCTGCTGCCTCACCACAAACACAGTACTTCCAAAAGGTCACAGTGTCTCTGAACAAACCTCTGTGTCTGTTCTCCCCAGGGTGTGTGAGATACTGCATCACAACTCTTACACAGCTATATTGAGCCGCTTCCAGGTGTAATCCCGAATTAGTTTGCTTCTCAGGCTGAAAGGCCTAACACCTGAAACGGCCCTGTGGATGGAGCCCGCCCTTCTCTCTCACATCCACACCCCCAGGACCCATTATCTGGCTTTTACCAAAAGCCAATACTCAAATCTGTTTGGCAAAACAGACTCTTCCTGGTGGTTTAAAACGCATATGACAAAAATCTGGGACACCTATACACGCCATCCCTAACTTCTCCAGTGCTTCTATCACATATCCCCCCCTTTGTTTCGACCTGTGGGGCGGAACAACTGCAGCCCCCAAACAATGGACCACCTCGTTATTCTCGCATTGCTTACTTTGTTCTCTGACATTCACCTCAAAGGGGCATGGTCAGTGATCAATCTGAACTTCCTTCCCACCAAGTAGTACCTGAGAATTTCTAATGCCCACTTTATGGTCAATGCTTCTTTCTCGACCATAGCCTAGTTTCTCTCATGTACATTTAATTTTCGGCTTAAGAAAAAAATCGGGTGTTCTTCACCCTCTTTGCTTTGGGACAGGACCGCTCCTATGCCTACTACTGACGCATCCGTTTGCACAACAAACTCTCTGTCAAAATCAGGGATCACCAGAACTGGTTTGGTACATAATGCTATTTTTAACTCCTGGAAAGCCTTCTCTGCTTCAGGACTCCATTCCACCATGACTTTCTGTTTGCCTTTGGTAGGGTCAGTCAGTGGGACTGCAATGGTGGCAAAATTGGGTATAAACCTCCTATAATACCCAATGATCCCTAAGAAGGCTGTCACCTGCTTCTTATTCAGGGGTCATGGCCAGTTTTGTATTGCCTCAATCTTATTGAGCTGTGGTTTTATCAAACCTCTGCCAATGGTGTATCCAAGATACTTTACTTCTTACATCCCTAGACAACACTTTTTTGGATTGGCTGTCAAACCTGCCTTATAGTTGGAGTCCAACACTGCTTCTACTCTGGGCAAGTGTGACTGCCAATCAGGACTATGAATGACCACATCATCCAGATAAGCAGCAGCACACTGTCTATGTGGGCCTTAGAATCCTATCCATCATTCTTTGAAAGGTAGCTGGTGCCCCATGTAGCCCAAAGGGCAACATCTTGTATTGAAACAACCCCTCTGGTGCAGAAAAAGCTGTATTTTCTTTGGCATTCTCAGTTAACTGCACTTGCCAATACCCTTTGGTTAAGTCAAGAGTGGTTAAATATCTGGCTGTCCCCAGCCTTAAAATTAGTTTATCCACCCTAGGCATAGGGTAGGCATTGAATTTTGACACACTGTTCAATTTCCAGAAGTCATTCCAGAAACGCACACTCTCGTCGGGCTTTGGGATAAGCACAATGGGACTTGACCACTCACTATGCGATTCTTCAATTACACCCAACTCGAAAAAATTTTCATTTCCTTCGACACTGATTCTCTTTGGGCATCTAGTAACCTATAGGGCTTTAGGTTAACCTTAACCCCTGGGTCAGTGATTATGTCATGTTTAATGACCGTGGTTTTCCCTGGTATGTCAGAAAACAGCACCCTATTTCTGATCAGAAATTCCTTAACTTCCTGATGTTGACTAGCTGACAGGGTTTTTGCCACTCACTTCGGGAACCACGGGCCCTGGGTTTACTAGAGGGGCTTGGACGGCTGACAGTGCAGCTCTATCCTTCCAGGGTTTTATAAGATTTACATGGTATATCTATTCTGGCTTTCTTTTCCTCGGCTGGTAAACTTTATAATTGACCTGCCCCACTTTTTCTAAGATTTCAAAGGGTCCTTGCCATTTAGAAAAAAATGTACTTTCCACTGTGGGAACCAACACCAAGACTCTGGACCTCATTCAGAGGAGGTAGTTAGATGCAAGCGGTCGCTCTGAATGAGGGCGGCCGCTTGCATCTTGTAGTGCCGCCTCTTGGTCGATCGCTAAGATGTGGGATACACAAAAGTCAGATACCTCTTTATGGACCCCGGGCCAAAAAATCCTCTGCAAAATCCGGTCAGTGGTTTTCTCTACCCCCAGGTGGCCTGCTGTTATATGACCATGAGCCAGATCTAACACTGTTCCTCTGTATGCTTTGGGAACTATTAATTGTTCCACAATATCGTCCTCTTTCTTAGTCACTTGATACAAAATATCCCAAAATACTACCATGTGAGGATATGACAGAGGACTGTTGGGGTCTATGGGTGTACCATCGTTCACTTTGACATTCTCCCTGGCTTTTTCCAGAGTAGGGTCATTTAACTGCTCTACGGCAAAGACCTCTCTTCTGACCTCTAAAACAGGCAGACGATCAACTGGCTCACTAACACTTCCCACCTCAGTGGGAGGTGCATCACTTGGCGAGCCACCATCACGCTCCGCATTCTCTAGTTCGCCAATCATACTAGAAAAAGGGAACATCTCTGACTCTGCACCAGTAACCTTCTCAAATGGGTCAGGGTGATTTACCTCTGTGCAAAATCTGCTTTCCCACAACCAGAAATGAGCAAAGTCTCTCCCCAATATTGCATCATACATTAAGCCATGTTCCTAACCCACAGAGACTATCGCGGAACCACATGGTGTCTCGATGTTCACTTCTGCAGTAATATAACAGAGTATCCCCATGTATGCAGGTCACACCTAAAGTTTTCCCCTTACGCTTCAGGGGGTTCACCAGTTCAGCTTTCATAAGTGTAACCAGGCTACCAGAATTTAACAGAGCCTATACTCGGTTGCCTTCTACAGTGAGTATGGTCAGCAGTACAGGCTGGCTGTGCAAAGAAAGACCCCCTGTGGTTGACATATAAGAAGTAGTATGACATTGCATAGGTTCAGAGTTAAGTGAACAATTAGCCGCCATATGGCCGAAACCACCACATCGGAAACACTGAATTATATTATATAGTCTTTTACGGGGTAGGAACCTTCCTGGCTGGCCTGTCTCCAGGTTCCACACCCTCAGTCTTAAGTACATTCCATCGCCCAGCACCCTTCTCCCCTGGAACTGTCTTACCAGTGTCGATGGGAGTTCGCCGATGCGCCATCGGGGCTCGGTGGGGCAGACTCAACAGCTCCTAAGCCGCCACGTACCTCTCCACCAGTTCGACTAACTGGTCTGCGGATTTAGGGTCTGCATGGCTCACCCACTTGCGCAGAGAAGCAGGTAGCGAACGCAGATACCGGTCCATCGAGACTCTTTCCACGACCTGTGGTCCTGTCAGCATCTCGGGCTGTAGCCATTTTGTGGTTAGATGGACGAGGTTATGCATCTGTGAGCGTGGAGGCTTTTCCATTTGGAACGCCCAGCGGTGAACTCGTTTGGCCCGAACAAATGAGGTGACTCCAAAGCGAGTTAGGATCTCCCATTTTAGCTTTGCATAGTCCTTGGCATCAGCCAGGCACAAATCATAGTAGGCCTTTTGTGGTTCTCCAGACAGGAAGCGTGCCACAAGACTTGCTGTTCTTTGGGCCAACTCTTCCTTTCTGCGATTCTCTCGAAGGCCATAAGATACGCCTCCACGTCATCACTCGGGGTCATCTTCTGCAAGAAATTACTGGCACGCATGGAGTGAGTGTGGGTTGGAGGGTCAGTGGCAGCATCTCCAGTCCAGGCTACTAGGTGTTGTACCACTTCTTTTATGGCCTGGCTGTTCTCCGCTAAGGCCTGGCGAGTTTCCTCGATGGTAACTTGTTGCCTCTGTGCTGCCTTCAAGGCCAATAGTTGCACCTGGGTGGATTACTGCAGTGCTGTGGTAGCTTCTTGCTGAGCGGACATAGCCTGAAGCAAGGCCTTTACAACTTCGTCCATTTTGTCCTTTAGGGGTAGGCTGGAAGCAGAACTGGCCTCTCTGAGCATCTTCTAATGCCACCTTCATGGATTCCACAATTTCGTACCTGTCCCTTTAAATTTTAAAGGACAAATTTTTCCTTGCTGCACCTTCAGTGTGTGCGTGCCCGCATTCTCCACCACTTGTGATATGATTGGGGTAGATGGAAACCTCCTTATACACAGCAGCCAGGAAACAGCACTCCAGTCGTGGGTTTTCGTGCAAGCTGGTTGGCACCAGTTTTTATTGTGCAACACCAATAATCAACTAAAACAGAAAATAAATCCTAGCCCGTCTGGGCTCAACCTAGACAGTTAATTTTCCTCTCTACAAGTGGCAAGGCCTACTGCCTCACCACAAACACAGTACTTCCAAAAGGTCAGTGTGTCTGAACAAACCTCTGTGTCTGTTCTCCCCAGGGTGACCCATTATCCGGCTTTTACCAAAAGCCAATACTCAAATCTGTTTGGCAAAAAAGACTCTTCCTGGTGGTTTAAAACACATAAACATAAATAATATAGCTCCAGAATTTATGCAATGGTGTATATTAATTCCAGTTGGGCTTCACATAATTGTGTGTCTCCAAACTCTTAATCACATTTGTGGTGCAGTCCTGGATGTATATGTGAGAATAAGTTTTAAATGTGATTTTATGTTTTTTAATAAAACTGTGTACTAAAAGGAAAGAAAGTTATTAGTTGTATTTGGGTGAACTCAGGTTGAAAAGGTCTCTTAGTAGGCCTGATAGGAGGGGGGTCACACAGACAATTTCGTGTTTTACATGAAAACTGACTTTTATTTATCAAATGAGTTGCAAAATGAATAGAACATATAGTCAGGACATTGGCAAAGTTAGAGATGATGATTTTTATTTGAAATAATTTGTCCTTCAAACTTTGCTTTCGGTAAAGAATGCTCCTTTTGCAGCAATTAGATAATTGTAGACCTTTTGCCATTCTAGCTGTTAATTTGTTGAGGTAATCTGAAGAAATTTCATCCCAGGCTTCCTGAAGCACCTCCCACAAGTTGGATTGGCTTGATGGGCACTTCTTGCGTACCATATGGTGGGGTTGAGATCTGGTGACTGCGCTGGCCATTCCATTACAGACAGAATACCAGCTGCCTGCTTCTTCCATAAATAGTTCTTGCATAATTTGGAAGTGTGCTTTGGGGCATTGTCCTGTTGGAGGAGGAAATTGGCTCCAATCAAGCTCTGTCCACAGGGTATGGCATGGTGTTGCAAAATGGAGTGATAGCCTTCCTTATTCAAAATCCCTTTTACCGTGTACAAATCTCCCACTTTACCAACACCAAAGCAGCCCCAGACCATCACATTACCTCCACCATGCGTGACAAATGGCGTCAGGCACTCTTCCAGCATCTTTTCACTTGTTCTGCATCTCACAAATGTTCTTCTGTGTGATCCAAACACTTGAAACTTCGATTCGTCTGTCCATAACACTTTTTTCCAATCTTCCTCTGTCCAATGTCTGTGTTCTTTTGCCCATATTAATCTTTTCCTTTTATTGGCCAGTCTCAGATATGGCTTTTTCTTGGCCACTCTGCCTAGAAGGCCAGCATCCCGGAGTCTCCTCTTCACTGTAGATGTTGACACTGGCATTTTGCGGGTACCATTTAATGAAGCTGCCAGTTGAGGACTTGTGAGGTGTCTATTTTTCAAACTAGAGACTCTAATGTACTTGTGTTCTTGCACAGTTGTGCACTGGGGCCTCCCACTATTCTTTCTACTGTGGTTAGAGCCTGTTTGTGCTGTTCTCTGTAGGGAGTAGTACACACAGTTGTAGGAAATGTTTAGTTTCTTGGCAATTTCTCGCATGGAATAGCCTTCATTTCTAAGAACAAGAATAGACTGTCGAGTTTCACATGAAAGTTCTCTTTTTCTGGCCATTTGGAGAGTATAATCGAACCCACAAATGTGATGCTCCAGATACTCAATTAGATCAAAGGAAGCCCAGTTTTATAGCTTCTCTAACGAGCAAACCCATTTTCAGCTGTGCTAAAATAATTGCACAAGGGTTTTTTAATCATCCATTAGTCTTCTAACGTGCTTAGCAAACACAATGTACCATTAGAACACTGGAGTGATAGTTGCTGGAAATGGGCCTCTATACACCTATGTAGATACTCCTTAAAAACCAGATGCTTGCAGCTAGTATAGTCATTTACCACATTAACAATGTATAGAGTGTATTTCTGATTAATTTAATGTTATCTTCATTGAAAAAAAGTGCTTTTCTTTCAAAAATAAGGACATTTATAAGTGACCCCAAACTTTTAAACGGTAGTGTGTGTGTGTGTGTATATAGTGTATGTATATGTGTGTATGTATGTGTGTGTGTATATACATACATACATACATATACATACACATACACACACACTTATGCAGGTCCCGAATGAATCAAGTCCACACACGGCACTACTAATGAAATTTTCTGTATTGGTACACGTTAGTACATATAATCAATCCACAGCATGGTTAGCAATGTTTCAGGATCGCATGGGACCTCAGGCTGCTGTGTCAATGTAAATAGCAAATGACTGAAAAGGAAAAGTGGTGAAGACCCTTACCTACAATTTTCCTTTTCAGTCATTTGCTATTTACATTGACACAGCAGCCTGAGGACGGGGTCCCATGCGATCCTGAAACGTTGCTAACCATGCTGTGGTTTGATTATATGTGCTAACTTGTACTAATACAGAAAATTGCATTAGTAGTGCAATGTGTGGACTAAATATATCTCCTATCCTATCTATCTGTCTATCTATCTCTCAAAAGTGCCTTTTCACTCTGAAAACTAAGGCTTTGACGTTGCGTTAGCACAATAAAGATAGGAAGTTTGTCATACTTTAATAGAAAGAAATTGTAAGATGTGTAGCATTAGTTGCATGATTTCTTATGTACGTATTTTTGTAAATAACTGATAAATATAAATGCACAGAAGATAACCTTGAATATAAAGTCATGTCAACATTCTGAATGTCGACAGCATAATGTCTACATGGTCTGAAAGTCGACACAGAATGTTGATAGGGTTAGGCGCCAATTATGGTTAGGATTTTGCTGGCCATGTGTCTCCTGCCGGGCATAATAGGCACCATATTATTACAATTTCATAGTTCCATTAAGCAACAGGAAGGTTGGAATCATCCCTGAGTATAGGCTTTTGTGGTTATACCAGTGGTTCTCAACCTCAACCCCTAAGTTTTCCCATTTAGGTCACGTTTTGATTTCTGTCTATGGAAGCTGGTGTGATAATTACTGACCCAGCAAAATAGATTAGCTCACTCAGATGATCGGAGTTGAGAGAGGGTTGAGGAGGATTACTCCAGACAGTCTGGAAACTGGACAAGCAGTGTGTAGAAATTAGACCTCTGTCCCTGCAGCAGTGGCTCCACCTCTTTCTGACCCGTCCCCCACCCCCTCTGATCTTCTGACCTTCTGGGAGCCTGTAACTATTAGAGTAGTACTGGTCAGGAATCATCCTCCCCCTCTGTACCGGCGCCGTGCTTTCTCCCCTAGCGGGGGTCCTGGCCTGGAGGCTGTCGGGACAGTGGGCTGTTGATGGGGTCCCAGCGTGGTGGTGGTTGCAGAGGCCCAGAGCTCCGGCGGCGTTCAAGACGGCTTTGGACATTAGCAGCAGCCATATTGGTCCCGGTCAGCTGATCGCTATCCTCCAATGGCAGCTAGGGTAATGTCCACCTGACCGCACCTGCCAATCACCGTGTGACCCTGGGTACTATAAATACCCTCCACTGACAACATTCTGGGCCTAAGCTTTGTTGCTGTTAGACGTTCTAGGCTCCATCTCCCATGTTAACTGTCTATGGTTCACTTGTCTATTCCAGCTATGATCCCACTCCAGCTCCAGTTTCTCCTATAGTCCGGTCCTACACCGGCTCCAGTTTCTCCTACAGTCTGGCCTCACTCCAGCTCCAGTTTCTGCTACAGTCCGGTCCCACTCGGGCTCCTGTTTCTGCTACAGCCCGGTCCCACTACGGCTCCATGGTGTGCTGTGGTCCGGGCCCAGTCGGGCTCCAGTTTGAGTTATGGTCCGGTCCCAATTCGACCCAGGTCTGTGCCATGCTTCGGTTCCAATCCAGCTTGTGCTATAGTCCAGTTTCAATCCACTCCTAGTATGTGCCACTATCTGGTCCTAGTCCCAGAGTCTATTCCCAGTGCACCTTTCTCAGTGCTGTCCTGCTGCATAAAATTTTAATAATGTTTACACCTATGAGGAAGAGTTGCTTTTGTCCTTCCCTACTCCAAATCTCCCGAGCTACCTGTGAGAAGGTATCTAGATCTCTCCTGGGAAATCCATAGCCCCCAGTCCTGACAGTACTGCAGTACCTCTTAGTCATTATGACTCAGCAGGTCTAATGCCACGTCAGGTTGCACTGAACACACAGTCCGTGGGCATGTGAGGAATAAGCTGCTGTGGAAGGGGCAGGTCAGGGTAAAGCTGGGGGGGCATGTGTGGGTTAAGCTGCTATGGAGGTGGCATGTCAGAGTCTCATTGCATATCAGGGAACTCTGATGCCATATAAAGGGGCATGAGAAGGCTCTGGCATGCAAAGGTGAATGTGTATTTAGATTGGTAAGAAAACTGGGAAATCTGACACGTAAAATGGTTAGTAAGTTTTGGCCCTGCCCCTGTCCATGAAAATATAAAGGTGGTTACCCTAATTTTAGAATCCCTAGGTTATACAATGCTGACCACTGCTGTAAGACATACAGTATGGGGCTAGATGTATTAAGCCGTGGATAGAAAGTACCAACCAATCTTCTCCTAACTGTCGTGTTACAGGCTGTTCAAAAAATTACAGTTAACAGCTGATTAGTTGGTAATTTCTCTCTTTTTTTTTTTCTCCTTCTCCAAGGCTTGATACGTCTCCCCCATGGTCTATTATGGCTCTGCAATATTGTGCCTCTATGTGGGTTGGTGTAGTTGTACAGATAAAATAGCTATTAGTGTATGTCGCGTAATATGTGGCATGTTGTGGATGGTATGTCTAAGTTTTTTGTGGCTAGGCACTTATTTTTTTCAAATTAAGTTTACCAATCTTGTGTTCCAAGCTAAAGGACACAGGGCCTGATTCAGAGCCGAACGCTCTGACCAGAGCGCTTGCTCTGAATCAGGGCCCTCCTCCATGAAAATGGAGCGGCCTCCCGGCCGCTCGCATAGCTGTGGGTGACCACCCACAGCATGTGAGCGGCCAAAAAGATGGTCGCGATGGTCTTGACCATCGGACTTGCGACGGAGACCCTGCGGTAGGGTCTCCCTGCCGCAAGCCCTGGAGTGATTTTGGCTCTATCAGAGCCAAAATCACTCCCACTGACATCACTAGTGATGTCAGTGGGGCCGGCTTCAGACAGTAGGCGTTCCCATGGGAATGCCTCCGTCTGGCAGGCACGCCCCCGGCACGCCCAACAAAGGGGGCGTGCTGTCAATCAACATCGACAGCACACCCCCTTTGGTGCGAGACCCGGAGCAACAGCTTGGCTGTCGCAGTCCGGGTCTCGCGCATGCGCACGACGGAGCTCCCTCTGTCGTGCGCATGCTCAGTGGGGAAACCACGACCCGTTTGCGAGCGTCCTTTGCTCGCGAACGGGTCTGAATGACCCCCACAATCCCCCAAGGGGCATCTATAATAAAACCATAGGGTACACTATTGTCCTGGTGCATCTTGGAGTTATGTCGCTGAAGCACGACTTTTTCTGCCATTTGCTATGTTTATTTGTCATATTTATACACATTAAAAGCACTTCTACAACAGGGGTTTGTAATCATCAAATTGCTATTCTGCAAATACATTGGAGTAAATGTTCATAGCAATAACTAATAGATTACATATATGTAAGGATGCCTAAGTCACTGGTAAATGGCCATCACCATTTTCCCTGTGATTTTTGCTGCTCTGCAGTGCCAGGCAGGTGATGTCGATGTGTGTGTGTGTGATGTAGTTAAGATACCGATAGCCACATCCTGACATGGGACCGAAGATAGGTGTCGAATTCCCGACCCTATCATTAGCCCCACTACTAAATCCCAATACCTGGCATACCGAACGAAGGTAAGCCGGGTGTCTTGGCGTGTAGCCGCGGGGGAGGAGGGTTAGCATTAGGGACCCCCAGGAGGAATTGGGGTTATGCGTCCCCCTCCCACCCCGGGGACAGTTAGGGTAGGGAAAGGGGGGGTTAGGGATAGGCATCACTAGGGGGGGTCGGGGTTAGGTACCGCCCCGGGAAGGATAATTTAGGGTGCGGGGAGGGAGTTGGGTTTAGGCGCTAATGGGGGGAGGTTAGGGTTAGGCACCCCTAATGGAATGTTAGGTTTAAGGGGGGAGGGGAGGGTTAGACTACTTACCTGATGCAGTTGGGATTCTGACCTGTCGGGCTGCCGCTGTCGGTATTTGATCCGACGGCTAATCAGCCACCAGCATTACATACTGATTCCGTATGAATGTACTGTATGACTATATATGAGTGCAGGGTGTGTAGTGTGGGCCCCACCATTGTGCGCATGACAGGCCCTCAGAATATTTAGCCTATGTGCAATGGCTCTGAATCACTGTCTAGTACAATCCCCCTATTGCCACAGCTGTTAATATAATAAATAAGGGGTCCCGTTCCTGCACCCAATGTTAGCCACTTTCTTTGTCAGTTTGCAAAGTAGGAAGACTTGGACCATTATTTTTTTCGCAAGCATGGACAACATTCTGGGTGCATTGGCAGATTGGGTTATTGAGAGGATGGGGTTTCCCATACAGTAATGCATGCCTGTGAAATCATGGACAGTTATAAGCATCCCTCAAATCATTAATCCTTAGATTTGTACCTCTGAATACAACCAGTGGATTGTTTGTTCTGCTTTTTAACAACGGTCTCTTTTTGTAAGCTGTGTGTAGGGCTGTTCATCTTTTGTCATGCTGTTTCTTTATTGACAGCTTTTCTTAGAAATCATCCCCAGGAGAGCTTCCTCGGCCTACATATATTGTTACCATGTGTCGAGTGTCATTATCAGAGGCACATTCTTTTAAAGTTTGTCTGTGCTTTGGATTCTTATGTTTTCTGGCTTTGGTTTGTATATAGTATGTTTTGTGTGACATAGTTTGTACATAACAGGTTAATTTTTTGTTTTCAAACTTGCCATTTTATTTTTTTGTCCTGCAGCTTTTTTGGTTTTTCACGTGAGACTGTTGATAATGAAATAATGACAAATGAAGTGGTATGTATGTATATATGTGTGTATGTATGTATACAGTCAGGTGCATAAATATTGGGACATTGACAGAACTTTCATATTTTGGCCTTTATTCACCACCACAATGGCTTTGAAATGAAACAAACAAGATGTGCTTTAACTGCAGACTTTCAGATTTAATTTGAGGGTAATGACATCCAAATCAGGTGAATGCTGTAGGATTTACAACGGTTTCTATATGTGCCTCCCACTTTTTAAGGGTCCAAAAGTAATGGGACTATCAACGCAAAAGCTATTTCATGGACAGGTGTGGGCTATTCCCTTGTTATTTCATTATCAATTAAGCAGGTAAAAGGTCTGGAGTTGATTCTAGGTGTGACATTTGCATTTGGAATCAGTTGCTGTCGACTCTCAATATGAGATCCAAAGAGCTGTCACTATCAGTGAAGCAAGCCATCATTAGGCTGAAAAATCAAAACAAACCCATCAGAGAGATAGCAAAAACATTAGGTGTGGCCAAATCAACTGTTTGGAACATTCTTAAAAAGAAAGAACGCATCGGAGAGCTCAGCAACATCAAAAGACTCGGAAGACCACGGAAAACAACCAGGGCCGGATTTACCACTGTGCAACTTAGGCGCCCGCCTAGAGCCCAGTGGGCCCCCGAAATCCGTCCCTGGGGATTAGTCACAATCACTCACAACAGCTAGGTCCGGATGTAGAGGCAGTAAGTCTTCGTCGGCATCTTCTCCTACTTCCCACTGAGAAGCACTTGCCTCCAGGCACCAGCAAGGGGTGCTGAGAGGATTTTCAGCTTTAGTGTAGTCCTGACTCCTGGGTGGTAGCTCTCCCTCTACTATTAGTACAGGCAGCATGGGGGCATACTGTGTGTCCCTGCCCTCTGATGACGTTTTACTGCTCTGCCACAGTGAGTGAACTGTGACAGGTGAGTCACTTGAGTTTTGTATAGGGGGAAAATGGGGAGGGTTACTGTTACTTTGCATGCTGCCATGTGTAATTTGAAAGGCTCTGCTGTGTGAGTGATAGTGATGCAGTGTGTGCTCTGTGAGCGATAGTGATGCAGTGTCTGCTGTGTGAGTGATAGTGATGCAGTGTGTGCTCTGTGAGCGATAGTGATGCAGTGTCTGCTGTGTGAGTGATAGTGATGCAGTGTGTGCTGTGTGAGCTATAGTGATGCTGTGTGAGCGATAGTGATGCAGTGTGTGCTTTGTGAGCAACAGTGATGCAGTGTGTGCTGTGTGAGCAATAGTGATGCAGTGTGTGCTGTGTGAGTGATAGTGATGCAGTGTGTGCTGTGTGAGTGATAGTGATGGAGTGTGCGCTGTGTGAGTGATAGTGATGCTGTGTGAGTGATAGTGATGCTGTGTGAGTGATAGTGATGCTGTGTGAGTGATAGTGATGCTGTGTGAGTGATAGTGATGCTGTGTGAGTGATAGTGATGCTGTGTGAGTGATAGTGATGCTGTGTGCGCTGTGTGAGTGATAGTGATGCTGTGTGAGTGATAGTGATGCAGTGTGCGCTGTGTGAGTGATAGTGATGCTGTGTGAGTGATAGTGATGCAGTGTGTGCTGTGTGAGTGATAGTGATGCAGTGTGTGCTGTGTGAGTGATAGTGATGCAGTGTGTGCTGTGTGAGTGATAGTGATGCAGTGTGTGCTTTGTGAGCAACAGTGATGCAGTGTGTGCTGTGTGAGCAATAGTGATGCAGTGTGTGCTGTGTGAGTGATAGTGATGCAGTGTGTGCTGTGTGAGTGATAGTGATGCAGTGTGTGCTGTGTGAGTGATAGTGATGGAGTGTGCGCTGTGTGAGTGATAGTGATGCTGTGTGAGTGATAGTGATGCTGTGTGAGTGATAGTGATGCTGTGTGAGTGATAGTGATGCTGTGTGAGTGATAGTGATGCTGTGTGAGTGATAGTGATGCAGTGTGCGCTGTGTGAGTGATAGTGATAGTGATGCAGTGTGCGCTGTGTGAGTGATAGTGATGCTGTGTGAGTGATAGTGATGCAGTGTGTGCTGTGTGAGTGATAGTGATGCAGTGTGTGCTGTGTGAGTGATAGTGATGCAGTGTGTGCTGTGTGAGTGATAGTGATTCTGTGTGATAGTGATGCTGTGTGAGTGATAGTGATGCAGTGTGTGCTGTGTGAGTGATAGTGATGCTGTGTGAGTAATAGTGATGCTGGGTGAGTGATAATGATGCAGTGTGTGCTGTGTGAGTGATAGTGATGCAGTGTGTGCTGTGTGAGTGATAGTGATGCAGTGTGTGCTGTGTGAGTGATAGTGATGCAGTGTGAGCGATAGTGATGCAGTGTGCGCTCTGTGAGTGATAGTGATGCTGTGAGTGATAGTGATGCAGTGTGTGCTTTGTGAGCAATAGTGATGCAGTGTGTGCTTTGTGAGCAATAGTGATGCAGTGTGTGCTGTGTGAGCAATAGTGATGCAGTGTGCGCTGTGTGAGTGATAATGATGCAGTGTGTGCTGTGTGAGTGATGATGCAGTGTGTGCTGTGTGAGTGATAGTGATGCAGTGTGTGCTGTGTGAGTGATAGTGATGCAGTGTGAGCGATAGTGATGCAGTGTGCGCTGTGTGAGTGATAGTGATGCTGTGAGTGATAGTGATGCAGTGTGTGCTTTGTGAGCAGTAGTGATGCAGTGTGTGCTTTGTGAGCAATAGTGATGCAGTGTGTGCTGTGTGAGCAATAGTGATGCAGTGTGCGCTGTGTGAGTGATAGTGATGCTGTGAGTGATAGTGATGCAGTGTGTGCTTTGTGAGCAATAGTGATGCAGTGTGTGCTTTGTGAGCAATAGTGATGCAGTGTGTGCTTTGTGAGCAATAGTGATGCAGTGTGTGCTGTGTGAGCGATAGTGATGCAGTGTGTGCTGTGTGAGTGACAGTGATGATGTGTGAGTGACAGTGATGCTGTGAGTGATAGTGATGCAGTGTGTGTTGTGTGAGTGATAGTGATGCAGTGTGTGTGATAGTGATGCAGTGTATGCTGTGTGAGTGATAGTGATGCAGTGTATGCTGTGTGAGTGATAGTGATGCAGTGTGTGCTGTGTGAGTGATAGTGATGCAGTGTGTGCTGTTAGTGATGCAGTGTGTTGTGTGAGTGATAGTGATGCAGTGTGTGTTGTGTGAGTGATAGTGATGCAGTGTGTGATAGTGATGCAGTGTATGCTGTGTGAGTGATAGTGATGCAGTGTATGCTGAGTGAGGGATAGTGATGCAGTGTGTGCTGTGTGAGTGATAGTGATGCAGTGTGTGCTGTGTGAGTGATAGTGATGCAGTGTGTGCTGTGTGAGTGATAGTGATGCAGTGTGTGCTGTTAGTGATGCAGTGTGTGCTGTGTGAGTGATAGTGATGCTGTGTGAGTGATAGTGATGCAGTGTGTGCTGTGTGAGTGATAGTGATGCAGTGTGTGCTGTGAGTGATAGTGATGCTGTGTGAGCGATAGTGATGCTGTGTGAGCGATAGTGATGCAGTGTGTGCTGTGTGAGCGATAGTGATGCAGTGTGTGCAGTTAGTGATGCAGTGTGTGCTGTGGGTGATGCAGTGTGTGCTGTGGGTGATGCAGTGTGCGCTGTGGGTGATGCAGTGTGTCCTGTTAGTGATGCAGTGTGTCCTGTTAGTGATGCAGTGTGTCCTGTTAGTGATGCAGTGTGTGCTGTGTGAGTGATAGTGATGCAGTGTGTGCTGTGTGAGTGATAGTGATGCAGTGTAAGCTGTGTGAGTGATAGTGATGCAGTGTAAGCTGTGTGAGTGATAATGATGCAGTGTAAGCTGTGTGAGTGATAGTGATGCTGTGTGAGTGATAGTGATGCAGTGTGTGCTGTGTGAGTGATAGTGATGCAGTGTGTGCTGTGTGAGTGATAGTGATGCAGTGTGTGCTGTGTGAGGGATAGTGATGCTGTGTGAGTGATAGTGATGCCGTGTGTGCTGTGTGAGTGATAGTGATGCTGTGTGAGCGATAGTGATGCCGTGTGTGCTGTGTGAGGGATAGTGATGCAGTGTGTGCTGTGTGAGGGATAGTGATGCTGTGAGTGATAGTGATGCTGTGTGAGGGATAGTGATGCAGTGTGTGCTGTGTGAGCGATAGTGATGCAGTGTGAACGATAGTGATGCAGTGTGAACGATAGTGATGCAGTGTGTGCTGTGTGAGCGATAGTGATGCAGTGTGTGCTGTGTGAGGGATAGTGATGCAGTGTGAGGGATAGTGATGCTGTGTGTGCTGTTAGTGATGCAGTGTGTGCTGTTAGTGATGCAGTGTGTGCTGTTAGTGATGCAGTGTGTGCTGTTAGTGATGCAGTGTGTGCTGTTAGTGATGCAGTGTGTGCTGTTAGTGATGCAGTGTGTGCTGTTAGTGATGCAGTGTGTGCTGTTAGTGATGCAGTGTGTGCTGTTAGTGTTGCAGTGTGTGCTGTGTGAGTGATAGTGATGCAGTGTGTGCTGTGTGAGGGATAGTGATGCTGTGTGAGTGATAGTGATGCAGTGTGTCCTGAGTGAGTGATAGTGATGCAGTGTGTGCTGAGTGAGTGATAGTGATGCAGTGTGTACTGAGTGAGTGATAGTGACGCAGTGTATGCTGAGTGAATGATAGAGTGATGTGGTGTGTGCTGATTGGGTTTTATAGTGATGTAGTGTAATGGCAATGATAATGTTTGTGGCGGTGATGTTTGATCTTTTAGCTCATAAACAGGGACATTGTGGGCAATGTCTGGTAGCAGCAATAGTGTGAGCATGAACAACCTTCTTGTTGCTTGGTTCCCTATCAGCATCACACCTGAGTCTTTGTGCGCCCAGCTCATCATGTGCTTCAACTGCTTTGACATTGGGTTTAACATGGCAGATTCAGATCATTCAGTGATTTGCTGTGGGTGCACATGGACGGTTGTGTGATGGTATATTAGGGATGGACTTCGAATTGCGATGAGTAGAGACCATCAATATATTTTTTGTGATGTTAATGTTTTTACCATTCAATGGTAATGATTTGATGGTGTTCTGATCGTTACCTGTTTTTTAAATTCTTGCCATGCGTGATATGTGATGGATTGTTTGAGGGGGAATCGGTATGACATACCAGCTGGACTAAAGCCCTGTGGATGTAATACCGACACCGGAAGGCAGAAGAATGAAGATCCCGACAGGCTAAGTATTTAAGCTATTCCGTACCCCCCCCCCAACCCTTCCTTAGGGGTGCCTAACCCTAACCTCCCCCCTAGTGCCTAACCCTAACCTCCACCCAGGGGTGCCTAAACCTAACAACCCTTCCTCCCCGCATCCTAAACCTAACCCTCCCGGGGTAGTGCCTAACCCTAACCTGCCCCCAGGGGTGCCTAACCCTAACCCCCTCTTCATAGTTCAACTCTAACCCTCCCGGGGGGTGCCTACACTAAGTGTCCCCCCAGGAGCCCCTAAACCTAACCACCCCCCCCCGGCTATCCGCTCCCTACATCCCGGTTTACCTTTGGTATTCCGGGCGTCGGAATATAATAATATGATAGGCGTTGGGATTTCCACGCCTGTCATTGGTCCCATGTCAGGATTTCACAGTCGGGAAGCCGGCGGTTGGCATTTCGGCCGCCGGCTTCCTGACCGCATACCTTTGAGGGAAGTGGGGCCCCAAACTGGTATCTTGCCTAGGGTCCCATGAGATCTAAATCTGGCTCTGAAAACAACTGTGGTGGATGACAGTAGAATTATTTCCCTGGTGAAGAAAAACCCCTTCACAACAGTTGGCCAAATCAAGAGCACTCTCCAGGAGGTAGGTGTATTTGTGTCAGTCAACAATCAAGAGAAGACTTCACAAGAGTGAATATAGAGGGTTCACCACAAGATGTAAACAATTGGTGAGCCTCAAAAACAGGAAGACCAGATTAGAGTTTGCCAAACAACATCTAAAAAAGCCATTACAGTTCTGGAACAACATCCTATGGACAGATGAGACAAAGATCAACTTGTACCAGAGTGATGGGAAGAGAAGAGTATGGAGAAGAAAAGGAACTGCTCATGATCCAAAACATACCACCTCATCAGTGAAGCATGGTGCTTGTAGTGTCATGGCGTGGGCATGTATGGCTGCCAATGGAACTGCTTACCTTGTATTTATTGATGATGTGACTGCTGACAAAAGCAGCAGAATGAATTCTGAAGTGTTTCGGGCAATATTATATGCTTCAGAACTCATTGGACGACGCTTCACAGTGCAGATGGACAATGACCCGAAGCGTACTGCAAAAGCAACCAAAGAGTTTTTTAAGGCTAAAAAGTGGAATGTTATGCAATGGCCAAGTCAATCCCCCTGACCTGAATCCGATTGAGCATGCATTTCACTTGATGAAGACAAAACTGAAGGGAAAATGCCCCAAGAACAAGCAGGAACTGAAGACCTTTGCAGTAGAGGCCTGGCAGAGCATCACCAGGGATGAAACCCAGCGTCTGGTGATGTCTATGCGTTCCAGACTTCAGGCTGTAATTGCCTGCAAAGGATTTGCAACAAAGTATTAAAAAGTGAAAATTAGATTTAGGATTGTTTAGTTTGTCCCATTACTTTTGGCCCCTTAAAAAAATGGGAGGCACATATAGAAACTGTTGTAATTCCTACACCGTTCACCTGATTTGGATGTAATTGCCCTCAAATTAAATCTGAAAGTCTGCAGTTAAAGCACATCTTGTTTGTTTCATTTCAAAGCCATTGTGGTGGTGAATCGAGGCCAAAATATGAAAATTCTGTCAATGTCCCAATATTTATGCACCTGACTGTATGTATGTATATAATATATCTATCTCTCTCATAATTTTTCCTTTTTTTTAGTAGTTCCTGACGCAGTCTTCTGAATTGTTATACAGAAATATCGGAGATGGATGCCTTGAATCATATTAAAATGAATTGAGCTGCATGTAGACTGCAGATAAATCACTTGGATTTCTGCTAATAATAATATTAAGAATTGGGGGAGAAGAGCCCTGTTTAGCTGAAATCAGGGCACTTCTCTGCTTTGTGCTATTCATGGAGCTAGTTTACTGTGGAGAAGTGTATTACTTTGCCTGCGGCACCCCTGCTCCATGCCTGTATCACATCATCATACTATTGTATCTCCTGCGGTACAGATCCGCCATCTGAGGATGGTGTTATGACCGCAGGGAAGTAGCATACATTGTGGTGGTGAATAGAGGCCAAAATATGAAAAATGTCCCAATATTTATGCACCTGACTGTATTTAATATTGGCCTTGACATCTGAGTTTCAGGAAACTTTTCTTGTGCCCCAGCTGGCATCCCGGTGAGGATTTATTCACCTCCAGAGCCTGAGGGATTTTTTTATATCTAATACAGGAGGAGGAGGAGGAGGATGATGACGACGACCACCACCATTTGACCTTTCTTTGTATGTTTCGTCCTGCTACAGTCAGAGGCGAAAATGTTATATATCCGTGACAGAAACCGTGTGGGAGATGTATCAAACCTTGGAAAGTGATAAAGTACCAACCAATCAGCTCCTAACTGTCATTTTGCAAACAGACTATAAAATGGCAGAAAGGAGCTGAATGGTACTTTCGCTGTCCATTTATCGCTCTCCAAAGTTTGATACATCTGTCTCTGTGAGGTCTATTTACTAAGCAGTGTTAGGAAGTGGTAAGAAAGTGATAAGGTGCCAGCCAATCAGCTTCCAACTGTCATTTTTCAAACACAGCCTGTGAGATGACAGTTGGGTGCTGATTGGCTGGCACCTTATCACTTATCACTTTTCACTCTCTCCTAACACTGCTTAGTAAATAGACCCCTATATCTTCCCCTATATCTTCTATCCTCAATATCTAACCGAAAACTAAGTGCTCACAGCTGTCCCAATTACTTACTCAGAATCCCCATCTACCACAGAATAGGGACTTAAGGCTTATTCAGTATGGGAATGACCAGCAATGGGTTTATCATGAGAGTACCCTTTAATCAAATTTTGGGTCTCCACTTGATGCCAGCACAGGGCTAAGTCAGCTCTGGACAGGATATATTTGTCTGCTACAGGCAGTTGCAGAGAATGATGATCTAAATTTGCCTTTGCATGTATCCCTGTGAGAAATCCATATTTCACATAAGCCCCCCGGTCCACCCACTACCGCCGGGTAAGTGGGCAGTTTGCGGATGGTGACTGGCTCGGGAGACTTGCTCACTTTTCCAAGCGATTGTTTTCTGTGTCCATTTTCACAATATATGAGGATAAAAAAGTGTCAGCCAAGGAGAGTGAGGGGTCCATTTATCAAAGGGTTTTATCATACGCAATAAGTTTTAAAACTCGTTGCATATGATAATGGTTCTCCAGCCATTCAGCTCCCAACTGTTTGAAAAATGACAGATGGTAGATGATTGGCTGGGAGCACCATTAATAATATGCAGCGAGTTTTAAAACTCATTGCGTATGATAAAACTTGTTGATAAATGGGCCCCTGAGACTGCGTCTACCATCCTGCACCGAGAGATGATCTGTCTCAGTGAGCAGTAGCTCGGACCATCTGCTAGTGTGCATTGTGTCACCTGTGCATTAGCTGGCCTGGTGGGCAGGTGCAGCGTCACTGTTAGTGGCGGAAGGTTAGTGATGAAAAAAATGTCACTCCCCGGCCTTTCAGCGGAGAATCAGGATGCTTGCTGCCCAAGCCCACCAGCTGCTGCTAGGTGGCATTCTCTCAAAGAACAAATATAATCCTCAAATTACACTGTTGTTTCGCTATTGTTTGTAATGATCATTTCTCACAGTTTCTGAATTGGCATGTCATATAATTCCGAATTTATGCAGAGTTGCAAAAACTGTTATCTGTACAGTGTTGTATAAGGTAGGCTTGGTAACACTTTAGGATGATGAAACTCATGTCCTTTTGCAGCCAAATGCAGAGTAAAGCAGGTCTTTCTTTCTACACATGAGCTAGCTAAATATTTAGGGGTCTATTCATAAAGCAGTGAAAAGTCTTGTTTAGCTGGAAACAGGGCTTTTCACTGCTTTTGGCGATTCATAGAGGGGGTTTGCCCTGGAGAAGGGTATTCCTTCTGCACCGGCACACCTGCTTCGTGTATGAAGCGCATCACTATACTTTTGTATGGTGAGTGCAATTTATAAAGGAACGGAAAGCTCAGCAGTTCCTCTGCTTTGTACAGATTGGCCATCTGAGGATGGCGTAGTCTGTACCGCAAGCCAACCAGAACAGGGAAGTAGCATACTTCCCTGCTCTCTGTCCAGCACCTGGCGCTGGCTCTGCCCCCTTTTCCCAGCGTTCATTGCAGCAGATCTGACCTGCTGCCCTCAGACGCATGCGCAGTAAGAATACAGGCATATTGGGCTTCCGCTATGTCTGTATTCTCACTGCATCCAGGGATCACAAAGGGGCCAGGCAGCGCCCAAAGATGCCGGACAGGTTAGTGTACATGAATGGCTACTAAACATCACTATATATCGCATCGATATGATACGATATATAGTGATGTTTATAGTGAGCCACTTCATGTTCTTTATGAATAGACCGCTATGTGTGGAAATAATTTCACTCCCCTCTCCTCCATCCACTGGGTTTCAGTTCCCCAAAATGGACAGCTACCTTTGTTCAAGATTTGAAACCTTTTTATGTCCGGTTGAATCAGACTGCATAGGGATGATCTACAGGTTGCAGTGATATTGCAGCGAACTATTAGGTACGAACGGAAAGGAACAAAGCTATATCATTGTAATTAATGCTCCGATATAGCCTTCTAAAAACTCTGATAATCCAAACTGTAATCTACAGCTTTTCACATATGTAAAAAGCTGTAGAAGTGTTGGGGCGATATAATGTACAATGAAGGAGCCAATAGAATTTCTTATGGATTTTGAGGATCCAATAAAGATCTGCAGTAATGACGCACAATTATTTTTTTAGGTGCATTGTTAACCTGGCTTCTGAAATAATACACGAGGGTGAGTCAAAAATTATCCGCACTCCAGTTATATTAAAACTTCTGTTAGCCACACTGTCTTATCAACGCTTTCTATACTAGGTCACGCTCACCCCAGTCACTGCTGTGCAGGTTTGAACGTGTTAAGTCAGTTCATTTGTGACTGCAGTGCAAGAAAATATGGCTGCAGCGTGTAGTGATTTGTACAAAAGAAGAGCAGCATGTAGTGGTTCGGTTTTTTGTGGTCTGAGGGTGTGTCTGGTGCCGATACTTATCGAAGACTTTGTGCACAGTATGGAGAAAGTGTTTTGTCACAAAGAAGTGCGTTTGAATGGATAGAAAAGTTCAAAGAAGGTTGCACAAGTGTCTGCCATGAAGAAGGAGCTGGACGCCCGTCCACGACTGATGAGAACATTGAGCGTGCACGTGAACGGATTCTGTTGGATAGATGAGTGACAGTGGATTATGTTGCAAATCATCCATGGCTCTGCCTATGCAATAATCCTCGATTCACGTCTGATGAAGAGGTGAAGACAGCGGTGCATTCGTGGCTCGCAGCCCATCCTAAAACATATATTTTAATGAGGGAATACGAAAGCTTGTTGACCGATGGACAAAATGTATAGAAAAGCAGGGAGATTATATCTAAAATTAATCTGTTTGTTTTTTCTGAAAGTTGATTAAGATAAATTCTACAGCCAGAGTGCGGCTAATTTTTGACTCCCCCCTCGTATGTTCATTAACAGTGATAAGAGACAACATTTTTATGTACACTTTATATACCCTTTAATACTATACAATATTTAATAAAATATTGTTTTTTTCAACCTATCTATTTTAGTTTGACCATGTCCAAGCTGCTTTCTTCTTGAACCTTCTCATGCTTAGGTCAGACAGGAAATAAGGGTCACACATTAATTGGCCCAGGATCCGCAGTCAGCATTCACCTTTGTTGTTTGTTGAACACTGGAGGTTAGTGTGCGATTAGGCCATTTTACTGGCAGATGTTGCTTCCTCCTGTACAGTGTTTGTGGAGAATAAATAGAGCAGTGGTTACACATCTGCTCCCCTCTAGCCATGTTGCCATTTGTATTGTCATTTTATGAGTTGAGACTGCACATAAAAATCTCTAACCACAAGTAGCTGATTACCATCAGTGCAGACTTTTCAGACGGTTTGTAGAGTTTAGGTGTAAAGAGGAACTGAGCTGGTTTGCTTTGCCTGGCTCCTTTTTAACACTGCAATAGTTTAAATAAATACATTAAAACAAACCTTTTAATTTAATTGTATTATAAAGTGGAATGTAAGTTTTTTGTTTTTTTTTGTTTTGTTTTTTTGTTTATGCATTTGACTTGCAACCTATTGATTTAAGCATCACCCTTTAGTAACTGGCAAACTCATGAAAAACACTAAATCCTTTTGAAGAGCTTAATATAAAGCTTTTTCAATGTAAATGAGTTTCCCCTGTAAGTCTGAGGCATAAGTGCATAAAATATGCTTTTAGGTTGTTTTTGATCAAAGCATCCATGTAAGGAAGAGGGTTTTAATTACAAATACCTGCATACACTCACTAAGGGCATACATTGTCAGAAACCACAGGTTGTATTTTCTCAGAAAAGCCACAATCTCCATAAAGCTGTGGAATGTATAACAATCTAAGTGGAGGTGGTTGTACTAATTAGTGAATTCATGAGTTACATCCTGGAATCTGTCAAAATTGTTTATAAAGTAGTATTTTACTCCCTAATGGGGAACAGAAGCAAAGGGAATAAAAATGAAGAGTTTAGTTGAAGCACAGCTGAAAATAAAAAAAATAAAAAAGTTTACAAAAAGCGTGGGTTTAAATATCGAATTTTTTTTTTTTCATCTATTTTTGATCAAGGTTCCATTTTTATTTTTTTTAATAATATGATATGACGATCATAGCTTTCTGACAATGAGAGGGGTTTCGCTTTGATTGGTCAGAGCGGGGGAAATTCTCTGTTTGTTTAGGACCCCACCTGATGGTTCGGGATGTAGTCCTAATCCCAGCTGTCTGGATCCCCTAGCTCAGAACTCCAACCCCTGGGGGGGGTTAGTTTAGTCTGTGGAAGGCTAATATACCCCCCTTCATCTATCAGCATTGTCACCCAGTTGGGATGGCGGTGTTGGGATTCTGACCACTGGCATCCCGTATCCAACCGAATGGTGCTAACTTATTGGGCTTTTTACTTGCTCTGATGTTCCCATCACAGCCTGTCAAAGTCTAGTGCCATCAGCTGCATTTTTAAACGTCACCACCTTCCCGTCCCCAAGCCGCCTTCTCCCCCGCCCTGATTTTGCCGCTACCAGCCTAGGATTTGCGCACTTGTGCTGGTCACACTGTTGGAGGTGCCATGCTGCTTTGTTTTTTTCTTCTTAAACTTCTTTATTTAACCATGTAAAGGCAGAAAAGTATATGTGATGAGTTTCTGTGCGCCTGAAGCCAATAAAAACACAGTGCGAAGTTTACCATGTTGAGCTGGTAAAACCTACAACAAACCTGAGGAGAGCTGGGAAAGTGCAAAAATTGTAGTGTAACATTGACCTTGACATCGATACATGACCACTGAGGGTAGGAAAACACAGAACAGCTTGATGCCCTTGGAAAGCTGCAGCTAAGGCCCAAACCTGTTTTGGCCTTTCCACAAATTATCACTGGCGAAAACAGGTGTTTACTCCTGAGGTAGGGCTTGTCTCTATTTATCAAGGGCTACTGTTGTTGCAGCTACACTATATAGACAAAAGTAATTGGACACCGACAGCAATTAGATCAACAAGATTTTATTGACGTCAGTACTTTGCAGTAATCACTGCACATGGTGGACCTACAGACACCCTTCTTGGTTAACTGTCCACAAGTTCCTGAACAACAGCAGGGTGGTATGTTTTGCCATTCTGCCTTAAGTATAGTGACCAACTGTGAAACTGAAGAAGGTCGAGTAGGTTCTCAATGGGGTTAAGATCTGGACTCCGAGCTGGTCAGACCATACCGGCTACCGAATTTTCTGTATACCAGTCCTACGTCGCCCTGGAAACATGACAGGTGGCATTGTCGTCCTGATAAAAACATTAGTTGTTTCCATAGAACTGCAAGTGCATGGGCCTCCCTACCAAGTGTTCTTGTCAAAACAGCCACATTTAGGGGTATATTTACTAACGTGCGGGTTTTTAGAAGTGGTTTTGTTGCCCATAGCAACCAATCAGATTCTACTTAACATTTATCTAGCACCTTCTAGAAGGTAATAGCTAGAATCTGATTGGTTGCTATGGGCAACAAAACCACTTCTAAAAACCCGCACCTTAGTAAATATACCCCTTAGTGTCCATATGGAACTCGTGTGCAATTTGTATGCATGGGACCATTTCACTTAAGCGCGGGTGTCCAATCTCTTTTGTCTACATAGTGCATCTCTTTGAAAAGCTTTCCTATGCAAAGGATGGGGAAGCCTTATTAATAATTGCTGTTACACATGTACCTCTGCAATATTAATTTAGTTAACAAATCTCAATGACTATCTCAAAAGATAATGACAGTAATAAATGCTGTATATAATATAGTTATCTTACTTATTTAAGTTTTTACACTCTACGTGGAACAAGTCTAGGTATCCAGTTCTGCTGTGCATACATAAACTGGCTATCTGGGTCACTCATGCCTGTATGCCCCAACACTGGCATACAGTTCTTACTGCTGCCAAGAAGTGTTGCCAGGCAGCTGCTCCAGCAATATTTTAATGTTAATAAATATATTTCAGCAATAATAGATTTTCTACAGCTGTATACACTTAAGGATAAATGCCACTGGCGATGTGTGTAAAATATTGCGGTCACCTGTAGAATAATAATAGTAGCAGTAGTAGTAGAGAAGTGCTGCGAAAATTGTGGAGAGGTTTTCAAAATGTTGCTGATCTTTTGTTCGATTCAAACAGCAAAATTATGCAGGCATCAGTCCACCACATTGTTTAGGTGGATCGGGATGTGAAACATGGTGATATGTTTATCTGTCTAATTAGTTTCCATTTCTTTCGGTTGTCTTTATTACTTGGATAACCCTTGTCACATGCATGCTAATGTAATTACACTTTGCTGTTGATTTTCACACAGGTGCTGTAACTAGTTTGTTCTGGATGTCAATATCTGTCTGGGTCTTGGGGGAAGGAAAAAAATCCCGCTGTTCGTATTGTATTGAGGCCTCCTCTGTCTAGCAGGTTTTGGCACAATCTCAAGAACTTCCACAGCTGTTTAAATGTAGCCAGTTCTCAATATTTACTCTCTTCATCGGTGAAGACAAATGTACATTAATGCACGTTTCTGGATATTTGTTTCATTAAGTATGGAAAAAGATGAATGAGCTCTGCATCCAAATGCAAACAAGTGTTGATGAATAGTTAGGGCTTGTATACGTGAATTAAAGTCAGGATTTCAGTTTATTTTAATAAAGCCTGCTAAATGCCCCTTATGCCTGGTACACACTACGATTTTTTGGCCGATATGCCCGATTCCGATGGATCGGAACGTCAAATCGTCCAAATTGTGTAGTGTGTACCCACCATGTCGTGACTATTTGCTCGCTCCCATGTGGTGGTCAGCCACATCATCAGGTCGTCCCTACATGCAGCTCAACCTGTTTATGCGACTGATATCGTGTGGTTGGGCATTGGATCGTCTAGTGTGTACCGGCGGCGGGGTCGGCAGTCGCATCACTGGGCACACATCAAACAGTGTGTACTTAGCTTGTCCTCTGCAGTGTTGATGGGTGTCAGTGTTCTGTACCTGGTACCATTGGAGTCATCTCTGTGGGTGCAGTGTATGGTGGCAACCAGTTCTGTGGGTGCCAAGTGTGCTCAAGTACCCCCTATATTTTTTGGTGCCCGCAGTCATTTTTATGCTTGGCACTTATGAGGTAGATGTAATTTGAACACCCCCATACCAAAAGTTGGCGCTCATGCTTAGTACACTGTACTGCAGGGAGGGTTTTAAGCTGGGTACATACTACACGATTTGTGTACCCAGCGTCAATACATCGCGCCGTAAATATACACTGCACGATGCAGTGGACTACGGCATGATCGACCGGCGGCAACACACGATCGCCTGTACACACTATGCGATCCACATGATATATCGTTCTGATCTGTGTTGGACCGATTTATCATGCAATGGATCACAGTGTGTACCCAGCTTAGGAAGACACTTTGTACTAGTTTTTGAATGCTCTTTGTATACCCAATATGCGGAGAGGCAGATATTTTTGCCTGACTGTAGTTCCTAATATTTCATTCATATGAACACATTTACATTGTGATCCACAAATGCACAATTGACTTGCGCGTAGTTCAGATGTACTTCTAGAATGTAAATCAATTAGGGAGTTTAATTAGGCTCGTGGTTTACCCTGTGGCTAATTGTCGGCGCTGCCCGATTCAATTAGCCTCAGAAACCCGGTGCAGGATAATACTAATGAACTAACGTGGTACAAGTAGAGCCACTATTTGATATATCGATTACCAGGCTGAATTCTGTACATGAAACTGTGTATTTGTAACTATGTCCACCATTCTCTAGTTGACCCTCCTTCAGCAGGTTACAGTGTTAGGAAAAAGGTGATTTTGTAACTGGGCAGGAAGAGTGGTTGACAGGTTTGCAGACATTCTTTGAAGAATTGCACAGTGTATAATGGTAGAGCAGGGCCAGGGATGACCCATCAAATCAACTGACTGCATTCATGGCTTTTTGGTCTGTATTAGTGGGGCTAACAGACTGTCATTATTGCCATCATCAATGCAAGAGATAGGTATTGCACCATGTAAGCGGCCAATAAGGGGTGGGTGGGAGAGGTGCTTTGGGCCCACATTCAGTCTGTGCACAGGGCACACAGTGACATTGGCGTGAGTGGTGGGCGAAGGCGCTGCTGCCACCAGTCTGTATAGTGCTACTCGTCACGTGGGCCACTCCCGCGACAGGGCCCTTATGCAAAGCAATTCGACAACACCTCATATAAAGAAAACAAGTTGGCAGCAGATTTCATTGTATGCGAAGCTGCATGCTAGTTTTGAATAATATTTAAAGCTATATGTAAGGTATGTATTTACGATAGGGTAAAAAAAAGAGTGTTTCCTTATTCCGTGATGCTTTCCATGCCCCCCCAGAACCACCCACAACATTGACCACACATGGTAGGATCCTTACAGGATCACATTCAAATCTGGCTACACACGTAAGTGGATAAAATGGACAAGATCCGGGAACTCGGACAGTGTTATCGGATCTCTTCCAGCATTAGTGTGGTTGGGATGTGACCTCACAGACGGACCTTAATATTGCACTAACCAACATTTATCTAATAATCTTATATATTTCAGTCTCATTATGATAAGGAATGGGGATTATTTTGGGATCTTGCGCGTTGTGTAATCAGACCACGTGACACCCCTACAAATGTTCAAAGTGTGTGTGGCAAGCAAAAGCTGTCCTGGCTTCTATCTGCTTATTCTTGTATACTATATGTAATAATATTAGGAGGAGATAAATGCCAGCGTACCGAATAATAATTCTGTGAAGTCACTGAGGCATTTTGGAAATGAATGTTACATTGTGACTCAGTGATGTCACTGGTTCCTTTATGAATTGATATGTCACATTGTGTGTATTGGTGACTGGAGCCTGGTTATACCTATGATGATTAATATTGCTGTTCTTGCTTCTTCTAGGTAATAGTCAGAGGAGGCGGACACATCCTTCCATATGACCAGCCCGAGAGATCCTTTGTGTTGATTGACAGGTTCATAAGTAAATGTAAGACCTTGAACTGCGAGACTGGATTCTAATTTGATGAAAATCATATCCTCAAAATCAGACGCTGCTTTATCCACTGAAACAAATCTCATTGATAAGCCAATAAAGTCTTTGTAAAAATATAACATAGTCTCTTTTTTTTTTTTTAGTCTGCGGATAAGGAGTAAAGTAATGATTTTCATGGATGGTGGGATTGGGATTCCACATTCTGTTTTGGAAGGAAAAAAAACCCAAACCACTTCTTATGTCATACATATTATGTGAGACTAGTATAAGAAGTCTGCACTATAAGCTCCCTGCCCCCTGCTGCTTATATAGCTCAGGCGAAACAATATTCATATTAATGTATTAATAACACAAACTGCCATGAAAATGTATTATTATCCTTTATATTAATGCACCACAAAGCCTCCAAAGCGACGCGCAGGGTATACGCACAGCAACAGTAAAATGTGACCTATCAATGATAGTACAGTAACTGTAAGTTGACACACACAGCGATTTATTGTTCTGTATTGTTCCTCAATATAGGACGTGGGGTAGAGGCGAGGGTTATGCAGGGTACACACTGGCAGATATATTGGCTGATGAATTGATCGGCCAATAAATTGTGTGCGCTCTGGCCAGTGTACACCAACGATATGTCTGGGAACGATATCTCTCAGACATATCGCATTGGCTGTGCGATGACAGATCTATCTACTCATTTTGCTGTGTGTACGGGCGACCAGCTCACTTGCAGATGTGGCCTTAGGGAGGGGGGGCACAACGCGATCCCCTGCCTTCTGAAACCGCGGCCAAATGCCAGGTGATGGTGGGTTCAGTGTGTATGAACAGCATCATCTGCAGATCAGTCGATCCGTAGATATATCTGCTAGGTGTGTTCCCAGCTTTAGGGAACCTGCTGTATCTTGACAGGCAAAGTGTGAGTCCACTGGGAGGGGAAGTGCGTTCAGCAATCAATTCGCCTGTACCTAGGGACTAGGAGATAAGGGGCGCTGGAAGCAAGGGCAGTCCTGGGAAGAGGGGGCATGAGGAAGGAGAGCCCTGTCTGTGAGAGCTTTGCGCTTATATTTTAAGAGCATTCAGTTCAGAAAAGGGCTGCCCCATCTCTCAACATGAGTTAACATTTTCTGATTTGGGTGTGAAAACCAGCTACAGTATATTCTCCTCAGCCTGCAAAATGTATACAATAAGCCCACACTCAGGACAAAAAAGACAGTTAAAGCTTTGTCAAGACAGCTTATGTTGGCCAAATATGGGTTGTCCAATTTGGCCTAATACTCAGTAGACTAAAGTAAACAAAACCAGCCATTCAACAAGTAGCCACATAACTGATGGGCATCAGGGCTGCCATCAGAGGGGGACGCCGGGCCTCGAGACCCGGGCCCGGAAGGAGGGGGCCCAGGTAATAGCGCCGCGGCAGCAGCAAGTGATGGCAGGTAAAATATACAAGCGGGGTGACCGAAAGACAGCCTGAGATCGCAGAACGGCAGCCAATCAGGAGCGGCTGCTACTGATTGGCTGCTGGTCTGCGAGCTGTGATTGGCTCAGGCCTGCCACCCTACCCTGCCCCGCCCCCTCTCTCCCTTGTCCAGCCAGCCTTACCCTGCCCTGTGTCCTACACTTACCCTTCCTTCTGGCTTTCTTCAGTGTACTTTTCTGTGGGTCTGATTATATATTTATTTTTATAGGTGGTGTTTACAGATGTTTCTTAAATACAGATTTGATATTTTCAAAACCTCTGAGTGCCGCAGCTTGTATGTGCTGGTTTTTCTATATATATAATATATATATGGATGGATGGATTTTGGTTTTGTGTGTGAATTTTACAGCAGTTTTTAAACTGGTTTACGCACCAATTGATGTCCCAACCCTCCACATCTGCTCCATCCATCCCGGGGGGGAGGGAGGGGGGCCCTGCCTATTTTGCCAATACCGGGCCCACAATTTCTGATGGGCATGTTAGTGGTGTCAGCAGATAACCACACACACAAGCTAACCTGCCATGTCTAATGCTATATGTCAGTCATTTTGGGAACACGTGGTGATATTTGGGAAATGTGTGTGTGGCCAGCATAGCCTACTGAAAGGCTAATGAATGAGTGTACGAGTATGTCAGAGGGGAATTCTATACTTTTCCAAATACCTGTGTTTTGTTTTGTTTTTTTATCAAATCTTTATTGCAGGTGATCAATCTGTTTGCCATGAAGTGAATGTAACTTGTATAGAGTTTTATAAAATTTTTGTTTTTTTTACAGATAAAGACAATCCAGCTCTGTATTCCTGGGGGTTGGGTGACTTATCCCCTATATTTCACCTTTTGATGATCACTTTTCATAACCTCTGTAGTCTTCATTCACATATTCTCCTTTATTTTCTGCTTTGTTTTAGAAGTTCAGTTTTCTTTTCCGTTCCAATGAAAATTAGCCTATAACTGTTCAAGTTAATGGCTCCATTCATTAGGCTTTTACTATTCTTGTCTGTATACTGTAGCTCCCTTTTCCCCTCGCTCTGTCTGTTTACTTGTCCTTCTGAACCCTGCATACTAAGGTTGAATTCTTCCTTCAGACATAAATTCTAATTTCAGTGGAAAGTAGCATGGGAGAAAGCCTCGCTGACCCACCCCCTCCCATGTCTCAGTCAGGACGTCTGCTTTAATTACATTGTATCACTTATAAAAAAAAAAACCTTTATTAAAACACAAACAAACATTAGAATAGAATAGAAAAAAATGTAAGTCGTTAACTGACTGCTTCTTTTGTACAACACTTTGCTGATGTGATATATGCTTAGCACCCATAACGTCACCTAAGTCCTATGGTGTTGAGTTTAATAGGACGACTCTAGGTCAGAAGAGAGCTATATACAGGGATTGTCTAGATATTTGTTACCCATGTACCCCCAATGGCTGAAAGAGGGCAGCCTGCTGCCAGCGACAAACACTATAGCAGTTGCCATCCCTGCTACTATTTGGGCCAATAGGTTATCTGCCGTCATATTTTAGGTTTCTAGTAGTTACACTTTAAGAGAATTATGAAATTACCATTTTTACTGTATGACCAGATTTAAGTCTGCTTACTCTAAAAATGCGATTTGCTGTATGTAAAATAACTACTGATAACATTTGCAAATGTGTGTGTGCAAGTTTGAGTCCTAACAACTACAAATATTGTGGCTGAAGTGTTAATCCTGTACATGACCATTCACCAGTATATAAAAATGAGCTGCATGGAGCCAAGCAGAGTTGAGGACAACACACCTTCTAACCACTTCATTTTGATATGTCTCTCTATGTGCAGTGTTTGCAATTGTGAATTACCAGCTGAATGCAATATCATCTCCTAAACTGAACTCTGAATATGAGAGTAACTGTTTGGTTGTTTTTGTTACAAATCTTACATCTCCCCCTTTGAAATGTTATGAGGATTTGCAAAAGTGTACATCAGGGATGATTGGTATCTTTATTGCAGGGGTTGCCATTGGGATTACTGGTGCCTCTAGCCTACCTTGATAAGATAAGAACATGATTGTGCAATATTAGGATATGCAGCTTAATGCAAAGGGGGAATAAAGACACTGCACAAAAACACTATCTGTAATGTGAGTATAGGTTTCATTGGGATTGCTTATATTGCTTCTCTTGTAACATTTGTCAGATTTAGACCATTTGCTGAGTTGCATAATGTTTATTTGGCTCCTTTTATCTTTACTAGCTTTGTCAATCAACAGCTCCCTTCAGTTTTCTTCACCATCATTTCCTTATCAAACACCTAGCAGAAAATACCGTTTGTGCTTATCATCGGTTTGTTAATCAGATGCAAAGTGTGTTCTGTGAGCATTGTTCCTAGGGAAGCCAGATGATTCACTGTAATCCCGTGTAAAACAAAATTGTCAGGTCTATGAAATGTACCATATATAGACAAACTAATATAAACAAAATGGAATGCAACTTACTTTTATAGAGATACCGTACACTTAGGGGGGTACTTATCAAAGACTGGAGCGAGAGAAAATTGTGAGAGATAAAGCACTAATCAATCAGCTTCTAACTCACATTTTACAAGCTGTGTTTGAAAAATGACAGTTAGGAGCTGATTGGTTAATACCTTCTCTCCTCAAGCTTTAGTACATAGACCCCTATATCTATCTATCTATCTATACTAACTGTCTGTTTATTCCAAGTTGGGGCAAAAACTACTGAACCGATTTTCATGAAAACTGATTCATTTTGTAGTGGAAACTCCTAGCAATTGTCCTAAATGGCATTTAGCATCAAATACTATGTAATGTAAGGCTGCATCCATACATAAATGTTTGGAGCATATCTAAAGGGAATCTGTATGAATGACCGCCGGACGGGAGCCCGGCGGTCGAAACCACGGCTCCGGCAGGCCAAACAGCACAGATCCCGACTGAGGTAAAGTAGCGTACCAAAAACTAACTTTAATGAGGCGTGTGAAACACTTATAAAGGTATATTTTTACTCCATCATATATTGTTTTGAAGTAATGCTACAGCGTACCCCAACTCGCATGGATCATATTAGGGATCCACGTATAAAGGATTCTTTTTGACTCGATGTGCGGGATGGATCTCACAAGATGTTAAGAAATATATACATTTTATTCCAAAATAATTTTTTTTTAAATACCAATCCGTAAACCTGGATCCACATAACAATGGGAAAGAGATATGAAGCAGTCAAATATGCAGAAGACTTCCAAATAAACAAATTAAAAGGCCAGACTTTAAAACTTGGGTCTAGAAGTCCAGCATACTTCCAAAATACACCATTGATAGAATCTCTATGGATGTCCTGATATGGTTCTCAGCTCCCAGCACAATATTTCTGGGTGATAAAATAAATTGTGATACAGATTTCCTTAAATGTATGCACTGAAAGGAAATGTACATAACGTTGCTGCTGGTAAAACTGGTTAGTGGTGTATGGGTGATTAATTGAATCAGATGGCATGTTGTACTGCATACATTTCATTTGAATCTCCTACACCGAGCTGCACGGACTGTTCGCTTTTAACCTTAAGTATAGTAAAAGCTGGCACAATATTAAATGTATATAAAAAGCCTAAATTCGTACACACGCGTGCATGCACATACAAGGATCTAGCCGAGTCTGTACTGAGGGCCTGAGTCAGTTTAGGATGGAATTGCAAAGCTGCATGCAAAAAGCTTTGCAATTCCGTTATTGCAATTATGGTAATGCAGCAGGAGGCATTACACCTCCTGTATGCATTACTTATCCGAGCTGCGTTGTACTAGGCAGCATCGGATAATATACAAGAACAGCGGCCGGTTAAGTGACCCATGTGGTCTCACAAGCCGACCGCAACCGCAGATGAGAGAAAAAGGCCAGGAAATCTCCGTCAGCTGACGGAGATCCTGACCTCCTCCCTCCCAATGGTGGTAACACGCCTCTGTTTCGGCAAACTGAGGTAGTCGCCGCCCCCTCCCCGTCCACAAATGGCAATTAGTGACGGTCTGCTGCAAGTCTTCATGTGAACACGCAGGACCTATTCTGCACATGTGCAGCACGGGTCAGGCACCTGCGCAGATTCCCGACCATGGGGAATCTACGTTCAGCAATCAATCAGGCCCTGAATGTACACAAAAATCATCCAAATCCACACTAAATTCGCACAACTACACTCAGACTTGTGCCAGATCAACACTAATTTCACAAAAAACAAAACAGAAGTTACATACAGGGGTACAGAACATACTTTCCTTCTCTCCTGGAACATCCGGAAGACTTATGAATTTTGGGAGAGGCTCCTGGAAAAGTGACAACTCTCCTGCAACCCGCTGCCTAGCACCACTTCCTGGGTGAACTGGGTGGGGCAAGAGGCATGATGAGGTAATTCACTATAAAGCTGGTCTTCGAAGACCCACCCCCAGCGGCGCAGAGCTGACAGTCCAAGCAAAACATTACAGGACATTGATGCAATTCATGGTGCCCCACCCCACCCACCTTGACTTCCCTCTCCACGACCTTCCTGGATAGGGACTTTGCACAAAACAAATATCAGGCTCTCTGGATCCATACTAATTTCACATTCTGTATCCTGGCGTTTATTTGTGAATTTAGTGTGGATCTGGGTGAGTCTGTGAATTTAGGGATCAATTAAATTATCTGCAAGCAGGACAATGTGCCATTGCGATGGCATGGAAAAGTCAGTAACGGCACAGCAACTCTCCCCCAGCGCTATGACGTATGGGGCTGCAAAGAAACATCTGCGAGTTCAAGGATAGTTAAATGCCACGTGTGCGTGCTCTTATTTCAGATGCGAGCTGACTCGTGGCTAATTGAATCAACCTCTTAGGGGTATATTTACTGAAGTGCAGGATTTTAGAAGTGGCGATGTTGCCCATAGCAACCAATCAGATTCTAGCGCTGATCTTCTAGAAGGTGCTAGATAAATGTTAAGTGGAATCTGATTGGTTGCAATGGAGAACATTTCCAATTCTAAAAACTCGCACTTTAGTAAATAATACCCCTAAGTGTTGATCCAGCCTTTACATACACCCTTTAATCCATTTGCGCTAATAAAAGAATACGAAAATTCTGAAGCACACAACAGAACATGGACATGGAATGAAGGCTCTCCCAAACAGGGCCCTCTTCCCTCATGTGCCTCTCCTTTCCCATACCTATACTATCACATACTCCCAACAACAGCACCTAACCCTTGGTTGCGCTGCAGAACCCTTGTTGCGCCACAAGAAATTAAAGGCTGATAACGTGATCTTGCCATTTTGTGTCTTGGTATTAAAAAAAAAATAGTGCATCTCTTTGAGACAGTCACTTCTATGCCAATGAGATCATTGACCGTTCTGGCCTAACTCCTTGTGTGTCCCTTTAGCTACTGCAATTTCTCACCGTTATCCATTGCAGTATAAATAGCAACAGCAAATCGCTTGAAAAATAATTATGCCTATAACTCTGGCAGCATGCATAGAAAAGAGCAGTGTGGCCCGCCCCCTGAGCACCCATTGCGCACATGACATCATTGCATTGCACAGAGGGATGAGCGGGCAGCATTGTGGAAGTGCAGCGCTGAACAGCGCGTTGAGGACAAACTGATCAGCTGCACAGACTGCAGGGTGCCCGTCTGGAGAGTCTAAATGAACATACACGCGGTCAGATATGTCAGATGAACGATTTACCAATGATTTGTATGATTTTTGCCTGTATTAAAATGAATGGAATCATCCAAATCTGACTGCAAACACATCAGATGTCAGATATCGTTATCTGACAAACGGAAATGTGTATCGTTCATCTGACAAATATGTCAGCTATGTCAGATTTTCCTTCAGATATGAACGATTGAACGATTTTAAAATCATTATTGTACAGATCTGAAGGAAAATCTGACTGTGTGTATGCACCATAGAACGCTCCAGCGGCACTGCAGTAACGATCCTGGCTGCAGGAATGCCGTTCCAGGCCAGAAGCATGGGGTGGCGATGGTGCCGCCCACAAAGCCCTGCGCTCTGGTACTGGTCGCACAACCCTAGTTACAGCCCTGGAAGAGAGTATGTATTCCAGTTTGACAATCTTATAACATATAAAGGATGCCTAAGTTCAATGAGATGTGTCCACAATCTGATGCTTGACGGACTCTTCATTTTTAGTAAAAACAATGCTTGCAAACTTTGATGGACAACACGGTGTAATTAAAAAAAGCAAATCTGGGACCGTTCCAACCAAATCCATGGAATACCTACATAAAGCTAAAACATGCAGATCTAAGCTAGGGGTGAGCGGGTTCGGATTTCTGAAATCCAAACCCCCCGATCCGAGTCAGGCTCGACTTTTCCCGCCTGACTCTGATCTGAAATCGAGGCAAAACGTCATCATCCCGCCTTCCGGGTCTCGCGGGTTTTGGATTCTATATAAGGTACCTGCGCCGGCGCCATTTTCTCACTCGGCTGTGGACAGTGAAGAAGGAGGGTGGGAGTTAGGGCTGGCTGGGCTGTGTAGTGTAGTGCAGTGTAGTGTTGTGCTGCTGTTGTCCATAGGGGCTGGCTGGACTGTGTTGTGCAGTCAGTTGTCCATAGGGGCTGTGTCCACTCCAAAGTCCTGTGCAGTGTCCCAGTTCTAAAGGGGTGCTGTAGTGTTGTCCAGGGGGTGCTCTGTCCATCAGGGGTGCTCCCCACAAGTGCAAAAAAAATAAATATTTTTTCTGTGTTTGTGAATTGTGTGCACTGTAGCCGCACGTGCATCAACAAAGTAGTGCCAAGCGTGCGCCTGTGTCATAAGTAAAGGGCCGTCTGGCTTGACCATTAAAGGGTGCTGTAACCCCCAAAGTGCACTCCAAACAAAATAAAAAAATATTTTCTGTGTTTGTGAATTGTATGCACTGTGGCTGTACGTGCATCAACAAAGGAGCAACGCCAAGCGTGCGCCTGTGTCCCATAAGTAAAGAGCTGGCTGGCTCATTTCTTAAAGGGTGGTGTAACTCACAAAGTGCACTACTCCAGCAATAATAAAAAAATATTTTCTGTGTTTGTGTGCGCCTTAGCCGCACGTATATATCAAATCAATATAACATAAATGGAGGACCAAACTTTATCCGATTAAAAATAAAATAGGGAAAGATCAAGAACCACTTCCTCCTAGTGCTGAAGCTGCTGCCACTAGTCATGACATAGACGATAACATGCCATCAACGTCGTCTGCCAAGGCCGATGCCCAATGTCATAGTAGAGGGCACATACAATCCCAAATGACAAAGTTCAGGAAAATGACCTTAAAAAAACATTTAAATCATCTGAAGAGAAACGTAAATTTGCCAATATGCCATTTATGACACGGAGTGGCAAGGAATGGCTAAGGTTTTTCCCTATGTTCATGACTAGTGGTTCAGCTTCACATGACGATGGAAGCCCTTCTCCCGCTAAAAAAATCAAACGAGTTAAGCTGGCAAAAGCACAGCGAAGAACTGTGCATTCTAAGAAGATATCACAAATCCCCAAGAAGAGTCCAAGTGTGGTGGCTGTTGCGATGCCTGACCTTCCCAGTACTGGACGGTAAGAGGTGGCTCTTTCCACCATTTGCACGCCCCCTGCAAGTGCTGAAAGGAGCACCCACAGTCCACTTGCTGATATGCAAATTGAAGATGTCACTGTTGAAGTACAACAGGATGAGGATACTGGTGTAGCTGGCGCTGAGGAAGTTGGCGAGGAGGATTCTGATGGTGATGTGGTTTGTTTAAATCAGGCTCCGGGGGAGACAGTTGTCCGTGGGATGAAAAAGCCCATCACGGTCATGCCTGGGCAGAAGACCAAACATTCCACCTCTTTGGTCTGGCAATATTTCTATCTAAATCCGGACAACAACTGTCTTGCCATATGTACCATATGTAAAGGTGAAATAAGTAGGGGTAGGGACGTTAACCACCTAGGAACATCCTCCCTTATACGGCACCTGCAGCGCGTTCATAAAAAGTTACTGTCAAGTTCAGAAACTTTGGCTAAGACCGTAAGCAGTCCAGGGACACCTAAATCCCGTTGTCCTGTTGTATCCAAGCGCCTGCAAACCACACCGTCAACTCCCTCCACGTCAATTTCCTCCTTAGTCAGGATCGGAAATAGTCCTGCAGGCCATGTCTCTGGCATGACTGACTCTCCTAACCGGGATTCCTCCGGAGGATCCTGCATTGCTACGCCTACTGCTGCCGCTGCTCCTGGGAGTCGTTCATCATCCCAGAGTGGAAGTAGGAACACCACTACTTTTACTAAACAATTGACCCTCCAACAGTCCTTAGCGAGGAGGATGAAGTACGACAGCAGTCATCCTGAAGCAAAACGTATAACTGAGGCCTTGACTGCTATGTTGGTGTTAGACGTGCGTCCGGTATCCGCCATTAGTGCAGTGGGATTTAGACAATTGATGGAGGTAGTGTGTCCCCGGTTCCAAATCCCGTCTAGATTCCACTTCACTAGGCAGGCGATACCGAGACTGTACAGAAACGTCAGAAAGTGTCCTCAGTGTCCTGAAAAATGCCGTTGTACCCAATGTCCACTTAACCACGGACATGTGGACAAGTGGAACAGGGCAGACTAAGGACTATATGACTGTGACAGTCCACTGGGTAGATGTATCACCTTATGCAGCAGCAGCGTCACCAGTAGCAGCATCTCAGAAACACCAGCTCGTTCCAAGGCAGGCTACGCTGTGTATCACCGGTTTCAGTAAGAGGCACACCACCGACAACCTCTTAGAGAAACTGAGGGAAATCATCGCCCAGTGGCTTACCCCACTTAGACTCTCCTGGGGATTTGTGATATCTGACGCCACCAATATTGTGCGGGCATTACATCTGGGCAAATTCCAGCACGTCCCATGTTTTGCTCACACAATAAACTTGGTGGTGCAGAATTTTCTGAAAAGCGACAGGGGCGTGCAGGAGATGCTTTGGGTGGCCCGAAAAATTTCTGGCCACTTTCGCCATTCAGCGTCTGCGTGCCGAAGACTGGAGCGCCAGCAAACACTCTTGAACCTGCCCCGCCATCACCTGAAGCAAGAGGTTGTGACGCGGTGGAACTCAACCCTCTATATGCTTCAGAGGATGGAGGAGCAGCAAAAGGCCATTCAAGCCTATACATCCACCTATGACATAGGCAAAGGAGGGGGTATGCACCTGACTCAAGCGCAGTGGAGAATGATTTCCGTGTTGTGCAAGGTTCTCCAACCCTTCGAACTTGCCACACGTGAAGTCAGTTCAGACACTGCCAGCTTGAGTCAGGTCATTCCCCTCATCAGGCTTTTGCAGAAGCAGCTGGAGAAAGTGAAGGAGGAGCTAAGACAGAGCGATTCCGCTCGGCATGTGGGACTTGTGGATGAAGCCCTTCATTCGCTTGGCCAGGATTCCAGGGTGGTCAATCTGTTGAAATCAGACCACTACATTTTGGCCACCGTGTCCGATCCTAGGTTTAAAGCCTATGTGGTGTCTCTCTTTCCGGCCGACACAAGCCTGCAGAGGTGCAAAGACCTGCTGGTGAAAACACTGTCAGCTGAAACGGAACGTGACACGTCAACAGCTCCTTCTTCATTTTCTCCGGCAACTGGGGCTGCCAGGAAAAAACTTAGGTATCCTAAGCAACCCGCTGGCGGTGATGCAGGGCAGGCAGGACCAAGTTTGGACATCTGGTCCGGACTGAAGGACCTGGCAACAATTTCTGACATGTCTACTGTCACTGCATATGATACTGTCACCATTGACAGAATGGTGGAGGATTACATCGGTGACAGCATCCAAGTAGGCATGTCAGACAGTCCGTACCTGTACTGGCAGGAAAAAGAGGCAATTTGGAGGCCCCTGTACAAACTGGCTCTATTTTACCTGAGTTGCCCCCCCTCCAGTGTGTACTCCGAAAGAGTGTTTAGTGCAGCCGGGAACCTTGTCAGCGAAAGGCGTAGGAGGCTGCTTCCACAAAATGTGGAGAAGATGATGTTCATAAAAATGAATTACCAACTCTTCCAGGGAGACCAGCCTCCAGAACGTACAGAGGGACCTGTGGTGGTGGATTCCAGCGGGGACGAGTTAATAGTCTGTGAGGATGAGGATGTACACACTGAAGAGGGTGAGGAATCGGTGGATGAGGACGACATCTTGCCTCCGTAGAGCCAGTTTGTGCAGGGACAGATTAATTGCCAGCTTGTTTTGTGGGGGCCCAAACGAACCAATCATTTCAGCCACAGTCGTGTGGCAGACCCTGGCGCTGAAATGATTGGTTTGTTAAAGTGTGCATGTCCTGTTTATACAACATAAGGGTGGATGGGAGGGCCCAAGGACAATTCCATCTTGCACCTCTTTTTTTTCTTTGCATTATGTACTGTTTGGGGCCTAGTTTTTCAAACTGCCATCCTGTCTGCCACTGCAGTGCCACTCCTAGATGGGCCACGTGTTTGTGCCGCCCACTCGTGTCGCTTAGCATAGCCTTTTGGACATAAAAACACTATTGTGAGGTGTTCAGAATAGACTGGAAATGAGTGGAAATTAAGGTTATTGAGGTTAATAATAGCATAGGAGCAGAAAAACCAACACATTCTGTGATTTTAGCTGTTTTTAATCTTTTTAAAAAAAAAATACAGATCCAAAACACAAAACCCAGAACCCAAAACACGGAAGGGTGGTTTTGGCAAAACCAATCCAGATACAAAACACGAAGAAAGATCCAGATCCAAAACACGCAAAGTGGCCGGTGCACACCCCTAATCTAAGCACGGCTGAATTTAAACTGTAGTGGAACTACAAGTGCCAGAACTTCCCAATTGTGCCTTGTATTGTATTATTACTGTATTCACTGTGTAAAGTGCAATGGAATATGTCCTTGCTATATAAATGCTGGTGCTATACTGTTCAAATAAATGTTAATTATAATTGTAAAGTCCAATGGAATATGTTAGCACTATATAAATAAATGTACATACATAAGTAATGGGGGCATGCTGACACTACTAGTTCCACAGCAGCTGATGATTTACCATGGAGGAGAGAGCATCTCCAGTAATTTCTTAAAGGTAGTCCTAAAATCTGCATGGAACTGCAAGTACTGTAATGAAAGCAATATGTAAGAACACAATAGCAGCCCGGTTGTTGGGGGGAGAATACTGTTCAGCCTGTGAGCAGAGATCATTTGGCTCAGGCTCCCCCCTTTGTTCCCCTATTAGAGTGCGCTCCCTCTGGCTCACATGTGCTGGATGTTCCTCCCCCTCCCAGCAGCTCTGAGCTGCCTCACTTGGATCCTCTTTCCTCGCTCACAGTCCCTGGGGGCCAGTGTGGGAAGCGCGTATTTCCGCCCGATGCATAAAACTTCCATGGTTGGGATGCTCCCTGCGCAAACGTTGCTGCAACGATGTATCAGCTAGAGCTGCGTTGACCCGGGGGAGTGTCTGCTGTAAAAACCAACTGGAACCCTGCAGGAACTTTACAAGGAAGCTGTGCAAACTTTGCAGGATTCCTAAATTCTCTAGTTGCCATGGATGTATGAGAGGGATCGGCAGATCTGGTACCTAGAGTGCTCCAATGGCTGCACGCAGACAGCAGGCTACACGCAGATAGGCGACAGCGCCTTAGCAGAGAATCCCGTGTCCCGGAGACGACCATTCTGTACCACAGTGAGTGTTCCTGCTGCGAATGTGCTGGCGATGTGCTCCTGCAGTCAGTTAGGCTACATGTGTTCCCTTGTGCTGCTGCAAGTGAATGGGACAGTAATGTAGGATGTAAGGAGATGCTGATACTTTGGAGCTGCTGCATTAATCTACTATAGCTGTATGCAGACCCTGCTAGACGAACCTGAACGCAGGGAGGGAATGCACAGAGCTGGGATACTTTGTACATTGCTCCAGGTGAGATGGAGAAGACTGTCCTTATAGAGCTGCTGATGTTGGTTAGCTGCACTCTCTGCTGGAGTGTGGAGGAGAAGTGCCCGGAGCCATGTGACTGTCAACATCCCCAACACATCCTGTGCTCCAACAGAGGGTTAGTCTCCCTTCCCAAATCCAGCAACATTCCCAGACCATCTGGAACTAAAACTTACAGCTTGGGAGGCAATTTTATTACTAACATCAGTGCCAGTGCCTTCTCAGACTACAGTAACTTGCAGAGGCTGGATCTGCAGTACAATCAGATCCACTTTATTCATTCCAAAGCATTTGAGAAGCTGCTTTACCTGGAAGAATTGTACCTTGGGAACAATTTAATTCCTTCACTTTCTCCTGGTGCGCTCTCCCCACTTAAAAAGCTTAAGGTGCTCAATGTGAATAGTAACCGGCTTCGTAATGTCAGCCGTGCCAGCTTCTCCAGCCTGGTGTCACTCATTAAACTGAGACTGGATGGTAATAGTATCCAGACACTGCAAGGCTCTCCCTTCTCAGGACTCTCTAATCTGCTTTACTTGCACCTGGAAAACAATAAAATTAGTAATATCAGTAAAAATGCCTTTGTAGGTCTTGTAAAATTGCGTTTACTGAGCCTGTCGGGGAACCCCTTGAGTTCCTTACGACATCCTACGTTTTTACCGCTGCGCTCTCTTAGCACATTAACCATGGCTGGTAATAGTCTACAACAACTGGGACCAGGTGTTTTCCATGGATTACTGCGGCTTTCCAAACTCATTCTAAGCTCAAATAGGATTTCTCTGCTACACAGCAAGACCTTCCAGGGGCTTGGGATGCTGCAAGAGCTACATCTGGATGGGAACACACTGGGCATGCTCCCTGAAGGCCTCCTGGCATCACTGCACAGCCTGGAAGTGCTGAACCTGAGCCTCAATGCCTTGTCCAATTTGCACCCAGGAACTTTCTATGGATTAAACCGGCTCAGGGTGTTAGATTTGCAGCACAACATGTTGAGCTTTCTGCCGGGGAATATTTTGTCTGGAAACCCAGCCCTTTACCGGCTGCAGTTGGATGGAAACCGATGGAACTGTGACTGTCGCCTGTTGGGGCTTAAGCACTGGATTCTGGGAACGTTGCACACACGTAGTCGGATGCTGACTGTGTTTGTGCAGTGCAAAGAGCCACAGGAAGTTGCAGGAAAGTACTTGGATTACTTGGAAGATGCATACTTGCAGGGAGCAGGAAGTTGTATTCTCAGTACCACACCTGCGGGACTGGCTAGCACCATTCAAAATCAGGATCTGGTTTTACATCATTATACTGATGGAAAGAAAAATATACCAAGTATTGAACCTGTGGAACAGACATTTAAAGATTCCAAAACACATTTGTTGCTCCCTGTTTCTACACTCCCATCAAATGTCCCCTCTTTGCTTCAAACATTGGCATCAGTACATAAAGCATCAACTACAAAATCACCACTGGGCACAAAAAGGAAAGGTTTTGATGGAAACCAAAAGATGCTACAGAGAGGTAAAAACAAAAACTTGAAGACTTTTGGTAGGACTCAGAATCCATCCGAAAGCAAGCTGAGCTCCAGAAAACAGCACCCAGTGACTGAAAAGCATCACACTGGTACATTCCAGCCTGTAACTGAGCCAGTAAAACAGCTGCATCTCAAACAATCTGAGGCTCTTGTCCCGGCATCCAACAACTTGCATCATACTATCCCAGTAGTTGAAACTTTGCTTGACCCCTCACAGCCTCAGTCTGGATCTGAGCACTCAGAGGTCATGGGTACCTTGCAGTCACCATCTGAAATGTCACACACTGGTGATTTACATCCTGAAGTGAAAACCTTGCATCAGGACAGCTCAGCAGCAGGGACTTTGCACCACAGTTGGTTTGACTCCCTGCAGCCATCACACGATTCAGTTCATAATGGGTTAAGTGAGACATTGCACCAAGTTGCTCCTTTTCCTTCTGCTCTGTCTGACCCATGTGAATTTAACAAGTTGTATTTACTGAATCTGTCTGTGGAGTCTGTAGGAAGTAGCACAGCTCGGGTCCGTTGGCAGACTTTGGCCCACCACACTCATGGTCCTGTCCTATTCAGGGTGCTGTATGAACGATTTGGGCAGGGTGGACGGTTTCAACGTTTTGTCTATCCACGGGGCCAGGCAGAAACATTAACTTTGCAGGAGCTCACAGGAGATACTCCTTATTTAGTATGTGTTGAAAGCATCATTGGTGGACGCGTGTGTCCTGTGGCCCCTAGGGACCATTGTGTAGGTCTTGTGACCTTGACTTCAGAAGTTGACCGCCCTTTGATAAATTACCAATTGTTAGCCTTAGGACTTCTAGCCCTCAATGCCCTGCTTCTTCTCATAGGTTTGGTTGCTTGGGGTTCTAGAATGGCACGCAAAAAATGGTGGCGGAGGAGGACCCCAGTCCATGTTCGGCAGATGTACTCTACCCGCCGCCCACATAGGTCTGTAGGTACTGGAGTTTCCACAGATTTCTCAGGTTTTCAGGCACACAGGCCACGCACTGCAATGTGTGCTCTGGGAGAAGCAGACCTCATTGAGTTTCCTGGTTGTGACCGCTTCAGAGAGGCGGGGAATATACACAGAGAGGACCTGTTGCAGAGATTTACAGACTGATGAGTTCCTATATCAGCTCAGAATATGTAATTGAACACACAGCATGGGTTCTGCTGCTGTTATGATGCCAATCCTTGTTATTGGACATTAATTACAGCCTAATGTATTAGGCCATGTTGGGTAAAGATGCAGAACGGTGAATAACATACTAACAATAATATCACATGGCTCCAATACCTAGATGTGAGCACTACTAGACTTGATTAATTAACTTGGTGCTTACAATAAACATGTGATACAGGTGCACAGCAGTCAATGCCATAATGTTTGACTAGTTTAGTGACAGCTCATGATTGATTACTGTGGGTTACAGCAATCGTGCATGTTGTACCATTGTAATAAATACGGGAGTGCATGTTGAAATGATCACGCTTAGGCATTTTTAAGTTTTTGGGGGAGATTTATTAAATCTTGGAGAGCGATTTAGTACCAACCAATCAGCTTCTTACTGTCATTTTACAGGCTGTGCTAGAAAAATTCTAGTTAGGAGCTGATTGGTTGGTACAACAGTTAAACTACAAATCCCATTCCCTCTTGTCAGGTGACCACTGAATTATATCTGTAAAGGACGAGTAGTTTGCACACTAAATTGACATCCTGCCACTACAAGGCACGTTAATACCATTACAGTCAGTGGTCTTTTCATACCAATTGTATTCAGTGGAAGTATAGTGCAAAAAAATAAAATCATTTTTTCCAAGTTCAGAAAATTGGTAAATGTCTTCAAATGTACAAATTGACTGTTTAAATACTTATATTTTGCATTTTTCTTTTCATATGATGGCTTCAGGTTTCTACAACACTGCAGGCTTCGATGTTACATGCACATTTCTATCAAGTACCCATCACTCTCACAGGGGTCAATTTGATGGCTGAGACCATATTTATAAAACTACAGCCCATCAGGTCACTTCAAACTAGTACCATCTACCAGCTGTCCACATTCCTTATTCCTGTTTAGTGATGTCCGTAGTTCCTCGTTAGGGGATAGGTTGCATTCTCAATAATGCATTTGTTCAGCTAACAAAATGTCTGCTTCCAATGTGTGTGAGTGATGGGTACACATTAGGGATGCACAGAAAACGTCTTGTCCCCAGTGTCATAAGGGAAGGTCCCTCGTCCCCAGTGTCATAAGGGAAGGTTCCTCGTGGATTACGAGGAACAGAGATGCAAACTGGATATTTTAGGGAAATGGTGTGGGCTGAAGTGAGCCAAACACAATACTCCACTATCCATATACAGATGTTCTATAACATTTTCCAAGTTTGTTGACATAATCAAAGTTGTTTAAGGATAACATTCACTTTGCCCTGGTCTAAAATCCTGTGATTTTGTAAATTGCTGCTTTAACCTCCATGTTACTGAAACAGTTGAACATACTATGAGTCATGGTGATAACAATGTCCAAGGGAACTATTGGCTTTAATACCCAGCATGCTTTGTTGATCCATAAAGATTAGTGGACAAGCAAGCACACTTGTCACTAACATAAAGAAGTTCGTAAATGACCCTTGTTGGCCTATTTATATTCTGTTTATACTATATAATGTTTGAAAGAACACTACAGTTCACAATATTATTACATTTTATGCATGTGTGGCTATTAATGTAATTGATTTGGGGGTTAACACCCTCTAGTGTTTACATGGCTCCCAGTGCTTTAGTTCCTGCCTGGATCACAGAGCCAATCAGTGCATCACCAGATTCTTCCACAGTACAATCACAGAGATGACTTCACTGCCCAGTTATTGTGCTAACAAATGCTTACAGTACATGTTCTCCCATTAGGAATTCTGTTTTTACTATTTTAACAGTTTTGAGTTAATATAATGTAGTTGTGCCCTACCACTTACAGTTATGGGACCATAATCTGTATGCTTTATAATGTGTAACATAGCTTTATTTAGAGCTACCTGATACATTATTTGTTAGACCGGTGCTGTCCAAGTATTACATACGTACATTGTAACTGTTGTGTTACATTATTTTTTAACTGTTAAACAGTCATTTGAACTTATCAGGGAACAAGGGGTCACCAGGAAACCTTGGAGTGTTTCTTCTAACTCATGGCCTCAGGTTTTAACAACCCCTTTTTTTGACATTTGGCTCTCAGTTTGCTGATCCACAATTCTACCATTGTTTTTCAAGATATTTGTCATTACTATTTGATGAGTATAATAATATAATGTATAGGGAAATATTTAATACTCAGTGTCATGAATTTTATTAGACCCATATTGATGAACAGGTACATCAAGGGATTTACACTCTCCATGTTATTGTTCTCTTTAAGTGGTCTAAACAAACAGAGCGTTTGGCACCCTATAGGTGGTGAGGCGAAACGGCGGTCTGTCATCCATAGGTCTACCATTTTGTAAATAATGTTTGCATGACACACTTTCTAACACATTTAATACACTAACATCAACCACAGGAAAGAAAGTAACCACTTAAATAGTTTAAACTTCATCTGTTGCTAAATGTATACAAAATAGTTTGTAACATGTGTTAAGCGCTATAGAGCGCAAACACACATGTAACAAACTGTCTTTGTATGTATTTATTGTCTTAAGCTGGGTACACACTGACAGATATATCACCCGTTCCATTGTCTGTGAACAATGTCGTTCACAGCCATATCTCATCTGCCCTGCAGCACAGGTGATGCCGATATAACTTGCAGATATATCGGCAGGTCAGGCTGTGTGTACGGAATACCCGCCGACAGCTCGTACACTTGCTACAGGGTCCCACCGGTGACTGACATCTCAACTTGGCGGGAAAATGTAAATGCCTGCCCAGATATGATGTCAGCACAGACACATCGGCTGAATGATTGGCAAGTGCAATACCCAATTACCAATCATTAGATGGCTGGGCCAGGTGTGTACCCAGCATTAGAATTCAGGTAGAGTTTTAGTTTAGTAACAAGGGACAGGCTGCTTTACTTTTTGCCCATTTATAGTGATACTGATTTTCCCATTTATTGCTAATTTAATCTTATTGATACCTCATTATTTTAATTGTTAGTGTTAAGAATTTTTAAAAAAAGGTTGTCACTAAGGTGATGTGTGATTTGTGTTTGTTTTTGATTGATAACAATATTTTGTAGTTCTAGGTCTTCTATAGTTGGGCTTACAAGTGTAATAAATATATATAGAGAGAGAGAGAGAGAGTGCTGTGTAGTAGAGTGCTTTCATGAAACACGTAAAACATTTTTAGAATGCTTTGGTCTTTCGGTCACTCTGACCTGCACAATGTGACAAATGTTTACAAAATGTATGGCCATGCTCATTCGTCTCTATAACATATGCATTGCTTTACTTCACTAATGGTTATATACAGGTACAGTGGCACTACAACAGTAACCCACATCAGGCAGTTGAATTAACAATACACTGTTTAACAATACACTTCTCAAAACTATTTTATTGATCACTGAGTTACTGTGGATGTGCATTAATATTTGCAAATAACTCCTGTAATTTACTTAATGAACATTTACTTTAACTATGATTGCTCATATATATTTACCTTTATCATTTTACTATGGCTCTTTTACTCATCTAAAGAATTATATTTGTTTTTTTCTATGTTCCCAATGGACATTAAACCATGTTTCCTTTGTTTGCCATCTGATTACACCTAGCTATTGTGTTTTTGTGATGGATAAGGGTGACTAGTGCTCATAGAGACAAAGCCTGTCAGTATTAGCAGAGATTCCTTGTCAATAAAGCTTTGGTTTGTCTCGACTCACTGATGTCACTTATTCAAAATGGCTGTGTGAGAGAGACCCTATCACTCAATTCTCCAATGATGATACTTTTTCCAAGTGAATTCACAGGCTTTGGTATCAAGAAGATTGCTGCAACCCACATAATAGAGAATAATTGCCTTCTTCATTTGTACTTGTCGTATTCATAAGCCAAACATTAAGTTGGATTGAGTGGTTTTGCACCTATTTTCCCTTCAACAATTATTCTGAAAGTTTTGCTAGGAAAATGCAATTGTGTACTTTGTATTTGCTTGATTGACCACTTACATAGAATACAATGGTTATGGTTACCTCATATGAGGCAGGCAGGTAGGTGTTGCAAGTTTTTTGATCATGCATTATGACAGGCGAGGCAAGGGGTTGGGTATGTGATGCCCGGCGCTCGGGATCCCAGGGTCAAAATCCCGATGCCAGCTTCCCGACAGTGTTAGGATACCGACACCTGTTGGTCGGTATCCTAACCGTCTGACAGGTGTCGGGTTTCCGGCACCGGTATTCTAAGCGGCAACATCCCGCACGCCGTGATATTGACCGCATCCCTAGGCAACCTGTAGCAGTCTAGCTGCAGTGGAACTACACATCCCAGCAATCCCAGTCATAGTTTTGCTGTTAAGGCATGCTAAGACACTGGCAAGGCATGCAGGAATATGTAGTTCAATAGCCACTGGAGCTCTCTAGGTTTTATGTGTCCGTGTCATACCTGCAGAAGTTGCTGAAGGTGGTTAGGGGTAACCGTTATCTCCAATATTGCATCATTTTGTCAAATGTTGAATATTGCATTACCTATCCCATAGAGTGACTTTGATCTGTACAATTAGGTGTCTTCAGCTATGATTCAATGACCTTTGCTTTGTTGATGTGAACCTGACGTGTGATCAAGTTTAATGTTATTAAAATAGGTTTTATAATACACTTATATGCTATCCATAGCTGCAGATAAAATATTGTTATCCTCTATTCCAATGGTTCCCAAAATTTCTTGAATCACAGCGCCCTACAGCATCAGCATATTTTTCAAGGCACCCCATAGCAAAAAATATTAAAATAAGTACATTTGGTTTGCCTGTCTTCCTGGCTTCAGTTATGTGGTGGGGGACAGGGTTGTTCTCTGGGTATGTAGTCAGGAAGCCGGCGGTCGAAATGCCAACTGTCGGCTTCCCAACAGTGACAGCCTGGAATGGGACTAAAGATGGGCATCAAAATACTGATGCCTATCATTAGCCCCACGTCGAAATCCCGATGCCCGCCATACCGATCGTAGGTAAGCCGGGCGTCAGGAGCGGATAGCCGCATTAGGTTTAGGGTCCCCCGGGGGGTCTTAGGGTTAGGCACCCCCCCGGGAGAGTTAGGCTAGGGGAAGGGGGTGTTGGGGTCAGGCACCCCCGGGGGGAGGTTAGGGTTAGGCACCCTCCCGAGAGGGTTAGGTTTAAGGGGCGGGGGGGGGGGGTTAGGGTTAGGCACTCCTAAGGGAGGGTTAGGGGGGCAGAGGGTTAGAGATAGCCTTTATATATGCCGACCTTCCGGGATCGGTATTTCATCCGCCGGGCTGACGTCCGGCGGTATAACATACCGACTCCGTTCTCTGTATGATGGGCAGCCACCAGCACTAGTTTTACCTAGCACATGGACAATAAATAACTTGATTTGGTTCTGGACCACCAACCCACAGCACACCTGCAGGTGCCCCGGTTCCCAGTTTGGGAACCACTGCTCTAATCTATTATGACAATTAAGTACAAAAATATTGTAGAATTAATTCTAGATATAGTTAAAGGGGACCCATTGGTTTGAAAGACACATTTCTTATTACATAATAAGCAGTAGACCTGATTTGTAAGAAGTCTGAAACATGTACTGTGAAAGTCCATAGTGACCGATGACCATTTGGTGGATCTGTTGTTTTTGAGATTTGGGGGTATATTTACTAAAGTGAGAGTTCTTGGAAGTGAAGATGTTGCCCTTAGCAACCAATCAGATTCTAACTATTATCTTCTAGAAGGTGCTAAGTAGAATCTGATTGGTTGCTATGGGCAACATCTCCATTACTAAAAACCCACACTTTAGTAAATATACCCCTTGGACTGATTATAGTGGCAAAATAATTGTGTTCTATATGTGGTTATCGTTTTGTGTAATATATATCAGTCTTACTCTTTTATGGTGTCTGACTTAGTATGTATTGTAATACTTAGGCTCTTGCAGTTACCTGATGTGCAAGTGGCATACAATAGTAAGTGTCTTGTGTATAATAATCTGATTATCACATTTTAGGAAATAAACTACTTTTAGTTGACCAGCATAAGCAATTTCCAGCTCACACTATACAGGTCTCTAGGAGAGACAACGATGACTGCTTCAGTGTCTAAATGCACTAAAGGAGAGTTTGATTTGTTTTTCTGTGCCGGTAATTAATGGGCGTCCAACGGGAAATATTTAATTGATTTGCCGATGGCGCACGTCACTGTCAAATGCATCAAGATTATCCACATAACATAGCTACTAGGCGCACCTAGTTTGGGCGCCCAAAAAGCCCAACTTTTGGCAGATTTCTGCTCACCACCTCAGGAGGGTGCGAGCAGAGGTAATGGGTGCCCACTACAATTGTGCCCAGCGGCACAAACAATTGAATCGCTCCTGTCACTTTAGACGGGAACTGCAGCTGCGTTAAAATAATTGAATTTCTCCTAATAATAGAGAGCTTTGTGCAGTTGTGTACCAACAAAAGAAGCAAATTTTTTAAGCTTTAATCTGTCATTGAGGAAAGTCATTTCTGAACAATTATGATGTTGGTCTTCTACAAGGAATTACTTTACAGAGTTTCTATGCTTCCTCTATGGAGGTGTACAGCAGTTGGTATGATAAGTACTTTACATTGGTGCTTTTAGTTTCTAGGCCTATTTTGTGGTTGTTATTTTATTATTAATCATTTTATTCTACTTCTTCCACATTTGTACATAATGATGGTGCCTTAGTGGAAGTGATGCCTTTCTTTAATATCCAAAGTTAATACCATAGAGAGAACCACTAGCAATGAATTGTATGCTATTATTTTTTATCATGTTATCATATCACTGGATATTCTTCCAATGGGAGATGCTAAAATTGTATTTTTACTTGTATTTCTTACATAACATGTTTGTAATATTTAATAAAGTGATGCTTGAATTTTGCATTTATTTTGTTCTTCCATGAAATAAATGACTTTTGTAAGACGTGTATAATTTTCTACTTTTTGTCTACTTTTTGCATGTATGCAAGCAAATAAAAATCACAAATGGTTATTAATATATGTAATGTAAGTTACACATATACATAATTGCTTTTTGTTTACATTATATGCATTTGTCCAATAAGCAGTCTGTCCCATACACTAGTAAACCTTAACTAAGTTTAATGTTGTGAATCAAGAAGGGGTTTATTAACTTTTATGCAGAATTATATTTAAATGATTGACTTGTAGTCTCCTAGGTAACATGTGCAACACATTTTGGACATTGACAACTATGGTACAGGAGGTTCAGTTGGAATCATTTAGATGCTTTGGTTGTTTTATTTATTGACCCATATCAGCAGTCTTTTTTCACCATTGACTACAGGATGCTGGATACATATTTGTTTATTTGCTATGAATGATGGAGAAATTCTCCAATGCACTTTAACAAAGCTGTACTAGATAGTCCAGGCAACCACAAGAGGACACTTAACATACAGTGTATACATATTTTATTTATGTTTTGGGTGTAGATGTCCCGTAAACATATCTCTCACTTCAGAAAGCAGATTGTTGTAAGATATATGTATTGATTTAGATAAACTACTACTTTAGTGTGGTGATGGTCGTGTTATTTAGAAGTGTAAAAATAATAGCAGTGGTGTTTTAAAAAATTGGAGGATTTGAACTTTTAGTATGTGTTAAAATTTGGGATGATTCTATAGATATGTTTTGTGGTTGGCAACTATTGATGATTTTCATCGACATTCCCAAGTATTGACGTTTTCTCTATGTCTCTCCTGTTTGTTATATTGCCACCGTTACTTTTCTTTTAAGTCTCAGCACCTATTCCTTTCCTGTCGCTTACATTTAAATTTGTAAATGTATAATGATTATATACATTAGGCATGTCAAGCTTGGTAGGTGTGATGTATTATGGTAAGTCTTCATAGGGTTTAACAGAATTGTGTTCTGGTAATGTCCAGTAGCCAGGTCATTCATTTGGAATCAGTATGATTTAGGCTCAAATTCTGACAGTGGAAGCCGGGTGTCGGGCTCCCGTCGTAGGTCCAATGACAGGTGTCGGGATTTTGACGCCTGTCATTGGTACCTTGCCGGGATTAGACAGTCGGGAAGCCAGCGGTCGGATTTCATCCGTCGGCTTCCCATTCATTTGTATACATAGAGAGTTATATTACATTCAGTGCTCATGTCATGTTGAGTAGGTGTAGTAAGTTGTCTAGATAGATACCAGATGTTAGACAGTCAATAGGTCGACTGGGACAAAAGGTCGACATGTAAGAAGATCGACATATACAAATGGTCGACACATGTTTTTTTCTTTTTAGGGTTAGGCACTTACCCCGACGGTTACGGTTAGGCACCAGGAGGGAGGATTAGGGTTAGGCATTAGAAGGGACGGTTATGGTCAGGCACCTACCTGACTGTTAGGGTTAGGCATCAGGAAGGAGGGTGAGGGTGAAAATTAGGGCTAAAAAAAATAAATAAAATGTGTAGACCATTTTTTTTGTGTCAACCATTTTCATGTCGACAGTTTGACCCTGTCGACCGTTTGTACCTGTTGAACTTCTTACATGTCGACCTGTAGCATGTCGCCCTTTGTCCCAGTCGACCTATTGACTCTGTCTAGAGTTCTAGACATTGTCTACCTTTTTACTGTCTATCTGTTATTCCACACCCCATACAAAGCAGCTGGTCAATGCTAAAAATGCCCAGTGCTGCCTGTAGTAGTCGTTTACTGGCAACGAAAAAAGACGCTGAGCATCGCTGAGACTCACATGTGTTTTTCACGCTCATACATACGTATTTACTAAGAATCGGGTTTTCCGGTCTATTTCAATTCGATGGTCTGTGCCATTGTGTTTGATCGTGTGTGACTTCAATCATATTGCTTGTGAGCAGCATGTTCTGCCGAAGCACTGCATAGATCAGTGTTGTCTGTGCAGTGCTTCTGTGTGTAGTGTAAAAAAGAGGGTTAAAAATTAAGAGAAAAAAACGGTGTGGGTTGTCCCCCCAAATGCATAACCAGCCCTGGACATCTGAGCCCCTTCGGGTACAGGAAAATCAGACGGGGGTTGCCTAATGTTTTTCTTTAACCAACATTGGAGGACACATAGCGTGACAAACTGGTCAGTCCAGGGCTGGCAATCCTCAAAGTGGGGATCCCAAAAATAAAATGGGGCTCACCCTCCCGAGTTTCAACCTCAACCCAGGGCTCTTTCCCGCACCCCTGGTGGCGGAGGGTGGTGGGGTAATGGGTTAAAGATAGAAATAATATTGTTCCCTACAGTAGGACATCAGGTCTCAGCAAGCCTGCCCTCTGGCACTTGTAGAACCATAAGTGCCAGCAGGCCGCTGGCACCTGTACTCTTTTTATAGTAAAGAAAATATATCTATAAAAAAAGACAAAACATACGCACCATATGATTTAGACCTTTCTTCCATATTAAATTACTCACGCTCACACTACAAACTTACCTTCTCCTTGGAGGAGGTCGGTCCCCTTTTCCAGGTAGAATCCCAGGTCTTCTTAAAATAAAAAATTGACACGGACACAGAAGCTCTTCTAAGTACACACTGTACTGTCTGCAATAAACGTAGAGCAAAATGCAACAGAACAAGAACAGGCAGCTGGCCCACTCACTAAGGTAAGTGAGGGGAGGTAAGGGAATGGTGTCACACACCTAAAAATCTGGGGCTCTCCTTCAAAGCCTCTAACTTTCTAGTTATGCCCCTGGGTAAATGTGCATAATGATAGCAGAGTATACAGAAATAGTGCTGTCAACATATAATAAAGTACCAGGGACCCTTTACTACTGCATCTACTCACACTATATAGGTCATTGTCTCAACTCTGGTCCACATTGTGTGGATAAGAGAGATCCCCTTTTAGTTTGCCGAGTCGCAGCCGGGATGATGTTCACACGCCCATCCCGGAAACGACCCGACTGAGACCCCTACAAGACAGGTGTCCAGAGACGGCACTAATACCGGGTCGATGATGCCATCGGCGTCACGTTATGAGCCGGTGCTCGGCTATTCCTATGCAGAGAACGGGACCTGGCACGCATTGACCCAGGTTACCCATTCACACTGCTTCACGAGCCGGGTTGAACCCGCGTTCGCCCCAGCTTATGTAAACCCTGCCCTTTCACACAGCAAAATAACCCGGGTTGCTCCGCGCTCACGTGCAAAAATCCGGGTTATTGCTGGCAGTGGAAAAGGGCTGTAACACGGGCTGTTCCTATGATGAAGCTAAGGGGGCAGACTGCTAAAAACCATACTTTCCTACTTTTGAAAAAGCATTTCAGGGAGATTGTGAAAGTAACACCTATAAGCGCAGCGGTAAAGTGGGCGTGTACTGCTACATCTGAGGGGCGTGTCATACACCTGACTTACATCCAAATGTAAATGAGCCCTAAAGCAGTTATACCCCTTTCAGACATACAACCCGGGAAATTTCCTGCTCAGACCCGGGAATTTCTCCTGTGCAAATTCCCGGGTATTTGGTCGAGACCCCCCTTTCACACTGCAGTGTCTACCCGGGAAATTCCCAGGTAGACCCATTTTCAGACATAAGCCAGGTTTTTTAGTTTTAAATATTACCTGCCTCTCCTCTGCTCTTCCTAACCTATCCCCTCTCCGGCTGCCGCTGATGATGTCATCATCATGCAGCAGGCAGCCATCCAATCAAAGTGCAGCCTCTATCTATAATATAATAACTCCTATCTACCCTGGTGGTCCAGCGGGAGTGCGGGCGGCCCGCTGTGGCTGCAAACCACCGGCGGTCTCCAGCGCCGGTATGAGGACCCGGCCATGGTCGCTGACTCGTTTGTCAGTGCCACAGCCACCGGTGCGGGGGGTGATGAGCAGCAGCGCAGAGCGTCCTACAGGACGCTCTGCACTGCCAACTCATTGTAATGAGCAGCAGCGTAGAGCGTCCTATAGGACGCTCTGCGCTGTCAATGTAAAAGCTGCTTGGTGCTGCCCGGGAGTAATAAATTCCCGGGTAGCACCATTCAGACAGAAGCAGGGTAATTTCCCGGGACTTGAGTCCCGGGAAAAACCCTGGTCGATTGCAGAGGCGGCTACCCGGGAACATGTTCCCGGGTAGGCACCTTTCAGACAGACTCGGGTACCCGGGAATTTGGCCGAGGCAGGCCAAATTTCCGGGATTCTCGAGATGTCTGAAAGGGGTATTAGTAAGATCTATTTATTGATGAAAACACACTGATACATTACAGAATATGTATGTAACCATAGGGATCATTGTGCCTTATACCCAATGTGGGGAAATTATACTAATGATCCCATTTGAATGTATATATCTCTGGGGGGGGGTTATATAACAGCTTCATAATGGGTGTAAGATGCAATCAGGGAGATTGCTAGACTCTTCAGGGAGATTACTATTTCAGGGAGTCTTCCCGACAATCAGGGAGAGTTGGCAAGTATGCTAGAAACAACAAAAGCTCCTTAACTCGCCTACCTACTGTACCTCCATCCGTCTTTCCCTCGTTCCCCAGTATCTCTGTGTGTGGAGTCAGTCACTGTCTTCCTAAATCAGGGAGTGCAATGTGACGCACACAAGCCCCCTGTGCTGCTTCCTAAGGTCACTGTGTAATAGGAATAAGGGTACTGACAGTGTGAATAGATGTACTGGGAAGAGAGAGAATAAGTATCTTCCCTCCACTCTGCTTACTCTATTCAGCTGGTTGGTCATCTCTGTCACATGCAATACATTTTGTGCAGGTGATTTCTATATATTTCTCTTTGATAGGATCAGACATAGGTGTAGAAGGAGAGAGCAATCCTGTGTACATGGCAACTTGTAAGTGTTGCCTTACTACTCAGTATAAGGAGTTCGACGGGCCATGCTGCTTACAGTTTTCCAACTCTCCTTACTGTATTACCTATGAATAATTAGCACCAAATGTGTATTTTTTTTAATCCATCAATCAATCACTTATCAAAACACCAGGAATCCATATAGGAGATACAGTGTTCATAGTATCTGAGTGCTATAATGGCACACTACAGTGGGGTAAGTTATCCATGCTGCACTACAGTGGTAGAAATTATCCATAATGCATGACAGTGGGGGATGTTATCCATAGTGCACTACTGTGAGGGTATTATCCATGGTGCACTACAGTGAGGGTATTATCCATGGTGCACTACAGTGAGGGTATTATCCATGGTACATTACAATATGGGAGTTATCCATGGTGAACTACAGTTGAGGAAGTTATCCATGGTGCATTACAGTGGGGGTAATTATCCATGGTGCACTACTGGGGGGGACAGTTATTCATGCTGCACTACAGTGGGGTAACTTTTTCATGGTGCTTTACAGTGTGGAGGTAGAGGGTGTTATCCATGGTGCTCTACAGTGTGGAGTAAGTTATCTATGCTGCGCTAAAGTGGGGGAAGTTATATATGGTGCACCATTACAGTATGGAAGTTATCAATGGTGCATTACAGTGGGAGTAGTTATCCATGGTACATTACAGTGGGGGAAGTTATCCATGATGCACAACCATGGAGGTACACTCGGGTGTGTGCTCCGTTTACCTGTTGTAGAGATGGCACCAGGATGAACTCTGGGGAGAAGGCAAGCCAATGGAGGCAGTGTGTTGCTCTGGACAATGTTCTGCTGGGAAACCTTGGGTCCTGGCATTCATGTGGATGTTACTTTGACACGTACCACCTAAATAAACATTGTTGCAGACTAAGAACACCCCTCATGGCAACAGTATTTCCTGATGGCAATGACCGTGGGGGAAGTTATCCATGGTGCACTAGAGTAGAGAGCATTATCCATGGTGAATTACAGAGGGGGTAATTATGGTTCATTACAGTGGGAGCAGTTATCCATGGTGCACTACAGTGGGGGCAGTTATCCATGGTGCATTATAGTGGGAGCACTTATCCATGGCACATTATAGTGGGGACACTTATCCATAGTGCACTACAGTGGGGGCAGTTGTCCATGGCGCATTACAGTGTGGTAAGTTATCCATGGCGCACTACAGTGGGGGTAGTTTTCCTTGGTGCACTACAGTGGAGGTAGTTATCCATGGTGCACTACAGTGCGGATAGTCATCCATGGTGCTCTACAGTGGGGATAATTATCCATGGCACACTATAATCAGGTCCGGCGACAGGGGGGGACTAAGGGTACACCTGTCCTGGGCCCCGAAGTTTAGAGGGGAAAAATTGATCTGCGGGGCCTCCTCCTAATTGTGATTTACATTTACTGATGGGCGCGGTGACCGGCATGCCTCAAGGGGGCTAAATTAACTAAACTATCAATCAGCAGCTGCCCACCCACTCCCGGTCACTTTATCCTCCTCCTCCGGAGCTCCGTGTGACACTGTCTGTGCAGTGGCGGAACTCCCGGAGACAATGGAGTCAGTTGCCGCCGGGCGCCAGCCCTGAATGGGGCACCTCCATTGTCACCCGGGTCCTGGCCGTTCCATCCTACGGTCCTACTGGCATCAAGTAGTAGGTCCGACTCCAAAATGGAGGAGCCGCTGAGCTGAGCACCGATCAGCATCAGCGGCGCTACTCCTCCACATCTGCACTCTGTGGTGTCTCGTCGCTTCACGTAGCATGTAGCATGTGACCGCCCTCGACCCTCGAGCTGAGACTGTCTCCAATACCGGCAGGGCACCAGCTTCTGGCAGTGGACACACTGTGTGCCCGGAAACCTCTGACTGCGGATGGCCCCATCACATGGTCCGGCTGGTACGGTGCTACGTCATTACACGTGACATGACGTCTGTGCCGGCCCTTATGGTCTGTACTTGCCCGCCGCTGTGGCAATGTCTAAATCTGCGGCCACCAAGAGAGGAAGGGAGGAACACAGGCATCCGGGCCAATGGGAAGTATGAGCAGAACGGAATAGCCGCCTGTCACCTGCAGCCGCCGCTCACACTGCCTGGTGGGCAGCACACACGTTTAAAGTAGTTCAAAAGTCCCGGTGCCCTCCATAGGTGTCCCAATACAAACATAGACAGAGCGGTGGCACTATTGGATATATGGTGGCTATATTCAGACAAAGCTTTCAGTGTACCGGGGCAAAAGATTTCTGTTGCCGGCCCTGCCTGGTAGAGATAACTGTGGCAGTGTGGGCTGTGGCAGACAGGCAATAAAACATTCTAGTAAGTCTGTGTGCCGTCGTTGCTGGGGGTAGGTGCTGAGGGGGTTGTAGAGGTTTGCGCCTGGATCCCTTGCACTGATATATGTAAATCATTAGTGTGGCCGCTATATTATACGAGCTTGCGACCGTCTATGTAATAGTTATCAGCATTCAGACAACAGCAGGGAAGAAAACTCCCATTTGATTTCTGAAGGGGAAGACAATGAAAGTTTCTACAGTATCTAATGTAATCTGTACTTTTCATTTGTATTTGTGTTTGCATCTAATCACATGGTACAGTAAATGTGCGTTTTGCATTTATTAATACAGTAACACTGTCCTGACACTAGGGGCAGAACAATGGGAGACAATGGAGGCGCCAGCACTGAAGGGGCACCTCCTTATGTCTGAGGATAGTTAGATATGCACCATATTAATTTTCTCTTTTTTTAGGGGGTGGTGGCACCAAATTATAACTTGCCTGCGGGCATCTGGGATGAACTGACACCACTGTGTCTGTGAGGTGACTGCTGCTGCAGGGCCAGAGCTGTACACTGATTGGCTCTCACTGTCTCAGAGAGCCAATCAGCGCTAGAAATATGACCTTATGTTGCCTAGCAGCAGTCTAGAGAGAGGGGAGATACTCAGGATCATGTCTGAGGCAGTGAGAGACAGCTTCCAACGATCCCAGCAGCATGAACCATGGAGACTTCCAGAGGCAGAGACACAGCACTGAGCAGCCAGGGGAGGCCCAGCTTATAGGATTTAAAGAAAAGAAGTCACAATCGAAACACCATCAAATGCTTACCATTCGATGGCAGCAAACATCGGAATGCTGCCATCAAATAATAAAACCACTAACATCGAAAGGAAAACATTGATGGTCGGCAAACATCGACCATCGATGCCCATCCCTAATCTTGTCTCATGGCTGCTCCTCCTCCCAGCTGTGGGACCTGTTGCCTCCTACTGCCTGGTCAATGGCTGCAGCTGAAAGATCCATCTGCAAGAGATGAGTTTGGGTATGTTACAGGGACGGATCCAGAACAAAATGACAGGGGGGCACCACAATAGGGGAAGGCTAAGTGGGTGTGGCCGCATAGCAATGGGTGTGGCTTCATAGCAAGGGGCGTGGTCTCATCAGGAATGCCATACTCATGAGTCACGTCCTAGTTTTCATTATGCTGGAGTACATACAATTACCAAAGGCCAAGACAATTTATGTCTTACCTGCCAGCTGGTCTTCTAAGCTCTATTGGTAGGTGTCTAAATCTTGGGAAGTTCAGACCTTTTTCGAAAAGAGAGAGGTAATAAATACCTACATTTAAAAGTGTCAAATAATTTAAATCCCTCCCCATGAATCTGCAACTGCCAGCCAACATAAAGCATTAAAATGCATAGATCTCTCTCATTGCCCTCTCCCTGCCCATATTTATATAACTACCTCCTCCATAGCCATAGGCAAAACTAGAGATCTGGTAATGGGTGGTCCCAGTTTTAGCACCATGTCAGATATTGTGTTACTGTTTCTTGGAAAAAAAAATTATTGTAGAGCGGACTGAGCCTTCTAGACAGGGAGCCCAGCAGCCACCCCCCCTTCGTCCCCAGCAGGCCTCCCTTCTGTCTCCGCCCCCAGCTACCACCCCTTCTGTGTCTCCATCCCCAGCAGGCCCCCCTTCTGTGTCTCCATCCCCAGCAGGCCCCCCTTCTGTGTCTTCGCCCAGAGAAAGCCCCCATTCTGTGTCTACGCCCCCTGCAGACCCCCCTACAGTGTCCGTCCCCGTCCCCAGCAGCCCCCTTTCTGTGTCTCCGACCCCCTTCTGTCCTCAGCAGCCCCTTTCTGTGCCCCCAGCAGCCCCACTTCTTTGTCCCCAGCAGCACCCCTTGTGTTCCCAGCAGCCCCCTTTACTGTATCTCCATCCTCAGCAGCCCCCTTGTGACCCCCGCAGCCCTCCGTCTGTCTCCTTCCCGCATGCGCACGTCATCTGTTCACCGGTGTAGAAGGAGTCTGGGGGCTGCCCAGCATCTCGGAGAGTGCTGGGCACCCTTCCTATAGTGACATTATAGGGGGTTAATGCGAGGCTCCGCCCCATTTTCAAGAGGTCACGTCCCTTCCCACGGAGCCAGTCCCCTTTTCATGGACCATAAAAGTTGGGAGGTATGTGTGCTGTACACTATATAGTGATACCTATGCATTGCTATAGGTGTTTGTGTTGTGTATTGTCTCTAGTGCGACCTGTATATTGTTATATAGGTTTGTGTATTGTACAATAGGACCTTTGCTTTGTAGTGTGACCTGCCTTTTGCTATAGATGTGTGTTGCACACTTTGTTTGTCCAGGGGCGTATCTATAATGGGTGCAGGGTATGCAGGTGCTGGGTCCGGGGGGCGACACCGCAAACCCTATACCCATATTTTTAAAACCTACCTCTCCAGAGTCCCACGTCGGCGCTATCAGTGCTGTCAAAATCATTTTGCTCATGTGCAGTAGGGAGATTGCTGGGAAAATGGCTGCCGAGCAATTTCCCAGTAACCTGTGCATGACATAGACTAGTGCGTTACGCAGGGCCGGATTAACGGGGGGGCGACAGGGGCGATCGTCCCTGGGCCCCCACACGTTAAGGGCCCCCACACCCATCGGGCCAACCTAACCCCGGCACCGCAGGGAGGCTCCTATTACCAGGCGCCAGCTGTAAACAGCGGGCGCCCGGCTCCCTCCCCGCAGCGGCAGCTGGAGTCGGAGGCTTGAGCTCACATGAGCTCCAGCTTCCTGCTCACGCAGAGCACTATGGCAGAGACGTCATGACGTCTCTGCCATAGTGTGGAGGAGCAGCCGAGCGGACTGCAGCGGACGCGGGGCTAAGGTTAAGGTAAGTATGAGCTCTATTTTTTTTTTTTTTTTTAGTGCAAGCGGCCTACTGGGGGCATTACTAAAGGGGACATTACTCGGGGGGGAGCATTACACATTACACCTGGGGCATTACTCGGGGAGGGGGGAGGCATTACTACTGGGGGCATTACTGGTGGGGGGTATTATTCAGGGGGGAGCATTACTACTGGGGCATTACTCGGGGAGGGGGGAGGCATTACTAATGGGGGCATTATTCAGGGGGAGCATTACTACTGGGGCATTACTCGGGGAGGGGGGAGGCATTACAACTGGGGCATTATTCAGGGGGGAGCATTACTACTGGGGCATTACTCGGGGAGGGGGGAGGCATTACTACTGGGGGCATTACTGGGGGGGGGATTACTACTGGGAACATTACTCGGGGGGGAAGCGTTACTGTTGGGGGCATTAATCAGGGGGCATTCTATTGGGGGCTGCTCTACTAGAGAGGGATCATTAGTATTGGGGGCACTAATAGAGGGGCATTACTACTGGGGGCATTTCTACAGAGGGCTCTACTAAAGGGGGGAATGACTACTGGGGGCATTACTATTTGGGGCACAACTGCATGGGTATTTCCTATGGAGGATTTATACAGGGGGCATTACTACTAGGGCATTACTATTGGGCACATGCCCAATTACTACTGGGGGGCATTACTATTTGGGGCACAACTACAGGGCCCTACTGGGGGCATTTATACAGAGGGCATTACTACAGGGGGCACTACTAATGGGAGTATTGCATAGGGGGCACTGTATAAGGGGCACTAGTACTGGGTGCACTGCATACGGGGCACTACCACTGTGGGCACTGACACTACTGGGGGCTCTGCATAAGGTCCCCATTGCGCATACCCCCAGTTTGTCACATTTAATAGGGGCCCCCACATGTTTGTTGCCCAGGGGCCCCCACAGACCTTAATCCGGCCCTGGCGTTACGAGCCACCGGAGAGGGAGGAGGGGGCCCCGGACGGAGACTATGGGCCTGTTTCAGACCCATTCGCTATCTGCGTACGCTCGCTGGATGTGTATGCAAATTTGTCAAAGTGACGCCAAGGGAAGCGATCGCTCGCCAAGGCATAAGCACTCCCACCATGTCTTAGCAAGCGGCCACTTTGTGTATGCGTATGCCCAATCGCACAGGCAGAGCCGCCCACCAGCAACACGTCATCTCCAGGAAGTGTATTAAAACATTGGTGCATCGAGCACCATCGGATGTGAAGTCAGTGCTTGAGGTAGCTTTACCCTACCGCAAGCATTGCTAGGAAATCAGTGTAAAAAAAAGGCAAGTGACGTGTACTATGACCCTGCCTGTTAATTATACACGCCTCTTAAACGGTGTTGAAACACTCAGGCACGCCTGCGTTCGCATCTCCAACCCCCTGTTATTAGTGTCCTGCCCCTGTTACCACCCACAAACGGCCTCTCCTGTCACTCATTACCCTGGGCTGCCTTTGCTGGGCGAGCGAGTGGGTTGTGATCGCAGTGTGTAGTTCGCGCACGCGCAGAACAAAGCGTGCACATGCGCGTACACAGAACATTGGGCCGCTTGCGAACGCACAGCGCATGCGAGCAGCTTTGAATCAGGCCCTATGTATGTTGACCTGTGTATTGTCTGTAGTACACTGTCTTTTGTTACCTGTGTATTGTCAGGCAATATGTGCTGTTCAGAGTGTAGTAGGGATGGACATCAAAATGCGATGGTTGCAGACCATCAATGTTTTTCTTTCAAAGGCAGTATTTTTACCATTCGATGGCATTCTGATAGTACCCTTTTTTTTTTTTTAGGGGGCAGTAACTGGGTACAGAGGAGCAGTGACGGGGCCTAGAGGCGACAGGTACTGGACATACAGTGGGTCACAGTGCTGTGCTGCTGTATCTGCTGTGCTCTGGCAGAGCAGAGGAGACTGGAGATGCTTGGTAGGGACTGCACTATTACACATCTGCTCTCCAATTTGCTGACTTGGTTCAGGTCCTTCGTACAGGCTGGTACATTCTTGTCTCTGGTGACGCCACTCTGCCATTACACAGGCGCAAAACATGCTGGGAGTTGTATTGTTTCCGCACTCCATCTACAGTACTGGGAAGTAGTGATATCTGGGCGTAAGATCTACAACTCCCAGAGCTATGTGCATACACAGACAGCGACACACAGCGCTCCACAGTCACACATACTACAGCTGGCTGCCCAGGAATTACCGTGCTGTGGAAGTCTGTGCGGGACCTGCGGGCAGCAGCAGGCACACAGTCAGGGCTTCGGGCTGTGTGTGTGTGTGGTGGTGGGGATTATATTCATGTTATCTATGTTATATTATGGGTCATTGATGGTCTCTGCATTATATGGTGTTAACTGCGTTCTCCCTGTATTATATGGCAATCACTGCTCTCTGGCCTATAACGTGGTTACTGCGTTGTCTCTGTATTATATGGCAGTCACTGTGACGCTCTCTGTATAATATTGGCATTGCAATGCTTTCTGCCACACCCCCTCAATCAGCTAGCCACACCGTCAGCTTTACCCCGCCTCCCCTCAGTGGGCCCCACAATTTCATTCCCCCTATGGGTTCTTCATGTCCCAGTCCGACACTGGGTGCCTAACCTTAAGTCCCCCCGGGGGTGCCTTAGCCTAACCCCCCCCCTCCGCCCCCCTATCTTTAGTCGCATTCCTAGCTTTCAGTGTTGGGATACTGGAGGTCGGCATTTCATCCGCCAGCATCCTGACTACATCCTGGATCACTGGGCTGTGAGTTCAGGTTCTTCAACCTCAGTTATACAGCCCCAGATAGTCCACATGCGTATGATGTATTAATGATTTTACTGCATAGTCCATTCATATTTTCATGGCCTATTTGACCATGTGCCTTGCATGGTATTTTATAGATCTGTGGTCAAGGTGCACATACCAGTTAAAGTAAAAGGGCACTTGTACATACATGTAGATTACTATTACTCTAAGAACATCCCATCAATTATTTAGACCGTTAGGTTTTTCTGTTAATGTACAGCTCCATTGAGTCCCATCTATGTATTATGTAAATAATACAGAAAGCAACTTTTTAAATCATGTAAGGATGTTGTCACACATCAGGGTCTGAGTCCCTGTTACCAGTTCTGACTGTGTCAACTCACGGTCATCTGTGTCTCTTCTGGCCGCCTGTAGCATTCCTGAGGTATATGGTCATCCACCTGCACTCCTGGGTGGCGTTTTGCTCCTGGCAATTCCCACTATTTTGTGACATGGGTGCTGCCATCTTGGATGTGATCAAATGACTTTTTCTTCTAATCAGGTTCCTGCAACTATGATCACATGCTCAAAAACGAACAAAAATCAAACAATAACCCGACTGATAAATCACCCAAACAATAAACCTGACTAAGGCAGGCGAGTTAGGGAGGAGCACTGCACAGATCACTATGATCTGTTCAGGCTTCTCATGGTTGAAAGCATATGAAGTGTTAAAAATGAAAAAACAAGTGTGGGTTCCCCTCCAAAATCCATAACCAGCCCTGGTCCTTTCAGCCTGGTCTGGTCATGGACAATTGTGGAAAGAATGGAATTTGGTTCACTTTATTTTCACTTACATTATAGAGGCAAGACACACAGTGTGGGTCCCCCTTCCATAATGTAAACCAACCCTAAACTGGTCAGCCCAGGGCTGGCAATCCTCAGAAAGTAGGTACCCCATTTATAAAATCGGGTATCCCTCCTGAGGATTAACCAGCTCTGGACTATTCCCTGCACCCCTGCTGGTGGTAGGTGCAGGGTAAATGTGTTAAAGTTAGAAATAATATTGTTCTTTTCAGTGGGTGGGACTACAGGTCCCAGCAAGCCTGCCCCAGCATGCGGGCACTTAGAGAACGACAAGAACCAGGACTGGTTAATACTCGGGAGGGGGACAACAATTTATTTATATTCACAGACTTAAAACATCGGCTGAGTGTGTGCAGTATCAACATTATGTGCCACTCTAAATCAGGCCCTCTATGTTTTTCTAAGATTATATAATGTACACCATTTCTAAACTCATCTCGGTTGACCTTTTAGGGATAAAGCTTCTTTTAGCCCTACCATACCTTGCCCTGATTCCTTCCACAGTGTTCCTGTTTTGGGTTAATGCATAGTAAATCCACATACATTTAAGCAAGACACCTTTATTTATTTTTTTAACTTTATTTTATTAATTGAGCAATATAAATTTTTCATAAGAAGAATTAATATTGCATTTCCTGGGATGAAGCCGAGGTCAGGGCAGACGGCAGCAGTGCATCTCCAGGGACGTCGCCGAGATCAGGGCAAGCGGTAGACAGTGCATCTCCTAGGACTTAGCCAAAATCGAGGCAGGTGGCAGAGAGTGCATCTCCTGGGACGTAGCCAAGGGCAGGACAGGCAGTAGACAATGCATCTCTAGGGATGTAGCCGAGATCGGGTAGGTTGCAGACTGTGCATTTCCTGGGACATAGCCGAGTTCAGGGCAGGCAGCAGACAGTGCATCTCCAGGGACGTAGCCGAGGTCGAGGCAGAAGGCAGACAGTGAATCTCCTTGGACGTAGCCGAGGTCGGGCAGGCGGCAGACAGTGCATCTCCACGGACGTAGCGAAGGTCAAGGCAGGCGGCAGACAGTGCATTTCCAAGGACGTAGGCAATATCGGGGCAGGTAGCAGACAATGCATCTCCAGGTACGTAGCATAAGTCAGGGCAGGCAGCAGACAATGCATCTCCAGGCACATAGCCAAGGTCAGGGCAAGCGGCTGACAGTGCGTTTCCAGGGATGTAGCCGAGGTCGGGGCAGGCAGCAGGCACAGCAGGAATAAGATGTTTTTAGGACTGCAAATGTTTCTATAGTTTTTTGTTAGTCCAGGTCTTCGTCTGATGGCAGAGTGTCTGCCAACCACAAACCAGTTCAGCGGCTATAAATGTTATTGTGATTGGGTCCACTGATGAGGTATTTTTCACAAAATCGAAAAGATCTCCTCCACCAGCCAGTTCCATTACACAGTATAGATAGCTCTCTGTGTGGAAGGCTGCATAACCATGGATCAGAAAAATACTCTCGTGTGACATTTCAAGGACCCGACACTCAACCTAACTGTTCTCATGTTCTGGTATTGTTCTCTTCAAGATTTTAATTAATGCTCTCTTCTTTAAGATTTTCACTGCCACTCTTGCCCTACGAATAGCATCTGTTGCCAGCATCACTTTGCCATAACCTCCCTTTCCAAGTAGTGAGTGGAAAGTAAATTGTTCCACTGTTAGAGGGACAGTGTCTGTGCTTTGGTGGCTGGTGAGCATACTGCAGCTCTCTTCTGCATTTTGCTGAACCGGTGGGATGCCAGGTGGGCCTCTGCTAATTGCTGTTAAAAATTGATTTTTCTTTTTTTTTTTACAAATCCAGCAAACCTGTCCCAGCCTCTCTGTATAGCTGCAATAAATGCATTTACCTCTCTCTTGGCTGGTTTTGTCTGGCCTGCCTGCTTTCCTCTGCGTCTCTCTGCTTTTCTGGTCTGTTTTCCTTGTTTTTTCCTTCTCCCTGCTTTGTCTGGAGGTTTTTTTCTCTTAATAGTTCCCATGTTATGCTACAGCAGCTCTACAAGCAGGGGTGTGTGATGTCACATTAACTGTGATGTCACAAGCAGCTACAGTGTGCATAAATTATGGCAGTTGATGTATATAAAAGTTTCACCTTGTAAACACTATTAGATATAGAGAAAGAGTCCCTATTTTGCCTATCTAGAATGTACTTGTGCCCATTCTAAGACATTAAAATGAATAATTTATAGGAAAGTAGACATTTTGGGGGCTGGATTAGACTGTATTGCTGTCAGTATAGATCAGAATAGAGGAGCATTTAAAAGAGCCTTTTCTCTCAATTATAGACAGTGGGTTCCAGTCAGAAATATCACATATTGATCTTTGTGATGCTTCCTGCTATGTATTACAGAAAAAATGACCAGTACCTACCAGACTTCATTTTCACTTTGGCAATTTGGGGCCAATTTTTCATAAACAGCCCTTTTGTGTCGATATGTGAGACTTTTATGTCAATAAGCATAAGATGTCTGCCAGACAGAGATATGACCCCACAGACCAATAGGAAGCTACAGAGATGATAGATCTGCACAGTCACAGTTCTGCAAGGCGCATATGGAGCACAGTCAGGGCGCATTGGGATGGTAAACCAGCCCTGGAAACTTATGGAAGCAGCCCTAATGGGGCGGGGTTTGTTGAGGTAGTGGGTTCTTCCGAGGGGGGTGGGATGGATCCCTCCCTCATTGGGCCTGATTCTGACTTAGGGCCTGTTTCAGACCCACTCGCGAGCGGCTGTCCGCTCGCAAGTGGGTCGATGTTATGCACTGAGCATGCGCACGACGGAGGGAGCTCCGTCGTGCGCATGCGCCAGACGCGACGAGCGAAGGAAAGTCCTTCGCTCGTTGTGTCTGATCAAAGGGGGCGTGCTGTCGATGTTGATTGACAGCACGCCCCCTTTGGTGGGCGTGCCGGGGGCGTGCCTCCCTGACGGGGGCGTTCCCACGGGAACGCCTCCCGTCAGAAGTCGGCCCACTGACATCACTAGTGATGTCAGTGGGAGTGATTTTGGCTCTGATAGAGCCAAAATCACTCCGGAGCTTGCGGTTGAAAACCTCAACCGCAGGCTCCGACTCGCAGTTTCGATGGTCGCGATGGTCACGACCATCATCATGGACGCTCGCATAAGCTGTGGGTGACCAGGAGGACGCTCCATTTTCATGGAGGGCGTCCCTCATTCAGAGCGTGCGCTCTGCTCAGAGCGTACGACTCTGAATGAGGGCCTTAGCCGCAAAAAATATCTGGAAAAAGCGACACTGTTTTTATGACGCTTTTCACTTTGCTTTTTACATAGAACCCAGTGTGGATCTCTGTGTATTTGGCTATTACTCTCTTCCCATAATACACATTAGCGCAAAAAAACATACCCATACCAGAATTAACATTTAAAAACATTTATTCATATATACATACACACATTATAATGTAATGCCCAGTGTTTTCTGTCTTTCTTTCTATTTGTTTAAACTTTGTTATCCCCGGCGCTGCCTGAGTTTATTTTTCTCCTCTATCTCTCTCTTCTGCCCCTGTTTCTCCTCTCTCTCTCTTCTGCCCCCGTTTCTCCTCCCCTCTTCCCCCTTACTATTTCATCTCTTACTTCCCACTCTATCTTTTCCCCTTATTGTTTTCCTCCCTCCACTATTTCACTTTCTTGTTCTGATATTCTCCCTCCTATTTCTCTCATCCCACTACTTTGTCTCTCTCTTTCGTCCCGTTTGTCCTCTTTCCCCCTCTCACTATCCTGCCCCTCTATATGTCTGTGCCTGTTTCCGTTTTGACATTCTTTCTGTCCCTTATTTTGTGATGGAGAACATTGATGGTAATTGTATGTCATTTAGCGTCAGTGCCAGGGTGTGTAACGGTAACATTGTGGGTATTTGTGTGGTATGCACATTGAGTAATATTGTGCCTGATTGATACAATTGATGAATGTAGGGACATTGAGGGTGAATGTGACTGAGTGACAGGACAATGAGGGTCAAAGTAAGTGACAGTGAGTAGGAGTGGCATGAATATTGAGACTGAGTGACAGGCAGGGTAAGAACACACAGCTTGAGTTACAAGGAGGGTGAAGGCAGGGACACTGAGGGGGGAGTTACAGGGATGGGCAGAAACACTCAGGGGTAGTTACAGGGAGGGTGAGGGCAGGGACACTGAGGGAGAGTTATAGGGAGGCTGAGGGCAGGGTGACTGAGGGGGAGTTACAAAGATGGGCAGGGACACTGAGGGGGAGTTACAGGGATGAGCAGGAACACTGAGGGGGAGTTACAGGGATGAGCAGGAACACTGAGGGGGAGTTACAGGGATGAGCAGGAACACTGAGGGGTAGTTACAGGGAGGGTGAGGGCAGGGACACTGAGGGGGAGTTACAGGGAGGCTGAGGGCATGGTGACTGAGGGGGAGTTACAGGGATGGGCAGGGACACTGAGGGGGAGTTACAGGGATGAGCAGGAACACTGAGGGGGAGTTACAGGGATGAGCCGGAACACTGAGGGGGAGTTACAGGGATGAGCAGGAACACTGCGGGGGAGTTACTAGGATGGGCAGGGACACTGAGGGGAGTTACAGAGATTGGCAGGGACAATGAGGGGGAGTTACAGGGATGGGCAGGGACAATGAGGGGGAGTTACAGGGATGAGCAGGAACACTGAGGGGGAGTTACAGGGATGAGCAGGAACACTGCGGGGGAGTTACAGAGATTGGCAGGGACAATGAGGGGGAGTTACAGGGATGGGCAGGGACACTGAAGGGGAGTTACAGGGATGAGCAGGAACACTGAGGGGGAGTTACAGGGATGGGCAGGAACACTGAGGGGAGTTACAGAGATTGGCAGGGACAATGAGGGGGATTTACAGGGAGAGTGAGGGCAGGGACACTGAGGGAGAGTTACAAGGACACTTTTTCAGGGGGTACCTGCAAATAATAAGTATCCCTCAAATGTATCTACAGGAAACTGCAGCAAAAATCTCTGATATCTGCTGTGGTCCCCTGTTTTCGATAACAAAATCAGTCCCCATAGAAACCTATGAGGGCGGCTTTCTTGCCACCTGATAATGGCAATAGCCATCATAGCCCATGAACTACATTTTGCAAAAAGTACCGGGATAGGGATCTGTCAGCAGACCGCCCATGCGCAGAAGGGCGGCGGCCTCCGTCAAATGAAAGTAAAGTGATCATTAATGTAATCACTTTACTTTTACATATCAGAGGAAAATTATCTAGGTCAAGATAATTAGTAAATATGCCCCATATACTATTATGTATACATAGTCTACATGTAAGTCCCATGAGTGGCGCCTATTAAGTGATCTCGATCTCCCGGGACTCTGGGCCTGATTCAAAGCCGAACGCTCTGACCAGAGCGCTCGCTCTGAATCAGGGCCCTCCTCCATGAAAATGGAGCGTCCTCCTGGTCACCCACAGCTTATGCGAGCGTCCATGATGATGGTCGCGATGGTCAAGACCATCGCGACCATCGGGCTTGCGACGGAGACCCTGCGGTAGGGTCTCGCTGCCGCAAGCCCTGGAGTGATTTTGGCTCTATCAGAGCCAAAATCACTCCCACTTACATCACTAGTGATGTCAGTGGGGCCGGCTTCAGACTGTAGGCGTTCCCATGGGAACGCCTCTGTCTGGCAGCCACGCCCCCGGCTTGCCCACCAAAGAGGGTGTGCTGTCAATCAACATCGACAGCACGCCCCCTTTGGTGCGAGACCCGGAGCGACGGAGAGCCCGTCGCTGTCCGGGTCTCGCGCATGCGCACGACAGAGCTCCCTCCGTCGTGCGCATGCGCAGTGGGGCAACATCGACCCGCTTGCGAGCGTCCTGTGCTCGCGAGAGGGTCTGAATGACCCCCTCTGTTACTTGTCTCATCTATGAGCTATATAGTAAAATATCCATGAATATTAACAGGTGTAAAGCTTGAAAAAGCAATACTAAAAAAATAATAAAAATAGTGACCATTCTCTCTGTTTTGCAGCTGCAAAGTTTAAACATAAATGAGAGATGTGTATATGGTGTTGCGGTGATTTCAGTCGTATTAGTGATTGTGTTATCCTTTCTCATGGTCAGGACGGAATGTATCAATCTAAAAAAAGTCAGAAAACTAATTTTCTGAGGTGTACCGCAATATGCAGTATATGATTGATTCCCAGTATTTATTAAAATGGTCCCAGACAGATATTTGAGAAATATCCACTGTGGACCGCCGCCACATCAAGCGCCATAGAATTCTATGGGGCTACATTGTGCCAGTAAGCAGCAAGCTCTGTAAACGTCACTTTTTAGAACTTGTGGTCAATAGTCAACATGTTACCTATAGAAACCTAAGGGCTTCTTACCGCAACAAGCCCAAGGAGAGGGATCCAAAGCATTCCCTCCGTTCCCCCATTGCCTGCTCTTGCGCTGGTGGAGTGACACACATGCACATTAAGACCAGGACCGGATTAAAAATGGTGCGAGTGGAGCTGTAGCTCCAGGTCCCCATTGAAAATAGGCTCACAGGAGACTGACAGCGTTGACAGGGAAATCTTTTTCCTGTCACCTCACACTGCTTTTGCCGAACACTTATGTAATTCAGTCAATTCAGTATATGATGCCTCAGTGCCTTCCAAGACCAAACGGTAAATATGTATGCAGAGAGAGGTGGGACTCCAGGGACTGGCACAATGTAGAAAAATTACTTGTCACCACATATTTTTTTCTACATTGCGCTAGTCCCTGGAGTGCCGCCTCTGTCTGCTTTTACACACACACACATATATATATATATATATATATATATATATATATATATATGTGTGTGTGTGTGTGTGTGTGTGTGTGCGTACATGTGTGTATATATATACATATACAGCATATATATATCAGTTATTTATATAGCGCAGCATATTCCACAGTGCCTTACAGAGAATATTTGACCATGCACATCGGTCCCTGTTCCTCTGGAGCTTACAATCTATATTCCTTATTCCATATTTACACACACACACAGGTTATATTTTCTCAAGATCCAATTAACCTACCAGTATATTTTCTAATTGTGGGAGGAAACCCGCACAAGCACTGGGAGAACATACAAACTCCACACAATGTGTGTGGTGGTGGTAATCGAATACAAGACCCCAGTTCTGTGAGGCAGTAATGCTAACCATTACACCATCCATGCTGCATGGATGGTGCAATATGTATCTAATTTAGGGGGGGCTATGCAGCGTTTATTACCCATCCATATCGTGTTGCATATTTTCAATTAAATACCCCCTCTATGTACTACAGAAAACTCAAAGGGACAGCAGCAGTGATATCTACAGTTCCTGCAAGTTAGATCCTGGCTACATCGGAAGAATCTTTCACATTTGTGAAAAACTCCTCTGGGGACACTGCACATGTGCTTTCCAAATGTAATGCCCCTACATGTTGGCCACAACCCCAATTCAGTAAAGGGGGATGGGGCCCCAAAGCATACCCTTGCTCCGGGCAGCATGGCACTTAGCTACACCTCTGGCTACGGAAAGGAGTAACTCAGAATAAACTTTAATATTTAACTAGTAGTTCACTTAGTAGAGGCAACAGATACTATTACATATATAAATCTTGTGTGCTTTCTTTGAACATAATTCTTAAATCTTTGGAGTGATCCAGTTATTCAGAGATAGGGATGGCCATCAGTGTGGTTACCATCGATGGTGATACAGCAAGTGGCTATCGATGGTTACCAACTATGCAACTGGTGACCATCAATGGTTTCACCAACCGATGGTCATCCCTCTGGGCCAATCAGAACGTGGGGGCTGGGCTTCACGGGTGGAGCTATGCACAGTGTTGCGGCTCCTGATAGATAAATAAAAAACGTTTGGTTATGCTGGGCCGTCGACGGTCGATGGCCATCCCTATTCAGCGATTTCAGGGCCTGACTCAGGTTGGATCACAAGGCTGCAGATGCACGCGCCCGGGCGATGCACGCAAGCTGCCCACTGCGATCAGGTATGTGAGCGCAGAGGACATGCAGCGGCACAAATAAATGATTGACAGGAAGCACCATTTGGGGGTGGAGAGGGGGGGGTGGTTGATGGAACGCAGGCGTGCCTGTGTGTTTGAACTCCATTACAGGGGCGTCCATAATTAAGCTCCTGCAATGGCATACGCAGCCAAAGGTCTAGATGGTGACAGGTAGTTTCACAGGTTGTGAGGCATGTCAAGCTCAACCACAACTGTGCTTATGGGTCCGATGTTTTCCCTGACTTGTGGATATATGTAATAGGAAGAGGGCAACTTTTTTCGCAGCGAGTGGGAGTGTGATTGCAGACTTTGCGATCCGTGCTGAATCAGGCCCTCAGTCTTCACAGACAAATTGTCAGGCTGCTAAAATGATATGTACAGCTGCTGCAAGAGTTGTGGCTATTCTTTGCAAAGTATCAAGGAAAGAAGCAACAGAAAAGTATGAAGAGGGTGCATCACCCAAACGCAAATACCAACTGTTATACCCATAAGATGTGAAGAGCACCTGTGGTGCTGTAGTAGTATCCTCTTTTGTAGACCACTTCTCTGCATATTTCCACCAGTTAGTTATATCAACTATTATAGAACCTGAAGTGTTCTTTAGTCCTGCCACTGTTTTCTACCAGTCGTAAAAGGAAGCATTTGTTCAATTATGGGCCGATTCAGCATTGCCGGCGTTCCCGGAAACAGGGGCGTGTAGGCCCCATTTTCCGGGAGTGTCAAGGCCAGGAACTGCTTCTATGGACACAGTTTTCTGGCCTCGCAAGCCAGCCAGCCTGAGTAAGCATCAGCTGGTCAGCGACCTGGCTCTGATGGTGATCCCAGCCTGCAACCTCGGTCACAGTGCTGGGATTGCAAATGCAGTAGGGGTGGTCATACACCTCCTGCTGCATTTGCATATTAGCAAGGACTGAATTGCAAAGCTACCTGTGTGCAGCTTTGCAATTCTTTCCAAAGCTGAATCACCCCCTATATCTCATGAGCAATTGAACAGCTGATATATCGTATGTGCATCAGCCAGTGTGTACCAGCGATATGTCTGTGAACGACGTAGTTGCACAGCTGATGCCCAATATATCTGCATGGGCCGGCGGTGATTGACAGCTCAACAGGGCGGGCGCATGTAAATGCCTGCCCAGTTGTGACATCATTGACGGTGACAACTCTGGGTCCATTATACAAACAAGTTGATGCCTTGACAAAGCTATATCATTGAAATGCGCATCAGCGTTTGTTACCTTGAACATTGTGCCTACTCCTATGTGTTATAAATTTTAGACATGTGATATGCAACCCAGTGAACAGGATGAACTATAGTGATACACTGTTGCGCTGCTAAATGCTCTCATGCAATCTAATACTGATTAAACGTGTCCACTCCTGTGTGTTACAGGCTGATGTAATGTATTATGTTACATTCCGGGCTGCAGGGCCGTAATACTAAAAGTTTGTTGTCCACCCGGCATTGTTACCACTCATTTGGAAATTCTCCGGACAGGCCAGGAATGGCAAGATCTGTCCAGAGCCTGGAGAGCCTTGTCATCCCGGATGAGTGGTGTCCGGAATTCTCTGACCTTCATGCAGCTCTGCCACAGCCTACTCATATTATGCTTTTATCTGCCCACATCAACCCTCCATCACCCACGTTACACCTTTGTCCACCATAGTCCCCCATGGCCCTCATTTTCCTGTGAGTAGTAATAATAATAGTAATAGTGAGTCTTAAGCTAGGTACACAACTGACAATGTGCCGACCCAGAGACATGGCGCCGGCGATATAACAGTATATTGCATCACCGTAACACTACACAATCTACCGTATGATAACACAATATATCATCAACTGCTTAATGTAACAACACCGCGTCATCCATGGCATCCATCTGATGTGCAGCACATTAGATTGAACGATGTGACCACCCAATTCATTAAACAATTGGGCAGATTTGGGGTACACACTCTACGGTGGATGTTGCGATCTATTGCGGATCACTTGATTGGTCAATATATTGTATAGTGTGCAGCCACCTTTTACAGTGGTGTGGGCTTCATCTAGGGCAGCCCTCTTCAATTCGGGAATAGGGCTGCCCTGGATGAGCAGAGCAGGAAGGTCAGGCTCCAGGTCTGTCCACAGCCAGGAATCCAGTCTCCCCTGTGCCTCTGATTCACCAGGAATTCAAATCCCGACCCTGGAAGCCGGACAGAAGACAATGCCAACGCCGAGTGGTAAGTATACTTAACCCTCCCCTCTCCCCCCTCTAACCCTCCCTTGGGGATGCCGCTCATTACCGGTGGCTGCTGTGCATTCATAGAAGTGCAGATATATGTCGCAAGACACTTTCGGGATGCTAAGCACGGTCTTAGCACCCTTAGATATAAAATGATAGATTGGGTCCCCCCCAGCGTAAGGGGAGGGGACAGAGGTAGAATTTTATTACAAATAGAGGCAAGGTGGATACACATCCTCAATGCAGTGCATCCATCAGGTCTCAATGAGATGCTGTCACTTTCGTGCTTTTTATAGCAGCTTTGGGTTATAGCGTTTGACCAGCTTGGGACGCACTGCTAGATCAGTGTCAGTGGGCAGATATATGTCCCTCACCCACATTCATGTCATTATCCCCGTTTAAGCTTTTGTCGATATATGTCATTTTGATGTTCCAGTGCGGACCGGCACTGTGATTGATGTTCGTATGTTGCTTATAGCCGTAGTTCTGTGTAACTCAGCTATTGACTGGCCACACAGCGATCAGTAACTATCGGTTGCTGTATACTTGCTGCTTTGTTATTGTTTTATGCTCCGTTGTCTTGGTGATGGGCACGCAAGTTTAGCCACGCCCTCTACAGGTAGCCGTGACACCAGCGGGTTGCTGCGATTGATGACGTCATCGGCGCCTGGACGGGCAGCGAGGCAGAGAGATGCACGTTGGTGAGAGACTATTTATTGTATGTTTGTTTTTCATTTGTCTGTAAGGTCTTGATAAAAGAGGTCACGCCTCTGAAACGTTGACTACCACTACTTAGTGGCCTGATTTATTTTCTTATACCGGAGTGCCATCCGTTTATATTTGTTTATACTATACCTGTATCATATGGATTACGGCAGGAAGGGCACCCGGACTGTTGAACTTATTCTCTGAGTGCCGGACAACACAAGTAAGGTTTATATAACATCGCTCACACCAGCGTTGCGATCAGTCAAGGCACCAAAGGCATTTTTCTGTCACTTCAAGCATCGTTTATTTTTTTTTATTTTTTTTTATTTAATCTGTTGGACTATTTCCCAATTCAGTCAGTTACACCTGGGGATATTTTTTTGCTCCAAGTGTATTGTGTATTTTTTGGGATGACAACGGCACAAGACAATGATGAGGTTGCCGGCTTCTGCAACATTCCTTTACCTATTGGCGAACAGTTTATCTTTTCAGAATCAGAGGCAGAGGAGATCCTCTTTAAGGAGAACCTTGAAAGCACTGCAGGCTTAGAGCCACTAGAACAATTATTTGCACAGTGGTTACGATTCAAGAAACGTGAAATCGACTTTCATTTACACGGGGTCACTCTGTCCGATTATTTTAGGGATAAAAAAATCCCCAAGGGATTCAGAATTAAAAATGTGCCGACCATAGGCCGTTACAATCCAGACTTTTGTAGGAAATAGGCAGCCATTCTAAACAAGTGCTCGTTTGATCTAATGTTGCTTGTTATTTCTGAATCCTCCAGAGAGATTGCTGCTGTAAAAGAGAAAATTGTGGCTTTTGAAGGGATACATATTGATCAGTTTAAAGCGGACACTAATAATGACTGGTTGAATAAATTATCAGTACAATTGGACAAGTACAGAGCGGACTTGATAAAATTCAAAAAATCCAAGCTGGATACGGTCAACAGAGACTATACAGAGGGTAAGGTATACAGTTGGGTAAACAACAGAGGCCAACAATCCAGCAGGAAACCCCGCTTAAGACCAGACCACAGACACCATATAGACACTGAAACGTCCAGTGGAGGTGCATCATCAAGCGACAGAGAATGTGCCGGTGGCTCTTCAAAAACGGCTGCACAAAAGCCCCCTTTAGGCGTGACCACCAGGGCCCAGGTTGGGACCCCAAAAACGCCCACACTCGGAGGGGGGGACAATGGACGAGGACGTGGAGGAAAAAGGCGCAAAGGGAGGACATAGTTTTTAACCTCTCCTCTCGAATATTAACATCTGATGAGTTAAAAGTCTTCAATAAGGGACTCTCCTTTGTCCCCACCAACATCCCAGATGCGTTTACAGCAAAAGTTGATTTATACAAGTTTCACCGCAGAATTAAACTTAAAGAGCACTTTGGCTTGGATTACAGCTCCCAAACAAAAAATCCACCAATTTTTAAGCGTTCTACTTTCGAACCGACATCCACTAATCAAGCGATTAAATATTTAAAATCCCGCATGGATAAAAACATAGACAAAATGCACTCAGAGTTTAGTCCGGGCCCTTCTAATTTGTCGTTCAATGAACGTAAAGCCCTAAAGGATCTATCGGGCTATCAAGATATTGTAATACGCCCCGCTGACAAAGGCGGAGGCGTGGTTATCCAGGACTTAGATGCTTATAAAAAAAAGATCTATGGGCAATTAAATGACATTAACGTTTATGAAGCACTCTCTTCTGACCCCACTATGACGTATAAATCTGAGCTGGACATGATCCTGCATAAAGCTGTTATTGATGGGATTATCTCACAGAAGACTATGGATTCCCTGGTCACAGAATTTCCCAGGGTACCAGTGCTTTATTGCATCCCCAAACTGCACAAAAATCCTTTTAATCCCCCTGGTAGGCCAATCATTGCGGCCAGGGATTCTCTTTATTACATTGTTTCACAATTTTTGGATTTTTTTCTGCAGCCGGTAGTGCAGCAGGAACCCACCTGTTTAAAAGACACCACCACATTTCTGTTGAAACTTCAATCTCTCTCCCCGTTGCCGATGCGATACCTGATGTGTACCATAGATGTGGTAAGCTTATACACGTGCATACCACATAACAGAGGATTGGAATCCATCAGGCGTATTTTGAGCAATAACGCGGCATACACTGGTCCGGACATCGATTTTTTTATTACCTTGTTAGAGTTGACCCTTGCAAGGAATTATTTTATTTTTGACAATAAATTCTACAACCAACGCTCCGGTTGTGCGATGGGATCTTGTGTGGCTCCATCATTCGCCAATCTCTTTATGGTACAAGTAGAAAGAGATATTTTCCTTTCAGATCCCCACACAGGACAACATATTAAATACTACTGTCGCTACATCGACGATATTTTCATCTTGTGGTCCAATGGAGAGAAATCATTTTTGAATTTGATGAAAAGCATTAATGAGAGAGATCCTGCTGTCAAATTTACCTTTGACCATAGTTTTCAGGAAGTACATTATCTTGACGTTGCCGTCAGACTGAATAGTGACCTGGAAATTGAGACCTCAATTTACACTAAGAGAACTGATAGAAACAAATATTTGGATGCCTCTAGTTACCATCCAGCAGCGTCCAAAAAGGGTCTTCCATTTTCTCAATATCTGCAGATCATTAGAATATGCAGTAATAGGGGTGACGCCATCACACAGATGGATTTGATGACCAACAAATTCCTGGCTAGAGGATACCACCCCAAAATTTTAAGATCAGCAATGAACAAAGCCCTTTCAATCAGCAGAACAGACGCACTAAAGCCGGCCATTCACAACAAGAATGGCAAGCAACGTATCGTTTGGACCCAATATTACACCGCACTCAGTGGTACACTGATGAAATCTGCGAAGGAACTCTGGCCCATTGTGACTGGCGATGATTCTTTACCGGCCTTAAAACATTCTTCCATCATGCCCGCGTTCAAACGTGGGAGTAACATCAAAGATTTGGTAGTGCACAATGATATCTCCTCCTTTAAACCCCCCAAGACGAGTCATTTCCTGACTCGTAAAGCGGGTAATTACAGATGCATTGGCTGTATTACATGCAGCTATTTGGAGGTAGGGGATACATTTGTGCACCCCAGATCGGGTAAAAAATTCCAGATCCAGTTCCCCCTTACGTGTTCCAGTAAGTATGTGGTGTACTACATTAGATGCCCATGTGGGCTCTTTTATGTGGGCAAAACCACGAGGCAACTAAAGGAGCGCATGGCACTCCATAGGTCCAGCATAAGAGCAGCGATTGAGGGTAAGCCCTCCGACCAACCCGTCGCAAGACACTTTCGGGCTGCTAAGCAGGGTCTTAGCACCCTTAGATATAAAATGATAGATTGGGTCCCCCCCAGCGTAAGGGGAGGGGACAGAGGTAGAATTTTATTACAAAAAGAGGCAAGGTGGATACACATCCTCAATGCAGTGCATCCATCAGGTCTCAATGAGATGCTGTCACTTTCGTGCTTTTTATAGCAGCTTTGGGTTATAGCGTTTGACCAGCTTGGGACGCACTGCTAGATCAGTGTCAATGAGCAGATATATGTCCCTCACCCACATTCATGTCATTATCCCCGTTTAAGCTTTTGTCGATATATGTCATTTTGATGTTCCAGTGCGGACCGGCACTGTGATTGATGTTCGTATGTTGCTTATAGCCGTAGTTCTGTGTAACTCAGCTATTGACTGGCCACACAGCGATCAGTAACTATCGGTTGCTGTATACTTGCTGCTTTGTTATTGTTTTATGCTCCGTTGTCTTGGTGATGGGCACGCGAGTTTAGCCACGCCCCCTACAGGTAGCCGTGACGCCAGCGGGTTGCCGCGATTGATGACGTCATCGGCGCCTGGACGGGCAGCGAGGCAGAGAGATGCACGTTGGTGAGAGACTATTTATTGTATGTTTGTTTTTCATTTGTCTGTAAGGTCTTGATAAAAGAGGTCACGCCTCTGAAACGTTGACTACCACTACTTAGTGGCCTGATTTATTTTCTTATACCGGAGTGCCATCCGTTTATACTATACCTGTATCATATGGATTACGGCAAGAAGGGCACCCGGACTGTTGAACTTATTCTCTGAGTGCCGGACAACACAAGTAAGGTATATATATATATATATATATATATATATATATATAATATATATATGTTGCATTTGTTGGGACTTATTGCCTATATTCATCATGTACACTTTTAATTTATGGGGGGGGGACCCAGGGGTATCAATGTACCGGGCCCCAAGAATTCTGTTGCCGGCCCTGACTACAGTGGGGGATATGATCCAGGTCTCCTCACAGAATCACATGGGACATGTAGGTTTGTTTGATTTTTTTCCCCCAAGCAGATAATTCCCAAGTTGTACACCGGTGAGATTTAGGTGGGAAACATGGTTTAGCTGGACACTTATCCACTGCAATCACCTCATCATCATCATCAGTTTACTAACTTTTTTCTGTGCATATTAAAAAACTAACAAGGTTTAGAAAATAGTGATGGTATTCTCTATAGGATAAGAGTAAATCTACTGGGCAGTTGGTCAATATTGACAATGACAGACATTTCTAGGAGCCCATTTCCAGAGACAAATGTTGAGACTATTCCTGCAAATCAGTGACAGCTGGAACTGTGCATAAATACAAGAATGCATAAGGTATTTTTCACTACGTGTTTTTTTTCCCCTTTCATTTTTACCATATGTCAGTGAAACCGCTCAATGCCAAAACAAATGAGTTAGAAAACAGAAGTAATAAGCATTACAGCAAGCACCGTATGTTCTATGGAAAATCATTTAATATTCAGTAGCAACGTATTAGTGTGCTAATAGTGCAGGAAATCATATTAGCGCAAGGTAATCAATGTAAATTGAAGTTGAATGTAATTATGACTAATATGTATCAGTCAGTTAGTTAAATAACTGGATTTACTTCTGCAGTTTTTTGTTTTTTTTACTTTATAAGGACAGATTGAATGACATGATATTATTATACTGTGCATAAAACATCTTTAGGTTGTATTTTTTGTGCATTTTATTCTTTCAGTCTTCGGGTCAGAGACATGTTTGCAACGGAGTACATGTATTACAGTGTTCTGGAACTCCTTTGTGGGGTTTAACATATTTTGGTAATTCTGTAATCTGTTGACGTAACAATAACACGTTCTCACATGTTGTCCCATGTGTGGCACATGTCTAGTTCTTGTACAGAACAAACGGCTTGTGTTGAGCTTATATAAGCAATTCAATTTGGGTGAAATGTAAGGGCTTGTCTTTCCTTACATCATTTGTCCCAAACTAATGGTAATCTGGTCCCAGAAGAACTTGGAACATGCGTCATTATATACAGACACTTGGCATCTGTGAGTCGTGTGAATTCACTGACAACCAGGCTTGGAGGAGTACTTAAAGAGCACAGATAAGAAAGACTTGGCAGACTGGCAGTGATGTAGGCATGGCACACCACTTGCACATGTTTGTCAATAAAACATGTCATCATTTATGCTGTAGGTTTTTGCCAGATGGGATAACATTACGAGTCAGAGTGTTATTATTCCCAGTGGCATTATAGGAATTTGCACATTTCTCAAGTACAATATAAAGCAGTGTTAATCATTTGGCAGTGCACACATCGCTTTGCACCAGGGAGGTTAGCTAATATTAAAGGGAAAATGTAACTAACATCAGTACTGTTTTCAGTGTAGACTGGGGTGTTACAGTCTACTCATTTCTTCCACAAGATGGTGGCCACTTGGCACATGGCAACTGATGGTCACCTCCTGGTGCTTGGCCACTTCCTGGTGACGAGGCTGGATAACATTTACTTCACGCAATCAGTGCAGTGTGTTCTGCGCATATGGAGGTTAGATGGGGGTGCATGGATGATTTACTATTCAGGTAGATTGTACACATCCAACAAATAGTTGTTTTTTTATTGTCAGGAACCTTACATATTATGAGGCAGATGTATGAAGCTTTGGAAAGTGATAAAGTGGGCAACACAGACGGTGTAATGGTTTGCATTACTGCCACCCAGCACTGAGGTTTTGGGTTCGATTCCCACTACGGCCCTAACTGTATGGAGTTTGTATATTCTCCTTGTGCTTGCGTGGGTTTCCTCTGGGTACTCCGGTTTCCTCCCACGCTCCAAAAATATAATTTTGGGTCCCAACAAAAATTAACCCTAGTGTGTGTGTGTGTCAGGCTTGCCTACCCTCCCGATTTAGCCGGGAGCCTCCCGATTTTCAGGTGCCGCTCCCGGCCCCCCGGAAAGGCAGGTAAGCCTCCGACCCTCCCAACCTCCCCCCTAAAAAACTAGAAACCCCCGCAGCGAAAACAACGGCATTGTGAAGAGGGGGCAGAGCCACGATGACGCGATCGTGCAGCTCCGCCCAAATGTGACACCAAATGGCCGGCCCCCGCCCCCAATGGCCGGCCCCGCCCCCCCACTGTTAGCCGACAATCATCTCCCTCCCGGAAGGCTGGCGCTGATTATCGGCAAGTATGGTGTGTGTATGTGTACATGTGATAGGGAATATAGATTGTAAGCTCCCTTGGGGCATGGATTTATGAGAATGGACAAATATTCTCTGTAAAGCGTTGCATAATATGTGTGTGCTATGTAAATAACTGGTAATAAATAAATAATAAAAGTGCAGAGTGATAAACGACCAACCACTCAGCTCCCAACTGTCATGTTATAGGCTGTGGGGTCTATTTACTAAGCTGTGTTAGGAGATAAAGTAAAAGGAGGTAAGGTACCAGCCAATCAGCTCATAACTGCCATCTCACAGGCTAGGTTTGAAAAATGACAGTTAGGAGCTGGTACCTTATCTCTGTTCACTTTATCTCCTAACACAGCTTAGTAAATAGACCCCTGTGTTTTAAAAATGACAGTTGGGAGCTGATTGGTTGGTCGATTATCACTCTGCACTTTATCACTTTCCAGACCTTTATACATTTTCCCCATCCTTTGGGCGTCTAGAAATCTTAATCCAGCCCAGTGAATAAATATAAATCTAATAAATCAGATTAAAGGATATAAAATGGTAACAATTTTCTGATAAAAAAGCTTTTTTATTTTATTTAGAAACACACACTTAGGGCCGTATTCAATTTGGGGCGAAAAAAAATCAAAGTGGGGGTACAAATTAAAAAACTAGCGAAATAGCCTTTGGGTAGGGTCTGCAAGTATGGGGAAGGTGTATTTTTGATTGCAGGTGTTTGCTGAAGGTACGTTTTCGGCGCTTTTTAATGCTTGACTTTAGCGATTTTTAAATATGCTTGTACCCATTTTCAAGTACCCTAAATTTGATGAGAATACTTATTTTGGCCAAAAAAGTTGCTAAATGCTATTCTTCACCACTCTCCCAAAGACGCTAAATAGCTCCTATTAAGACCATTTAAAGACCCCAAATAGCTTTAGCAGGGCTAATCGGGGTTACCCATAGTGAACCCCCATGTCAGAGCATCATTTGGGGGGTGTCAGGCAGATTTCCCCAAAAATGACTGGACATTTCACCGATTTCGTTTTTGCCGGGTCCCGTTTTCGCCGATTTGAAATTGAATACGGGGATACGCGGGGACGAGAGCGATAACTTTTCGATGGCAAAAGCTCCGATGATGACAATTGCATATGCCCCTTAGTATGGTTGCTATAAAAGTATAGTGTCATTTTCTTTTATGGTTGAAGCTAAGATGAGACTTTGTTTCTATAAATAGATGTTTGAGTAAAGCTAGGGCCAGTTGTTTTGGATCATGGGGCTCTTGATGGCAATGAAGGGAATGATCATGGAACAGGACTACTAACTTTGTAAAAAAAAAAAACATCAGAGTGCCAGTAGTGAAATAGGGGTCTATTTACTAAGCCTTGGATGGAAATAAAGTGGACGGAGATATAGTACCAGACAACCAGCTCCTAGCTATCATTTTTCAAACACAGCCTGTGACATGGCAGTTAGGAGCTGATTGGCTGGTACTTAACCTCCATTCACTTTATTTCCATCCAAGGCTTAGTAAATAGACCCCATAATCCCTGTCTCTGCATATTGGTCCAGGGCCAAGTGCCTAATAGTACAGAGTTGAGGAGATAACTGTGTGGGTGTAATGACGGGTAGTTTAACACCTGCCTCTGTGTATCACAAAACAATCCCTACGTGTACACAAGGCGGCTTACATTAATGCACAATGGTAAATAATTGCTCAATCTGCATAAATATCGGCAATGAATCCACATCTGAATTAGGTCCTTAGGGCCTGATTCAGAGCTGAACGCTCTGACCAGAGCGCTCGCTCTGAATCAGGGCCCTCCTACCTGTTTTTGGAGCGGCCTCATGGACGCTCGTATAGCTGTGGGTCTCGCTGCCGCAAGCCCTGGAGTGATTTTGGCTCTATCAGAGCCAAAATCACTCCCACTGACATCACTAGTGATATCAGTGGGGCCGGCTTCAGACGGTAGGCGTTCCCATGGGAAAGCCTCCGTCTGGCAGGCACGCCCCCGGCACGCCCACCAAAGGGGGCGTGCTGTCAATCAACATCGACAGCACGCCCCCTTTGGTGCGAGACCCAGAGCGATGGAGAGCCCGTCGCTCGCCGGGTCTCACGCATGCATACGACGGAGCTCCCTCCGTCGTGCGCATGCGCAGTGGGGGAACATCGACCCGCTTGCGAGCGTCCTGCGCTCGCGAGCGGGTCTGAATGACCCCCTTAGTCTGCTGTCTGATACACTGTACTAACCCCCCATTGCATTTAACCTATTGCCAGTTACATTGCATATAACCACAGTCACACTGCACAGATCCCATTGTACAAAGGGCCTGATTCAGAGCCGCTCGTAAGCGGCCGCTCGTTCGCTCCGAGCGATGTTCGCACATCTGCGCATGCGTACGGGTCGTAATGCGCATGCGCCAACCAGTCATTGCGGTCGGAAATCGAGCGCTCGCAAAATAGCGAGTGCCTGCTAATTTGAGTGACAGGATGTGGCATTTGTGGGTGGTAACAGGGGAAGGTGCTTGAAAACGGGGAGTGGAGATCCGAACGCAGGCGTGCCAAATGGTCAAAACGGGAGTTTTAAGGGTGTGCATAATTAACAAAGCAGCATCATCGGCCACGTCACTTGGTTGTCTCTTAGCCTGAACTGTTCGCATGATTGCGGTAGGAAAATCAACCACAAGCACTGCGAGCAGTTCAGACGCCTTTCGATGTACTCGATTAATCTAATAAATAGCGGAGATGACGTAGGATGCGAGCGGCCAGGGGGCGTCTTTACAAAATAGCGAGCGCATGTTTCGTTCGCTCGCTCACACATAGAGGTGTCAACAGACCGCAAAGAGCAAGCGCTCAATGTAAATAGCCGGCCCCTTTTTCTGAACGAGCGAGCGCAAATAGCGTCCGGCTCTGAATCAGGCCCAAAGCTCATTGCTTTCCCCATTATGCCGCCTGTACTGGATTAAAATATCACTATAGTGTGCTCTCTTTACCCCTTTATTTCAATAACCTTACTACACAAATAGAAATCTCCAATACACTGTATGTGCTGCTATGCAGACCTCTGTGCACCAGCCTGCTCTGTGCTTTCTATGGCCCACTCTGACTCTCCTGAGGAGCTGAGCAGGAATATGTCCTGGTTTAGCCATTTTACGCAGGTAAACCTGGTCTACTTAGAGCGCCTTAAAAACAACTGAATCGCCCCCTTTGAACCCTGTGATTCATCATTAATATATTTAGCCCAATGTGAATTATGGTACAAAAGCCTGCACTCAGATATGTAGCAATCGTTTTAGTGTTACTGTTTAGTGTTTTGTTTTAATTGACTGGGGTTAATTAAGTCACCCATTGTTTGAATCTTACATTATGCTAATTAACTCACTTAACTACTAACTAGAAATAACAACATGGTCACCTATGTGGAACTAAAAGAGGACACAGACGAAAATGTATTGATCAAATTGTAATTAAAAGATGGTGGCAGTAAAAAAGCAGCTGTGCTATGAAACCCCAGCCCGAAAAAAATATAGTTGACTAAATAAGAAGAGGCGGATCCCGCCTGGCGCAAACTGGTCCGAGGCAGAACCATTCTCCCTTAATTGGCACAGCATTGACCCCTCCCTAAGATGATGGCCAGGTCCCCCCCTAAGGAGAATGACCAACTTGCCGCTATCAAAAGGCAAATGCTACCCAGGTGCTCTTACGCTATAATAGGCCGCCTAGGAGCACTGCTTCCCGCCAGGCTGCACCTCCACCTGTTGGAAGGAAATCATGAAAATTGCACAGTCCAACAAAATTAAACAAGAATTGCATACAAAACAGCTTAGACGGGTGGATGGGGTCTCATAACTGGAAAAGAGGAAGATGGCTCCTCTTCCAGACTATTTATAATGAATAGTAGGGGCCTTGTCCTTTATTACTGCCGTAGGCTATTATTTTTGATGGACAAAATCCTGTCTACGCCCCCTCCTCTCGTTGAAGCCCTGGTGAACTAGCAATATTCCATCACTAAAGAGGGTGCTTATCTTTCCTCAAACTTATTAGTGTATTTGGATCTATATATGAGAGGTTAAAAAAAAACTAGTACTGGGAATAATTTTCATTGTTACATGTGGCCTCTATTATTCAGGCTGAAATTGGGTGAATCTACTATCCCTTTAAGTATCCCATAATTGTACATAATGTTTTACTTAGTCTACATTTGTGACCTATCAAGGCTCTGTCTCCACACTGATAATCCAGCAGGAAGAGACAGCCACAAATGTAGCACAATTTCATTAGCCCTCAACAGTTAATGACAATCTTACATTTAACATCAACTATTTAAACACAGGACCATAAGGAAATGGGTGTGCCCCCAGTGCTGATGTCCTTTACAAAAGGGCGAGAGTGCAGTCAGGGCCGCCATTAGGAATCATGGGGCCCAGTACAAGTGGATAATGCAGGGCCCCCCCTCCCAAAGCTCTGAGGGTGCAAGGTGTAGTGTAAAGTGCTGACCGATTTAATAAATTAAAATTGTACTTACCTGCTACCCTTAGATTTAATTATATGGCATTGAACTTGGTTACACTTCCCTTCATCCATGGCTCTGCTGATCACCGTGGTTCTATGTAGTACATTAAGAAGATGAGAATGGAAAGGCATAAAGATTAGAGAAGTGGAAGACGAGGAGGTAGAAGGTGTAGCATAAGATGAAAGTGAATGATGTGGGCAGATAGAAGAAGAAAGTGGGAGAACAGATGGGATGGGGAGAAAGATTGGATAATGCAGGCCTGGACAATCTGCGACTTTCCAGCTGCTGTAAAACTACAAGTCCCAGCATACTTTACCAGCTGATTGTGGGAGGGTATGCAGGGACTTGTAGTTTCACAACAGCTGGAGAGCCACAAATTGGCTAGGCCTGGAATGTGATGCAGAGGAAAAAAGCAAGTGACAGGGGTTAGAGGCACACAAATGGAGTGGATGAGGGGCAGAGGCACTCAGAAGGGAGGGAAGGAGTGCATAGGCACATATAGGGAGTGTAGTGTCAGGCAGAGACACACATGGGGGTAAAGGGGGGCAAAGGCACACAGGAGAAGTGGAAAAAGGGACAATGGCACACATGTAATGTGGAGTGAGAGACAGAGGCAATCATGGGGAGTGGAGGGGATAGAGGCACTCATGGGGAGTGGAGGGGGTAAAGGGCCTGATTCAGAGCCGGACGCTATTTGCGCTCGCTCGTTCAGAAAAAGGGGCTGGCTATTTAAATTGAGTGCTCGCTCTTTGCGGTCTGTTGACTCCTCTATGTCTGAACGAGCGAATGAAACATGCGCTCGCTATTTTGTAAAAAACGCCCCTTGGCCGCTCGCATCATACGTCATCTCCGCTATTTATTAGATTAATCGAGTACATCGAACGGCGGATGAACTGCTCGCTATTCTTGTGGTAGCATTTTCCTACCGCAATCATGCGAGCAGTTCAGACTAAAAGACAACCAAGTGACGTGGTCGATGACGCTGCTTTGTTAATTATGCACACCCTTAAAACGCCCGTTTTGACCATTTGGCACGCCTACGTTCGGATCTCCACTCCCCGTTTTCAAGCACCTTCCCCTGTTACCACCCACAAATGCCTCCTCCTGTCACTCAAATTAGCAGGCATTCGCTATTTAGCGAGCACACGATTTCCAACCGCACTTACTGGTTCGCGCATGCGTATTACAACCCATACGCATGCGCAGATGTGCGAACATCGCTCGGTGCGAACGAGCGGCCGCTTACGAGCGGCTCTGAATCAGGCCCAGAGGCACTCATGGGGAGTGGAGGGGATAGAGGCACTCATGGGGAGTGGAGGGGATAGAGGCGCTCATGGGGAGTGGAGGGGCTAGAGGCGCTCATGGGGAGTGGAGGGGCTAGAGGCGCTCATGGGGAGTGGAGGGGCTAGAGGCGCTCATGGGGAGTGGAGGGGATAGAGGCGCTCATGGGGAGTGGAGGGGATAGAGGCGCTCATGGGGAGTGGAGGGGATAGAGGCGCTCATGGGGAGTGGAGGGGATAGAGGCACTCATGGGGAGTGGAGGGGATAGAGGCACTCGTGAAGGTGTGAAGCAGACTCACCCATGGGGTGGGATGAGGAGGGCAGAGACACACATACAAAGCTACATAGAGTTCACTAGATACAAATACAGACTTTATGGTTAACAGACAGGGGAGAGAGACAGGGACATACATCTAGGTGGTAGGGAGGGAACATAAAGCTGCAGACACGAAGTGAGATGCCTGTACTACTGTACTTACTGTGCTGTCTGTGCAGCATTCTTCCTGGGCTGCCACTTGACCTCCACGCTCCAGTGTGGATCACAGATCCGCAGGGGAATCGAGCATCTTATAGCTCTGGCTTGTGTGTTGCTAGTGCTGGCTGGACAGCTGCTGATTAATAAATGACTCATCACACAGGATGAGTCATTCATAGGACTCTCGGGCAGCTAAGCTGTCCTGTGTGAGGGTGAATAATTAACAATTAATTAACTCTGCTGGCTGCCGGGCCCCTCAGCTGTCCGGGCCCGGTACAGGAGTACTGGCTGTCCCCCCCTGATGGCGGCCCTGGGTGCAGTAGTATACAAGAACAAAACTATAAAATAGACACAAATTATCTTAAATACATATTTAAAGTGATTGACTCAACAGTGGTGGGCTGGGGCCTTGAAACAAAATGGCCTGGCTCGCCCCGTTTTGTAGGCGGGGTGGCTGGACAAACGGAGACGTTCCTGAAGGAATGCCTGCTGTTTGTGGGCGGCCCTACTGACATCACTCGTGATGTCAGTAGTGAGCTTCCTGTAGTAGTGAGGAAGCTCACTGGGGCTTGCGGGAGCGAGACCCTACCACAAGGGTCTTGTCGCAAGCCCGATGGTCACCCATAGCTTAGCGAGCGGCCAGGAGACTGGGTTAAAAAAAAAAGCGGCCGCCCTGATTCAGAGCGACCGCTCGCTTTTTGCGAGCGCCTCTGAATCAGGCCCTGTGTGTATGACCAATATGCGCACTACTGCGGTCGCATGTGGTATCGTCTGGTCAGCCGTGCTGCACATCCAACTGGAAGATATCGCATGCGGCCCAATTGCAGGTAATGAAGGATCGAACGAGAGATTGTTCCGTCGTGCACTACCTCATTCTAATGTGTACCCAAGGAACAATATGGCGACCTGCGTGGCTGGCATATCGTACCGGTACACCTCGCCCACTGTGTACCCGGCATTACATTTTCAAATGTCCAGCTGCCATTTTAAAAATGGATTGTGCCTCTCTCCTTCAAGGCTTTGGTACTGTACTGTACTACAAACATTCACTTTACCTCTGCTCAAAGTACAGCAGGTAGAGGAATCCTCAGTAATGCACACATCATATAAGTGACATCACATGACATCAGGCTGCTGCTGATTCCTGGCTTAAGGGTCTATTAATTAACCCCCCAAAATCCCTAACTCAGTAGAAAATGGCTGTACCCATCTAAACTTTGCTATTTATCAAGGGCTATCACCAAGAATAGCCATTAATAGCCATGTCCTGTGATAGCTTTGCATGGGAAAGGTAGAATTTACATATTTAACAAGGGGAGTTGTGTTAGAAGTGCCACCGCTGTCCTCCAGTCACAATTTTTTTTATTCAATTTTTACAAATATAAATTTTCATTTTTTAATTTCTATTAGCATTGAAGCTATCGGCCGCTAGGCCAGGGAGATGAGTGAGATTTTTCTTTTATAAATAGGAAACTTTGTACTATATGCAAGTTGGACCGCCATTGTAGGCAGCTTTTCTGCAGAAAGTAAGAACCCCATGGCTTTCTTAATTACAACAACATTCATAGCGACATGCTTAGTTACTATTAGGAGGCTGGTAAGTTTTAAAGTGGATTTATATGTAGGTGGTCTCTGGACCACTGCCCCTTTTGTCGACTGATTTAAACAGCCCAGGGTCGGTCTAATTTTTCCCAACTTTCCATTCGGTAATGTTGGCAGGTATACTTTTGCCTATTGTTAAGGCTTCTCTGTATACAGTAAATGTAATCCCATACTGATATTCCTTGTACTATATAAATCTTCCACTTTATGATACTCAGGAAGAGCTGTTTGCCAGGAATGTATTTTTTAACATAAATATCTCCTGTCTTTGCCTAAAAAGACAGATTTCTGAGATCTGGCTTTTGAAACAACAGCAAATTAATGTTCAATTCAAACCAGATGTTTATTCCTGTTTGCAGGGACAGTCTTTGCAAGAACAAAATACGCTCAGACTTCGGGATATTATTGTAGAGAGTTTAACTTTGAACACTGATGTCTCCAAACCAAAATAAAAAATGATCTCTTTAAAGCTAAGGTGGAAAAGATGGATTTTAGTAGGTTTAGTGGGAATTTGGAAGCAATTACAAAAACTGAGGAGGCTAGGCTTTCATTATGAATGATTATATTGTCCAGATGGTATAGTAGTCAGCTGCATCCATTCAAATGTTAAGCAAAGATGGGTCACCGGATTCACCAATCTCTTAGACCAGTGTACATATCTGTAATATTATAAATCTGTGTGACTGTCAGCCAGCGCATATTCTCACAGGTATCACCACAACAATTATACTGCACCAGGGGAGGTTTGGGGAGGGGGCCTGTGTGCTGCCTTCACGTGGCCCCCCTCCTGTCTAGCAGCACAGTAGACTGGTTTTGTGCCAGAATCTACTGAGCATGTGCAGGTCTCCGGTAACATGGCGCCCGTGCTATATTCCTGCAGACTTCTCAACTGCGTATGCCGAAATCTATGGGGAAAATCATTGCCACTCCATTTTCTCGGTGATTACTGTCTGCAGCGCCGGAAGACATGTCGGGACTCTGGAGAGGTAAATATAATTATATGGGTGCAGAGTGTGCGGTGTGGGCCCCCCTGGACCCAGGGGATTCTGTGCACAGCCCACCCTGCGCCTATTATCGAGACAATACGCCAATGTACTGCACATACATACAAGAATCCAGGATTAAAAAGCAAAATACGTATTACGTGTAGTGTTTAAATTATATTTATTTAAAAAAACAACAACTTTAAACCAGCTGGATGTGTGAACTTCATTTCACATAGACGATGTTTCGCATTCTTTCTGCACCAGTTTAACAGTATCTTACATCATTGGGACATTGACTATTAGACGCTCAGATTGGCCAGGCTCCTTCAACTTCAACATTTACTACACACTTGGGAATTGACTGAATTTAAATTAGGGGTGTGCACCGGCCACTTTTCGTGTTTTGTGTTTTGGTTTTGGATCTGGATCTTTCTTCGTGTTTTGGATCTGGATTGGTTTTGCCAAAACCACCCTTGCGTGTTTTGGGTTCTGGGTTTTGTGTTTTGGATCTGTATTTTTTTGAAAAAAAGCATAAAAACAGCTAAAATCACAGAATTTGTAGGTTTTTCTGCTCCTATGCTATTATTAACCTCAATAACCTTAATTTCCACTCATTTCCAGTCTATTCTGAATACCTCACACCTCACAATAGTGTTTTTATGTCCAAAAGGTTGCACCGAGGTAGCTGGATGACTATGCTAAGCGACACAAGTGGGCGGCTCAAACACGTGACCCATCTAGGCGTGAAACTGCAGTGGCAGACAGGATGGCATTGAAAAACTAGGCCCCAAACTGTACATAATGCAAAGAAAAAAAAGAGGTGCAAGATGGAATTGTCCTTGGGCCCTCCCACCCACCCTTATGTTGTATAAACAGGACATGCACACTTTAACAAACCAATCATTTCAGCGCCAGGGTCTGCCACACAACTGTGGCTGAAATGATTGGTTCGTTTGGGCCCCCACAAAACAAGCTGGCAATTTATCTGTCCCTGCACAAACTGGCTCTACGGAGGCAAGATGTCATCCTCATCCTCCTCATCCACCGATTCCTCACCCTCTTCAGTGTGTACATCCTCATCCTCACAGAGTATTAATTCGTCCCTGCTGGAACCACAGGTCCCTCTGTACGTTCTGGAGGCTGGTCTCCCTGGAAGAGTTGATAATTCATTTTATGAACATCATCTTCTCCACATTTTGTGGAAGCAACCTCCTACGCCTTTCGCTGACAAGGTTCCCGGCTGCACGAAACACTCTTTCGGAGTACACACTGGAGGGGGGGCAACTCAGGTAAAATAGAGCCAGTTTGTACAGGGACCTCCAAATTGCTTCTTTTTCCTGCCAGTACAGGTACGGACTGTCTGACATGCCTACTTGGATGCTGTCACCGATGTAATCCTTTAACAGACAGACGCACGCTTGTCGCTGCTGCTTTGAGGATTTAAGTGCGGCTACAGCCCACACAATTCACAAAGACAGAAAAAAGAAGAAGAATATTTTTATTGTTTGTGGAGCACACTTTGAGGGTTACACCACCCTTTAACAGACAGACGCACGCTTGTCGCTGCTGCTTTGAGGATGCAAGTGCGGCTACAGCCCACACAATTCACAAAGACAGAAAAAAAAAGAACAATATTTTAATTGTTTGTGTAGCACACTTTGAGGGTGTCACCACCCTTTAACAGACAGACGCACGCTTGTCGCTGCTGCTTTGAGGATGCAAGTGTCGCACACAAGTCACAAACACATTAAAAAAATAGTTTTTTATTTTTTGGAACACTTTGAGAGTTACACCACCCTTTAACAGACAGACGCACGCTTGTCGCTGCTGCTTTAAGGATGCAGGTGCGGCTACAGCCCACACATTTCACAAAGACCGAAAAAAAAAGAACAATATTTTAATTGTTTGTGTAGAACACTTTGAGGTGTCACCACCCTTTAACAGACAGACGCACGCTTGTCGCTGCTGCTTTAAGGATGCAGGTGCGGCTACAGCCCACACAATTCACATAGACAGAAAAAAGAAGAAGAATATTTTAATTGTTTGTGTAGCACACTTTGAGGGTGTCACCACCCTTTAACAGACAGACGCACGCTTGTCGCTGCTGCTTTGAGGATGCAGGTGGAATCTAGACGGGATTTGGAACCGAGGACACACTACCTCCATCAATTGTCTAAATCCCACTGCACTAATGTCGGATACCGGACGCACGTCTAACACCAACATAGCAGTCAAGGCCTCAGTTATACGTTTTGCTTCAGGATGACTGCTGTCGTACTTCATCCTCATCGCTAGGGACTGTTGGAGGGTCAATTGTTTAGTAAAAGTAGTGATGTTCCTACTTCCTCTCTGGGATGATGAACAACTCCCAGCAGCAGCAACAGCACTAGGAGGAAGTGGTTCTTGATCTTTCCCTATTTTATTTTTATCGGAGAAAGTTTGGTCCTCCATTTATGTTATATTGATATATATACGTGCGGCTAAAGCACACACAAACACAGAAAATATTTTTTTATGTTTGCTGGAGAGTAGTGCACTTTGTGGGTTACACCACCCTTTAAGAAATGAGCCAGCCGGCTCTTTACTTATGGGACACAGGCGCACGCTTGGCGCTGCTCCTTTGTTGATGCACGTGCAGCCACAGTGCACACAATTCACAAACACAGAAAATAATTTTTTTTTTGGTTTGGACTGGAGTGTACTTTCGGGGGTTACAGCACCCTTAACGGTCAAGCCAGCCGGCCCTTTACTTATGACACAGGCGCATGCTTGGCACTACTTTGTTGATGCACGTGCGGCTACTGCGCACACAATTCACAAACACAGAAAATAATTTTTTTTTTGGTTTGGACTGGAGTGTACTTTCGGGGGTTACAGCACCCTTAACGGTCAAGCTAGCCGGCCCTTTACTTATGACACAGGCGCACGCTTGGCACTACTTTGTTGATGCACGTGCGGCTACTGCGCACACAATTCACAAACACAGAAAATAATTTTTTTTTTGGTTTGGACTGGAGTGTACTTTCGGGGGTTACAGCACCCTTAACGGTCAAGCCAGCCGGCCCTTTACTTATGACAAAAGCGCACGCTTGGCACTACTTTGTTGATGCACGTGCGGCTACTGCGCACACAATTCACAAACACAGAAAATAATTTTTTTTTTGGTTTGGACTGGAGTGTACTTTTGGGGGTTACAGCACCCTTAACGGTCAAGCCAGCCGGCCCTTTACTTATGACACAGGCGCACGCTTGGCACTACTTTGTTGATGCACGTGCGGCTACTGCGCACACAATTCACAAACACAGAAAATATATTATTTTTTTAGCACTTGGGGGGAGCACCCCTGATGGACAGAGCACCCCCTGGACAACACTACAGCACTCATTTAGGACTGGGACACTGCACAGGACTTTGGAGTGGACACAGCCCCTATGGAGAACTGACTGCACAACACAGTCCAGCCAGCCCCTATGGACTTTGAAGTAGTGGACACAGCCCCTATTAACAACAGCAGCACAGCACAACACAGCCAGCCCCTATGGACTTTGAAGTAGTGGACAACAGCAGCACTACATTACACTACACTACACAGCCCTAACTCCCACCCTCCCTCTTCACTGTCCACAGCCGAGTGAGAAAATGGCGCCGACGCGGGTACCTTATATAGGATCCAAAACCCGCGAGACTCGGAAGGCGGGATGATGACGTTTTGCCTCGATTTCAGATCCGAGTCAGGCGGGAAAAGTCGAGCCTGACTCGGATCAGACTCGGATCGGGGGGGCTCGGGGGGGTTCGGATTTCAGAAATCCGAACCCGCTCACCCCTAATTTAAATAGTCTGTGCTGCTGTTAAAATTTGAATGCTCTGATTGGCTAGCACAACCCATTTGATGTCTTGCTCTTTTTTTGTGTAGACTGAATGTAATAGGTGCTCTGACTCTGGTCAAATACATTTATAAAGTGACCATGTGGAATAAAAATTGTGCATGGTTTTAAAGTGTCTCTTTTGCTTCTGTACAATGGAGGCAGCTTCTTTGTGGGATAGACCAATATTCGGCCTGTTCATTTCCTAGGAGATAAATACATTGGTACATAGTGAATGAATAAACTACATTCTCATAAATATTGGTTAAGCCCAGAATATGATTAAAAGGAAATTGACAGATGCACTCTTGTATTACTCCCCCTAAAGTCAAAAGCTGGTTACTCCGTTGACAGAGTATATCCCAGGAGCCTCATACTCAACTCACGTTAACTGTAGAGAAAGTTATACTTGTACCACTGAGTTTGAATTGGAAAAACAGGGCCCCTAACAGCACCAAATTCCCCATTGTATGGAAGGTGCCTGCACCAGGAGTGCAAGGCCATGGGGGTAGCACCTAGGGTTGCCTGATCATCTCTTTAATAAGGGACACATATGAATTACACTGGTTCTGTGGCTGATTAAATCCAGGTAAAATTGAGACTTGAAGTCAGCCAGCCGCAGAATCTGTGTAATTCATATGTGTCTTCCTCACCTCTTGCCACGTTATCATGCAACTTCAGATCGCTGACATTCAAACTGCCACCAGCACCAACAGTTATCCTGATGGGACATTTTGTAACTGGATTGCAGTAGTTATTTGAAATAGCATGAGCACCAACAGTTGTGCAGACTCAACCCTCGGCCAAACTAGCTTTAGTAATTCAGCAAGCACCAGCCATGTGTATGATGGCACTCGCTTTTCTTCATGCAGCCACATTCTAGCATATTATATGCTGAGTTTTGTGTAATGTCTGTGCCTCTCTGCATCACCAGTAAGAGCAGCAGCCTGCTACCTCTAGTATCCTCTGGGAAGACCATAAGGCTACCATACTGGGTTTTCTAATTGCAAAAACCTCAACGGTTAGGAAAACAGACACACAGGAGATTCACCTCCTTGAGTCACAAATCTCCACATTACGGATCCAACATGATATCCCCTAGTGCCTCTGTGCTGTCTCAAATAGAGAACTTACGAGGCCAGCTTAATGCCCTTCTGTCTCGTCGCACTGCGTTTATCTTGCAGAAACTTCGCCAACGCTTTTATTATAAAGCTGCTAAAATCGATTCCTTATTGGATAACAAGTTGTGTCGCAGGTGCGATAGACAAATTGTATTCTCCATCATCTTTTACCTATGATCCTGAAGTTATGGCTGAGGAATTTTGGACCCTTTATAGCTCCCTTTATATTCTAACAGACCCCTCCCTTTCCCCTTCTGCTGGAGCCGAGGAGGTGCGCTCATACTTGTCCTCTGCATCTCTTCCTAGTCTTTTGGCCTCTCGATTAGCTACACTCAATGATCGCATTTCAGACGAAGAGGCAATAACTGCCATAAAATCAATGCGCTCCTCTGCTGCCCCAGGCCCTGATGGGTTTACAGCCCAGAATTATAAGTTATTTGCAAAAGAACTTGCTGCACTCCTTACTTCTTTATTTAATGATATTCTTATAGGGCGCTTGTTTCGCTCCTGATACGACCCAGGCAGATTATTGTGGTGATCCTAAACCTGATCGTGATCTTACTCAATGCTTTAATTATAGACCGATTTCGTTATTAAACGTCGACCTGAAAATCTATGCTAAAATCTTAGCTACTCGGCTAGCTCCTTTGCTTTCTTATCTGATACATCCTGATCAAGTCGGGTTTATACCAGGACATCAGGCATCTGATAATACTAGAAGGGCAATTAATCTGATACACTCTATCCATAAACAGAAACTTCCCTCTCTAATTTTAGCACTCGATGCGGAGAAGGCCTTTGACCGCATCTCCTGGCCATTTGTCTTTGCTTCTCAGGCAAATTCTTAGATGGTGTCCTGGCGCTTTACAGTTTCCCCACAGCACGTGTCACAGTAAATAATGTTTACTTCACTAGTTTTGGGATTACTAACGGTACCAGGCAGGGCTGTCTCCTCCCACCCCTAATATTTGCACTCATCATGGAGCCTCTGGCGGCAAGGATTTGTTGTAATAGGACTATCTCTTGAATAACTACAGGCCCCTCTGAACATAAAATCACGCTATATGCCAACAATGTCTTCATTTCTCTCAATGACCCAGCCCAATCTCTTGAATCATGCCTAATGGAACTAAATTTATACTCTCAACACTCGGGTTATAAAATTAATGTTACCAAGACTGAAGTTCTTGATTTCTATATTCCTGCTACGCTCAAACATACCCTAGAAACCCTGCTTCCCTGCACCTGGCATAAAATGAAAATCGAGTATCTCTGAATTGTCACCACTATCACCAGCTGTTTCAGGCAAACCTTCCTCGCCTTTTAGACCGTATCAAGTCTGATTTGCATGACTGGTCCAATTGCTTTATCTCATGGATAGGTAGAATACAGTCTGTTAAGATGAGCGTTCTTCCTCGGCTCTTATATTTATTTATAACCCTTCCGATTTATATTCCTGCTTATGTTTTTAAATTCCTTTAGCATCAAACTTCACACTTTATATGGAACCAAAAACACCCGCGGGTTAGACTTAAATTGTTTCAGCGTCCCTCTAGGGGGGGGGAAGGTCTAGGTATCCCTGACTTTAAATAATATTATTATTCCGCGCAGCTCTCTCATTGTGCTCAGTGGTGTAACTCTGGTGTAAGGAAGGTCTGGGTGGACATTGAAGCCGAGGAGCTGGGTCTAGCCACGGTATCTTCCCTACTATGGCTTCCTAGGCTTCATCGCCCACTCATAGTTACTTCCCACCCTGTAATTTCCCGTTCATTAGCTGTTTGGGATTTAATCAATAGACGTTTTAAGCTTGCCCGGGGTCCATCCCCTTTGATACCATTATTTCATAACCCTGCCTTCCCCCAGGTTTATGTAAATCCTCCTTTACTGCTTGGTTATCGGGTAATATTTATTATTGAAATTATATCACCATCGATTACTAATTTTCACCAATTTTCTGAAATTCAAGAAAAGGCGGCTTTCTTTAGATTTTAGTTTTGAGAAAATTAGGCACTTCCATTCATCCATCTGACTGGCAGACCTTTAACCTCTTTTGAGTATTTATGTTGGCAACGCCCCTCTACCAGGGGTCTAATCTCCTCTATCTATTCTTTATTGAGTGAAGTAGTAAGTCCTAACTGGGATAATTTGCAACGTGTATATAAGGCGCAAAACAGAGGTTCCTTATGGGATACTGGAGACCGAGATAAAAGGGACTGCACAAGCTGCAGGATATTAACACCCTCCTTGGATACATCCACGCTGTCTGCACTTAAAAGTGATACTGTGTTATCCCTATCCGCTTTACACATCGGGCCACTGGACATCAGGACTGCATAGGTTGCAGAAATACTGATCCACTTGGACCTAACCCGCAGGATTTGCACTAGAGAGTGGTACTGGTAACTATACGGGACTTTACACCATCAGCACATGCTTGAATTACCTATGTGGGAGATATACCTCTGATTAAGGATTTATACTGCACTCCAGATATTCAATTATATTGTTATATATATCTGCATATATACCATTATTTTATATTGTAATATTTTAACGTTTATTTTTGCATATGCCTATTAAATTGTGCTATTTATGAGGATTCTCACACGACTCTATGTTTATAAATTTCTATATTCAGCTATTTCCCAATTTTAATTTATATTGTAAACATTGATCACACGTGCGCCGTAGTATCTCTATATATTGGTTTGAAGTCCTAACTGGGACTCTCATGAATTTGCATGGGAACGAGATTTGGGACACTCCATAGATGATGAGGATTGGACGGAAATTTGGGACGTCAAAATCAAGGAACGTATTTATAAATTATATCGATGGTATTATGTACCCTCTCAACTAAAAGTAATGTTTCCTGATGTTTCGGATGGGTGCTGGAGGGGTTGTCGGGATGAGTGTACCTATTTACACATATGGTGGTCCTGTCCAAAAATAGCTGGTTCATGGCAGGAGGCTGTCTGTCTCCTCTCGCACCTATTTTAGACAAATATCTCTTCTGATCCTAAACATTTCCTTCTTCCCTTGAATCTTCCCACCCTCTCCAGGCATCAAAATAAGTTGTTTCGACACATTGTATCTGATATGGCCTGCCACATAGCAGATGACTGGAAAAGTCCCACTCCTTCTCCTATGCAGGCAATTTTAACACACATTTGGTATGTCTATAAAATGGAATATATGACTGCTATACTAAATCATACCTCAAAGTCCTTTGACAAAATATGGTCCCCTTGGCTGACGTACCCCAAAACATTTCCTCTCCATTCAATACTTAATTTTTTTAATTTAATTTCGTTTGCGGGTTTTTTTCTTTTCCACACCCCACCCCCATCTTTACTTACCTCCTCCCTCTTCTATTGTTTTTTTCCCTGTTCTTTACTTTTTTTTTGTTACATTTTCCTATCCTTGACGGCTTGCCACACCGTTGCTGCGAGATAATTTTCTGGCTTTTATATTTTTTTTTATAAAGAAAATGAATCACTGTATTGTTTGAATTGTTTCAGACTTTATAACATAAGTATATTATGTGCTGTTTGCATTTTAGAATTTTTGTTTGTATTATTTTATTGTGCTTCGCTCAATAAAAAGAGTTTAAAAATAAAAAAGGATCAGCAGCCCAGCAGTTTGCATGCATGTTGGAGCCACAATTTGTGCTCATCACTGTATGAGCCACCTAGTGTTTCCATAGTTTTTAACAGTATCTGTGACAGCTATATTTAGGCAAACAATCATTGTGGTTTATTGTGTTTAGATGTTACTAAGTGAAATATAGATTAATATACTATTTTAAGGAAATCTAATAAAACTATTTATACTGTAATTAATGTGCAAAGTTTTTTTTGTCCATGTTAGTGAATTGTGAATGCTGCTAAAACATCTTAAAATTCTAAAAGTTTTTGAATTAAGCAATTAATATTTTTTCACAGAAAAATGTACAGATCTCAAAAAATGTTGAATATAGGAATTCTGTCAACATTATTAGTAATTCTAAAATAAGCCCTGAAAAATGCACCTGGTATTATTTCAACCTATGCCGCTTCCAGTCCTAATACCGGAGTCACTGAGTTATGTTAGCACTTAACACTGTTTACACTTTGATTTTCTGTTGATTTAGTGAATAAGCCTGTTTGAGTTTAAATGTAAATACATAAAAGCATTAGTCTTTATCATATTTCTTGTCCTCATTTGTTGTTTTAGTGAATATTTTTTTTAATAAAGTGCCTTTTTTAAATTGAATCAACAGTGCCATCTTGTGGTTTTGTGGAATATTACAAGCAGTACCTTTTTACCCCTTATGATAAAGGTGGTGGCACTCAGGGAAAAAAGATGCCAGTACTCACCTAAAGTTGCAAGAGATATAGCTCCTGATTCTTAGTCGGGCGCAGACACGGCCTTCCTTGCGAATTGTCCCGCAGCTGTAATACCGCTACAAAGCCCTTCCCTGGTGTACATCCGTGCAAGGACTGTGACACACACTCATAGCACCTATAGACGCACAATCGATCACACAATGAAAACTTGCATCAGCCCTCTGGTATGTGCAGTTTCTCTGTATGGTCCCTTCAGCGTCACATCTCCAACACTCCCATAAGATGCAACAGCTCTCTGCATCTACACAAGAAAAAAAAATTGCAGATGCACTATGCCATCATTATTCAAACTTAAATGTATATTGTAATTATATATCAGAGGTAGTTTGCATATCATTGGCCAATGATACGGGCCTGCCCACTAGTGTCAAGGTCACCTCGTCGAGTAGGTCCCTAACACTGTGGGGTTCGCATCTGGGGCACAGGGCACCCCAAGAGACAGCCCAGCCAAAGACCTCCCCAGAGCATCACACACAAATAAGAGTGACAGTGAAGAATCCTATGGGGGCTGCTTTGTGGTTGGAAATGGAGGGTTCAGAGATATCTGCTGCTGTCCCTTCTTCTTAAATCTCGGGATACTTAATATTTGTGGGTAACCAAAAATTACTGTTTTCTGAGGATATCCGGCAAATATTGATTAATAAATATGCTCCTAAATACTGTACAGAGGTCACTGTAATGCTCCATATATTTTATTGAGGTCACTAGAATAGTTTGCAATGAATATTAGTTAGACAGGGCATTGTATTTGATCTTGAACATTTTCCCTATTTCATAGGATATGCAAAGCCATGCCCGTATTTTACAAACCACATCTGTATAATGTGCATACTGTATATGTGATGTCATATGCTGCTGATGTATAACAATCCCTCATGACTCTCTGTGTAGCCTACATGTTTCTTTGATGGTATCTGTATGGGCTGTATGAGAGCACCCAGGGTCAGATTAACAATCATGCAGATGGAGCTCCAGGACTTCACATAAAAGTAATCCCATCATCATGACAGTGTGATGATGACCGGCCGGCCAGATGGCCACACGGTCGGCCGTGAATTATGCTCTTTCTTCTATATCTATTTTCCTCACAAAATTATGCAATTTTTCTACTTTTACTTCTGTATGGAGACATTGGGGCCATCGAGAGCTCTGATGGGCCCTAGTACTGGGGGGGTGTGGCCAAATCAAGGATGCACCCTTCCCAAAAAACTAACCAAATAGTGCTCGGCACAGGGGCGGCTCCAGGGCGGAGGGGTGGTCCAGGGGCCTACCTGTAACAATACTCCTCTCTGCTCACTACCACTGTGGCTGCATTTGTACAGCAGTATAGCTGCAACAGTACATCGGCCAGTGAAAGAGAGGAGACTACTGAAAGAAAATTTAAATCAGGCGCTAATGTGTATAGGTGTCCAACCTCAATAAAAACTGTACAAACACATCTAAACCTACTGCTTCCCTCAAAAAATGGGGGTCTGACCCCCCACACAGATACCAAACAACTAGAGGAAGCGCTGGTGTTAGGTGATAAATTACAATCAATATTACATAATGAATCCAGCAACCAATAATAAAATCATCAACATATAAGGAGCACCAGACAGTGTTATTGGTTAAAATTAGTGAATGTCAGTAATAAATATAACATGCTGTCTGTGAATGAACTCTTAAATAATAATAAAACGTAAAAGTAACCAGAGAACACTGAGGTTAGTTGTCAACATGAGAGCTGTTGTTATTAAGCAATAAATGTCACTTGTATGAAGCAGGCAGCCAGGATCAGGGCCGGCAACAGAAATTTTGGGGCCCTGTACACTGAAATCTTGGGGCCCCACCCGACCTTCCCCACCACCTTCGACTCCCGCACCAAGTCCACCTAAAACTTTGCAATGTGCATGTTGGGGTATTATCAACCCCAAGCAATAGTGTCCAACTTTCAAATACACTTGCCGTCCAAACCTGCTGCATTTATTATATTTAAGGAAAGGCACTGGGACACTGTGTACTGCTGACTGAGTGCCATACACACACACACACACACACACACACAGATATATAAGAAAAAGTACAGAAGAGGGCACTCCATAGTGCATAAAACAGTTTATTTTAAAACACACAGTACTGGTCATCAAGGAATAACATCAGTATGTGCGTACCACAAAAGATGACTCAGTGGATTCTGTGGACTGGTTACCACATGGTATAAGTGTAGATCCTCATCCAGGCAATACTCCACACATATATATATGTGTGTGTGTGCTGAATTTTATGGTGAAGAAAAGCGCCTTCAGTGTGCAAAAAAGTATATACAATACCAAGTTATTTAGGGAAGAAAACATCTATTCAAAATGTTCCTAGGGGATCCGTGTTGTTACTGTTGCAAAATTCTGTGGAATCTTCATACGATATCTCCTCAGAGTATATCCCACAAGAAAACCAATGTATAAACAAAAGAAACATATAGGGGTATATACAATTACCCGCGGGACTTCTCCCGCGAGTAATTGGGGCTCGAAAGTCCCGCGGCGTGGGGTTAAGCTATTCAATAAAATAGCTTTTTCCCCACGCCGGTAAATGTGCCCTCGCTCGCGGGAACACACTGTTTCTGCGAGAAGTGCGGAAACAGTGTGTTTTTCTGACGCGCGCGAGGCCGACAAGGGCGGCTTCGTGCAGTTGTTACCTCGCACCTACATGAGGTACGAGGTAAAGCACGACAGCGGGGGACTCGCGCGCGGGGTCTCGTGGACACCCGCGTATGGAGTCCCCATTAATTGACTCACCACCAGCGCAACAATTAGTCGCGGGGTAAACCCCGCGGCTAATTGTATATACCCCATAGTGTAATACTGGTAATTATGTATAAGTGCTCACACACAGAAAACGTGTAACCAATCTATTTGTGAACAGCACTCCAATCGTGCTCAAGAATACAAAGCTCCAGCACCTTAGATATAAATGCCTCGTACCAAATATAAAAGGTTAAGTGCCATTAAAAGACATCCGCCTCTGATCCCGTTCAATCCAGAGAATGTTCAGATGGAATATGGGAACACAGAAAACAAAACATCTAAACGCGTAGTATGTTTAAACAGACATACATTTTAGTTAAAAATACAACAAAGACTTGTACAATATGCAAATAAAAAGTCAACTTATCTGTCCACTAGTTTTGGGGGTGACCACAGAAGGTCCAAGTACAGCTCAACGCGTTTTGTCCCTCTTTGATTTTTTGGGGGACTTCCTCAGGAGCATGACGAAATGAAGAGGCCACAATTCAGTCTGGGTAAGCTTATCTCAATGTTTTTCCACAAGTATACATGAATGAGTCCACCATAGGATTATTCATACATTATTAATGGAACTCCAACAACATACATATGATAAAAACAGAAACACATACATTATAGTGCAATAAAGTTTGTACATAAGGGCCAGTGGCGTCTCTCCCCGCGGTGACACCCGGTGCGGGAAGAGACGCTATGCGCGCGGCACCTGACAAAAGGGGGCGTGACCTTTGGGAGGGGCGTGACAATAGGCGAGGGGCGTGACATCACGGCCCTGGTCTTCAAGGAAGGGGCGTGACACTGAGCGAGGGGCGTGGTCCCGCGGCCCGGGCCCGGCCCGTGGTAACCAAAATCAATGAATGGCGTGGTGACGGTGGGGGATGCAGGAGGCGCGGGCATGTGCGGTGCTGGCTCCCTCACTGACAGGAACCGAGTGCTGCACTTAATACTAAAGTGCAGCACCCGGCTCCTGTCACTGAGGGGGAGCCTGCACCTTGGTGTCACCCCTCGGCGGGTGACACCCGGGTGCGGGCCGCACCCCCTGCACCCCCCTTGTGACGCCACTGATAAGGGCACAAATAAATATATATAAAATGCCCGTACATTCAAGGAATAAAAAAAGGCTTATCTGAATATGAATGTCTAGTAGTAGCCAACGCGTTTCATCTAGATGGTTTATGTCCCATCTCCTGGACTTCCTCAGGGGTAATGAATTCAGTGGACTTTCCTTCCATATGTATACTGTATATATGGATATGTTAATTTAATTTCCATTTTATCCCATTATTTGATTATGCCCCTTTGTTTAGGATCATGGACATAACTACCATAGGTGCAAGTGGTGCAGCTGCTATGGGGACCAGAGCTGAGGGCCCATCTTCCTTGTCAAAGTTACATGTGTTATATACATATTTCCCCCTTGGGTGGTACATCAGGGCCCTTACAAACTTTTGCTATGGGGCCTTTAAATACCTAGTTACACCTTGACCAGGATGTATAGCACAAAAGACAATAGCTATATGCCGGTCTTAGGAACAACATAGTCCTGTAGTAAGTAGATTGGTCACAATGCACAAGCAGCCATATGCTGACAACCTTAGGCCAGAATCAAGGGGTGCAAAATAGGTATTAATCAGGGTGCATGTGGGCAGTCAAAACTCTTACCTCCTATGTGGAAACACGGGGCTGGTGCATAACAATGGCGCTGTAATCTGCTCCATCTAAGAGTGACAATATCCCCACCTGTTGCTCATTAGCACCTGATAGTATGTGGCTGCTCCCTACGTCCTAGCCAGTGATGGTAAGGCAGTTTACTGTGGGGCACAGTGGCTTTGTGCTTGGCTACTCTCAGTGGTTCAGCAGATCAAAGTCCTGGATGGTGTGGACAGAGCACACATTGTATTCCGGTGCTTCTCAGTGCCCCAGTGTCTGAGTAAGCAGAGATGAGATGCAATACATTACTTCCTAGTTCCCAGCAACAGTCACCTAAAGCATTTCTCGACCAGTAAGCAGGGTTGTTTTATCAGAGGTATCTCAGTGACAGCAGTCTCCTCTCTCTCACTGCCAAATGTCTCTCACAATACAGTAGTAGTGGGCAGAAAGGAGAAATTTTCTGGTGGGGAAGTCGCTTACCTGGGCTACTGCCGGGCGCCTCCAACTGGCCCGGGTAAGCATTACTCACCCATCTCTCTCAGGACCCCTGGATAGTGCAAGGGGTGGATCACACTTTTTTTAATGTTTTTTTTTTCAACATTTTTAAGGTTAGGGTTTGGGTGATGGTTATAGATTAGGGTTAGGCAACTTGGGGGAGGGTTAGGCACTACAGAGAGTGTTAAGGTAGGGTCAGGTTTAGGCATTAGGGGCACTAGGGGGAGGTTTAGGATTGGGGTTAAAAAAAAATACGTAAAACATTTTTGTGTCGACCTTTTGCACTGTCAACATTTTGTCAGACAATCTTTTATCCCTGTCGACCTATTGACTGTCAACTTTTTATTGTTGAGCTTTCATACCACACCCACCATTTTCTTGGTTCCAGGTTTTGAAGATGTGTACCGCAGAACACCACCCAAAAAAAACATAATTTTTGGGGTAAAAATTAAAAAAGTGGGGGGGACAAGGAAAACACTAGCGAAACAGGTTTCTTGGAGGGGGCTGTATGGATGGGGCAGGTGTTTTTAGGATTGCAGGTGCATGCAGCAAGTGGATTTTTCACATTTTTAAAAGTGTACTTTAGAGACACAAAAATATGCTAGCACCCATTTTCAAGTACCCCAAATTTGACTGGACTATTTATTTTCACCAAAAAAATACTGTTTTATATTATTCTTCACCACTTTTACAAGTATGTAGCGAAAACAGGCAAATGTGGCAGAAAGTACAACAGGCGAAAAGTCCGGGACTTTTCGCGGCTAGTTGAATACGGCCCTGATGGAATTTGGTAGCAGGAACATGGGATCTCATTTAACTGTCTAAAACCACGTGCATTGATGGTGGATATTGGATGCAGATCTAATGCTAGCATAGTTGTCATGGCTTAAGTGATCCAATGTGCAACTGGATGGCAGCTTTCATACTTGCTTCCTCTTGCAAAGGATTATTTCACAGTCAATTTTTGTTTATATTTTGTCTTCTTGGTCCCCTTCTGGGATGAAGATTTATCCCCAGCAGCCCTAGAGTGCAAGGATTCTTCTGGGGAATCCTGGATCAGGGCAGAGTTAGTTAACCTTCGCAAATTGGATGCAGGAGGACTACCACCATTTATGAGGAGAATGATGATGAAGGTGTTGGCAGTGAAGATTGCATGAGCTGGGATCTAGCTGAGAGCTGGGAGCTAGCTGATGCTAGACTGCTTGTTATTATTTTAACTGATTTTTCAGCTTTTTCCAAATACTTTGTATGAACTTGTTACAAATGATGTAACAGGGAGGAGGTTCTGAGATGGTTCATGTCCCTACTTCTACTTACTCTGGCATCACAAATTGTACAGATGGCTTGACAAATGTTGTCAGGATTTGGGTAAAAATAATTCCACACAAAAGAGGTGGCTGACTTTGGTCTTTTGCCCAGGCTTTCTTTTTATCATGGTCAAGAACTGCTGCCACTGGTGGCTGGCTTCCTTTGACATAAACATAATTCTCATTATCAACATCCTCATCAACATCAGATACACAAATATACTCCTTATACCACTTATCCCGTTGCACTTACACAGTAGCATCCTCAATTTCTATGTCACCATCTTATGCTGCTCATCCCCACATTTGCAGAAAGTACAGAAATGGTGGAATGAGGCTTCTCTAAGAGTACAGAGTCACACATTCTCATGGCTTTGTGAAGACTGTGAACACACAGTTTGCTTAGCCTTAGTTTTGTTTTGGTGGACTAATTTGCCTAATTTGTAAGCTTAGAATAAGAGTTGCATGTGAGGCTTCAAAAGATGCCTGGCTATGTTTGGCCCAGGCTTCTGAAATAGTTATTCTAGTGCATGAGACATCAGTAAAAGGTCCACCACTCACAAAAGGTGGCCGTGGTCTGAGCCTTAACTTGCCGCTGTTAGTGGTGTATGGAATGTTGTAAATTTTATGTTTTTCAGCAGTAATTTTTCCCTTTATATTATGTTAATATTATGTTATTATGATATAATATGTCATATTATTATTATGTTAATATTTTCTTTAACATTGTGAAATGTTGTTTAGATTTCATGTGCCCTTTCTTAAATTTTATTTTCCCTGGACCACATTTAGTAGATGTTGAAGTACTACCATGAATGCTGGCAGCAGCCGCAGCACTAGCACTGGGTTGCTGCTCCTGCTCTTCTATCAACTGATCCATATCGACTCTTAGTATAAGGGTGGCACCCTAATTACATTATATTTTTTAACACACAAGTTCTCTTTTACATATTTTTAACAGTGCCTGAAGGTCCTGAACACACAACAAACTGCCTCAGAGCACCCTAGAATAAGCCATGTGGCACCCTAATAATGGCATTATATTTTTATAACACACAAGTTTCCTATTACATTTTTTAGCAGTGCCTGAGCACACAGCAAATTACCTCACAGCTCCCCTAGTATAAGCCAGGTGGCACTAATAATAACATTGTATTTTAGTTCCCCAGTAGGCTTTTTTTTTATTGTAGTAACAAACAGTGCTGCAGTCCACTCCTATGGTGTTATTTTTGTGCCTCACAGTGCTACAGAGGAGCATAGTGCCCATTTAACACAGTGCTCCTAATAAAATAAAATTGCAGAAAAATTGCCCCAGTGGGCATTTTTTTTAGTTACAAACACAGTGTTGCAGTCCACTCCTATGGCTTTTTTTTGTGCCTCATAGAGCATATTTGCCAACTCTCCCTGATTGTCAGCGAGACTGATATGATATCAATTTCCCTGACTCCCTGAAGAGTCCAACAATTTCCGATTGCACCTTACACCTATTATGAAGCTGTTATATAAAAAAACAGATATATACATTCAAAAGGGACCATTCATATAATTTCCCTGCATTGGCTACAAGGCACAATGATCCCTATGGCTACATGTATTTTATGAAAAGTATCAGTATGTTTTCATCAACAAGTAGATCTCACTAACTGCTTTGGGGCTTATTTACATGTAGCATGTTATTTTATGACACGCCCCTCAGATGTAACAGTACACGTCCACTTTGATGCGCGCTCATAGGTTTTGCTTTCACAGTCTCCCTGAAATGCTCTTTCAAAAGTAGGCAAGTATGTCACAGAGTGCTGCAGCCAGCCCACAGTGCCTCTGCCTTTAACAGTGCTACTAAATGGGTTGTGTTTTTGTATACAAAGTGCCCCTATACCCACACCCCCTCCCTCCGGCCCCCAGTGTGAAATGGCGCCCAATCATGTGGAGGGACTTTGATATGCAATCCAAAACAGATACAAACAAGGCAGAAAGACCCGAGCCCAGGCTCGCCTTGACTCGGAAGCCCAAAGTTCAGGTGTGTTCGTATCTGAACATCTCTAATTTTAAGAGAGCTATTTAAGAATGTTCCAATATCAAACAAATGCAATTAGGGCTATTTATGTTAACATTACCTTATTGGGTAGAGAAATAATTAACCGGTAACCACAGCCACAAAAGTAGCACCAGCACCAGTTTAAGCCCCTCACCTGTACCAATGCACACCCTCCTCTACACAGCCTCCTAAAAGACAATGTTAAGCATTACAATCATGAGTGGAAAAAAATTTGTTTGTACATTTTACACACATATTAATTGTTTTATTATTTTTCATGGCTATTGAAGGCATTTCTTGATGCTTCATAATATGCTGTAAGTTTTTTCCATCACTGGTATATTGGTCAAATAGTGTGTGGCCAAAATACAGTTACTGTACATAGGTATAAAACATTTGACCACACATGTGAAAACAATTGACTCACCCCCTAAATTTAATAAATTGTAACTTGACATTTAAAGTAAGAGGCTTACGACATTGTAATACAGTATTGTTCTGTAAGTGACGTCCTGTTGAACATGTCAGGCTGAAAAAAATAATGAACATCTATATAACTGAACAGCGCTGTATTAGCGGAACACCATAAAGCAAGCCAATATGTATTGGACTGTACTATTTCAAAGGTCTGGACAAATGGCAACATACATTACATAATATGCAGCACAAAGAGAGAGAAGCTAAAAGTCAGGTAGTTTACCATGTTTGAGACACAAACATTCTAGGCTGATGGGTTTGTTCATTTTCAAAACACATACTGCAGGCAACAAATGTAGATGAGAAAAAGGGAAATTGACGTTACTTGAGCAATGTATGGTGTTTAGTAGTGCAAAGGGTTCTGGCTTTAAACAGCTTTTCACACCTCCCAACCAGGGCCGGCAACAGAAATCTTGGGGCCTGTTACACAGATATCTCTGGGCCCCCCCTCCTCGACCCGAATCCCATGGCGGTGCCAGCAGTGACAGCCAGGGCCATGCTGCATTCGGCAGCATGGCCCCCGCTAACTATATCGCCCATTGGACCAGCATGCAGGGCCAACGGAGGATGTCACTGATGATGCGTTGGAGCACGCTTCGTCAGCAACATACAGAAACATATAAGTATAAATATACATATATATATATATACACACACACACACATATATAGAAAGATATTTACATATATATATATATATATATATATATATATATAGGTCTAATATATATATATATATATATATATATATATATATATATATATATATATATGAAAGATTGAGCTGCCTATATGTGTAATTAGGGGGGCACACTTAATCTTAATAAAATGAACACTGTCTGTCACTTACCCTAACATCCGTTGGGGCAGACAGTGCACTGTGGCGGACGGTGCAGCCCATTGCTACAGCCGATGATTAATTTCTGGTTGCTGGCTCCTCCTGGACTCCATGCTAAACCCACTCCTCGGTGGGTGAAGGGGATCTAGCTGTTACCGTGGTGGATGTCAATGGTGAAAATGGGAAAAAATAGGGAGAGCGCTGGGCAATGATTTTATATTTATTATCATTATTATTATTAAATAAAACAGAAATTGTAATCAATGAATACACATACAATGAATGACACAACAATTGTAAAAAAGTTATTTTAAAATGGGAATTCCTAAGCCTAGGATCAACCGGATCAATAGTGTAGAAAATTCAGATAAATATGGAGCTCCTTGTGAAGTCAATAAAGATCTATTAGTGCAAGAGGCATAACACAGCAGTTGTTAGTGCATGCAGAGCTGTAGAACAAAAAGCATCTCATATGTTAGTACATCCACGTGCTGTGGGAAAGCTTATAGGAAAAGCTGCAAATGCACAATAAGCAAAAGTCCCGTACATACAGTCAAACCCAGCAAGAAAATTATTAATAAAGGTTCATTTATCCAATCAGTGGGCTTGGTGGGAAGTGGAGTTAAAAAACAATACACATCTCTGTGATGAGATCCAAATAACACCAGTGTGTTGTGTACTGAATGCCGGCGTCCCGGTCAATCAGTACTTGAACAAGTACCTGTATTGGCAATAATCGGCAGTGAGCGTGGCTCTCTGTAGCTTGGTAGAGGAGAGCCACATGTTGGAATGAAGTGTTCCTGGTGGAGAGCCTGAAACGCTGGAGGGTATAAGACAAAGCAACGTCTCCGTCAATGGTAAGGTGGAGCGGGATCGCTGTGTCAAGGGGGCGTGACCAAACGGAAGCTGTCTCAGTCCGGAGATGTAGATGGAGGCCAGAGAGATGGGCCAGTGCAGCGCAGCTTCATGGGTATGACGCCGTGCATTATGCGCAAGCATCAGACCTCCGCCGGCCACACTCAGTACAAGTGAGTGAGATGAGGGCCGGGGCCGGGTGATGGAGTTACACTTTGGAGGGGGGAGCAACAATGGGCAATAAAGTTACAGTTTTACGTGGCAGGGAGGTGCTTTGTACTCCTGAGCTCTTGGGGCCCCTCAGAATCTCAGGGCCCAGCACAGGTGTGCCCCTAGTACCCCCCTGTTGCCAGGCCTGCTCCCAATAGGAGACATTCCAGGAGGGATAAATGTTCTGCACCTTGCGTCCATCTTAAGTTTTGCTGGACATCACCTGTGGTGAAACACCTTGGTAATTTGTTCCATACTGGAACTGGTCAGGTTTGGAGGTTTTTGTTTTGCAGATGCTCTGTACCTTTCACAACATAATAAAACACATTTTTAGTGAAGGTTCAAGTACCAAGGTTGTGTAATATGCTTACAAAGTAAATAGCTGGCAATCACTGAAGCCCTAACCTGCCTTCCACTTTCTGTGGTCACAGTGTAGCCAGATGTAACCACTGTCTATTGCATAATCTGGTTGGGGAAGTTGTTGCAAGCATATCTTTTTGCAAAAAAACATCAACTTAGCATGTTGAATATTTTACCAAACGAATACAGCAAAATCCCACCAGACTTATCAAGACAGCAGAACCTAGATTTAATAGCCCAAATTTACATTCTGGACAAAATGTAATAGGGTGCGAGTTTTGTAAATGTGCAAGAATAGTGCTATACTCATACATTTTTGGAACTCACCCTATGTAATAGGGTGCGAGAACATGCAGAATTGCATGTTTCTACTTCAGGGTCCATAGGGGGTCCACAGGGTTGACCTTGGGGTATAGGTTGGGAACCAAATCCAGGCTCCACGCAGTTAAAGCTTTCAGCTCCCAGGATGCACTGGGTCCGCTCTCCCTATAACCCTACCCCCAAGCCAGAGGCACCTCAGTTTTAGTTGGTGCCCAGCCGGAGTCAGGTCACCTTTGGTGCAGGGGGGCTGCTTAGCAGACACTAAGCTTAAATTTTATTTTAAGAGTTTTAATTTATTTTATTATTTTTTACTACTCTTCAGAGCAGCAGCATCAGACTGTTCATTGGACGTCCAAGCTGCCGCTCATACACCCCGCCGGCGCTGCGACGCCAGTACAGATCTGGGGATTGCAGTGGGACCCCAGAGTCTGTACTAGGCAGACTCTGGAGGATTCCCTGGGCTGCTGCCGGATCGACGAGGACAGGTAAGTCGTGTGGTCACCACTTGCGGTGACCCGCGTGTGCAGGCAGCCTTATGCCTCCATTCTCTGGGGACAGACCGGAGGAACTAGCGGTGAAGATGAAGGTACTGTCTTGCTGGTGGCTCCAGATTGACCCAGACGTCACTGATACTTAGATTTTTGGAGTCTCTCCATCGACACTCCGTTCCTGCTGCCTCAATATCTGGACCTGTTGACTCAGGGTCCTTGCCTTTCCCTGGACCTGGATCGTTTGAATTTGACTGCGTCCCTACTGTGATCCTAAGGCTTCTCGGTTCTGTCATCATCGGGATGTTTAGAGCGTGTAGGCCAGCTTTTGCTGGAATCTACCTCTGAATGTGGTATACATAATTCTTATGGTATCGTACCTGTAGCTACGATCCTCAGGTGTGTAGGATTTCCAGAAGTTCTGGCATTACTTCCAGCTGGCTTCGGTCTAGCCCTCCGCCTGGTCTCCCTGAAAGTGTGGGTCTCTACACTGTAAGGATGGTTCAGATGTGGAATTGCTCTGCTCTCAGGTATCCAGATCCTCCTTTAAGGGTGTTTTCTGGATTTTACCTCCCTTTATCCCCCCTAGGGGCTCCTTGGGATTTGGAAGTGGCTTTTCGTGCCTGCCTGGGGCCTTCATGTGAACCACTGGTTTGGATAGCCCTTAAATGGTTTATGACTTAGACTCTCTTTCTTATGGCATTTTCATCTGCCAGGAGAGTGTCAGAATTGGAAGCGTTCTCATGGGGCTCCCTCTTCTGGATATTTCACCACCTAAAGTGGTGTTTGAGTTCCATATTATTCAGGAACTTATTGTACCGACTTTCAGTCTCCAGTCCTATCGGCTGGCGTGGCCTCATTGACTATGGTCTGGTCTCTCAGGATTTAAGTGGTTCATTCAAATTCCTTAAGGAAATCTGACTCCTTATTTATGGTCTATGGATTTCTGGATTTCACAGGAAAGGATGGCCGGCCAATAATCAGATATTGGCTGGATGGCTTTGTATGCTTATCTCAGGGGCCTGAACATAGGAAGGCCTTTCTGTTTCTGTTGATGCTTATTCTACTTGGGCTGTGGGCCCCTCATGGGCGGCTCACTGTGGCGCCTTAGCTGTTCTGCCTTGCAAGGTGGCCACGTGGTCTTCTGTCTAGACCTTTGTAAATTCTATGCATTGGTTTCCTTTGCCTCTCAGGATGCTTCCTTTGGGCAACGGATTCTCCTCTCAGCACAGCAGCGTCCCCACCCTTATAAGGACTGCTTTGGGACATCCCCAAGGTCAACCCTTTTGGACCCCCTATGGACCCTGAAGTAGAAAGCAAGAGATATGGTAAGAACTTACATTTGTTATCTCTGTTTCTACAATGTCCATAGGGTCCACAGGGCGCCTGCCCTGACACACCTGGCTTCATATGGGCTGTGTTACTGGTCACTGGTTTCCCATATCCTTCTCTGTGAGTATGGTTATTGAGTGTTCCAGTCTTCTCTCTTTCTTTCCTCCTCCGGCCTTTGGGTACTTACAAACTGAGGTGCTTCTGGATTGGGGGCAGGGTTATAGGGAGAGTGGACCCAATGCATCCTGGGAGTTGAAAGCTTTAACTGCGTGGTGCCCGGATTTGGTTCCCGACCTATACCCCAAGGTCAACCCTGTGGACCCTTGGACTTTGTAGAAACAGAGATAACAAAGGTAAGTTCTTACCATATCTCTTGTTTTCTCACACTCCCACAATTTGCACTACTGAAACTCGCATCCAGATGTTTTCCCATGGAAAATATGCAACTCGGCCAATGTAACAGTGTGAGCTTTTAACTTGCACAATATTGTTTACTTAAAACTCACAAATCAATAGATCTGCTTCAGGCTAGTGATTACAGCCTGAGCAGATGCGAGTTACACAGAGGCATGCACAGATCAGTGAAAGTTGCATTACAAGGTGCGAGTTTACCACCAGTTTTATCTCGCATGCGAGTCAAAATGGTACCTTTTAACTCACACCCTATTACATTTGCGAGTTTAGGGACAAACTCGCACCTTCCAAATGTGCAAGACGGTGCGAGTTTGTCCCACACTAAAAACTCACACCATATTACATTTTGTCCTCTATTACACAACTAGTGGTCTATGTGCATCATTATACTTACGTTCAGCAGGACTATCAGGAAGCAACAATGCAGTTAGTAGCTAGGAGAAACAGTCATAGCCCAAATCCCCTGTAAGGCAAATGCAAAAATGTAGTTAAAGGCTAACATGATATAATTATAGGTGAATAGTGACAATGTAACCATAGTGTATTTACCCAGTAGCCATTCTTCTGCCATTTGTTCCACCTTGAGCCAGGATAGCCCGCCACAAAACTCATGATTCATTGTTTTGCATCACAAACCACTGGTACATTGGTCAAATGCCCATGATGGTGATTTAGGTATATGTGGGCCATAGCCCTAGGTAGTCTCAGCCCAACGTATGTGCAGTCTATAACACCCAGGACATTTGACATGCCTGAGATGCTATAAAAGCTAACCTGACATCCTGCCAGTGTGACTACTGGCTAGGGAAGCAGATAAAAGTGTGGGAAAGGTCTTGAGTGTGGCAAAGACTTGGGCCAGGTAGCGGGAGGAGGTGGCTTGTGATATTCCAACCATCCTCCCCATCACTGAATGAAAGTTCCCAGTAGCAAAAAAGTGCAGAACAAACAGTAGTTTGTGTAGGCCTGATATGGCTCGTGACTATGCAGTGTCTGGCTCAAGCTTAGTTTTAATTAGGTCACACAGGTGCATTTAGTGGTTGCGGTTCAGGCGGGACATCTGGATGACCTTGTCCTCAGACACTGCATTGAGATTTAACTGCCCATAGAAGAACCTAGGCCTAGATAGGCTCTACGGCATCTTTACCAGCTGGTTCCCCTGTTCTGTTTCTTGCTCCTGGGCCCTTTGAGTCAGCTGGTTCAATCCACATGAAACAAGTGCCTCACATGATAGAAAAGCCTGACTGAGCCATGTTTGGAATCATAGAAGCTGAGTTGGGCAGCTTTTATAAGCATCATGATTTATACTGTCCTAATTGAAATGGTATGCACATGTAAACACGCCACTGATTTGGTAGTCTATACATGTATTACATTGTGATTTTGGGGCGAGTTGTGTCCAACACAATTTTTTAACAAATTTGTGATTTGCATTGATGTCAATGTTAATCATACTATGTTTGGTCCGATGGTGATATGCCGTGATTTGGAGTGCAGAGTCGTGTTTGACATGCGAAAACCATGCAAGTTGTTCTTTAGTAAATTCCCAATTTGCAAACTCACGGGTTTATGACTGTGTATTAGTGTATCAATAGTGGCAAAAACTCACAGCTTTATATACATGACTTAATTGACTTTATAATGTTCATAGGCAATTTCTTTGTTTATGTTAACACATTTTGCATTTGTAAAACGTGTAGCAGTAGAGCTGTGCATCTTGTAGATTAATTACTATGAAGGTTTACACGGTCACCACAAACTATATAGAACATAATGATATCATCATTGTCACCAGCAGATTTTTTTTTTTGGATCAATAAAAGACAAGACCCTTATAAGACAGGAAGAAATTGTCTAAATGTTCCGGCGCCTTTGAGGTCAGGACCTCATTGCTGAAGTGACAAGATGTTGGGGACACGGAGACGTATAAAATGATAGGAGCAGGATTGGGACATTGTCTGTGTCATGAAACAGGATGGTAAAAGATTTAATGGAGGAGGACATCAATCAGACTTTATTTTATTGATTACTTTGGGCATTTAAGTAAAAAATAATCAGTAACCTCTGTCCCAGAAGAAAGACTGGAAATAATAGAGGTGAGAAAGTAGAAAAAGGCTGGGAGTCTAGACAAAGTGTCAGTAACAAATCATGCTAGCACCTACCATCACTTTCACCCGCAAACCAGCATGGCGGATGTTGTACGAAGTTAATGTGCAACTTTCTCCTCAAAAAACTTTCATTACTTAAAACACAGTTTCTAGTTTACTTACTGCTGACTTTCCCACACCCTGTTTATAGCTGCAAACGTTTTCATATAGGGACAAATTGATAAATCAGTGCACTTCAGCATGTCATACGCAGCATTGTCTCAACAGATCGCTGAGCATCACAGCCCCTGTCAGGGGCGTATCTATTATGGGTGCAAGGTGTGCTTTGCACACAGGCCCCTGGGTACAGGGGGGCCCACACACTGCACACCCTGCATCCATTTAAAATCTACTTACCTCTCCGTTGGCTCGGCGCTAGCTGCAGAGCTACAGAAATCACCAGGAAAATGGCCACCTGTGATTTCAGTGATTCATGCATGCGGGTGCTATGTTCCCGAAGACCTGTGCATGCGCAATAGAGATGTCTCGGGAACGCGGTGCGGGCGCCAAGTTCCCGGAGACCTGCACATGAGCAGTAGACTCTGGCACAATGCCAGAGTCTACTGCACTACTGGAGAGGAGGGGGCCCGATCGGAGACTGCACATGGACCCCCTTCTCTCTTAAAGCGCCTCTGGTCCCAGTGCATTTGTTTTCTCAGTTTGATTAAATCGTATTTTGAACACTTTAAATTAGGGATGTGTAGGCTCGGATAGATTCGAGTTAACACGCAGAGTTCGGATTTTTCCCTCCAAAAATTGGGTTTCGGAAAGAGGCAAAATGTCATCTCTCATGGACAAACATCATCTTCCATGGACTTGATGATATTTGTCCATGAATGATGACGTTTTGCCTCTTTCTGAGACCCGATTTTTGTAGGGAAAAATGCGAACTCGGCGTGTAAACTCAAATCTATCCGAGCCTGCACATCCCTACTTTAAATAATCCTTAAAAATCAGCCTAAAAAGTCCTGAAAATGAAAACAGATGCTAAAACATGTATGCAAGAGGCAGAGAGGGGTAAACTTTATTGCAAGTTTGCTGAAACTTGGAAAATAGGGACATCTTCAGGGAGATACATTTCCAGTGACAAATCCCTATATGTTGGGCCTGGTAATGTGCAAAATTGGCAATTATGCATTTTGGAAATTATTATTATTTATATTATTATTATTATTATTATCCTTTATTTATATGGCGCCACAAGTGTTCCGCAGCGCCTTACATAGTACATAAAACTAATAAGTGAACAGAAAAAAACAAGTAACTTACAGTACAGTTAAGGACATTATATACATTGCTGAAATAATGATTAAAACACTCAGAATAAGCAGCAGGGAGTTGGCAGTCACATGTTAGGTGCCCTTATGGGGAGTAAGGAGTAGAAGAAAGTGTAAGGAGAAGCACATGAGGGAAGAGGTCCCTGCTCATGAGAGCTTACATTCTAAAGGGGAGGGGCAGACAGACAGGCATGACACAGAAGGGGAAATACTTAAATGTATTGTACTCTGCTCTCTATATGTATAAAACCTCTATTGTTCTTTTGTTTTATCTTACTGGGCACTGCTACAGTAGTGCTACATGACAGCTAGTAGGCAGCTGCCGAGGTGGTAAGCTACAAATATCACAAATCAACTAAAGATGAAAAAAGGCAAACAATGAATGAGAATATAATGTTAGAGTGTTAACAGACACATTAGGAAGTTTATCATATGTATATACAATACTGTGCAAAAGTGTTAGGCAGGTGTGGAAAAAATGCTGCAAAGTATGAATGCTTTCAAAAATAGAAGTGGTAATAGTTTTTATCAATTAACAAAATGGAAAGTGAATGAACCGAAGAGAAATCTAAATCAATTCAATACTTGGTGTGACCACCCTTTGCCTTCAAACAGCATCAATTCTTCTACACTTGTACAAAGTCAGAGATTTTGTAGGATTATAGTGAGGTGTATGATTAACCAATTGTACAAAACAGGTGATAATGATCATCATTTTCATATGTAGGTTGAACACAGTCATTAACTGAAACAGCTTTGTAGGAGGCTTAAAACTGGGTGAGGAATAGCCAAACTCTGCTACAAAGGTGAGGTTGTGGAAGACCGTTTCATGTCACAGGTCATACACCATGGCAAGACTGAGCACAACAAGATACAAGATAGTTATACTGCATCAGCAAGTCGGCCAAGGAAACAGTGCATCAGATGAAAGACACATTATGCCTACTTCCCTTCGAAATCGAAAGATGTCCAGCAGTGCCATCAGCTCAGAACTGCGTGTGGCCCCTGTTTTGGAAGCATGTCCAGCCTAGGAGATCTAGGGGGTGGAGCGGGGGTGCATGCGTTTATATATATATGCAGCTAAGGTGCAGCACTCCCTTATAAAAAAACACACAGACCACCAGGGAAATAACCTTCATTTCCCTGGTGGTCTGTGTGTTTTTTTTTATAAGGGAGTGCTGCACCTTAGCTGCATATTTAATTCTTTTTGTGCGGGCACCCCTGCAGGATATGTATCGTTTTTTGGAGTGCCGGACCTCTTGAACTGTATAGTATATATATATATATATATATATATATATAATTAAAAATCTCCATAGATGCGGCACTCTATGCTGGCAAAAAACACACTGTAGTGCGGGCTGTGGTATCAACGTCTCAATGCCTATAATGCTGGCATTTTCATCAGGATGTCCTGATGAAAATGCCAGAATTATAGACATTGAAACATTTTTGCAAGCGTGGAGTGCCGCATCTATGGGGATTTTCTATGATTGATCATGTATAGGCGACCAGCTAAGTAATGTATTACAAGGAGTGCTGGACTATTTGTGTGCCTAGTATATATTTATATATATATATATATATATATATATATATATATATATTCATTGGTCTTTTTCTTTGTCTGTCCGGTCATGCATTCGGACACCCCTGCACCAATTGTGATGAAACCAGTTGGATCCTGGCCAGGTTTTAGGAGGGTTAGGGTCCTGGTCAGACCTCTCGTTGGTGTATACTGGCCAAAACTTGCTCTGAGCCTTCCCCTGGATGGATTTGGATGAAAATTTCACAGAGTGGTAACATTGGATCCCAGAAGACATATTAGGGGGTTGAGGTCCCGGTCGGACCTCCTGTTGGTGTACGCTGGGCAGATCTTTGACCCAGGGAGCCTGTTCTGGGCTTCCACCGGATGGATTTGGATGAAAACTTCACAGAGGAGTGGCAGTTGGTCTGGAATGCCTAACTTAATAACTTGAAGATTTAAACCCCAGGTACTTCACCTAGTATTCTATAATGGGTGCAGCGTGTGCAGGGGGCCCACTATGCACAACCTACACCCGTATAATTATTATACTTATTCCTCTGGAGTCCTGCGTTGGCCTTTTATCCAGACTGAAACCATAGAGAAGATGGAAAGGTGGCCATTATCCAGATGATTTGCACATGCACACTAGAGATGTCTCCCAGAATATAGCGTGGACAGCATGTATCTGGCCACCTGCACATGTAGTAGATATATCAATCTTGGGTGCGTGGTCGCACTCTGTTATGCACACCATGGGCCTGATTCAGAGATGTGCACAAACCCGATGGTTTGCGTACATCTCTGATGGTTCTGGGTCTGCGCAAGAGCAGGACCTATTCTGCGCATGTGCAGAACGGGTCCTGCTTGCTCACATGATTGACATGCTGTGGTGTTTAGGGAGTTCAGCTGGGTTGGCGTCCTTAACCGACCCATTTTGGAGGCATGCCGAGCCCAGAGTCTGCGTCATCGGACGCAGACTTTATGGACCCGTCTGTCCAGTTCCATTGGCCAGGCGGGGTAAGTTTCAATTTACACCAAGGAAAGTAGAGAAAGAAGACTCTTGTTTGGGGCACTCTTATTCGTTAAAAACGTAACTTTTATTTAATCTCATCAAGGATCAGACATGACTACTCACACAAAAAAAGAGACACTGGTATCTTAATGAGAGACAAATGTAATTTCCCTCAAATACCAGAAACAACAAATGTTAAAAAAGGTATTAAATCATGATTCTTGAATTACGGTTATACACAATCTAGAGTATCCATATTTTTATATATTGCAAATCTCTCCCATTGAATGTGACATGCAAAAAAAATTATATACAGAATAACTCCTTTGGATATAAATAACACACGTGTGCGTCGACAGTATTATAAAACATGTGACAAGGATCCTCTTGGGCCTAGAAGCTACAATTGCATGGCAGCAATGTTCTAGTAATAGCCAGTGGGATTTATCAGTTTTATAATACACCATTTAGACACTATCCATTCTCTTTGTCATATCTCGCTGAAGTAGTGATCTGCTTTTAGCCACTTGCCCGTCGGCAGAGGTGATTAATGAGAGTCACCCACTTCAATACACACGATTAAAAAGATTTCCCTTCATCTACTGTCAGATCCCAAAGATGGAGCTGATGAGATTACAGAAAGACAAGAGGGAGAGAGGACAGATACATTCATAGGTTGCATATTCAGTGGCTATCTTCAATTGAAAGAATGTCCAAGGTTTACACAGTATCACCATGTCAAGATCAACATACATATATATAAAAAAACACTAAACGCAAAAGTTTTGTTGAGGATGAAAATATTAACTATATGACTGTCAAAGTATCTGCTGCACGTATATATGCAGTCTTTATATATTCATGATTAGCAACAATTTAAATTATGTCAATGTATTCTCCCTATCCATCCACATATATAATTGGCAGGTAACTTGAAAGTTTTTTGAATATAAACACTTATAGCAGTAACCAATGCATACGATGATATTATAAAGTGTAGAGACCTGGAAATGAAAAAAGAAAGCCTCCGTTCTATTCAAACCCAGCCAAGCTACTTAATCATGTGCAATACAGTATATTACAGTGAATACTCAGTAGTCAAAGCTGGATGCCCTACTAAGAGGCATAGAAAATATAATGCTCTTAGGCAGATATGGGGGAATGATTCCCTTGGTGAGGATAATCCTCGCTATCTGCAGAGAATTATAGTAGAAATGATAGAGTGTCAGTTACCAGCTTGCTTCATGCGTGTGACCTGCCAGAGGTTTGGGAGCTTTTGCTGCTGAAGTACAGGGACCCGGTGTGCACACTCTGGATTGTCCCTCCGTTAGACCAACGCGCGTTTCACCCTAAGGCTTCCTCACAGGTCAGATACTTAATAGGAGAAAATTGTTCAGAATAGGCTGTTTAAATTATTTTTAATGAATAAACATTTACCTGGATAACAGTGTAAGTGAATAAATCAGGTGAAATTTTTCTGTCAGAAATGTGTATTTGTGTCAGTGAGGCAGGGCCAGATTATAGGCGGGGCAGCAGAGGTGGTAATCCCACACATACAGGGCCCACACACACTGTCCCTGGCCCCAGGTTACTTCCCCCAAATTAACAAATGTTTTTTTCTTCTAATGGAGCGAGCCGTGGCCAGTGATTAAGCTCCGCCCCTCCTGTCATTTGGGTCCACCCACTTTTCAAAGACCTGCGATCGTGCCAGTGACCTGGGTCCTGGTCCAACTTCTGCTAGTGCCTCTGACACCAGGAGATGTGAGAAGATAAGTAATGCATATGTGTATCTCTGTATATATACTCTGTATATATATTATATATATACACTAATATATATTAGGGATGAGCGGTCCGGATTCTGTGGAATCCGAACTGCTCAGAACATTGGGGATCCGAGTCCACCTGAGCCACGGCTAGGGTGTTCCCGCCTGACTTGGATCCCACTGCGAGACCGAACCTCATCCTTCTGACGTCAAATTCTCGCAAGAGTTCAGCTCTACATAAGGTTCCGAGACCAATTCTCTCCTAATGCTTGCAGGCATGGAGCAACGAGTTCCGTGCTGCATGCATGAAGAAACAGATGCATGGACGCAACTCCATCTGTGCATCTGTGTCTCATAAAAATGAATAGAAATGTATAAAAAAAAATGGCGTGATCCTTCCCCCAATAAAGCAACCAGCCCGGGGTTTAGTGACCCAGTGCTGGTTGTGAAAAATACGGGGGACAAACGAAATAGGGGTCCCCGTACATAAGCACAACCAGCACCGGTATGAACCAGCCCTGGTTGCCAAAATACAGGGGACAAATGACATAGGGGTCCCACGTACTTTGAGCATCCAGCACTGGGCTCTGATCCGGTCCTGGTTCTGGAAATACAGGGGAAAAAATGCATAGGGTCCCCCTGTATTATCCAGAACCAGCACCAGACTTTTTATAGCAGGGGGCTAATGCCACAGCCAGGGGAGCCTTTTCACCAGGCCCCCCAGCCGAAGCATTAACCCTGACCGCTAGTCACCCCTGGGGAGCTGGGGACCCCCCCAATAAAGAGGCCCCCTCTACAGGGCACCCCTGGCCTAGTCTGATAGTCCGGGGCTATCACTGCCACCCCTTGGCGGTGGGTGGCGGGTCGATAGTGTAAGTGTAGTGTAAAAAAAATAAGAGTATAAACATTGTCTTTACAGTAGAACTGCAGGTCCCAGCAAGCCTCCCCAGCATGCTGGTACTTGGATAACCACAAGTACAACACACACACCGTGATAGTAAAGTTTTAATACATACATACATAGACACTCACACATACTCACCTACCTGAACTGGTCCACTTCTCCCTGTAGGCATCCATGGTCTTGGTAAAATAAAAAAATGAGTAACACGATCCACACAAAAGGCAACCACCACAATGGTTGTTATATCCTGAATGAAAAGCTCAGATGCGGCTTCTGCCTTTGTAGAGCCGTATCTGAGCATTCATTGGCTGAAAGAGGTCAGCCCCCGCCTCTCTCAGCCAATAAACGGCTCCCTCCATTGAAGTCAATGGTGGGAACCACAGAATAAACTTTAGTTACCCTGAGCCTCTCCATTGACTTCAGTGGAGGGAGCCGTTACCCTCGGTACCATCAACGCACATCGGCCACTCACGCACCAATTACAGCAGATCTGGCCAGCCGCAGACACTGCAAGTCTCCTCGCATGCGGTGGGCTCTCAAGCTGCGTATGTAATCGCAGTAGCTAATTTATGCATGCCTAGAAAACGGCGTTGAAACGGACAGGCACACCTGCATTTTTCCGACCACTCCCCCATCACCACCCCCAAACGCTGACATCCTGTCACTCACTCTGTGATGGGTTCAACTGTGCGTCTGTAATTGCAGAGCGATCGCTGCGTACGTGCAGTGTGGCTTATACGCACGCGCGATGGCAAATAATTTCTGAATGTGCCTCCATAGTTGCACTTGCGATCCATACTGAATCAGGCATAGAGGGCGTATTTTTAGGGACCAATTTAATATTAATAGATATATAGATATATATAGATAGAACAAAGTGTCAAATCAAGTCAGCATATTAGCAAGTCAGTGATATTCTTTACAAATATCACGTCTCGATTTTAAGCAGCATAGGCTTTTAAAATACAATCAAGTAGCACTGTAGACCTTAATATGCTTTTGGCAGCAGCTATATAGAGTGACATGGGGATGATTATGCAGAGCATTGCACCTAATGATATATATACACAGGTCCTTTGCAGCTCAGACAAACACATTGCATAATGGAGATGTTTAGTTTAAATTCATGTCCAGTAATTACAAATCTAAAATAATGAGCGACTCATATTTGATACCATATAGTGGTCAGTTTCAGAAAATGTGGACGAAATAATTATTGAAGCAATCACTAGGGGGCACTGTTGTGTGAGATTAAACAATATGCACCCTCCCCCTTCAATTAATCCTAAAACCTGTTGTACAGTTTCACACTGATAGATCCATGAATTTATATAACAGTTTTGCTTTAAAGAATATTAAAGGAATGTAGATGTTATAAGAGTAGCCTGTTATTTTATGGCTCCCATGGAAGAACCATGTCTGGAAGGACGAACAAAAAGACTTTGGTAGAAATACTTTCATCCCCAACAGGCTGAGCTGACGGCCTCTTGCAATATAATTATTCTTTTACTTGTTATCCAGCTTAAATTAGTTCTACACAGCACTGAATGACAAGGTAGAAAGTCCCAGCTAGTTATTACAGCATGGATAGAAATTAAGCATAATGTGTAAGTAGAAAGTTAATAATAAATCTCCCCAAACTCTCCGTATTAATGTGCTAATGTGGGCATTATAGACTGCTGAAACCATTTGCTGCATAACTGTCTGATTACAGAGAATATGCATTCGCTAAGGAAGCAGATATACAATATTAAGGTCACTTTTATGTCATATGTGTGACTGTGATATAACTCTTTCCTGTGATTTTGAAATGCAAGGCTTTTACTTTCTAAATTCCTGTTAGTGCATTATGTAGAGTTCTATAGCTCACGCTAGCAATATTATATAGGTTGTGCTAGGTCAGCTATTAGTTGAGGAAAGGTGAGAGCACACTGAAACACACACGGCATTGGGAGGCAGTAGAAGAAAGAGGTACCGGTCACTAAAAAATGCGCTAACTTCAATACCTAAACATCTTCCCAGCCCACCTCTGAACTTTGCAGTTCATAATATGAAAACAGACGAGGTTCCTGTTCTTTTGCAACCATTGTTATTTTGCTGACCTACACCCAAATCTGGACCTGGTATTGTTGTAGGGGGGAGTAGACAGGAATGGGGGTGTACAGCGAGGAAAATAGTCTTCCTCAAAAGTATAAGTGGTTAATTGAGGTTCTGTCGCTGGCTGACCTCAAGCCTGTATTTCACCTGGTTTTAATCAGCCGCAGAACCTGCGTAATTCATGAGTGTCCCGGTTTTAAAGTAATAGTACGGTGAGCCTATACAGTATATGTCTGAGTATAGTATGCAATATATTTTAAACCAAATTTAAATAAATAAAAGTATATTATTTAAAATCAAACAAAACTAATTCAAATATTGGCAAAATGAAATAAGAAAGAACTATGCATATTATGTACCATTGGAAGTAGTGTTGTTGTCTTTCCTTCGTGCCATCTGCATTTATGATTTTCACTGTTAGGATAAATAGAGCCCTTTGCTTTTAACTCGGCAAACTTATTTAGAAAATTGCAATATTTTATAATTTAGTATAAGAACAGTTTTAAGGGTCTATTCATCATCACTTAATTTATTCAAAAGCAGGTAAAAATGAATATTTTCACCTGCTTTTGTAGAAATTATGTATTGGGGCTATTCACTATAAAGGTAACACATCAGATATCATGGATATCTCCTACTTACCTTTCAGCCTGGATCTGGCCCACTGTCCCCATACACTATACCAGGGGTGGGGAACCTTTTTTCTGCCGCGGGCCATTTTGATATATATAACATTATTTGTGGGGCTAGTGCAGGCCACGCCCCCTCCGTGTGATGTCACATGGATTGGGGCCAAAATCGCAGATGATTACAGCAATGCCCAGAGCATCCTGAGGATGCTCCGGGAAGCTGTAAGGGCAGCAATGCTCCAGGCGGCACGGCTGCATAGCTTCTGGCTGCAGGGTGCCATTCTAGGCACCCTGCTAGCCAGATGAGGCTAGCAAAAAACAGCTCAAAGGGCCAGACCAAATGATTCCGGGGGCCTTATAAGGCCCCCGGGTCTGAGGCTCCCCATCCCTGCACTATACAATACAATATTTTGACTGCAAGAGCATTCGCCATCTTCAGATCGCGTTTGTTCCCGCACCCTGCTCCTTCCTTATGAGAACGAGTCCCTGGCTCCGTCCGTTAGATGCTGGGGCTTTCTGCGCCTGAACCCCAGGTCACCTAGGCGCACTATCACTGCTGAGTCAGTGCTAATTTTCACCACTACTAATGTAGTGATGAAGACATTTGTCGGGACAGCTGATCTTCGGATCAACGATGAATTGCTACAGTGCCCGCAGCGAGACAGAATGTTAATTATCAGGGGCCACCCAGCCCCCGATAACTAACTTAATGAATAGTCCCCTTAGAGATGTCCACATCTTCTGGATGCCTTCCTGACACTGGAGAACATTTTATATATGGTCATTTTCTGATATTTTGAAGCATCAAAGTATTGTAATTTCTAGAACAAATATGTTTTATTTAAAAACTGGAAATGTAAACTTAATAACAGCGAAGGAGAGAATTGTTGCTAGTAGGCATAGAAATGAAAAAGGTCAGACCATTGGCATCACAGAAATTTTTTATTTAACACGTATGCAAATATAATAGTGCAAAAGAAACTTTTGCACTATTATTACTGTGTGCACAAGTCGGACCGTCCTACGTGACAGACATACAGAAAAATCAGTCAGGATAGAGGCCGACAGGTATACTCAGAAACCGCCGGTGAGAACTTGAGTATCTGGTCCAGAGACTGTTTGGTAACTTTACCCCAAATTGAAAATCCACCCAAGTTGGCCAATTTACAATAATAAGGTACAAGTCACGGAGGAGGCGGGCCTAGTAGTAGACCGCACACCAACTCCTTTTCTCTCCTTAGATTGCAGTGTTAATAATACATGCATACACACACCAATGAAATGTCCCCATATAAATACCTGTCTGTGTTACCTGACAAAATAAAATCAGTATTAAGGGTAACCAGTGGCATAGTTTATCTGCACAGAGCAGCAGAGTGATACAGGGCAAAAGTTGGGATAAACAGCCAGCAGCAGTCAAGACAGCACACAATTAGCAGAATCAGGGAACATAGGGCCTGATTCAGAGCCACTCATAAGCGGCAGTACGCTCGTTCCGAGCGATGTTCGCCCATCTGCGCATGCGTACGGTTTTTAATACGCATGCGCGAACCAGTCAGTGCGGCCGAAAATCATTTGTTCGCTATATAGCGGATGCCTGCTATTTTGAATGACATGAGGAGGCGTATGTGGGTGGTAACAGGGGAAGGTGCTTGAAAACGGGGAGTGGAGATCAGAACGCAGGTGTGCTTAAAGGTCAAAACGGGCGTTTTATGGGTGTGCATAATTAATACAGCAGCGTCATTGACCACGTCACTGGGTTATTTTATAGCCAGAACTGCTCGCAAATTTGTGGTAGCAAAAACCAACCACAAGAATAGCGAGCAGTTCATACCCTGGTCGATGTACTCGATTAATCTAATAAATAGCGGACATGACATATGATGCGAGCGGCCAGGGGGTGTATTTTTCCAAAAAACGACCGCAAGTTTGGTTCGCTCGTTCAGACCTAGAGGCGTGAACAGACCGCAAAGAGCGAACGGTTCATTTGAATAGCCACCCCTATTTTCTGGACGAGCGAGCGCTAATTGCGTCGGGCTCTGAATCAGGTCCATAGACAATGGTCAGTCCAGGCAGCACACAATTAGCAGAATCAGGGTACATAGACAATGGTCAGTCCAGGCAGCACACAATTAGCAGAATCAGGGTACATAGACAATGGTCAGTCCAGGCAGCACACAATTAGCAGAATCAGGGTACATAGACAATGGTCAGTCCAGGCAGCACACAATTAGCAGAATCAGGGTACATAGACAATGGTCAGTCCAGGCAGCACACAATAATCAGTGCCGGAGTAAATGAGCAACGGTCAGTCTAGGCAGCGTGCAATTAGCAGATTCAGGTCACATGCCAGGGACGGTTCAGGTCGCATACAAGTAGCAGAGTTGGGGTATACATGCTGGGGTCTGCTCATGCAGCATACTTATAACAGAGTTGGGGTACACATGCCAGGGACAGTCCAGGCAGCATACATATAGCAGCGTTGGGGTATACAAGCAGTAATTAAGAAAATCCTTCAGCATAAAGCATGCGCCTGAGATGATTGGCAATGTAATGAAACAATAGCTGCGCCTGATTGGTGAAAAACCACAGTCAGCATTTAAACCCCAGCAACAAATGCAGTCACCTGCTGTTCCTAACACAAGTAGGTAAGGTTATTAAGTCCAATGGCTCACGTGACCACCGGGACCTGGAAGCCGCTACTGAAGCCTTTGAGACCAGATAAGTGAATGCTAGACCACCAGGGACTGTTCTATCAGGTTGACATTTAAGCAGCAATGTACAGTCCAGTAATAGCAGATGGGGAAGAAGTGGGATATCCAAGTGAAAACAGAGCTCAGAGTTGTACTCCAAAGCCTATCTGCTCTCATGTGCTAAGTGGCTGTGGTTGCCAAGGTAGTCACATTATGTTATGGAAAAATCTGAAGAATAATCATTCATTAATAGTGATCTAAAGAAACAAACCATGGAGAAAAAAGGTCATTACTAAGATGCTTCTTATAACTGCCACAGTGATTTAGGTTAAAAAAAGTACCTAATTTCTTCATGGAATTGTTTCTTTAAATGTATTTTTACAAAGAGTTACATGTGCGTAATTATCTGAGTTGTCTTATTATCTTCTTTGTGCCAAGTAAGAAATGTATTGGGAAAGTACACATATGTATCAACACTAAGGTTTACTGTCTGCATTTTGCCAAGCAAAATCATAGGCAATTAAAATAGGTGCATGGAAAACCATCAGTATGTAAATAACTGTAACTGAATATAAGGCAGATAGAACTCTAAGGTCTGAGGTTGGGATTACTTTAGGAGAATAGAATCTGTCCATAATAGGATGGAAAGGGTGTGTTAGCAAGGATGACTCTAAGAATCGTCTGGACGATTCATTGACAGATTTGCTCTCCATTGCCCAATAAATTGCATGGCACGTCATGTCTATCGGATGCTTTTAAGGCCCCCAGTTTGATTGTTTAAAATGCATCAGTTTTTTTTTCTTTGCAGCGTTTAAGCTTTGCATAAAAAGCTCTTACGTTGTATAGATTTTAAAGTGAAGTGAAAACATTACTGCGTCTGATCAATGCTTTAATGTGAAGGGATAATAATTATTATGTGTCCCTAAAGAGTTTACTTTTCCACTGACATATTAAAACATATTAAAACAGCAACGCTCAATGCTTGCGCACGGCTGGGCGTGAAGCAAAACTGCGGCCAAAGTGACAGATGTAATTAATTTTAACCCAGCAGCTGGGAGGCCATGATAAATACTTCATCACCTCATCACTCCGAGGGAGAGCAAGGCAAAAGAAGGGACATTACTGACCCCTGAATATAAAACATAATATAACAAGTGGAGAAGTATTTACAGGATGTCATCTTAGCTTTTCTTTCTATCTTATAGTAGTTTTACTAGTGTCTTATAGTAGTGTGATTTTTGCTTCTACTGTATATATTTCTCATGTGATGCAATCAGTAAGAGTGTTGCTGAGGTCTCCATGATATAGTGCTCTGGCCTAGTACTCTTGATATTAATCTTGAGAAATGTGATCTTATACATTAACAGTTAGGGGCCTATGTATCGTTTTTGCATTATTTTTGCAAAGACAATCCTATTATCGGAGAGTTTTGCAATGCGTAAAACATGTTAGTGGTGGAATGTAACAAAAGAGTTACGAGCAAATCCGCACTGCGAAAACCACTGTGGGTTGCGAAACTAGTTTTAAGAGGAAAAATTATTTATATATACAAATTTGGTGGCCATCACCCTGATGAAGCAGAGTATGTTCATTTGTCAACACCACAAACAATTCTCTTGTGTCGTTGCTCCGTGGAAGAGGAAGAGAAGCTTAATTTAATTAATGAATTAATCAGTTAAAATATATAATATACTGTGGATACATTTTCTTAAACATGGCAAATAATTATTTATGATTAAAGGTTCAATTGAAGTGGTCTGTGATGAAGACTCCTGCTCATTATTAACAAGTAGGCCAAGAAAAGGAGGAGCAGCACTACATGGGAGGTCTTCTCATACATGGGTGGGCTCTCAGATCCCCCTCTCCTCCTTCTTATGAAAAAGCTATTTCTATGCCATCTGAGGATAAACAAGAGCAAGAAAATCCCATAAATATTTGCGATATTTGAATGATACATTGGAAAACATCGCATTTCTACTATTTGTCAGAGAGTTCAGATACAACCGATCTCTTCAAGAACCTCTGAATTTGCTCCAGGTCTTTGGGACACACAAAGATATGCCTTCTAAAAAGGTAGGTAAAAATAGGACACATCTTTAGGGGTCATGGTTGTCTTGTGTCCCCATGTCCCTAAAGTATAAGCAGGTTGGACTTTGATGTAATGCTCTCGCTGGATGAACTAAATGAATTTCTGGAGTATCTGCAAAAATGCAATTGTAGGATCAGATTGATCAGATGGCTGCACCCTTCTCAGGGTCAGAAAATTGGGACAGTACAAACAAAATCAAGACTACTTAGTGGTATACTGTAAGCCAGGTTTAATGATCTCAGGGCAAGATGCATTCCCGTCACGGGCCCCCTCTTCTGACCCTAGCGGCTGGCAGCTGACTGATGCGGCTGGCTAGCCACCGCAGAATCAGTAGACTCTGGGCACTAGAGTGTGCCCAGAGTCTACTGCGCATGCACAGATCGCCGGGGAAATGATGCGGCCACCATTTTCCCAGCAATTTCCTCACAGCGCTTGTGCAAAATGTTGGAAAAATGGCCACGGCGGCTATTTTCCGGCATTTTGAGCAGCGCTGAGAGTCAACGCAGGACCTCAGAGAGGTAAGTTTTAGATAATATGGGTACAGGGCGTGAGGTGCGGGTCCCCCCTGGACCCGGGGGCCCGTGTGCACTGCACACCTTGCACCAATAATAAATACGCCCCTGGCAAGATGCTATGTAATGGCTCATAGATCACTGTGTTGTGCTTATGATGTACTCTATAAAAAAGAAACTTACATGTAAAATTAAGAAATCATGAATGAAATGGTTCAGCAACTTTTTATAGGCTCAGGTTTGGTAAATTAGTTTTGGGAGGTTATACTTGAAGAAATGCCAGAATGTGAACCAAAATTGATTCTAAAATACTGTTTGTTATTTACAAATTTTGCTTGAGAAATTGAATAAACAAAAGATAAAAGTTACTTTTATACCCATAAAACGGGTTGGGAACAGGATGGCGGTGCTCGGGATCCTGGAGGTCAGAATACCAATGCCGACATCCCGACAGGGTTAGGATACCGACACCTGTCAGTCGGTTTCCTAACCCTTCATCTCTCCCTAACCCTAACCCTCCCTTCCTGGTGCCTAAACCTAACCTTCCCCCCTAGTGCCTAAACCTAACCTCCCCACACACTAAACCTAACCATTCCCTATTAGTGCCTAACCCTCCCCCTAGTGCCTAACCCTGATGCTACCCCCCTAACCCCGCTACTTACCTTCGGGATGCCGGCGTTAGGGATTCTGATAGGTGTCAAGTATTATGACCGCATCCCCATAAAACATAGTTCTAACATGTTCTTGTGCATTGGAAATAATAATAAAACATACAGTGAGGTGCATAAATATTGGGACATTGACAGAATTTTCATATTTTGAGCTCTATTCAGCACCACAATGGCTTTGAAATAAAACAAACAAGATGTGCTTTAACTGCAGACTTTCAGATTTAATTTGAGAGTAATTACATCCAAATCAGGTGAACGGTGTAGGAATTACAACGGTTTCTATATGTGCCTCCCACTTTTTAAGGGGCCAAAAGTAATGGGACAAACTAAACAATCCTAAATCTAACTTTCACTTTTTAATACTTTGTTGCAAATCCTTTGCAAGCAATTACAGCCTGAAGTCTGGAACGCATAGACATCACCAGACGCTGGGTTTCATCCCTGGTGATGCTCTGCCTGGCCTCTACTGCAAATGTCTTCAGTTCCTGCTTGTTCTTGGGGCATTTTCCCTTCAGTTTTGTCTTCATCAAGTGAAATGCATGCTCAATCAAATTCAGGTCAGGGGATTGACCTGGCCATTGCATAACATTCCACTTTTTAGCCTTAAAAAACTCTTTGGTTGCTTTTGCAGTATGATTTGGGTCATTGTCCATCTGCACTGTGAAGCGCCGTCCAAAGAGTTCTGAAGCATTTGACTGAATATGAGCATATAATATTGCCTGAAACACTTCAGAATTCATTCTGCTGCTTTTGTCAGCAGTCACATCATCAATAAATACAAGGGAACCAGTTCCATTGGCAGCCATACATGCCCATGCCATGACACTACCACCACCATGCTTCACTGATGAGGTGCTATGTTTTGGATCATGAGCAGTTCCTTTCCTTCTCCATACTCTTCACTCTGGTACAAGTTGATCTTTGTCTCATCTGTCCATAGGATGTTGTTCCAGAACTGTAATGGCTTTTTTAGATGTTGTTTGGCAAACTCTAATCTGGTCTTCCTGTTTTTGTGGCTCACCAATGGTTTACATCTTGTGGTGAACCCTCTATATTCACTCTTGTGAAGTGTTCTCTTGATTGTTGACTTTGACACATATACACCTACCTCCTGGAGAGTGTTCTTCATTTGGCCAACTGTTGTGAAGGGGTTTTTCTTCACCAGGGAAGTAATTCTTCTGTCATCCACCACAGTTGTTTTCTGTGGTCTTCTGGGTCTTTTGGTGTTGCTGAGCTCTCCAGTGAATTCTTTCTTTTTAAGAATGTTCCAAACAGTTGATTTGGCCAAACCTAATATTTTTGCTCTCTCTGATGGGTTTGTTTTGATTTTTCAGCCTAATGATGGCTTGCTTCACTGATAGTGACAGCTCTTTGGATCTCATATTGAGAGTCGACAGCAACTGATTCCAAATGCAAATGTCACACCTAAAATCAACTCCAGACCTTTTACCTGCTTAATTGATAATGAAATAACGAGGGAATAGCCCACACCTGTCCATGAAATAGCTTTTGAGTTGATAGTCCCATTACTTTTGGACCCTTAAAAAGTGGGGGGCACATATACAAACCGTTGTAATTCCTACACCATTCATCTGATTTGGATCTAATTACCCTCAAATTAAATCTGAAAGTCTGCAGTTAAAGCACATCTTGTTTGTTTCATTTCAAAGCCATTGTGGTGGTGAATAGAGCTCAAAATATGAAAATTCTGTCAATGTCCCAATATTTATGCACCTGACTGTATGTAAAATAATTGAAAGAAAAAACAATTATTGGTCCAGTAACAATCAATGAGATATTGGCACTACTCAGCATTATTAACAATCTGTCAGGGCTCAGCCGGGGATCGGCACCCGCTTACTGCACCGCCGGCTTCCCCTTTCATCCTGGGTGGTCGGTCGGCCTGCGCGACGGCGGGGGAGAAGCTGAGTATTCTCCCCGCTTGCTGTGGCTTCCTGGAGGGCTGGTGTCCGGCATCGCAAATCCGGACATGGGCGCCGCCATGACAGTCGGCCCATGTGACTGGATCCTTCTCCCTGATAGGCCCGTTTTCAGCTGATGCTGTGCACCTGTCTAAGGGTTCCCCTGGGTATAAAACTCTTCCACAGGTTATGGGAAATTGCCTGAACAACGGTTGTCTCCTAGCGTGCTTTAGTGAGTTCCCGGTCCAGGTTCCTATTCACCCGTACAGCAGCAGTGTTACCACCTTTACCTGTGTGCCTAAACATCTCTGGTGAATACCCGTGCAGCAGTGTGACCACCTTTACCTGTGTGCCTAAACATCTCTGGTGAATACCCGTGCAGCAGTGTTATCACCTTTACCTGTGTGCCTATACATCTCTGGTGAATACCCGTGCAGCAGTGTACCCACCTTTACCTGTGTGCCTATACGTCTCTGGTGAATACCCGTGCAGCAGTGTTACCATCCCCACCTGTGTGCCTTACGTCTCCAGTGAACATCCGTGCTACAACGTATACCGCCTCTACCCGTGTGCCTTCTATCTCTGGTGACGTCTCAAGTAACTGTGAGTTGGTTCCCACTTGAAATCCTTATTGACGTTTGATCCTCGTGTCAAGGTGTTTTCTATACAGTATTTTAAGGGACTGTTTTGTGCCTAAGCAGGCATATCCTCGCTGGGCCACGGGTGTAGTGTCTCTATCCCTGCAGGGCTTGGGTACCTGGTCAAAGGACCGCGACCTGCTCACGGGGTGCAGCTAAGCCCATATCCCAATTGGGGGGTCACTGGCGAACACCATCCTGTGGGTTAGACTCCGCACCTTTGCCCAGGTCTCGCCAACACTCAAGACCTGTGGATGAGGAGAACGTACATCCAGGCCCCTCGTCTCCGCTTCTTTCCCCAACTTAGGCCCACCACGTCCTCTTCTCCAGTTTCAGACGTGACACAAGCTATACAGAAATAGGGATCAGGAAAAGTAGATACCTGATAACTAATTGGCATCTATAAGTATGATAGGACCTTGTAACATTCATAAAAATACAAGCTTGAGTAGAAGTTCTGATACCTAGACAGAATTCAATATAGTTGATATTGTATCAACTATATTAAACAAACCTTTTGTCTCAAGCAGGAAGTCTAGTTATGTATTCGTTCATTGATCAAATGTTATTGAAATGTCCCTACATATGTGGTCATGTTACTGTAACTGTTAATGTTACTAGAATCTGTTTCATAAAAAGCTATTTATGTGATCACAAATAGGGAACATGCTACTAAGCTAGGTCTTGAAGCTTTTCATTATATTAAATTTGCAGTTATCAGTAGGGCCGGACTAGCCATCGGGCAATTCTGGCAAATGCCAGAAGGGCCGATGGCCAGATGGGTTGGTCTGGATGTCCATAGGCATGCCCGGCAGCTCTGCCTCCCGGGCGACTTCACGTAACATGAATAAGGGGCTCCACTGTGCAGGGTAATGTGATAAAGGGGCACCAATGTGTGGTGTAATTTGCATTTGGGGTACGATTGTGTGGTTTGCCCCTTCCCAACGAGTTCATAACTAGGTTTTTTTTGCGGCGCGCGCTCTCCTTGCTCCAGTTGTGGCTGGTGGCACCACTGCTCTTTATGTATGCAGGGAACCAACATGTATAATTATGGCTCTGCTTTTGTGTGCACAGATGTGTCGTCCTCTGTGTTCAGCACCCCTGCCCTAAACAATTCATACAGTAAACATTATCTAATCCTCTAAAACTGCTAAGCTAGGGCTTGGTCAGTTGGGAAAATGCTTTCCCTTTTCTTTGTGTGTAACATCCACCAATGAAATTCCAGCTTTACCTAATAGAACCAACCAAATGTCTGACTATGGCACATGTTTGAATCCCCTGCGGGATGAGCTCTGTTGTGTGTATTTTATTACAGAGAATTATGTTCACTTGTTCTCTGATATTAATTGTATTTGTAAGACTATAGACTAAGAAGTGGGAGGAGTCAGTAATAGTAAGGGGAGGAGTTTATGCTAGTAGCCAGGTGCGAACGCGATGTGGGCCTGTGTGTTGTAAATGCCAGGGCCTATTTTTAGTCCCAGTCTGGCCCTGGTTGTCAGTGGGCCTTAATTTCCTGGGACCATTTGTTCTTATTCTCTGAGGGGTCTAGGTTCAAATTTATAAAAGAGGAGTATAAATAATGCAAAAAGATATGTTACAATCAAATCCAAGAGATATGGCAGAATGGAATGTAGATACACCATGGTGCGCTGATTGATCGGCTTACATGCATCAGCTCAGCTGTAATGTGTCCCTAAAAATCATTGTGAACTGTTGGCAACTGGAAACTGTACTGACTACAGTATATGGTATAGGATTAGGAATAACCCCAACGCCCTGAGGCCAATGTGTATTCTTTGAACAAAAACCACAGTGAGATTGCATTTATTTCTAATACGGTATCATATTGCAAAACACATACGTGCGTAATTTAATTTACATTTATGGACATCAGTAAAACTCATGCATAATTGTCACTTGAAACCGTAGCATGAGAAACCGCTGAATTAATAAGAAACTCATTGTAACTCTTATACATATATGTTGGTCCCACTGGAATAGATCAGTATATCCTTACCGCAACTCCGGGACCAGGACCTCTCACTTAGAGCCTCATCCATGATAGATCGCGTATCCAGTTTCTGCCTTGTCAGCCTAGGAGTGAAAATCTGCCAGGCAGCTATTCCTATCCAACAGTTTATAAACTTGTTCTTAAGGACATAATAGTACTTGAGTTCTGAATCTGCAGTGACATCTGCTTTCCTCATATTTTGTATCAACAGTAAATGCCAGAACCTTGAAAGACAAATCACTATAGGACAGCAGCCAGCTAAAGAATCAACATAATTAAGTAGATAGGGATGAACTGGAAAGCAGAGCAATTTTTCAGGGGGAATGCACAGGAATCCAGAATTTCCCTTTAATAGTGATGCAATCCATAATGATGTTCCTGAACCCTACCCCGGACAGTCCAGGCAGGGCCGTAACAGGGGACATGTCTCCTGAGCGTGTGACATCATGAATTGCTGGGTGCCTGGTTGGCTGCACAGATTGCAGTGTGCTCATCTGGAGCGTCCACAGCAGTGGCGTATCTATAATGGGTGCAGGGTGTGCGGGGCACACGGGCCCCACTGGTCTGGGGGGTCCACACCGCACCCATATAGTCATATACTTACCTGTCAGTAGTCTCCAGAGTGCTGTTTTGCAACGGCAGCCCGGCCCTGCAGAGCAGCAAAAATCACTGGAAAAATGGTGGCGCCAATTTTCCCGGAGACTCGCACATGCGCAGTACTGCTGTCTTTGGGAAAACAGCATGGGCAGACGATTCTGGCACAGAATCTACTGCACTGCGGCACTGCCAGAGTGAGGAGGGGCCCCACACTGAGTCTGCACAAGGACCCCACCTCTCTTAAAACGCCCCTGGTCCACATGACACTGCATAAGCGGTCCCGTACCAGGCACCTTGCTAGCCAGAAGCAATGGTTGCACACCCCTAGTTATGGCACAGAGTCCAGGAATCTGAAAATCTCACCGGAGTTATCCCGGACCCAGATATTATGGCCCCACGTATGTTGCTGCTGCTGTGCAGCAACTTGAAACTAAGGACTTCATTCAGAGTCTCTTGCTAGATGCGATCGCTCGCCCACAGCGTATGCAAATTTGTCAAAGTGACGCCACGGGAAGTGATCGCTCGCCACGGCATACGCACGCCCACCATGTCTTAGCGAGCGGCCAGCGTACGCCCAATCACACACAGACAGAGCCGCCCACCAGTACACGTCATCTCCAGAAAGTGTATTAAAACACTGGTACATCGAGAACAATCGGAAGCAATTGCAGTGCTTGTGGTTGCCTTACCCTACCGCAAGCACTGTGAGGACTTCAGTGTAAAAAACAGGCATGTGACGTGTACTATGACGCTGCGTGTTAATTATGTGTGGTACCCCCAAGTTTGTTCCCAAATATGGGTCCCCCAATATTTTTTTTTTATGTATGTACACATAGATATACTGCAGCCCCATTCCACATAATAGGCAGGTATAGTGAACTTTGACTGACCTTGCTCTCCCTGAACCCCACGGAGCATGTGCAGACAGGGAGGTAGAAAGTGCCCCTTGGTCAGCGACCCATTTTAGGAGGGAAAATCCTGCCCCATTGATTGGTAGCCTAGGTGTCCAGGCAGAGATCCCTGTAGGCGGCCTGTTGCTGGGTCCCCTCTGTCCACTCATAGATGCCGGACCGACAGGGAGGAGAGTGAGGGAGAGTTTATATAATACCTTTCTCAAGGCTGTCAGTGCTGAGTCTGGGAGGAATTTCTGTAGAAAGAGTCTGGGAAGAATTTCTGGAAAAAAGGATTGTCTGTGAGGATTTGTCTGGGGAGTGCCCGTGGATCTGTGAAAAGAGGGGTGCTGTAACCCTTTTATTTGCCCTGGATTACAAATACTGCACTTGGTGCTGGCTGTAAAGAGTGTCTGTGGAGTGTCTCTGGATCTGTACAAATAGGGGAGCAGTATCCCCTCTCATTTACCCTGGATTACAAGTACTGCACCTGGTATGCTGTCTGTAATGAGTTGCTGCGGAGTGCCCTTGGAGCTGTAAAAATAATGATGCTATAACTTTAATGTTGCCCTGGATTACAATTACCAGACTTCATATTAGCCCGGAAGGCTACCTATCCAATCTGCCAGGAGAGGTGCTCTGATGCTAGATGTGAGTCCCTGGAGGAAGCTTGCCTGGGGATTTGCATAGAGCACCCTGCTTTAGAAGAAGCCCCCTCTGAATAAAGGACTGCCTTCCTAAGTGCCTGTTATCAGGAGTCACTGCATATGGTAGTCTGCGCATGCTTGGAGAGAAGAGGAGCTGCCTGGGAAGGGGCTCTAATCGCTCCATCATCGCAGATGAAGCCCCAGCTGAGGAAAAGGTCCCGCCAGTGATGAAAACCCTGCTGGCACCCGCTCGGGCAGAAGAAAAGACAGCCCCAGAGGAAGAGTGCTTCAGGACCCCTCCTGCTGCTGTGTTTGTTTGTCTGCTGGACAGAGCCCCTGTGGAAAGGGATTTTGCACCTGTTGCCTCTTGTAAAATACCTGCTGGAGGTCTGCAGCTGGGAGCTCTGGTGCGGTGCTGCGCATCCCAGAGTTGCCCTGGACATCGGAGGAGGCTGAATAGCCACTGCCAGGGGTGAGATCATACCAAAACCTCCCTATACTCTGTCCCTCAACAGCTCCTATCTTCCCTCCATTAAGGCCCTGCCCCTCTGTACACCTATCCTATCTGGGTCCCCTGGGTCTATTGCATTATCCTTTACCTTGTGGCTAAACATGATTAGGCTGGGAGACTAGGTTTTGTGTAAAAGCTGGGACCGGGAGTTAGTCTCCCACACAACTGGGTATAAAAAGGGGTCATAGTGTTTTCAATTAGGTAAAGTGTGTGTGTGTAGTGATGAAATAGGGGGGAAGTAAAAGATAGGTCACCCCCTCTTTTCCCCAAGAGTTGCATTGGTGGTCATTTACTTTCCTGTGAACCTCTGGCTCATGTCCAGGAGGGGACCTGCCTTATGGGTGTCGGCTCATGTCCGATGCCACTGTGGGTGATGTACAAAGTATTTTATGTCTAGCTTTAAAGTAAATGTAATGCCATGTGATATGTATTTGGCTCTGTTTACTGTTTGACTCGTGTGTTAGCTAAAGGGTTGATAGTGGCCCTCCGTGGCCCTTTATCTGTTATATTACTCTGTAAAGCTGTTCACTGCTTGCTGTGTTATTATTGTCAATGCTGATTAATGTTTTGCTTGCATGAAATGTTTGAGTATTTACCCATATTGGTGTTGATGTTCCATTCATGCTGATGTAATGTATATTGCTTGTTTATTTAGCCCTGTGTAACCCTGGCTGGCAATTCTGGTGATAGTAAATTGTGGCATAGGCAATTAGCAAAGACTGTGTTAAGTGCTGCAAATCTGCCGGTGAACTACTGCTTCCAGCATAGCCCTTGTTATTTTTCTCAGTAGAGCCAAGTATTAGCAAAGACTGTGTTAAGTGCTGAAAATCTGCCGGTGAACTACTGCTTCCAGCATAGCGCTTGTTATTTTTCTCAGTAGGGCCAAGTATTAGCAAAGACTGTGTTAAGTGCTGCAAATCTGCTGGTGAACTACTGCTTCCAGCATAGCCTAATTGTTGTCCCTATTTTTCTCAGCAAAGGCTCAAAGACTGTGTTAAAACTGTTGCAGGTTGCCGGTGAACTACTGCTTCCAGCATAGCCTAAGTGTTGCCCCTATTTTTCTCAGCAAAGGCTCAAAGACTCTGTTTAAACTATTGCAGGTTGCTGGTGCACTACTGATATAAGCCTAACCTGCATGTGTTTTTCCCACGTTTTCCTCAGCAAAAGGGAGTGTTAGCACAGACTGTATTTCACAGCTATAGACTGCCGGAGCACCATTTATTCCAGCTAGACCAGCAGGTTTCATATTTAGGTCTCTCATTTGTTTTTTTTGGTAAAGTTCTGCAGGAATTGTGGTTCTTGTTGGTTTCACATGCTTGCCAGCTGGGGTCACCGGTAGGTGACGGGGAGGTAATAAATAAATACCTTGTCATTGAATAGTGTAATTAATTTCATTCCATCTGTAAATGGTCAATATCTCCTGTCATTTGTTGTTAATTATTAACAAATAATAAAATTGCGTTGCACCTTCCCTCCTGACTGGTCATTGTGTCTGCAAAAGGGGAATTCAGGCTTGCCTCTCTGTCACGGTGTGTCCCATCTGCACACGGGGAAATCGGCCACCGAAGCAATCCGAACACACCTGATCCTGGTGCTAGTGGTGCAGTACTGTACAAACCAGTCAGTACATCACATATGCACGCCTCTAAAATGGTGTTGAAACACTCAGGCACGCCTGCGTTCGCACATCCACTCCCTCGTTATTAGTGTCCTGTCCCTGTTACCATATACAAACGGCCTCTCCTGTCACTCATTTCACTGGGCTGTCTTTGCTGGGCGAGCGAGAGGCCTGCGATAGCACAGAGTAGTTCGTGCACGAGCAGAACGAAGCGTGCGCACACCATCGGGCCGCTTGAGATCGCACAGCGCTAGCAAGAGACTCTGAATGAGGTCCTAAGTCCTGGTAGCCCCTGCTACCCAGTATACTGTAGACTGTAAGGGGTATATTGGAGTCTGATCTCGTTTTTTTTTTCAACTCGATTAGCATTGCCGAAACTCGGATGATTTGAGGCTTCTGAAACTCACAAATGTACTAAGAAGTGAGTTTAGCTGAGAGTGAGTTGGCCGATGGTGAAACAGATCGAGATTTCTCCCCTGAGTAGCAAGTTTAAATTAGATTACTCAACCGAGATTGCAGTGTCTTCTCTCTGCCTAAATCTCCCGAACAAGCAGCCTGCACATATCAGTGAGATATGTGAAGGCTGCTTGTGTGTTGTACCTGTAAAAAAAGGGTTAAATGATTTTAAAAAATGACGCAGGGACCCCCCCAAAAGCATAACCAGCCCGGGCCACCTACCTTGAGATCCACAGCTTGGCCTGACCAGCTTGGGTTGTGAAAGCTTTGTCTGGGAAGACCCGGTGACAGGGTCTCCTGGCTGTGACATTACACCTCGGTCGGTTTGCGTCCGGTGCTGGTTTTAAATATAGAGGGACACCTACGCATTTTTTCCCCCCTATATTTAAAACCAGGACTGGTCCTCTGGTTACTAAATTATGGGGGAACCCTACACAAATTTTTTCCCCATAATTTAAGGAACCAGGACTGGCTGAGCAGCCTGGGGCTGGTTATACTTTTGGGTGGGGTACCCTACATCATGTTTTTTAAATGAACCCTTTTTAGACTATTTACAAGCAGAAACATACATGGATCACACTGGTCTCGGTATGTTTCTGCAGAACTCGCAGCTCACAGGCAGGTGAATTGATTTCACAAATTTGGACAGGAGTTTTGTCCGTTTTCATGAGAGTTTTGATACTCTCATCTTGGTAAATTCCCGAATCCTATTGTCACTAGTGAAAAGTTACCCGAGTTTGGCCGATGGTGAAGTGAAGAGACTTTGCTAACTCTCCAGAATTTTCCTGTAGCAAAGGAGATTTCTCTCCCAAGTTTGTCATTAGTAAATTTGCAAGTGGAAAACAAATGCCCAAACTCTCCAGAGAATGCTAACTCAACCAAACTCGCATCTTAGTAAATTTACCCCTAAGACATCTCCTGCAGCTGAGCAGCCCTCCCAAGGAGACCTGTTGGTCTCACAAGTACTGGAAGCCTGCTGTACTGAGTCACCCCCGGGTTGAGGACTCTAGTGAGAATTAGATAATACTGAAGCCTACTGTAATTTTTAGAATGAAAAAAAGATACCAAGAATCAAAGATAAAATGACACCCAGTGACTTTGTCTTTGTCATTTTCTTTGAATATTAAAAGTACTATGGGCCTGATTCAAAGTTATTCGCTGTGACGATGTTTTTGCAAAAGGAGCGATTTTTTTGCCACTGTGCACGGTGAGTGCCTGCTAAACATGCAGGCATGTCTTCACTATTTCGGAGGCGTGTCACATCTTGTGTCTGTGATCCCGTATGCAGGAAACATGCTCCGGCCTCTCAGTTACGGCGGACAGTCTCAGGGACCTTAAACTCACTCAAGGGGAAGATGTACTAAGCTCTGCAAAGTGATAAATTGGAAAGTGATAAACTACCAGCCAAACAGCTACTAACTGTCATGTTACAGGCTGTGTTTGAAAAATGACAGGAGCTGAGCGGCTGGTAGTTTAACACTTATCACTATAATCAATTTATCACTTTCCAGAGCTTAGTGCATCTGCCCCTCAGGAAGTCGATGTTTGCCTGATCTGTGTCCGATGTTGCATATGTGTATACAGCTGTGAAGGCTCAGGTGGGCGTCTCAGTACAAGTCCCAGCCACTGTTGCATTAGGATTTTTTTTTTAAGCGCAGTTGCAGCAGCATTAGCGTACACTCTGAATCAGGCCCTATAACATTATAAGTTGTGGAATATTAATATAATTGTGAAAAAAAAATCAAACATAAACCTGCGCCAAATACAACTGCATCATCAATTTGAAAAACAATTTTGTATAGAATTCTGTTTATGAATCCTAGTAATTCTCATATCGTACTGTATGACACCATAAAAGCATAAATAAAACAATGATACTGAAAACTCTTAATTAAATTAAGTGTAAGTGTTAAATCTCTCAGTCAGGGGCATAACTAAAACCTTGGAGGTCCCATAGCAAAAGTTTGAAGAGGTCCCCAATGCTCTTATAGAGAAGGAAAGTAGTGATTACCGTACCTGCCATCTTTATGTTCAGTTATGTGGCCTTGAACGCTGTGTTGCCTAGTTTTGCGCATGTTACTTCTGATCGGCAGCCAGCAGCCTTAGGGAGGTGGAAAAGACACAGTTGGGGATGGTGATGGGGGCACAGTAAAAGATGGGAAGGGGGTCAAAGGCACACATGGGGAGTGTAGTTCAGGGACACACATGGGGAGGTGATTCAGTAGCACAATATGGTAGGAGAATAAGAGGAACACCAAGGCCATAACTAATGGTGTGCGACCGGTGCAACCAAACAGAGCTTAGGGTAAATGTAAGGGTGCAATAGTGTGGGTAGTATAGAGGGGAGTAGGGTAGGCATGAAAGAATTTATTTGGGTAGTATAGATGGGAGTAGGGTAGGTGTGAGGATGCTTTAGTGGGTATATTGGATGGGAGTATGGTAGATGTAAGGGTGCATTAATGTGGGTAGTATAGGTGGGAGTAGCGTAGATGTGAGAGACATTAGTGTGGTAGTATACATAAGAATTGGGTAAATGTGAGGGTGAATTAGTGTGGGTTGTGTACTTGGGAGTAGGGTAGGTGTGAGGGTGCATTAGTGAGGGTAGTATCAGTGGGAGTAGGACAGGTGTGAGGGTGCATTAGTGTGAGTAGTATTGGTGGGAGTAGGGTAGATGTAAGGGTACATTGGTGTGGGTAGCATAGGTGTGTGGGTGCATTAGTGTGGGTAGTATAAGTGGGAGTAGGGTAGGTGTGAGGGTGCATTAGTGTGGGTAGTATAGGTCATGCTTCGTTTTATTAAAACTTGCAACAAGTATAATAATAATAAATACATAAAATATAAATAAATAATTACATAAAATCAAAAACTTAAAAAAAGCAAAAAAAATACATAATATTACTTCATATTATACTTTTCCTAGACTAATACAAACACTTATCTTCCCTACTACCTATATACAATCCACCACCTGCAAGGGAAAACTAAGCAAGGATTTAGAAACCACCTCAAGTAAAAGGAAACTATCTAAATCATACATCAAACCCTAAACTATATTACCCATCACCAACACCTACAGGCAGATGTATGCAAACCTTTCCATAAATAAAACAAAATACTTCAAAAAACCATCTACAAGGGAGTGAAAAAAGAGAAAAGAAAACCCAAAGCTGTAATTCAGAGAGACTGTTTGCCACCCACTCAAGGGGGTTTCAACTGGCCCCACCGACGAGACCAGCCAACAGCATCCAACCCCTCCCTATCCAGATCCATCATCCTTCTCACCTCTTGAAGAATCAAACCCACCACATTCCTATAGGGGAGGACCTTTTTCCTTATGGACACCTGACACCGTGCGCTCCACGTGTGGAATCTAACTGCTAAACTAACTAAATAAATCGTGACTAAATTAAATCCACCGTATCTTCTGACTACCCCATAAACCCACTCAGGGTAACTAAGCCCCGAAAGGCACGGAATACCAATGGCTTTTGACACCTCCTCATAAACCTTTACATTAAAGGGACACTCAAGCAGAAAGTGGTCCATCGTCTCCACCACCCCTGGACACTCCTCCCGTGGGCAACCACGATCTATGACACTCTTCCACCTGATATTCTCCCCAACATAAAGTCTTCCATGAAAAGAGAGCCAAGCAATGTCTCTAAACTTCTGCGGTATCCTCTGTGAATTTAACAGAGCTAACCCGGCCGAAGCGACATCACTCGGACAGTCCCTCAGGGACAGCTGGTCATGGAAGTGAGTCTGCAAAATTCTTCTCTCCAACTCCCTTCTAGAGAAGTTTTTGACTTCACTCACCACCATGCCAAAACGCCTCATCACCTTCAAACTCTGGATGACGTAGATCGGGAGGTAACCACACCGAATCCGAAAGCTTTTCACCTGGCCACCCTCTAGCCACAACCTGAGGAAGGGGAACATCCAGAATCTAAATCCCTCTACCCACCGAGGGGGAGCATCTAAAATCAAACTCCCAAGATTAAATTTTAAAAAGGCTGTTACAAAAAAGACAACGGGGTTTACCATATTTAAACCCCCGTCTTTCCTCGGTCTGTAGGTGATGTTTCTCCTGACAATATTGACCCCGTTTCCCCACAAAAGAAGGAAAAACAAGGAATTCAATCTGGACCACATAGATTGAGGCAAAAAACACACATAACTGACATATAAAAAAATCGGAATCAAGTAAGTCTTACACAAGTCAACCCTTTCCCTTAAAGATAACTTCCATCTCTTCCAGCTCTCTACCTTCTTGGTAGCATCTTCCAGCTTCTTATCCCAATTTAGGGAGGCATAGTCACCATGCTCAAATGTTATGCCTAGAATTCTAATCTGCTGACTGGCCCGAGGGAAGCTGTCCGGAAGGCAAAATTCATCACCCTCCTCCCCCATCCAGAAAACTTCACACTTTTCATGGTTTACCCTGGAGCACGAGGCTTCAGAGTATTCGCAGATAAGATGTTCCACATCACGGGCCTCTATCCGTGAGGAGAGAACCACCGTGACATCATCTGCGTAGGCCACCACCTTTAGCGGAAACTCTGGGCTCAGCTGCACCCCACCCACAGTTCCGCTCTCTACCCTTCTGACGAAGGGGTCAATCGCAAAAACATATAGGAGGGGGCTCAGGGGGCATCCCTGACGAACACCAGAGCCTACCCCAAAAGTGGGACCCACCCAACCATTTACAAGTGGGAAGCTCTCGGCCTGACGATAAATAGCCTGCAGCCAATTCACCACCCGCTCTGGAAGACCATACCTTTTCAGTAGGGCCCAAAGGTACTCATGGTTTACCCTATCAAAAGCCTTAGATTGATCCAATGCCAGTAAATACTTTCCACACTTCTCAGCCCTGCACCGCTCAATGACCTCCCGGACACCTAGGACAGCACTAAAGGTGCTACGGCCCTTCACCGTACAGTGCTGAGAGGGGGAAAGCAACAGCTCAGAAAATTCCGATAGCCTATTGAACAGTACCTTTGCCAAAATCTTCCTGTCTGTATTAAGAAGGGCTATGGGGCGCCAGTTCTCAATACGGGACGGATCCTTTCCTTTAGACAGTAGTATAAGGGCAGATAACCTCATGGAAGGAGGGAGGACTCCCTCATCCAGGCTCTCATTAAATACTTCCACAAGGCGAGGAATTAAGAGGTCTGAAAAGATCTTATAGAATTCAGATGTTAAACCATCCGGTCCTGGAGATTTTTTGGAGTTTAACCCCTCTATCGCTATCTTAACTTCCTCTGCCGTTATATCACTCTCCAAAGATTCAGAAGAAACAACCTGAGAACCCAAACCTGGTGTCCTCCTCAGAAATTCCTCCATCCTCTCCCTGATGAGTGAATGCTCAGATAAAAGATCTGAATAATAGGACTCAATCACTTCCAGAATGCCCTTCTTATCAATATGAAGAACACCCTGTCCATCCTTCAGTCCCCTGATCTCTTTGGCATCAACTGACCTCCTACAGTTCTGGTAGGGATCTGGCGAGTGGTATGTTCCATAATCCCTCTCCAGAACTAAGGATGCCAGTCGGTTGTACTGAAACTCCTTCATCCGAGCCTTCACCCGGGAGATTTCCCCACTATCTCCCTCCTCAGAGATCAAGAGATCCAATTTCTTTCTCAGGCTATGGTAGATGTTACGTCTTAACAAGTTTTTTTTAGCAATAGACCCACGGAAAAACTTCCGGATTCTCTTTTTAATCACCTCCCACCACTCAGATCTACTCCAACCCGCCTCCAAAAGTGTCTCCTGAGATTGAAAGAAGACCCTAAAGGATTGTCTAACGCTCTCTTCTTCCAGAAGCTCTGAGTTCAATCGCCACAGGCCCCGCCCTTTCTGAGGGGTTTCTGAGGCATTCAAAGTCACTGACAGAAAAGCGTGATCGGAAAACTCCACTAACCTCACCCCTAAAGATGAGGTCTTTGAAGATACCTTAACAAAAAACCTATCTATTCTAGATCTATGACTACCACTAAAAAAGGTGAAACCTGTGAAGTCTGGGAAATGCCGAATATGCACATCTACCAGACCCGCCTGTCTAATCATGCTAACTAAAAAATTGGAGTCATAGCCCAGAGTTTTCTTTGAGCCTCGCCTATCTTTTGGCCTAATTATGGTATTAAAATCACCACCAAAGATAACTTGCTGGGCCGTAAAAAGAAAAGGTTTTATCTCCATGAAGAGACATTTCCTATCCCACTGTGACTGAGGACCATAAATATTAATTAACCTAAGGTCCTGTCCCTTCATGTTGATATCCAAAATCATACATCTACCTGCTTGCAACTCTATAACCTTGTACACAGTTACCATGTCAGTAAAACACTGCCACCCCACCGTACGGCTCGGCCGCAAGAGACCAGTAAGAAGGACTCCTCTTCCACTCACGCTTCGCTTTGTGGAGGAGATCCAATTTACTAATCCTAGTCTCCTGCAAAAACAAAAAATCAACCTCAACCGTGTTGAAAAAATCAAAGGCCATTATACGAGCACGTTCAGAAACTACGGAAGCCACATTAATCGTGGCACATCGTATGGGTTGGGGATCCATGATGTATAGATTATTAAATGCAAGACCTTGCTTACTTTTACCTTGCACAATTCCCAGCACCAAATCCACCACAAAACTACAAGCTAACCCTACTCGGGCCAGCCTTCTCTTCCATAGCGACAACTGTCACTACCCGTTCCTCCTTTACTCCCTGACAATCTACAGGGACCTTCTCCCCCGTACGAGAAGGCCCAGGATCAGGAGGTTTGGGTACAAACTTGATAACCTGATGCTCAGTACCAGGTACCTGTACCTGACTCGGCCCTACACAGGAGCCTTGGGACACACCTTGAGCCACCCTATCCTCCTCCGTACCCTGGGTCTCCTCTATCACCGTCACTTCCTCCACCACACTCCCTAAACTGCACATATTTTCCTCTTCCAGCTGAGTTCCAGCAGGGTCACACTCTAATCCCTCCCCATCACCTTCCTCCTGATCTGATCTCTTTCTCCTCCTTTTATTCCTTTCCTCCCCCCCTTCAATTTTATTAACTTTCTTTGTCACTTTCCTTGCTTGCTTCTTATCCTTCCCTGTTACCAAAATCAATTCACCCCCACTCCTCATTACTTCCTCCTCATCAGAGGAAAATACATCAAATTTGTTGCTTAGCACAACTTGCACATCTTCACCTTTCCTCTTTTTCTTATTTCCTCTCCTTACCTCCTGAAAAGGTGCCTCCTCTACCTGTTTCCCTTGCACCTGCTTTACATGTTCATCTACACCTAGTGGTTCTTTTTGTCTCACCACCTCCTCCTCCCTTCTTGGTTCTGGCCTAACCTCCTGCCCACTATTATGGCTGGCCGAGGACACCTGCTATACGGGTGGCCTTCTTCCCCGCATAAATTACATTTGACCACCCCACATTCTCTGGATACATGGCCGATCTTATTACACAATGAACATTTTATCACATTACATTCGCTGCTCAGATGCCTAAAATCCCCGCACTTAAAGCAGGTTCTTGGTTGACCCTGGTAGAAGCATTGTACTCGATCCCTGCCAATGTATGCAGCGGACGGTACATGGATGAATCCTCTGTCAGAATGACGCAGCTTTACCAGGGCCTCCCAAGCTCCCCCCCATACCCCCATCGTATATCCAAATTTACTTAGGTCAGACTGTATATCACAATATCTGGACAACCAGTACGCAATATCTTGGACAGGACTGGACTCATTCCTCACTAGAATATGCACCTTCACTTTATCATGCTTTGTAACCAAATTTACTCTGTACATATCATATGGTTTTGACATTTTACATGCCTGCCATTTTGTCCAGAACACTTGTAGTCCCTGGTAGGATAATAAACTCAAATCAAACTCTGCAGATTTGACTGGGTGTATGCAAGCATATAAATCTGAGGGTTTAAACCCCAGACCAAAAATCATTTTTAAGAAAGTCTCCTTTGTAGGAACTTCCCCCTCTCCTGCCCATCGGAACTGGATTAAATTTCTCCTTTTTCCAACCTGGCCTGCTGCACCCGGCATTTGTGGACCAGCATTATTCACATTCATATTGAAAGCATTAGATCTTGTCACCATTTTAGCATACGATATACTTCCAGGAAGTCCGATACGTTTGTCACCACACTCCCCCCACCCTCTCTCCTTCTTACATCATCACAAATAATTTTGGCAGCCTCTGCAGCCCTGGCTGGTACAAGCATTTTATCTCCATAAACAGTTTCTATTACTTTAATCTGCTCCTCCGGCAGCCCAGTCTTTTCTAATGCAGGCATTCCTTGTGCAAATTGTCTTTCCTTTATGCGCCCTCCTAAACCACTACCATGCGGCAACCTCCTTGTACCAATAACCTTCTCGCCCTGCACGTTTCCGGGTACAATCCCCAGAGCCTCCCCAGTAACAGGTAATTCACCTGCCACTGCAGATTTACCTGGAGATCCCCCCTCAGTGCCACTTTTCTGTAAAGCTTCCTCAAGCCTTAATTTCACCATAACAACCTCCATTTGAGCCGGGAACACCGCGCCCTCTGTGTTCCTGGCTCCGCCATCTGACATCACTACAGGTGGAAATAGTTCATGCCGGGCACTGTCAGGCTCAGCCGTCACCGGCCACTTCTTACCTGCCTTACCCCCAGCACCCGGCACACTGTTACTCACCTGCAGGACAGCCGGCTCACCGAAAGCGCCCTTTTCCACAACATTCTCCACCTCAGGCTCGCAAGACATCTCCACTGTGTCCACTGCCACGGACTTCTCCTGGGAATCAGCAATCACAGCATCAGACACCTCTGACATAACTTTATCCTCCATATTTACTGCATCTTCAGCTGTATTAGACTCCGTTACTGCTGCTGCCTCCAGCTGCATACACTCTGCCTGGACATCAGCTGGTAGGTTTGTTTCACTTTCAGTTGCAGAAACAGGCTGTGGGGTGCTGCTGCTACAATCACCGGGTACACTGATAACACCTGTCTCCATGGGTGTCGGCCTTGATTGGACCTTTGCATGAACTGGTAACCCTTTCACTGCTGCTTGCATCTGCTTTTCCTTTTTTTCCAAGCGCTTTTCTTGCAATTTACTTTTAACCCTTCCCAGAGTTACAGAAAGGGTTTCAATTACTTCTTTTAACACTGGTTTCTCCCATTTATAGCAGGTATTTCTTTTTTTCTTCTTATCATTAATTCTGGTCTGTATACGCTTTGCCTCTCTTTGTAATTCCTCAATAAGGAAGCTATCAAATGATTCCTCCTCCTCCTCATCTTCCTCTTCATCCCCAGTATCACCAGGGGATCCAGGAACATTCTCCAAGGCATCAAGGGGCTTCACCCCCCCACATACTTCACTACCCCCTGGGCAGACAGTAACTGCTGTCACTCCACCCTGTGTTACATCACACAGGAGAGCACCCAGGGAGAGTTTGTGGGAATCCGACTGTGGCTCCAGTTTCTTAACTGGGGCCACACCGACAGTGTTGGTAGCTTCCAGCACTGCTCGACCCTTTGTTCCATCACATAGGGGAGCAGCCTCAGATATAGGGGGAACAAGCTGTGGTTCCAACTGCACAGAAGCCGGGCTGATGATATTGCCTCCACTGTCACTCATGCTGCTTCCTGATGATCCGGACTGGCCTGCTGCACTAGTTATCCGGACACCAGGAGTCTTTGCTTTGGCTTTTGCTTTAGAGCCCGAGCCACGGGCTGAACGTCGGGAGCACTCTCCCCCAGGAGGATCCATCCCCCTGGGGAAGCCAGCAGGGAGTCTCCCTGCAGACACGGGACACACCTGCAGCAGCTAGAGCTCTCCTCCACACAACCTCCTCACAGCTCAGACAGCACACACTGCAGAGTCTCCGCCCCCAGGATAGGTAGGAGTAGGGTAGTTGTGCGGGTGCATTAGTGAGGGTAGTAACTTTGGAGTAGGGTAGGTGTGAGGGAGCAATAGTGAGGGTAGTATAGGTGGGAGTAGGGTATGTGTGAGGGTGTGGAGCTGCTACTCATCTCCCACTACAAAGGTTGTTTTACTAGGACTTTCACTGATTAAACAACTTTAATTTATTGATTTTTTCCTTAGTTTCCCTTAGGTGTATTTTGCAAGGGCTATTTCACCCTTTTGTTTCTCATCTATGCTTTGTGTGCATGTCCCCAGCAGCATGTAGCCAATCACATCATTGGAATACTTGCAGTGGCACATGGTGGGAGTAGGGTAGGTGTGAGGGTGCATTAGTGTGGGTAGTATAGGTGGGAGTAGGAGAGGTCGAAGGGTGCATTAGTGTAGGTAGTATAGGTGGGAGTAGGGTAGGTGTGAGGGTGCATTAGTGTGGGTAATATAGGTGGGAGTAGGGTAGGTGTGTGAGGGTGCATTAGTGTGGATAATATAGTGGGAATAGGGTAGGTGTGAGGGTGAATTAGTGAGGGTAGTATAAGTGGGAGTAGGAGTAGGGTAGGTGTGAGGGTGCATTAGTGTAGGTAGTATAGGTGGCAGTAGGGTAGGTGTGAGGGTGCATTAGTGTGGGTAGTATAGGTGGGAGTAGGATAGGTGTGAGTATGCATTAGTGAGGCTAGTATAGGTGGGAGTAGGATAGGTATGAGGGTGAATTAGTGTGAGTAGTATAAGTGGGAGTAGGGTAGGTGTGAGGGTGCATTAGTGTGGGTGGTATAGGTGGGAGTTGGATAGGTGTGAAGGTGTGGAACTGCTACTCATCTCCCACTACAAAGGTTGTTTTACTAGGACTTTCACTGATTAAACAACTTTAATTTATTGACTTTTTTCTGACTTTCCCTTAGGTGTATTTTGCAAGGGCTATTTCACCCTTTTGTTTCTCATCTATGCTTTGTCTGCATGTCCCCAGTAGAGCAGCATATAGCCAATCACATCATTGGAATACTTGCAGTGGCACATGGTATATCCAAAGATTAATGTGCTGATCTTATGGCAGACGGAGACTCCCATGATGTTAGTGAGGACAGTGCTGCATATGATAGGAGCATTTTCTTGCTGCTAGGAAAGGAATGGAGGCAGCATCAGATGGTGTCATATTGATGCAGTAATACTGTGGGGTAGGTATGACCATCAACCATCAATAGTTAACAACCATAGGTGGTCAATCACTGATGGCTGATGGTTTTGCCATCGATGGCAGAAATCCAATGTCTCTCTGCCATCGATGGCACGGAATTAAGCAATGATTTTTTTCCCTATCTCTGCCTCCCCAACACAACCTGTGAAGCCCCACCTCCACTTACTAATTGGCCTGCTGTCTGGCCTGTATCAAAGCTTTGTTGACCATCGGTAGATGAAACAATCGATGGTTCACAGTCAATGGTTGCATACCATTGAGGTCGAACAAAAATGGTACCATTGATGGTTAACCTACCGATGGCATTCCTTACTGTGGGGTCAACGAGCCCTCTAAAATGCATACATTCTACTCAATGTCCAACTAACTTAGGGCCTGATTCAGAGCCGCTCGTAAGCGGACGCTCGTTCGTTCCGAGCAATGTTTGCACAACTGCGCATGCGTACGGATCGTAATACGCATGTGCGAACCAGTCAGTGCTGCCGAAAATCGTTTGTTCGCTAAATACCGAATGCCTGCTATTTTGAGTGACAGGAGGAGGCGTATGTGGGTGGTAACGGGGGAAGGTGCTTGAAAACGGGGAGTGGAGATCCGAACGCAGGCATGCTAAAAGGTCAAAACGGGTGTTTTAGGGGTGTGCATAATTAATACAGCAGCGTCATTGACCACGTCACTGGGTTATTTTATAGTCAGAACTGCTCGCAAGATTGCGGTAGGAAAAACCAACCACAAGAATAGCGAGCAGTTCATACGCTGGTCGATGTACTCGATTAATCTAATAAATAGCGGACATGACGTAGGATGCGAGTGGCCAGGGGACGTAGTTTTCCAAAAAAGTGACCGCATGTTTTATTCGCTCGTTCAGACCTAGAGGCGTGAACAGACCGCAAAGAGCGAACGGTTCATTTGAATAGCCACCCCTTTTTCCTGAACGAGCGAGCGCAAATAGCGTCCGGCTCTGAATGAGGTCCTTAAGCCACAGACAACATTTTGTATGAATTCTGACATTCCTTTTTGAGGCCTGAATGGTTCAATGAATCACATTATAATATCAGGTTTGTTCATCTCTGGTCAGGTACAAATAACATTTCTAAAAATATATAAACGTAAAGAGGAACACAATATAACGCAATAGCTGTTTATTTTCTTCTTTCAAAATGTAAAATAAACTTGTTTATATTTCATTTAAAGTTTGACAGGTAAGAAATCAGCTGTAAGCATTAGATTTAGATTATGGTTATATCATAGATGCTCATGGTAATAGTGAGACAGTATAGTACAGTATCATCCACTTTGAGAGCAATCAACATGACAGCTCCTCTTCTGCAAATGCTGAGATTCTAAAGCAGTGTGTTTGTGGTACTCAGGGGTACATAGTATGTCATCTACTTTTATCTTTTTTTTTAATTCTTATAGCTAACTCCAGAAACATGGAAAAATAATAAATGTGAAATAATTTCATATTTGAATAAAATAAATGTCTTGTCCAGAGTATTGAAGCTACTAGAAATGTTCTCCTTTAAAATAAACTATTGTTTATGTTTCATTTAAAACTTATATCAGTGTAAGGTGGGTCCAGGTACCTTTTTTCCATTTTAAATAGAGTAAAGCACTCCATATAGTTCTTAAAAATACCAATTAGAAATAGCCATTTATCATTAATGAGGTGTCTCCTAAATGGAGTTAGTGAAATAAGTTGTAACTTTCTGGGATTGTTCAGACCGTAGGACTTTTAGCTAACTGCCTGTGTGTACTCCCGTATGTTAACTTCAGTAAATGCTACTGGAAGAATTAATGTCTTCATTTTCCATCATAAAAAAGTCCATCTGCAACTAAATGTCAGAGGTAATATAAAATGTTGCTCCTGTTTTGAGGAACCGTGTGTATCCATTAATTTACAGGGGAGCATACTTCTTATTCAAGAATTTGGAATGTGGAATACACCAGCCGTAACTATCTCCTGGTATTTGCGCCAAACACAACTAAATACGATTTCCGTTTATGGATATACTGAACCGTTTGAAGACAGAAATAATATCTTTCAGTTTGATGTGCACACTGTAATGTGTACGAGCCTCTATAACCAGAACAGCATCTGCACTTTCATGGTCCTCTCTCACTGTAACACTTGTTTCCGCAGTTAGGTTCTCACTGATTCCTGGCATCATTGGCCCTCATTCAGAGCCGCACGCAAGCGGGCGCACGTACGTTAGGCGTACGTACAAAAATATTTAAATTCAATGGCTCGCTCGTATTTTCGTTCGCATCTAAAATTCCTCCCTAAACTCTGACGACCCCTCCTCTAACTAACGAGCGTACGAAATAGCGAGCGTACATCCCCGAAATGGCTTGAAAGGAACGCACGCACAAGTATAAACAGGAAGTGGCCTTTTCAGATGTCGATTACCTGCTCCTTTATTCTGCCTACCTCCATCAATCGTATCATGCCAATCAATGTATCAATTAGCTTAATTGTTTGTTTTTTTTCAACACAATGCAAGAAACTTTACTCTTGTCTGTGTTTGTGTTTACCCGCAGAATACGTACGGATGAAACATTCGCTTTTATTGTTTAAAAAACATGTGAACCACAATTAAACAATTGTACTATTGCTGTGTATCCCCGCATATTTCCCTGGGTTCATTTCTTTATTTAAATTTGCTTACGCATGTCACTGCATCAAGCCTATCCTAACTCTCCAGAGATTTCTGGCCCTGTCGAACACATGACTCATACACTAACCAATAAAATTGCTCCTGTTAATTTCCAAAATACATTAGCCAATCAGAAAATTTTTACACACTTTATCAAAAATGATTTTTAAGAAAAACACCATTGCCATCATGAGAGCCTCCGCATTCACCAGGCGTGAGCTGCTGGTGCTTACGGAGGTCATGGATCGCCGGATCACCAGCCAGCCAGAACCCATGACCAACTGGCAGAAGCGCTCCGCGTATGCGGAGGTACGGTCCCGCCTGCGGTCCTTCGGATCACGCCGCAACATCGGGCAGCTGGAGCGCAGGTGGTCCGACCTGCAACGGCGAACGCCCCGCTTGCTGGCATGCTTTCGCATGCAGATCCTGGCAAGTAAGTGTTATGTATTGTGGTTTTAATGTTTGTGTTTGTGGGGCAAACTGCGTGTGCATGTTTTCCTGTCTGTTCTATTTATTATTTGTACTCATATCTGCGTCTGCATGTTTTCCTGTCTGTTCTATTTATTATTTGTACTCATATCTGCGTCTGCATGTTTTCCTGTCTGTTCTATTTATTATTTGTACTCATATCTGCGTCTGCATGTTTTCCTGTCTGTTCTATTTATTATTTGTACTCATATCTGCGTCTGCATGTTTTCCTGTCTGTTCTATTTATTATTTGTACTCATATCTGCGTCTGCATGTTTTCCTGTCTGTTCTATTTATTATTTGTACTCATATCTGCGTCTGCATGTTTTCCTGTCTGTTCTATTTATTATTTGTACTCATATCTGCGTCTGCATGTTTTCCTGTCTGTTCTATTTATTATTTGTACTCATATCTGCGTCTGCATGTTTTCCCTCTTTTTATGAATTTTTAATTCTACTGCTATTTTTTTTGGTTTTATTTCTTTTTTCTTTTTTTTATTTTGTTTGTTTGCCCGGATTTGTCCATAAACTAAACGCAATTTATTTGACATATTTTAGGGGGACAGCCAAGACTCCGCCGTCAACGTCGGCGTTCCCGCCCACTCTCCCCAACCCCCAGCCAACACTCCACCCCAAATCTTTCGCCTATTCCCCACTCCTCCCCATCCTTCCCAGACCCTCTCCCGGAAATGTCGGGCCTCCTTCCCCTCCGTCCCACTTCCCCCTCTCCTCCACCCACCCCTCTTCCAATTACCCCCTCCCCGGAGTCCAGCATAACTCCGCCCCATTCTTTGGGGAATGACGGATCCTCCGAGGAGGATCATGGAGGTTTTGCCGGAGCTCCCGATTTGTTTCCCGGTATGTTTTTTATTATTTTTTTTTAAAGCACAAACTGTTTGTATGTAATCATGTGTCGTGCCTTTCTTCGTGTTTTTGTGGCTTGACTTTTGTTGATTGTGAAGGTTTGCCTTTACCTCTTCCTGGTGATTTAAGCATACACATATCATACCTGTGGGAATTTGTACCTAGGCCTTGTATTTTTGCCAGCCCACCCTTTTTATTTATGTTTTTGGGTTTAGGAGTGATTTTTTTTTTTTTTTATGTTTTTCTGTGGAGTCCCTATTGTTATATTAACCCACACACTTTTCTCACCCACAGAGGAACAGAGGCGTCGGCAAGAGGTGGCGGATGTTGTGGGGCAGATGCGCCACCATGTAATCGGCCTTCTGGTGGCCCTCGACCGGCTGTCTGGCCTCCTTCAGCATTAGTTTTTTTTTTTTTGTTGTATTTGCCAAATAAATTTTTAAAGACAAATATACGTTGTGGCTCATTTTTAAAAACCAAAACCAAGATAGTTTAGCCTGACATAAGTTCCTGCAAGGATTTCCCTTTTTTAAAAGTTAGATTGTGTTTTGTCTTTGTATGTCAAACAGACACCAGAAACACATAACAGTAACAATGTAATTTCCCTTTTTGGGTGTAGTGTCAATTTCAGATTTCTACATTTTCCAGGTTCCTACTTGGTGCGCAAGCTGCTTAGGCCAATCTTACAAATCCCAAGGTTGGGCCAGGCTTCCTTTTGGTGTGGATTGGAAAGCTGAAAACATATTTCAGTTTTGCTCAACTGGCGTCAGTACTGGTTTACCCCTTAGTCAAATGTAACTTGTGTTAACCTGGTTACACTTGCTGTTAACGTCCCAAAAAAGGAAGACCATTTCACTCTTCAAACATTTATTCACCACATAACAGAGAAAACAAAGTGGTCACTCCCAAAAAAAATACACAGTGATAAATTCAAATACAACACATACCAATAAAAAAATAAATAAAAACACAAAATCAAGAACTGGTTGACGAAGGACCATGCCAACATGATTCCACAAACATGGCGTTGCGATATGGGTTCCAGAATATATGCCCAAAAGGACCAGATCCAGGTTTGGTAAGGGTAGCAGGAAGTAGTGAGCGTTGGAGTGCCAAAGATTATGTGAACAAACAGAAGATGGTGAGAAAATTAAAAAAAAATTAGATGTTTGCAAAAAAAAACAAACACATTAGGTATAAACACTGGAGTTTTGAACAAACTTACCTAAAAAATCTGGCCACCACATCATCGCGTATGGCCCCCCCACATACTGACCTTCGACCAACCTCGGGGGGGCCATCCTCAGGTAAGGCATCCTCTGGCTGCATTGGGACACCACTCCTTATGGCAATGTTGTGAAATATCCCACACAGGACCACAATTTTAGACACCATATCCGGCACATACATGAGCTCGCCACCAGAGCGGTGGAGGCATCTGAATCGGCCTTTTAAAAGGCCGATACAGCGCTCCACCACTTGCCTGGTGGCTGTAAGTGCGGAATTATACGCACTTTGTGGCCCTGGTGTGGGAGCCAAATAAGGAGTGAGCAGCCAGGACATGCAAGGGTATCCACTGTCTCCTGTGAACAAAAATAGACCACATCAGGAACACTGTGTATCAAGCTTAACATTGTTATGTACTAAAGGTCTCCACTTACCCAGAAGCCACGCATCACCAGCTTGTAGGTTGGTTAATTTCTGCCATATCCCTGATTGCCGGATGACGAAGGAGTCATGTGCACTTCCTGGTAATTTAGCATTCAGGGACAGGATCTGGAGGGAGGCATCACATACCACCATTACATTCAGGGAGTGATAGTGTTTCCTGTTTCTAAATATTGCCTCCAGCCGTGCTGGAGGCTGAAGTGGTATGTGAGTACCATCCACAACCCCTATGATGTGTGGGAAGCCAGCTATTTGGTAAAAATTGGCCTTGGCCACACTAAGGGCACCCATATCCAAAGGCATTTTAATAAAATGATGGAGGTGCTTGAAAAGTGCCTCCATCACTGCCCTCAGGATCCGGGAAAAGGAGGATTGGGAGATGCCCGCCACTATTCCCACCGTTGTTTGAAACGATCCTGAGGCACAGAAATGTAACACCGCCATAAATTGCGTCAGTGGTGGTATTGCTGTTGGACTGTCAATTTGCCGCTCAAGATCACTTTCTATTAATGAGAGAGTGTCTATGATGATTTTGGGAGGTAGACGGTAGCGTCTTAAAACCTCATCATCGGGCATTCCAAAAAGGGTGACACGTGTTCGAAATATCTGGGGCCTTGCATGCCTACGATGCCTATGCCTGGGACGAGTTTGAGGTTGGTCGTCTTCCGGGAGCAGGGCCAGAACAATTCGCCCCAGATCTACCTGAAATTCAAAGTTTACAATGTAAGGCTTTTGACCCACCACAAAAGTAAGAAAAAACAACTTAGCTTTCTGATACCATCCATAGCTGCTTACATGCCGGGGTATTGTCATGATACGTATAAACTGTAAAAAAGGCAACAATGAGACTTCAAAAATTTAGAGGGTGTTTTTTTTGTTTAAAAATTGTTGCAAGCCAACACAGAAAATAGCGGAAAAACACATTTGGCCATCGATGAAAACTATATTGCACACCGTACGTCAAATAGGGTTCAAATGGACCCAAAAAATGGAAAAGGGAAAAGCAAAACTGGATAATATGATGAATAAGCCATCAAAAATGCGGTAAATTATTCGCAAATGCAAGTCACTACACCAACAGTCAAAAATGCGGTAAATTATTCGCAAATGCAAGTCACTACACCAACAGTCAAAAATGCGGTAAATTATTCGCAAATGCAAGTCACTACACCAACAGTCAAAAATGCAGTAATTCATTCGCAAATGCAAGGCGCTACACCAACAGTCAAAAATGCAGTAATTCATTCGCAAATGCAAGACAAAAAATGGACTTACCCAACTCGAATATATAAGATGTCCTCAAAAAACTTCTTTGGGTCCGAAAACAAAAAAAAACTAAAAAAGATGAAATGAGTGTTAAACAAATTAACCACAAAACAGAAGAATACACCAATTGGCCACAAATTTGAATGCACAAAACTTACCAAATCAGGAAAGGATGTTGAAAAAATGAAAAAAATGCGAACGGAAAAACCAAAGAAATGAAGCAAAAACAAACAAAAAAACAACTCTCCAAAATCCTCCAAACGCAACCAACCAACCAAATCCAAACCACTTAACCGACAACACTCCAACAACCCCACCTCGAATCCACACACACCAAGCCATAAATAGTGTTTATTTTCCCGCACAAATTAAGGATGAATCATAGGGACGCACAATCAATGATGCGGCCGCAAACTAACGACGCATGTATAAATACGTCACGAAATCACATCGAATTTCTGGATGATTTCATGCTGGAAGCAGAGACATGGCTTCAAACCAGGGAAACAATGGTCAAAATTGCGGCGGTAAGGCCTTCATGCATTTTGTGTCAATGAGTATTTTAAAACATAATATTGTGCAAGTTGTGAAGTGGCTAAATCTGCATATTTACCCAAATAGTTGAGGAGGATGACATGGAAGAGACTGCTGGCCCCAGTCAACCCGCCAAAGCTGCAAAAAAAAAAAGGCAGCCACATTTCACAAGCAAGGAGATGGAGGTTTTGATCCAGAAGTGCGTTGACATCCTGCCCCAGGCAGCCAGGAATATGAGCCAAAGCCAGAAGTGGAGAATGTGGGAGGAGGTCGCCGTTGCTGTCAATAGGGTGGGTGATTATGTCCGTCTAGCCCGGGATGTCAAACGGCGGTAAGTAAACACTTTCCCATCCTATAAACAAACCCCATTGTAAAAAAAAGGATAATGGTTCCAAATTCATTCCACAGATGGGCAGACTTCAAATATCGTCTATAACAAAAACTTGCCGACAGGGCTAGGCATGCAAGGGGGACAGGTGGGGGTCCCACCCCTGTGTCATTGGAGTTGACAGACTTAGAAGAGATGGCACAGGGGTGTGTGCAGGCTGTGGAGGTGTTTGGCGTGTCCAACATGGATACGGACATGCCAGACTTTGCGGCTCCTCATGTTGGCCAAGGTAAGTCTTGTGATGTCACCAACTCAGAAATGCTATTGTGCCAATATGTAGATTCTAATGTGAGTCTTTTCTCCAATTTCCTAACAGAGACAGAGGCGGATGAGTCTGCTCCAGAGGGGAGCCTTGGCCGCAGAATTTCTGCTGACTCTGCAGGGGAGGAACCAGTACATCCGGCTGAGGACCCTGCAGAAGCCAGTCCAGGGCGTGCCCCCTCGCAGGCAGTGGGCCTCCTCACAGAACTCAATTTTAAATCGGATTGCCATACGGAGATTCTGCAGAGGATGGACGCCAGTCTGATACGGGTGGCTGAGGCCCTGGAGCAAAATGCTGCGGCCAACGTGACCATTGCTCAGGCCCTGGCGGAAAATACCAGGGCCAACATCCGCATCGCCGATGCCCTGGAGCAGCTCGTTCGCCAGCACATGGTGGAGCCGACCTCCCTTCCTGCCGGAACATCCAGATCCTCTACCTCTGGCACAACATCAGGCAATCCTCCAAATGTGCCTAGCCCTGTGCCTAGTCCAGAGGCCACAACATCTGCCTCTGGACAGGCCAGCCCGATGGCATCCCGGACCCGGTCTGGCGCCCACCCTCACCCAGCCAAACGGGCGAGAAAACGGTGACAGCAATGGCGACTTTTCCCACTTTCCTTCTGTGCTTGGCTCATATTCCTTTCTGGTCAAAACTTCCCTCTCCTTTCTTGTGAAATGTTTTTAAATTTTGTATTTACGCTTATGTTAGTAGTTATGTTTTTTTTTTTTTTTGAGCAAATATCTTGGCCACAAAAAAAGGCAATACAATATTATGCCAATTTGTTTGTGTGTAAACAATAAATTAAAAACAAAACACTGACATTGTATTGTGACATTATTGTACAAATGGGTTACATTTAATCCTGGCCTTAAACGCAAAAACTGACCCTCTTTTTTAAAAAAAAAGGCCTCTTTAAGGAACGTTTAAAAAAACACATAGCGATGCAAATTCCACAGTAAACAAAAAAAAAGGGGAGCTAATTAAAAGATGATGACATTATTGTTAAAATAGGCCATAACCACCAAATTGTGGCCAAAATAAAAGCCCAAAAATGTACGCTAATTGATTATGTAATCATGACATTAGCAGCTCTGATTTCCACCTGCGTACGCTTTTGTGCTATCCCAATAAACTGCTTTCCAAACACATACCAAGCCGGATTTCAATCCAACACTAATTACTTTACTGACCAGCCACGATTAATCGCTGCACCATCGTGGAGTCCCGGGACGGAGGAGAAGGCCATCGCCAATGTGGTCGAGTAATCCTGACCCTAAGCTGTGCGAGCATTTTGAAGGGAAAGCGGATGTTTCAGTGACGTATGAGACGGTCCGAACACATTTGACGTTCGCATCTGCTAATGTATGTACGCCCCAAAAACGCCTCGCCACGCCTGCGTTTTTTCATCTCCACCCCCGTCAACACCCAAAAACGCCCTGTTCTGTCAATCACATTTGACATGTCACTTCCTGTACGCTATTTTAGGAACGAGAGAAAAAAAGCTCGCAATCTGCCGTATGCACATGCGCGGTGTAACACCGACGCATGCGCGGTTAGTCAACATCGGAACGCAACGAGCGTACTGTTGTTAACGTGCGGCTCTGAATGAGGGCCATTGTTCATTGTATAAACAGTTGTTCCTGCTATAATAACAGAGAATAGTGGAATCGCCCACACGGTTCTGTGGCGTGAAGTATGGAAAGAGACATCATTTACATATTAACACTTTTTAATATGAAAAGATGGAAAAATGATTGTAAAATTTACTTTTTGAATAAAGTGATATTAAATGCACTTTAAACATTTAAACAATAAAATAAGTTTACAGATTATGGGCCTGATTCAGACCCACTCGCGAGCGGCTGTCCGCTCGCAAGTGGGTCGATGTTATGCACTGAGCATGCGCACGACGGAGGGAGCTCCGTCGTGCGCATGCGCCAGACGCGACGAGCGAAGGAAAGTCCTTCGCTCGTTGTGTCCGATCAAAGGGGGCGTGCTGTCAATGTTGATTGACAGCATGCCCCCTTTGGTGGGCGTGCCGGGGGCGTGCCTCCCTGACGGGGGCGTTCCCACGGGAACGCCTCCCGTCAGAGCCGGCCCACTGACATCACTAGTGATGTCAGTGGGAGTGATTTTGGCTCTGATAGAGCCAAAATCACTCCGGAGCCTGCGGTTGAAAACCTCAACCGCAGGCTCCGGCTCGCAAATTCGATGGTCGCGATGGTCTCGACCATCGCGGCCATCACAAAGCACGCTCGTATAGCCTGTGGGTGGTGACCCACAGCTATACGAGCGTCCAGGAGGACGCTCCATGAAAATGGAGCCCGGCCCTCATTCAGAGCGTGCGCTCTGCTCAGAGCGTACGGCTCTGAATGAGGGCCTATATTTCTAGACTTTAAATGTTTAATTTCATTTCTTTTTATTTCCAGTTTCTCTTTTGTATTTGCATGAGCCCATTTATCTGACTTCACTTCCTGCCATAGCACTTGTCCTCATACTGTATTCAGTTCTGTTTTTTCCCAACATTTTCAACTCTGAAAATAGTTCATTTAGGCCGCAGCCTAATCTACCAAGGCCACATGAAGATCTATCCAAACTTTACCTCCAAATTGCAATGTCTTGCTCCTTAATGACAAATCCTTGTCCCTTGACAGTGATGAAAATTAGGACGGTGCAGGGCCGGCTCCAAGTCTACTTGCACCCTGTGCAAGATTTTTTTGAGTGCCCCCCCATTTTCCTGCGGCTTAGCACTGTTTATAATAGTAGATAATGCACGGGCTCCCGGTGTACGAGGGATGCTGTGACGTCCTGCAGTGTAAGGTACTTGCTGACAGATGCCCGGTCGTTAGTTGTCCAGCGTCAGCAACCACTTCACCCCAGGAGAATCCTGATGGAGAGAGAAGAAGCTGGTGAAGGCGGGCAAATAATGGCTGTGGGATGGTGGAGGTGGGCAGCGGGCTGAGAAGGCCTCTGGGGAGGGAGCGAGCAGGTCACAGTGTCTGTGGGGATGGAGGAACAGGTCACAGTAGCTGTGGGGAGGGAGCGAGCAGCAGGTCACGGTGGCTATGGGGGGGATAGAACAGGTCACAGTGGCCATGGGGAGGGAGAGAGCAGGTCAAGGTGGCTGTGGGGGGGATAGAACACGTCACAGTGGCCATGGAGAGGGAGAGAGCAGGTCACATGGTGGCTGCGGGGAGGGAGAGAGCAGGTCACGGTGGATGTGGGGAGGGAGAGAGCAGGTCATGGTGGCTGTGGGAAAGGAGAGAGCAGGTCATGGTGGCTGTGGGGAGGGAGGGAGCAGGTCACGGTGGCTGTGGGGAGAGAGCACAGGGCACAGTGGCTGTGGGGAGAGAGAGTGCAGGTCACAGTGGCTGTGGGGAGGGAGAGAGCAGGTCATGGTGGCTGTGGGGGGGATAGAACAGGTCACAGTGGCTGTGTGGAGGGAGAGAGCAGGTCACATTGTGGCTGCGGGGAGGGAGAGAGCAGGTCACGGTGGCTGTGGGGAGGGAGAGAGCAGGTCACGGTGGCTGTGGGGAGGGAGAGAGCAGGTCACGGTGGCTGTGGGGAGGGAGGGAGCAGGTCACAGTGTCTGTGGGGAGGGAGAGAGCAGGTCACAGTGTCTGTGGGGAGGGAGGAACAGGTCACAGTAGCTGTGGGGAGGGAGCGAGCAGCAGGTCACGGTGGCTGTGGGGGGGATAGAACAGGTCACAGTGGCCATGGGGAGGGAGAGAGCAGGTCACATGGTGGCTGCGGGGAGGGAGCAGGTCACGGTGGCTGTGGGGAGGGAGGAACAGGTTACAGTAGCTGTGGGGAGGGAGCGAGCAGCAGGTCACGGTGGCTGTGGGGGGGATAGAACAGGTCACAGTGGCCATGGGGAGGGAGAGAGCAGGTCACATGGTGGCTGCGGGGAGGGAGAGAGCAGGTCACGGTGGCTGTGGGGATGGAGAGAGCAGGTCATGGTGGCTGTGGGGAGGGAGAGAGCAGGTCATGGTGGCTGGAGGGAGGGAGGGAGCAGATCACGGTGGCTGTGGGGAGAGAGAGCGCATGTCACGGTGGCTGTGGGGTGGATAGAATAGGTCACAGTGGCTGCGGGGAGGGAGAGAGCAGGTCACGGTGGCTGTGGGGAGGGAGAGAGCAGGTCACGGTGGCTGTGGGGAGGGAGGAACAGGTCACAGTAGCTGTGGGGAGGGAGTGAGCAGCAGGTCACGGTGGCTGTGGGGGGGATAGAACAGGTCACAGTGGCCATGGGGAGGGAGAGAGCAGGTCACAGTGGCTGTGGGGGGGATAGAACAGGTCACAGTGGCCATGGGGAGGGAGAGAGCAGGTCACATGGTGGCTGCGGGGAGGGAGAGAGCAGGTCACATGGTGGCTGCGGGGAGGGAGAGAGCAGGTCACGGTGGCTGTGGGGAGGGAGGAACAGGTCACAGTAGCTGTGGGGAGGGAGCGAGCAGCAGGTCACGGTGGCTGTGGGGGGGATAGAACAGGTCACAGTGGCCATGGGGAGGGAGAGAGCAGGTCACATGGTGGCTGCGGGAAGGGAGAGAGCAGGTCACGGTGGCTGTGGGGATGGAGAGAGCAGGTCATGGTGGCTGTGGGGAAGGAGAGAGCAGGTCATGGTGGCTGTGGGGAGGGAGCAGATCACGGTGGCTGTGGGGAGAGAGAGCGCATGTCACGGTGGCTGTGGGGTGGACAGAACAGGTCACAGTGGCTGCGGGGAGGGAGAGAGCAGGTCACGGTGGCTGTGGGGAGGGAGAGAGCAGGTCACGGTGGCTGTGGGGAGGGAGGGAGCAGGTCACAGAGTCTGTGGGTAGGGAGGAACAGGTCACAGTAGCTGTGGGGATGGAGCGAGCAGCAGGTCACGGTGGCTGTGGGGGGGATAGAACAGGTCACAGTGGCCATGGGGAGGGAGAGAGCAGGTCACAGTGGCTGTGGGGGGGATAGAACAGGTCACAGTGGCCATGGGGAGGGAGAGAGCAGGTCACATGGTGGCTGCTGGGAGGGAGAGAGCAGGTCACGGTGGCTGTGGGGAGGGAGGAACAGGTCACAGTAGCTGTGGGGAGGGAGCGAGCAGCAGGTCACGGTGGCTGTGGGGGGATAGAACAGGTCACAGTGGCTGTGGGGTGGATAGAACAGGTCACAGTGGCTGCGGGGAGGGAGAGAGCAGGTCACGGTGGCTGTGGGGAGGGAGAGAGCAGGTCACGGTGGCTGTGGGGAGGGAGGGAGCAGGTCACAGAGTCTGTGGGTAGGGAGGAACAGGTCACAGTAGCTGTGGGGATGGAGCGAGCAGCAGGTCACGGTGGCTGTGGGGGGGATAGAACAGGTCACAGTGGCCATGGGGAGGGAGAGAGCAGGTCACAGTGGCTGTGGGGGGGATAGAACAGGTCACAGTGGCCATGGGGAGGGAGAGAGCAGGTCACATGGTGGCTGCTGGGAGGGAGAGAGCAGGTCACGGTGGCTGTGGGGAGGGAGGAACAGGTCACAGTAGCTGTGGGGAGGGAGCGAGCAGCAGGTCACGGTGGCTGTGGGGGGATAGAACAGGTCACAGAGGCCATGGGGAGGGAGAGAGCAGGTCACATGGTGGCTGCCGGGAGGGAGAGAGCAGGTCACGGTGGCTGTGGGGAGGGAGAGAGCAGGTCATGGTGGCTGTGGGGAAGGAGAGAGCAGGTCATGGTGGCTATGGGGAGGGAGGGAGCAGGTCACGGTGGCTGTGGGGAGAGAGAGCGCATGTCACGGTGGCTGTGGGGGGGATAGAACAGGTCACAGTGGCTGTGGGGAGGGAGAATGCAGGTCACATTGTGGCTGCGGGGAGGGAGAGAGCAGGTCAGTGGCTGTGGGGAGGGAGAGAGCAGGTCACAGTGGCTGTGGGGAGGGAGGGAGCAGGTCATGGTGGCTGTGGGGAAGGAAAGAGCAGGTCACAGTGGCTGTGGGGAGGGAGGGAGCAGGTCACAGTGGCTGTGGGAAGAGAGAGCAGGTCACGGTGGCTGTGGGGAGGGAGGGAGCAGGTCACAGTGTCTGTGGGGAGGGAGGAACAGGTCACAGTAGCTGTGGGGAGGGAGCGAGCAGCAGGTCACGGTGGCTGTGCGGGGGATAGAACAGGTCACAGTGGCCATGGGGAGGGAGAGAGCAGGTCACAGTGGCTGTGGGGGGGATAGAACAGGTCACAGTGGCCATGGGGAGGGAGAGAGCAGGTCACATGGTGGCTGCGGGGAGGGAGAGAGCAGGTCACGGTGGCTGTGGGGTGGAGGAACAGGTCACAGTAGCTGTGGGGAGGGAGCGAGCAGCAGGTCACGGTTGCTGTGGGGGGATAGAACAGGTCACAGTGGCCATGGGGAGGGAGAGAGCAGGTCATGGTGGCTGTGGGGAGGGAGAGAGCAGGTCATGGTGGCTGTGGGGAGGGAGAGAGCAGGTCATGGTGGCTGTGGGGAAGGAGAGAGCAGGTCATGGTGGCTATGGGGAGGGAGGGAGCAGGTCACGGTGGCTGTGGGGAGAGAGAGCGCATGTCACGGTGGCTGTGGGGGGGATAGAACAGGTCACAGTGGCTGTGGGGAGGGAGAATGCAGGTCACATTGTGGCTGCGGGGAGGGAGAGAGCAGGTCAGTGGCTGTGGGGAGGGAGAGAGCAGGTCACAGTGGCTGTGGGGAGGGAGGGAGCAGGTCATGGTGGCTGGGGGAAGGAGAGAGCAGGTCACAGTGGCTGTGGGGAGGGAGGGAGCAGGTCACAGTGGCTGTGGGGAGAGAGAGAGAGCAGGTCACGTTCGCTGTGGGGAGGGAGAGAGCAGGTCACGGTTGCTGTGGGGATGGAGAGAGCAGGTCACGGTGGTTGTGGGGAGCGAGAGAGCAGGTCATGGTGGCTGGAGGGAGGGAGCAGGTCACAGTGGCTGTGGGGAGGGAGAGAGCAGGTCACGATGGCTGTGGGGAGGGAGAGAGCAGGTCATGGTGGCTGTAGGAAAGGAGAGAGCAGGTGACAGTGGCTGTAGGGAGGGAGGGAGCAGGTCACGGTGGCTGTAGGGAGAGAGAGCAGGCCATGGTGGCTGTGGGGAAGGAGAGAGCAGGTTACAGTGGCTGGAGGGAGGGAGCAGGTCACGGTGGCTGTGGGGAGGGAGAGAGCAGGTCATGGTGGCTGTGGGGAGGGAGTGAGCAGGTCATGGTGACTGTGGGGCAGGTGAAGGCAGTCAGATAATGCCTGTGGGAGGTTGGAAGTGGGCAGCGGTCTGATAAGAGCTGTGGGAAGAGAAGAGAGCAGGTCACGGTGGCTGTAGGGAGGGAGGGAGCAGGTCACGGTGGCTGTGGGGAGGGAGAGAGCAGGTCATGGTGGTTGTAGGGAGGGAGAGAGCAGGTCATGGTGGCTGTGGGGAAGGAGAGAGCAGGTCACGGTGGCTGTAGGGAGGGAGAGAGCAGGTCACGGTGGCTGTGGGGAGGGAGGAACAGGTCACAGTAGCTGTGGGGAGGGAGCGAGCAGCAGGTCACGGTGGCTGTGGGGGGGATAGAACAGGTCACAGTGGCCATGGGGAGGGAGAGAGCAGGTCACATGGTGGCTGCGGGAAGGGAGAGAGCAGGTCACGGTGGCTGTGGGGATGGAGAGAGCAGGTCATGGTGGCTGTGGGGAAGGAGAGAGCAGGTCATGGTGGCTGTGGGGAGGGAGCAGATCACGGTGGCTGTGGGGAGAGAGAGCGCATGTCACGGTGGCTGTGGGGTGGATAGAACAGGTCACAGTGGCTGCGGGGAGGGAGAGAGCAGGTCACGGTGGCTGTGGGGAGGGAGAGAGCAGGTCACGGTGGCTGTGGGGAGGGAGGGAGCAGGTCACAGAGTCTGTGGGTAGGGAGGAACAGGTCACAGTAGCTGTGGGGATGGAGCGAGCAGCAGGTCACGGTGGCTGTGGGGGGGATAGAACAGGTCACAGTGGCCATGGGGAGGGAGAGAGCAGGTCACAGTGGCTGTGGGGGGGATAGAACAGGTCACAGTGGCCATGGGGAGGGAGAGAGCAGGTCACATGGTGGCTGCTGGGAGGGAGAGAGCAGGTCACGGTGGCTGTGGGGAGGGAGGAACAGGTCACAGTAGCTGTGGGGAGGGAGCGAGCAGCAGGTCACGGTGGCTGTGGGGGGATAGAATAGGTCACAGAGGCCATGGGGAGGGAGAGAGCAGGTCACATGGTGGCTGCGGGGAGGGAGAGAGCAGGTCACGGTGGCTGTGGGGAGGGAGAGAGCAGGTCATGGTGGCTGTGGGGAAGGAGAGAGCAGGTCATGGTGGCTATGGGGAGGGAGGGAGCAGGTCACGGTGGCTGTGGGGAGAGAGAGCGCATGTCACGGTGGCTGTGGGGGGGATAGAACAGGTCACAGTGGCTGTGGGGAGGGAGAATGCAGGTCACATTGTGGCTGCGGGGAGGGAGAGAGCAGGTCAGTGGCTGTGGGGAGGGAGAGAGCAGGTCACAGTGGCTGTGGGGAGGGAGGGAGCAGGTCATGGTGGCTGGGGGAAGGAGAGAGCAGGTCACAGTGGCTGTGGGGAGGGAGGGAGCAGGTCACAGTGGCTGTGGGGAGAGAGAGAGAGCAGGTCACGGTCGCTGTGGGGAGGGAGAGAGCAGGTCACGGTTGCTGTGGGGATGGAGAGAGCAGGTCACGGTGGTTGTGGGGAGCGAGAGAGCAGGTCATGGTGGCTGGAGGGAGGGAGCAGGTCACAGTGGCTGTGGGGAGGGAGAGAGCAGGTCACGATGGCTGTGGGGAGGGAGAGAGCAGGTCATGGTGGCTGTGGGGAAGGAGAGAGCAGGTTACAGTGGCTGGAGGGAGGGAGCAGGTCACGGTGGCTGTGGGGAGGGAGAGAGCAGGTCATGGTGGCTGTGGGGAGGGAGTGAGCAGGTCATGGTGACTGTGGGGCAGGTGAAGGCAGTCAGATAATGCCTGTGGGAGGTTGGAAGTGGGCAGCGGTCTGATAAGAGCTGTGGGAAGAGAAGAGAGCAGGTCACGGTGGCTGTAGGGAGGGAGGGAGCAGGTCACGGTGGCTGTGGGGAGGGAGAGAGCAGGTCATGGTGGTTGTAGGGAGGGAGAGAGCAGGTCATGGTGGCTGTGGGGAAGGAGAGAGCAGGTCACGGTGGCTGTAGGGAGGGAGAGAGCAGGTCACGGTGGCTGTGGGGAGGGAGGAACAGGTCACAGTAGCTGTGGGGAGGGAGCGAGCAGCAGGTCACGGTGGCTGTGGGGGGGATAGAACAGGTCACAGTGGCCATGGGGAGGGAGAGAGCAGGTCACATGGTGGCTGCGGGAAGGGAGAGAGCAGGTCACGGTGGCTGTGGGGATGGAGAGAGCAGGTCATGGTGGCTGTGGGGAAGGAGAGAGCAGGTCATGGTGGCTGTGGGGAGGGAGCAGATCACGGTGGCTGTGGGGAGAGAGAGCGCATGTCACGGTGGCTGTGGGGTGGATAGAACAGGTCACAGTGGCTGCGGGCAGGGAGAGAGCAGGTCACGGTGGCTGTGGGGAGGGAGAGAGCAGGTCACGGTGGCTGTGGGGAGGGAGGGAGCAGGTCACAGAGTCTGTGGGTAGGGAGGAACAGGTCACAGTAGCTGTGGGGAGGGAGCGAGCAGCAGGTCACGGTGGCTGTGGGGGGGATAGAACAGGTCACAGTGGCCATGGGGAGGGAGAGAGCAGGTCACAGTGGCTGTGGGGGGGATAGAACAGGTCACTGTGGCCATGGGGAGGGAGAGAGCAGGTCACATGGTGGCTGCGGGGAGGGAGAGAGCAGGTCACGGTGGCTGTGGGGAGGGAGGAACAGGTCACAGTAGCTGTGGGGAGGGAGCGAGCAGCAGGTCACGGTGGCTGTGGGGGGATAGAACAGGTCACAGTGGCCATGGGGAGGGAGAGAGCAGGTCATGGTGGCTGTGGGGAGGGAGAGAGCAGGTCATGGTGGCTGTGGGGAGGGAGAGAGCAGGTCATGGTGGCTGTGGGGAAGGAGAGAGCAGGTCATGGTGGCTATGGGGAGGGAGGGAGCAGGTCACGGTGGCTGTGGGGAGAGAGAGCGCATGTCACGGTGGCTGTGGGGGGGATAGAACAGGTCACAGTGGCTGTGGGGAGGGAGAATGCAGGTCACATTGTGGCTGCGGGGAGGGAGAGAGCAGGTCAGTGGCTGTGGGGAGGGAGAGAGCAGGTCACATGGTGGCTGTGGGGAGGGAGGGAGCAGGTCATGGTGGCTGGGGGAAGGAGAGAGCAGGTCACAGTGGCTGTGGGGAGGGAGGGAGCAGGTCACAGTGGCTGTGGGGAGAGAGAGAGAGCAGGTCACGGTCGCTGTGGGGAGGGAGAGAGCAGGTCACGGTTGCTGTGGGGATGGAGAGAGCAGGTCACGGTGGTTGTGGGGAGCGAGAGAGCAGGTCATGGTGGCTGGAGGGAGGGAGCAGGTCACAGTGGCTGTGGGGAGGGAGAGAGCAGGTCATGATGGCTGTGGGGAGGGAGAGAGCAGGTCATGGTGGCTGTAGGAAAGGAGAGAGCAGGTGACAGTGGCTGTAGGGAGGGAGGGAGCAGGTCACGGTGGCTGTAGGGAGAGAGAGCAGGCCATGGTGGCTGTGGGGAAGGAGAGAGCAGGTTACAGTGGCTGGAGGGAGGGAGCAGGTCACGGTGGCTGTGGGGAGGGAGAGAGCAGGTCATGGTGGCTGTGGGGAGGGAGTGAGCAGGTCATGGTGACTGTGGGGCAGGTGAAGGCAGTCAGATAATGCCTGTGGGAGGTTGGAAGTGGGCAGCGGTCTGATAAGAGCTGTGGGAAGAGAAGAGAGCAGGTCACGGTGGCTGTAGGGAGGGAGGGAGCAGGTCACGGTGGCTGTGGGGAGGGAGAGAGCAGGTCATGGTGGTTGTAGGGAGGGAGAGAGCAGGTCATGGTGGCTGTGGGGAAGGAGAGAGCAGGTCACGGTGGCTGTAGGGAGAGAGAGAGCAGGTCACGGTGGCTGTATGGAGAGAGAGAGCAGGTCACGGTGGCTGTGTGGAGAGAGAGAGCAGGTCACGGTGGCTGTGGGAGGGAGAGAGCAGGTCACGGTGGCTGTGGGGAGGGAGAGAGCAGGTCACGGTGGCTGTAGGGAGGGAGGGAGCAGGTCACCGTGGCTGTGGGGAGGGAGAGAGCAGGTCACAGAGGGAGGGAACAGGTCATGGTGGCTGTGGGGAGGGAGAGAGCAGATCATGGTGGTTGTGGGGAGGGAGAGAGCAGGTCATGGTGGCTGTAGGGAGGGAGGGAGCAGGTCACGGTGGCTGTGGGGAGGGAGAGAGCAGGTCACAGAGGGTGGGAACAGGTCATGGTAGCTGTGGGGAAGGAGAGACCAGGTCACAGTGGCTGTAGGGAGGGAGGGAGCAGGTCACGGTGGCTGTGAGGAGGGAGAGAGCAGGTCATGGTGGCTGTGTGGAAGGAGAGATCAGGTCACAGAGGCTGGAGTGAGGTGGGGAGGGAGCAGGTCACGGTATCTGTGGGGAGGGAGAGAGCAGGTCATGGTGGCTGTAGAGAGGGAGGGAGCAGATCTTGATGACTGTGGGGCAGGAGAAGGCAGTCAGATAATGGCTGTGGGACGGTGGAGGTGGGCAGCGGTCTGATAAGAGCTGTGGGGAGAGAAGAGTGCAGGTCATGGTGGCTGTGGGGAGGGAGGGAGCAGGTCACGGTGGCTGTAGGGAGGGAGGGAGCAGGTCACGGTGGCAGTGGAGAAGGAGAAAGCAGGTCATGGTGGCTGTGTGGAAGGAGAGAGCAGCTCACAGTGGCTGTAGGGAGGGAGGGAGCAGGTCACGGTGGCTGTGGGGAGGGAGAGAGCAGGTCACAGTGGTTGTTGGGAGGGAGGGAGCAGGTCACGGTGGCTGTGGGGAGGGAGAGAGCAGGTTACAGTGGCTGTGGGGAGGGAGAGAGCAGGTTATGGTGGCTGTGGGGAGGGAGAGAGCAGGTCATGGTGGCTGTAGGGAGGGAGGGAGTAGGTCACAGTGGCTGTGGGGAGGGAGAGAGCAAGTCATGGTGGCTGTGGGGAGGCAGAGAGCAGGTCAGGGTGGCTGTGGGGCAGGTGAAGGTGGACAGATAATGGCTGTGGGGTCAGTGAAGGTGAGCAGCGCACTTAGAAGGGCTGTGGGTTGGGAAAGACAGGCAGATAATTATTGGTTGTGGGGAGGGAGAAGGCAGGCTTAGAAGGGCTGTGGGTTGGGACAAGGCAGGCAGAAATTGATGGCTGTGGGAAGGGAGAAGCAGGCTTAGAAGGGCTATGGGACAGGAAGATAATGGCTGTGGGGAGGGAGAAGGCAAGCTTAGAAGAGCTGTGGGGCAGGTGAAGGCAGTCAGATAATTGGCGTTTGGAGGGAGAAGGCAGGCAGAGTATGGTTGTGGGGCAGGAGAAGCCAGCTGCACTGCACCCCAATGAGGTGGTGCCCCCATTCGTCCGCACTGGCCAAATGGCCCTCAAGCCAGCTCTGGGACTGTGTCGCCAAAATTGGGCCTGTTGGGGGTGAGGGTCATAATATTGCTGAAGTATTAGAATCACTAGGTATCAATATGTTTCCTTGTGCAAAGATCACTGTTTACACAACAAACCAATGCAATCAATGGCAAATAACAGATATTTTTCCACTTAAAATTACGTTACATCTTGGGTGAATTATTATTTTCCATTTAGTTTATTTTTTAGCGTCACCTTTATTTGTATAACACTAATCATATTACACAATTTGTACAGAGAATAAATAATCATTCACATCACTATGTTTTCTTTCTTGTATTATTTTACCTGGTCCTCTGAAAAAACACAAAATTAGAGTTTCCTGTATATATCCATCCATGGAGATATCTGGCAGACACAAAGAGGGAATGAGGGACATGGGAGTTCTAGTCTAAAACATGGACAGTGTTTCTAGAAGTGATAGTGGATATTCAGATACACCTTATTATATGTAGGCCTACGCAGTAGATTAACCTTAGTTAGCGGTTTAGCCACAATGCACCATTACGGGAACAGCACATGGTGACCAGCAACATCATTAGCTTCTCCTAGTACCCATAGAGATGAACAGCAATGTTGAGCCTACCATAATAGGAGGATATGGACACCCATGACCCTGTTGCCAGTTCATCGGTTGCCCTTCCTTGGATCACTTTTGGTAGGTACTAACGACTGCATATCACCCTGTCATTTTGGAGATGCTCTGACCCAGTCGTCTAGTTATCACAATTTGTCCCTTGTTAAAGTTGCCCAGATCCTTGTGCTTGACCATTTGCCTGCTTTCAACACATCAACTTTAAGAGGGGTATTCAATATGAAAGGTTAACTTCCCTGGCGAAGTTAACGTTTCATATTGGAGTTTATTTCTGTGTAAAGATATGGTGCGCGCTCCCGCTTATCCCCGTATTCAAAATAAAATTAACGAAAACGGGAAACTCCGAAGTTGGATTTGCATAAAGTTACGAATTTTTCCTTAAAATAATTGTAAGACCCCCCTAAAGTTGTAAAAACATGGGGAAACACTATGGATACCCCCATTTAGCCTTTAATTGAAAGTCGGGGATTTAAATAGCCGCAGCAGGTGCTTTTTTCCCGACATTGAAGAAGTGATGCAGAAGAGCACTTAGGTTATTTTTTTAGTTTTTTTAAGTGGTCCCATCAAATTTGGGGTATATGAAAATGGGTACTAGCATATTTTTAAGTCCCTAAAGTCAGTTTTTAAAAATTCTGCATTTGTGCACCTGCCGCTATAATTCTATTCTAGAAAACATCTGCTGCATACTTGCAGATTAGCCCTGAACCTATTTCCCTATTGTTTAACAATTTTTTCCCATTTTATTTTTTGCACCCCAATTTTTAAATACATTTTTTGGGGTGTCCCTATTTTTTTAAAAAACTTTTTTTGACACAGTTCTTTTTTAAATGTCAATCTCAGTGGTGCAGGCTATTTTTTTAAGACTGCAGCCCTAAACCCCAATTCTGCACTTTTTTTCGACACCTATTCAATGGTGAAAAGTTATCACTATTTTTTACCAAAGACTTCTCAAAACTGCGATAAGTCTTTGAAATTGAATACGGTGTAAAACTAAAACCAGTGATATTAACGCAAAAGTTAAAAAGTGCGATATTAATGCAAAAAACGATGTTATCGCACCCACATTGAATACCCCTATAAGACTTCTCAGTGGTTCTAATGTTATGGCTGATCGGTATATATATATATATATATATATATATATATATATATATATATATATATATATGAAATTCTAAGTGGATTTGGCACCAGTAACAGTGTGTAACAAGGTGAAATACCAACTTTGGTATATGATGCGGAAAAGCCCGGAAATAGTGAGAGGGCGTCAGCTCTTTGTCAATAATAATTAGTATTGGCGATATACTACCTGGTACTTAAAAAAGAGGGGGAATTGACTGAGCGACAGGTTCCGCTTAATATGTGCAATAATGCAATATATTTGCAAATAGTCAGGTGTAACGTACTACTTGAAGTACATGATGTGCTATCCATACAATAAATGCAAAAAATAGTTTAAGAAAATAGATGACTATTAGAGTGCATATAGTGCTAAGCAGTGCGATAAATCAGTGCAATAAATATAAATGGCAATAAATAAATAAATAACGTTAAAAATACAATTTAATCAAGCGATTTAAAAAACACAAGAAAATAAATGACACAAGAAAAATGGGGATGCTGAATTGGGAGCAGCTTTCAGTAAACCATAGCTAATTCAGTAAGAGAGCGTGGTATATAAAAGATTTTTTCATCGTTTTTTTAAAAAACGTAAATTTTTTTTTTTTAAAAAGTAATAGCTTATCTGAGTCACAATTCAGAGGAATAAACTTTTCCTGGGACAGGAGATGAGGTTACCAACGCATTTCGTCAGTAGACTTCTTCCTATATGCCTATATCGTTCATTCCCAAATGGGATGTGTCCAGATGTTAGTAGTAAGAGCCAATATACATATTCCATAAAATGTGTAGAAAGATTATAGTTCCAAAACTTATTTTCTAGTGTAATTCTGTCCGCAATTACTGGCGATACGTCACTTCCGCCCTTCCATGTAACACGCGTGCAGTACGTCACTTCCGTCCTTTCAGGTACCATGCGTGCACTTCCGGCCTCTCTGGATATTGCACAGGTGCTTCTACAGCTACATCCCGTCACCTCCTTCTGTTTGTTTCGTTTTGGACCTGGTGTCTGAGAGCGGGCCCTGATTCAGAGCCGGACGCTCTGACAGAGTGCTCGCTCTGAATCAGGGCCGTCCCTGCTCCTTTTTGGAGTGGCCTCCTGCCCACTCGCATAGCTGTGGGTGACCAAAATGATGGTCGCGATGGTCAAGACCATCGCGACCATCGGGCTTGCGACGAGGCCCTGCGATAGGGTCTCGCTGCCGCAAGCCCAGGAGTGCTTTTGGCTCTATCAGAGCCAAAAGCACTCCCACTGACATCACTAGTGATGTCAGTGGGGCCGGACCCAGACGGTAGGCGTTCCCATGGGAACGCCTCCGTCTGGGCAGCCACGCTCCCAGCACGCCCACCAAAGGGGGCGTGCTGTCAATCACCATCGGTGCGAGACCCTTAACGACGGCTTGGCTGTCGTTATTAAGGTCTCACGCATGCGCATGACGGAGCCACCTCCGTTGTGCGCATGCGCACTTGGGCACCATCGACCCGCTTGCGAGCGCTCAGCAGTCGCAAGCGGGTCAGAATCAGGCCCTTAGAGCATTAGATGAAAAACACATCATGCACCTTTGTAGCAGAAGGAGCTCTGCATCCTGGGCCTAAATCAGAGATGGTTACAGTAGCACAGCTACTGCACCTTTGCATGTAGCAGCTGTGCTATAATATGCAAAAGCCACAGGAGGCATCTTAAGTAAAAAGAAGCCCACTGCCGGCTTCTCTGATCCGATGGTGCGTCCGAAGACCATGAGATCAACTGCGTGACCGTCGGACATCTCAGGATACTCATGATATCCAGGAAAAACACACTGCCGGGGCAATGACGCAGCCACCAGCTTTGATACGCCCAGAAAATGGGACCTTCATGGAACGGTCCGTGTCGCCACCCCCAAACGCCAGCAGCATAACAATCATACTGCGACTTTGGGGCACTGCGACTGACATTGCAGAAACAGATTTGCACAAGTGCAGTGCCGCTCCTGTGCATACGCAGATCTACAAACTTCGTAGATGTGGGTAAATATAAAATTTACATTCATTGCTGAATTAGTGCCCTCTGAGTCCTGTTCAGACAGACACAGGTACATACATATTTGTTTCTAAACCTGTGTATCACACTCTACACATTACTGTGCCATGAAGACTTACACTGGGTCACTTGGACATCTGTGAATCTTTTTATGAAAAAAATAATCACAGCCCTCGTTGCTTTCAGCAGGTTTTCAAAACACAAAGTGGTCCTGTGTCCTGTCTGGGGTAAAATATAGCCGTCTGCTTCGCAGCAGTCTTGTGATGGGTTATTTTTACACTAATGACATCTTCAGCATGATGTGACAGCACTGGTGTCCGAGGACAGTGCTAGAGGCTTATGGATGATTACTTTTTTCCTAAACAACTTAACATTTGAACATGGAAACATCAATGTACAGCAATGTGGTTATATGGAGTCTGCTATAATATAATTCAGAATTTATCATGTGCAGTTAAAAAGAAGCTTAGTTTTATGTCTAATGTCTAATACACTTCCAAAAATAGTTGTAGGTGCACAAACTAGCTTTATAACTGAGTGCTTTAATAAAACTAAATACTTTCTTAATTTTCGATACATTTTTTTTTATGTTTTATTTTTTGTGGGTCTGTAGCTGACAGGTGTGATCCATAGTAGCAGCATCAAAAGATACATAAGCATTAAATTGTATCTAAACACTACAATTATACAAAGTGAGGGACGTTTACCATGGCACCTGTCCTTGTGTTTTTAATAACAGTTCTCTGCCTGTACAATGTCTAGCCTTGGCTCTTTATTTCTGCACATTATTTTGTATCACAATTAAATGTAACTAGTTTGCACAAATATAAGCCCCGCCCCCTCTTCCCACCACATTTCAATAGTAACAAAGGGTTCTACACATATTTTACACCTACTGCCTCTTGCTTAATGGAGCTTTTCACCAATACTGGTTTTCTAAATGTCCCTCAATATTTTCAAGCAAGATGTAATGATGGGTTTACATTTAGACGCATCACAAAGTTACATGTCCTTAGATCCCTGACCCAAAATGACATCTTAGCTTGCGGCTGTTTTTAGCTCCTTTCATTTGTAAATGGAGCTGTTTATTATGAAACAATAAAAAGTGAATATACCTACTTTTTATTTTAAAACACTGATACATTGCACTTTGCATAAGGTTTTCAGTTCAAAGATGAAGGCCTTGAATGTTACCACTGCTAAGTAATAGGGTAGTCAGCGGAATGGACTACAGATCAGGGATACATTTCTCTACCAAAAAACAGAGAAACACAAATCTAACTCAACAAATGTTTCCATCACTTAAGCTCCCAGACATTTCTGTTGTGTAATACTTGTGAAGTGATCCTTTAATGTTGTTCATTTTAATTTAACATTTTGCACGTTTTCAAAACAGTTTTGTCCACTGGACAGAGGCTGCATTTCATTGTGTGGCAGATTTATGTCCCTGCTGGTTCTTGCCGAAAAAAAATAAAAAGTTTCCAGTCATACTTATCCAGCTGATATTATTACTGAATTATTTGTTATTTATGCCATTTCCGAACATATGGTCTTAAGTATTCTTTTTATTTATTTTGTGTCTCCCTTTTTCCTTGCATAAACTATGAGCCATTTAGAGAAAGCAATAGAGTAACACTTTCAGATTTGAAGAACACATAGTAATACAAACAAATACAATCTAACCAATGCTATTTTACAAAGATGAATAAGGCATAAAATATCAAATTAGAAGTTGCTACAATTATTATTATTTATATATATATATATATATATATATATATATATATATATATATATATAATATATATAAATTATTTGAAAGTGAAAAGCTGGAGTAAAACGAGGCATTAGTTAGAAATTTTGTTACAGTTGACAACACTTAATCCAGTCTTACTATTTTTCATTGTTATTTCAGTTTAGCTTTTGTTATTCCTCTTTAATAAATTCATTCAGAGTCACATAAACCAACACATAAAACTTCTGTATTTTTTAGTGCTTTATTATATTGGAATTGCAGTGGATATTAACATTTGTACAAATGTTCTTTCTTAAACCTAGAAACTGTAAAAACTGGACATCTTAAAACGATCTCTGTAACAATTTCCAAACTCAAAATAGAAAAAACAACAAACAAACAAAAACAAAGCATAACATAATATAACATAGCAAATGCTGCAGAAATTATTTACAGATAATGTACCAAATGTCTCCCCATCAAGTAAGGAAGGTGGGTACTATACAGAATTTATAAAAAAATACAATGCTGTGTACAAAGCAAAATGAAAATTAAATACTTTTTTATACAGCACCCTTTGCAGTTATCTACTTGACACAGTAATAGAGAAATTAATACAATATTTGTTCAATGTTTGACTTGCACATACCTCCCAACTGTCCAGATTCTAGATCTCAATAGGGGCAGGGTTTAGCCAAGAAGTGGACTTTCTCAGCAGATGGGGTATAGGTAGAATAGGACATAGTTTGGATAGATTTTAAAAGGTCTTATATAAACCGAATTTTGCATGTCTAAATGTTGGGAGGTAGACTTGCATGTTCTTTTCCCCTACACCCAGGGAAGGAAGCCATTCTATTACCCTCAGTGATGTCACTAACTGTTACTAAATAGGCTGCACAATTCGGCTTATAAAATGGCAAACAATCTGGATTATACATGGCAGTTACAGAAAAACTAGGAGGTGTCAGTCTTGTTTCCCATGGATACTGAACCAAATACAAAGGTCAAAGGTTAACAGTATTAAAATCACTCAATTCTACAACTGTAATTTCCATAGATAATACTTATACCATAATTAAATAACGTGCATGAGAGTTTATTGTATCTAGGCTATCAAACCAGGACTGGCTGTTGTTACCTATGCTCCTCGGATGGACTTGTCAGCTTAGGGAGATATTGTGCAATTCCAGCAAACCATGTAATCCCTGTATTTACTTATACAAAATCTACAAATAACAGTCATCATTGGTCACTAGCTATCTAAGTTTAGGAGGCCATGTTAAAAAGATTACCTCTTCTCTAGGCTGAGTGCTAACCCTTGTATTTAGCAAATAATTTGCTATAGCCATTGTATTCCAAGTTTAATTATCGGTTAGACAAATACATATACCCATGTGATAACTCACATTCTATGAAAACATGTAATAAACTAAAGGCTTCCAGACAGTAAAAGGGTCATACAAAAACAATTATTAGGCAAATTTGGTCATCAAGCTGTCAATGAGACATTCCTATTAAAATAATCATGTTTAAACCTAGTTTTTTTTATACGGTTTTCATTTGCTATTACAAACACCTACTAAAAGTTATAGGTACATAAACATATTCAGGAGATATCTGTGTTCTAAAATTCCTTTATAGGTTGTGGAGCACAACGGATATTGTTGTGACAAAACAGCTAAATTTGCACTGAAGAGTTCAAACAGAAACATAATAGACTGTCTGCAGTTGTATGTTCTGTGTGACCTCAACCCTGTTACATGGCCTGTTCCTAATACACAAAGAACTGACCGAAAAGGTTGCCATGTTAATGTCACTACCCAGAAGCTCAATCTCCTTTTGAAATGGCTTATGAGAGAGAGAGAGAGAGAGAGAGAGAGAGAGAGAGAGAGAGGTGTACTCTGTAGATTGCACCACAACTGGTATTCACTCTTTAATGGATGGGTTTAGTCATTATACATTTTAAGACTTTCAAAAATTTGAACCTGTGAGTAGCTGCCCAAATAAAAGGTCACCATGAAGTGTGGCATTTGTTATTAAAGTTCTCTTTAATAAATTGGAATTGTACTCACTATAAAGATCTTTTAAAAAGTAGTGTGATGGATTTAAGTGCCAAATTTGTTGCTATAATTTAGTGAATTTACAAAAATATGCCTATTTTGAGGATAGGATTAAAGTAATTATACCAAAATACATTAATAGTAGAAAATGTAACAGTATTACTACAAAGCGTGGTCAGAAAGCTGATACCTCAAGTTAGTATAGATCCTGGAAGAGAACACATTTTTTCTATGGCTTTTGATTTAAAAAATAAAATAAAAAAATCAACCTCTAATAACAAATGTTTTGCAACAATTTTTTTGGCCATTCTTAATTAACCCTCCAGGTTGCTGATCAAAAAGTATTATAAATCCGGTGTACAGACTGAATTCATACTCATACTCACTTTGAGTACTAAACAAATCAGGTAACACTCATTGAATGCCCCAAGTCCATATAAGAATCCAACTTGTGCACCCCTAATTGAAATGTAGCAAATGTACCATCATTTACTAAAAAAAACAAGAATTCACAACCTTGAGTTGTTTTCAAGAACAACAATATTTCGGTTTGCTGGAGATGTGAAATAAACAAACAGGCAGTTTAATAAGACATGCATACATTAATATACAGCACATAACCCCTGGCAGTAAGGCAGGCACTGTATACTGTTTTTGTGTTTATTGCATTATCTCACAAGCAATATCTGACATTCTTGGGTGTTTTTTTTGGTATGTTGGAGGCACATAAGGTCAGAAACCTATAGCTAGGGCTCCAAACTAGTGGAACAGGGGCAGTTATAGCAGGTCACACACCCGATACATTAATAAATCTCTACTCAGTCAGTGAGGATACAAAATGCAAAGCAGAGCTGTCAATCATTGTTTATATCTATTGTTATTTACAGTGCATAGTTATTTTCAGTAAGTTCAGAAGCATCCACTCATATACCGGGCAAAGCCATACTAGCCTGTAAGTAATACTGTATGTACCCTGTGAGGTCTGGTACTGCAGATAATTCTGGAAGTTTTCGGTTATCTTTCAGATAGCATTTTACTTAATAGGTTCTAGGTAGACAAGTCAAGCAATATCAAATATTAGAGGATAACACTGATCAAAGATTCAGTTATGTTTATGTTGTCCTGATGCTCCACCTTTTTAGTATGATGCCACTGGGGGGAGTTTTTAAGTAAAGATTATATCTTTATTTTTGAATAGAAGAGACATAGTAACACCTGTAGGTGGAGGGAAGCAAACTCTTCATTACTCAATGTGAGTCGTTTCTCCAACAGTTTTGTCTTTATTAAATCATTTGCCTCAAATGTCTTGTCACTTCCATTTTCATGCTATGTATAGGAATACTGTGCTTAGTACAACCCATTTTCCCCGTATGTCACTAAGGAGAATCGATAATAATCATCCGAGAGTTGTGTCAAAAGATGAAACAACTATTTTAGTTTATAAAAAAGTTGCCTGCTTAAAAAAAAAAATCCTATAAAAAATAATCTTATATTTTAAAACCTGATGTAGGATACAGCACTTTAGATAATGCCAGGACCTATGTATGGCATTGAATCAAGGTTGCAAAGTTTTGAAAATAATGACGGCGACGAGAGATCAAAATTCTATTTTAAGTATTTTTGGCGCTGAAGAAATACGAAGTGTCAGCTTTTGCTCTGGGACAGCGAGACTGCGAGCGTCTAAGGCCAGATTCTGTCACTAAACAAGCAAAGGTTTGTACCACCTACGAAACAAGGAGAATTGTATATTTGATAACTTCTAGGCATGAATGAATTATTATTTTTTACTCATCTGTTCCTGCAGGTTATAAAGAAGAATAACCAAAAAACAATTAGTAGAAGCAAAATTACATCAGAGCAGTAACTATAATAAAATTATGTATTATTTAAAAATAAAATGCAAATAATTTCATTTAGAGTTCATTTTACATAACATATAAAATAAGTGCTACTTTGATAGTTATCAATAAAGTCAGTTTACGGAACACTTAACAGTGCAAATTGTCAGCAAAACCACAATACGTCCGCACACACAGCTAAAGACTATGGTTGAAACTTTCAGCAAAACAAGAAAATAAACATAATTGTTGCTCAGTCAATGATTAACAAAAAAAAAATAATAAAAAAAAATTATATATATATATATATATATATATATAATATATATAAATATATATATCTATAAAACCAGGTTTTAACAAGAAAATACAATGTAAGAAACTGGATAATGTTATTAATGTCTGGGTTTTTCAATCATGTCTAATTGTTGCACTTCAGGTGACTCTACCAGGCAGTGAGAGAAGGATTTGCTCAATTCCCAGTAAAACTATTTTATTTAACATTTATAGCAGAGTATTAAAACAAGTTTTGTAATTATAATCTTCATTTTTATTAACAATTTTTACACTATTTCTTATGTCTTCACCATGCTTAGCCCTACCCGATGCTGATCAGGGTCAGAATCGCGTAGCAACTGCCAAGCTGCCAAGTCTAAGCAGATAGTCAGTCATTGCCCCAAGCTAGTAGAAATATGCTGACAGGATAAAGGCCTGGAATTGTTTGAATGTAGACTATATAGCATCCCAATTGGTCAAATCAGCTGGTTGGGCAAGCCGTGAGCACTGTTCAGTGTATTGATAACCTTAAACGTCATCCTTCAACTTACATTAAAAGTCTTGGGGGTATATTTACTAAAGTGCAGGTTTTAGAAGTGGAGATGTTGCCCATAGCAACCAATTAGTTCTACTTAACATTTATCTAGCATCTTCTAGAAGATAATAGCTAGAATCTGATTGGTTGCTATTGGCAACATCTCCACTTATAAAAACTTGCACTTTAGTAAATATACCTCTTACATGTTGAATTTCATGAAACATGGAGTTACCAGATATAGGACCATTGCAATTCTACTAGCTGGCTGGTACGGCATCCAGGGATTTGTAGTTCCACCACAACTGGACAACCACCAGTTGCCCAAATATGCCCTAGACTAGGGGTAACAAACTTCGGTCCTCGAGAGCTACTAACCGTTCACGTTTTCCAGATCACCTAGCTGGAGCACAGGTGTATTCATTACTCACTAACACATTTGAAAAGATCCACAGGTTTAGATAATTATTTCACTTGATTCTGTGAGGAGACCTGAAAAATATGCACTGTTGGTACTGTAGCTCACGAGGACCAGGGTTGGCTACACCTGCCCTAGACTATCAGTAGTGAACTACATGCCATACCTACTGTATATGGAAGCCATTACTTTTAAACACTTGATACTGTATTATTGTAGTCATCACCTATGTGTGTCTATTCTGTAGTCCACCCTCTGCATATTTCTATTCTATCACCAAACCTTTGTCAGGAAAGAGATTTCCATTTTCCAGCATCATACACACATTCATCATAAAATACTGCTTACAAATGAATAGCCATTATTTCCATAGCATCCCACATACACCAAAGACATTTCTCTATTCTTTACTCTCACTGGCAAATAACTTTGTCATGTAATTCATTCACAGATAAATGACGGGATTACAGTAATGTAGCCACCTCTGAGTTAGTAAGTTTATTGTTAGGCTGGCACCATACGGATAAGGACTTTCTCATTCCATGCAATGGCATTCAGTTCAAAGTGTTGGGAGTGACTGGTGCTTTATGTGCTGTCTGTAACACTGGAATCCTGCATAACATTATACTGTAAGGTCTTAGTGATATTGGTCTCTGCTATGCACAAAGCTTTGTACTGGCTATGGTTCTAATGTAAGCTAAAATATTGCAGATACAGCACTTAGATCTATGAGAACACTTAGGCTGTAGGGATAAAGAGAATTTTCTGCTGCCTGTCCTGCCCACACAGACATAGCTTAGTAACTCATGAACATACCAACATCCTCAAGTTATACATTACACATGCTGCTGTTCTGACAAGTAACCCGTTCATTGCTTTATACAGTAGATCTGTACTATTCCTGACAATTGCGCCAAATGCACATGATTAAAATGTATTACCAACAAAATCATTGTTCAGAACCATCCAGCGTTTCACTATTCCGACAGTCCTTATCTCAAAATAATACCAATGACAGGCAACAAGTACAGGCACTAATATATATATATATATATATATATATATATATATATATATTATCCACAATAGCACTTTGACGAAAATGCTAATAAGGCACGGCACTCCAGGATTTGTTGGAATAATATTTATCTGAATACATGCATTAGCATTAGGTCGACGTTTCAGGGCTGCACAGAACCCCGTTCTCAAGGCCAATACACACAGATAAGATAGTGTGTGTATTGGTCTTGAGAACGGGGTTCTGATCACCCCTGAAACGTCAACCTAATGCTAGTGCATGTATTTAGATAAATATTTTTTCAACAAATCCTGGAGTGCCGTGCCTTATTAGCATTTTTTTCAAAGTGCCATTGTGGATTATAGTTATCATTTCAGCAAAAGCACCCAGGTGGATGACCTTATTGAATACCAGAGTGCCCGATTTGGAATATATATATATATATATATATATATATATATATAATTATCCGTGTCTAGGGTATTTCTGTAGGGGAACTTTGCATGTTTTTAGCTTGCATCTCTATAGTATTAGCGATTAAAGTTCCAACAGAACCTCATAGCTGACTAGATATCTCCCAAAGGGATGAAATAGTCACCCGCTGCACTGAAGTCTGCTGTAGCTTGCACTGAAAATATATTTCCCATTTTAATAAGTTTACTGACCTGTCACCCCCTCCTCTCTGACCTGTGATATGTATATGTGTATTGATGAGAACATCCCTTAATAATACTTTGCTCCTTTACAGTTTTCTTTCCCACAAAACGTGAAATATGAGCAATAAGAAGAAAGAAAGGAGTATAACCAGATGGGTGATTTTCCTGGAGTACTATTAATCTCTGTGTCCTTAAAGTCAGGTTTACAGTGTTACAATGTGTTTCATAACTCAGGTATACGTATCAGTTTACTAATCCTGTTCAGGAGAGTAAAGGAGCTTCATGGAGTTACATAAAGGTTAAGGAAACGTGAATGGCCGTTACTCAGAACTCTAGGCACATTCCATTTGGTATCTTTATATGTATATAGAATTAATCACTGCTGAGCAGGATTCTATTTTCTTTTATATAATATTGATTTTTTTTAATTCAAAGACTGCTCAGCAAGTGCTGGTCTCCCACAGAAGGTTGTTATTGTACTTAGTATATTAGGATTTGTAAGCTATTGTTTAACTGCCAGACACATTGTTTTATTTGTAACCGAAAACAAATTTATAGTAATATTGGTCATTTGCTTGCAAAGCTCCAGGTGCTTTTCTAAACGCTATGAGCCAGGGTCGCCTGGGATGTGACTGATTCTCCCACTCCTACTGCCATCATCTCCTTTGGTTATATCTCTTCATACTGATCTTTAAATAAGAGGGATGAAAACTAAACATAACTTTGGACATTTGTAATAAAATATAAACATTTAGGTAATGTACAGTGTGTATAGCAAGCTTAGTGCATCACTAGAATCGTCAGCTTTCGTACATCTTAATATCCCCATATTTGTAGTTGGTTGCTGGCATTGAAGCAGACATACCTCACATTGCAAAGGTGCACAAGGATTAGCTGAGCAATGGGAATGTTGGCTGAACAAGACAGCCAGCTACTGTAGCTTGTGATCGGTCCAGTGCAAAGGTGCAAGATCCTAAATAATGAATTTTGTGACATGGCTCAGGAGTGTACTTAAAGGTGCAGACCAGTCTCACACACCTCATTCTCAGAAGAGGTTGCACCTTTAAGCCAGACCCTCCGAACTGTTTGCATACCTACTGTAAGTAAATTAATTTCCATTATTTAACCGATGTACCCATTAAACAAGCATTAAATTGGTTGGTATCTAAGTGGCATTAAAGACTCCCCAAGGAGAGGGCATTTGTTAGACCCCTGGGTAACTGGGTACATGTATGCCTGCTCTAGCTGCCTACAGAATTGTGGATGAATTACAGTGGTTGCATATAACCAATTTTTTGCACAGCCTTTAGCCATCATAGAAGTTTCCAATAAGTTTCTTTTTAAAGATGTTTTATATCAGGGGTAGGCGACCTGTGGCAATCCAGATGCTGAGGAACTACATATCCCAGCATGCACTGCTGCAGTTTTGCTGTTAGGGCATGCTAAAACTGTGGCAGATCCTGCTGGGATGTGTAGTTCTACAGCAATTTTTGTGGCACAATAAGGCATTGCTCTGATGACACTTATATTAATAATCACAAACATACAAAGAAATATGTTTCTTTATGTACCAGGACTTGTCTCTGTTAGAGAAAACTATGCTCAAAATAGAAAAAAATCTCTTTATAGTGATGCACTACCCCCCTCCCCAGGGCTAAACCTAAGAGGGTGCGAGTGGGGTCTGATCAATGCTGACGCCTCTGGTTAATGTCCAGTGAAAGGCCCCTGTGCTTTGAAGTTTCTCCCAGGGGCAACACCGGCCAGAGTATATTGATCACAGTTAACCACAGAAGGTAGACTAGATAGAGGATCATAGATATTTCTTTAGATAAGAAGTTATTCTCACCAGTGGCACATAAGCCATTGAAAGTTGTTATATTAGTATAACCAAATGTCTTTGTACAGTGAGGAAACGTTGTGTAGATTTATTTTCACGACCTTAATGCTATTGTTTTATTCAGGCAAAGAACAGTACAGATTGCAGAACTAGAACTGTTACTTGCTGTTGTTGTGGTATGTGATGCTGTACACAGGGCCAGCTCCAGGGTTCGGAGCACCCTGTGCCAGCACTCCAAATAGCGTGGCCTAATTACCATAGACCACACCCCCTATGTGACATTATTTGGAGGTGTGCCCTCCCAGCATGCCTCCAAATAATGTCAGGCTGGGGGGAGCCTCACTAGCTTCCCCCAGCCCTCTCTCCTCATTGAATGGATGCTGCGCGCATGTGCGCAGCATCCATTCAGACTCCGGGATTCCTCATCGCCGCCCAGCTACGACGGTGGGGGTCCCCAACCTCCCGATTTCACCATTCGCGGGCCCCTTCAGCCCATGGGTGGAACAGAGGGACAGTGCTCTCCCGCTGAAATCGGGATGTTGGGGAGGGGTGCGCCCTCTATGGGTGGCGCCCCTGTTCGACCGCACTGGTCATACACCTCTAGAGCCGGCCCTGGCTGAACAGCATGTGACACTGTTACCGTGGCAACCAGACATTATTAATATGCCAAGATGTTCTGCAGAAACCTTTGGTTACATTACACTTTTTCTTTTGTAAAGCAAACAACATATCTTAATTTGCAAAGCACAATCTGCTTGCGTTGCAATCATTTAAGTTAGTACAGTATACTATAGAGTGAGTTGCACATGAAAACACATGCTTCTATATTATCTCCATTGCTGTAATACTGTTATGCCCAACCCAGGTAACTACCAGTGGTGGCAAATAAATTGGGTAAACATAACGTTTTGGCAAAATATCAAACCATTATCCAGTTCTCACCTAACTACAAGACTGCTCTCATCTCATCCATTCTGTCTCTTTGGTTATTCAGCAATAGTATTTTTCTCACATTAAAATCTATATACAGTAAAGGTCAATACAGGCAGGATTGAGGCGGCACTCAGGGATTAAATAAACAATGCAGAGGATGCCAATATGGATACCTAAAGGTCAGTAAAGGCCAATATATAGTTATGGGTGTTCCCTGTCAGTCAGTGGATTAAATCTAGCAGAGCACTGCATGGTGGGAACCATAAGTCACTACAAGTGGAGGACCACTGCTCTCACTCCCACATGCTACACATTTGCCTAAATGTTATCTATTTGTATCAACCAGGTTATTTACACTCAACATAAAAATGTTTTGTGGTGTAGGGAATATTGGTTTCATTTTTGTGGTTCTGGATAATGCAATGTTTCGAAACTCAGCGTAACACTTTGTAGAAAAGGCAGTGTTGCCTGCCAGGTTTCTTTTCTGGAAAACTGTAGACACCACAATCTTCCTGCACATCTTTTGCAGAAGTCTAATCACTATTGCAAATCTCAGTCTGTGACTTCTCACATCATGACACGGTCCCTGCCCTCACTTACACAATCACACAAGTCACAGTGTATCGGCTACAGGTTGTTCCATTCTCTTCCACATCACATTGTTAGACACACAGGGAGGGGAAGGGGAGCAGTCGGTGTGCAGTCTCCATGCAGGTCTCTCTTCCACTCATGCTCTCTGAAAACTCTGGCACCGTGGCAGAGTCTACAGGAAAATGGCGCCGGCACCATTTTCCCAGTGATTTATTTACTGAACATATGCATATCTCCAGGAAAATGGCACCTGCTCTGTCCTTTCCTGCACAGTTGCCAGACCAGTTTTTTTTTTTTTTTTAAGACCCTCAATGTATAGATATTGCCAGCTTACCTCCAGGCATAACTTTGATTATGTCTTCCATTTTACTGGATAATCCCTATTTTAGAAGACTAAATAATTGGTCTATATATGTACAGGTATAATTTATTAAATCATCATTAAGTAACATTACTCCTTTTTCTATGCCTGTACTGTACAATGTTGTAGTATACAGTAAGAGTGAATCACACAATAGAGATGTAACACAGGTACTAAGGATTTACATATAAAAATGGCTTTTATCCTCCTCACTGTACTATCATGAAAACTAAAATGCATATATGTAATCATTTTTATTGTAAACCTCGTACAGATTTACATCTGAAAGCCTTTTTAATGCAGAATGCAAACATTATTATTTTCACTACAATGACAAGTATGAGAAACACCTTTTCATATATAAGGCAAAGTCTATAGCTGTAGTTTTGCATCAGATTTGTACTAAAACATTTTAATAAATTATTCTAGGATATTGTGTGATATGTTTGTACTTTATATTCCATTGTCATGATTTATGTTAATAAAGTTGGACGACATGGGCTAGCATCTGTGTGTGCACATATTCACCAGGTTCCCAGTATAGAAAGCAGAACACAGGTACACACTGGTGTTCTATAAAACAGATCATGAATTATGAATGTTTTTTTGGGGTTGGGGGGAGGGGGGTGCAGCTGTTATGTTCTTTTTTCAGTTCTCTAAAACTATGTGAGCATGCACAGATTATTTTACACAGGTGTAAAAGATCCTTATTCTATATATTTTTTTATTGCTCCAACGATTAAGCACCACCAACAAGGTTGTCTAAAATAAGTTGAGCTAGGGCAGTTTTCTTAGTCAGGCGTTAACGGTTTCCACATTTGTAGGTAAGTATAATTATGATTTTCAAAAAGAAATGCAAGTGCAATTACCAGCGCTCACTGTGGAAGGATGGGGAGGTGGGGGGTTGGCAGCAGAACTTACTGAAGGAGCTCCAGATCCTTCTTAACGTACATACAAAGATATCAACAATAATAGTTATTGTTGTTGTCTGCGCCTTGGGGACTGACATCCCCAAGGTGCAGACAACAACAATAACTATTATTGTTATATCTTTATATGATTTTCAAAAACAATAGTTATCTTTTATAATGGAAAAACACTATAATAAACAAACACTGGGCCTGATTCAGGGATGGTTGGCAATGAAGCCACGTTCGGAGCCGCTCTCGCAGTAGTGGTTGCGGGAATATGCACATGCTGATCTCAGTCCTCCCTTTGTGGTGGACAATGCGATGGGGTGTACGAGCGGTGAAACTCCCACTTTCAGGCTGTGTGGTCTTTGCATTTACAATGGAGACGGTAAACACTCCAACATCGATGCAACATCAGTCGCACCATTGACATTTGCAGTAGCCTAGGGTCTACTCTAGCTACTCTCCTTTATCCAACTAAACATGGCCTGTGAAGCTGTGGACTTGCGTATGAGAACGTAGCAGCGTTCCCAGACACGCCCGTGATACTCCCATAACACACCAATGAAAGGACCCTTTTTGCAAAGACTTTAGGTCACCTCCCAGTCTTTGCCTTGCAATGCCTACTTCCCAAGTGCGGTGCAGTATGCATTTGCAAACAGCATAGGACACTTGGTTTCGGGCGTGCGCAATAAGGGATTTTGTGCATGCGCAGTAGCAAAACATAGTCAACTGCGTAAACATCATCCCTGAGTCCATCTCTGAATCATAGTTGCCAACATTAAAAATGTGCAACGAAAATACAGAAGGGCAAGTGGGAGAATCAGATAGTGTGGTGCGGCGAATTGCGTCATTGCCTCTAAATCCCAAAATACTGTCATGAAGTCCCGGATCCAGGAGGTTGGTCTGCTATCTCCGAGAGCTCCATGAAATTCGGGAGTCTCCTGGACATCTTGAGAGAGCAGCCAAGAATACATACAAATAATGACAGCAATTTGGAAAGATAAGGCAGCAATCTCTGGCAGATTAGAAATACCTCTGGCAGCACAGTTTGGCAGATGCAAAAATCCATGTACAGTATGTCAGTTTATAACCTAATTTCCCCAAAGATATGTATCATTGGGGAAAATTACCTAGCATTGATAGGTTAAACGCATAGCCTTCAAATGTTACTAGGCACAAACAGCAGCAAAACAACAGCAATAGCCAAGACCAGTATATACTGTAAATGTAACTAAACTAGACACACATTGACTTTCTAAGGAGAGAGAAAGAGGGTTTTTGAGCAGAAGATCGACATAAAAAAGTATATACAGATTGTGCAAATCATATGAGCTGCAATTAAAGGTGCTTGGTCCATTACGGCAAGTGTAAGGATTCACTTAATTGCTATGGCCTTTTGGTTCAGTGTTCCCCTCAAACACGAACATAAATAACCCTCAGAGTTGCTTTGGACTGCAAGTGAAGGTCATCAGTCATGAACGTAAATGCTATGCAATAGTAAACTGTATAGGAGTACCAACTCACATTAGTCAGCTTGTCCATTTAGCATAAAACACAGACATGCCCCAGCCACAAGTATACATATGTCAAACTGTTAAGCTACAAAATTGAGAAAACTCAGATGACTGAAAAAAAAAAAAACAGCTGAGATGATTTTTTTTTCTCAGATGGAAAAAAAAATAGAAAAAAAAATACAAATATATTTCAACTGAGGAAACAGAACCAAACATTAAAGTTAGATTCTAATCAATGGTAACATACAATGACATACTTGTGTTACCTTTAGTGCTTATGTTCATATCATTTCACTTATGTTCTATTATAAAAAAAAAAAATCAGAAGAAAACAATCTAGCTAAATTAGCACCCTGGGACATTTTAAAGAAATAGATTTTTTTTTTTACACATGGTGTACTAATATATATATGTTCCATTTTTATAAAAGGCTATTTGATTTCCCGTAAAATGTAAAAAAAAGCAATAAAAAAGAAAGCATTGGACTAAACAATTCAAAAGTAAATGCTTGCTTAAAAATATATATGTATATATATATTTATTTATATATATATAATGTATAAAAAGGCCTGTACATTGTTTTGGTTGACTGGGTTAAATTAATAAAAGTACAGTGCATGGAAAGAATGTGTAACAGTCACATACAGCAAACAGTACATTTCAGATAGTTGCTGTTTTACATACGATATTTCTGACAATATGCAATTTTAAAATGACAAATTTGAACAGTGCTATTCTATCAATGTGGTGCTTCTCTTTGGGGCAAAAATGGGGATGGAAATTCTGCATTTGAATTTGACCTACAGCTTTAAAATCCAGAAACAATATTATACAACTGTAATGCAATAATGCTGGATATATCTGCTTGTTAAATGGTTTGCATGTGGCATAATACAGAATATATTGTAAATTATATGGATACTAGAAGTCACTGAGATATCTGATGACCATGTAAAGTCAGAATGCTGAAAACTGAGTGCTTTTATACAGGTCAAGGGGACTTCTAATATTGTTATTAAAATATAGTTGGGGCAGTGTTACCATATAAGGGGCAGATTCAATTAGCTGTGGGACTTATTCTGAGCTATTCAATTACTGCCCATTACCGCGCGGTGTAACGGGCAGTAATTGAATAGATAATATACAAATATCACAAAAAGGACCCTTGCTCAAATCCAATATATATTTGGAGAGTAATAGAATGTAAATGTTGTTTAGATTAGCAATCAATAATCCTGCATCACCAAATATCCTCTGATGAAATTACCAGGTGTAAAGAAACGCATTAGAAAGACTGCCTATATCTTGCACACCAGCTCTCCAACATTGTTACACCGTCCATTATTGCTATAGACTGCGGGGACCTGATCAGGAAGCCTGCACTATTTGTATCCACCGCGACAAGAACAAGAGGTTATTGGAAATCCTTACTGTCAACTGACTGCTGCATACTACACAAGTTCCCTGTGACATTCGGGAACTCAGATGGGACACGTGATCATCTGGTTGTCACCGTCTCCCACACGGCAGAGATGGCGGTCTCATCCTAGTGAGCATACGGAGACGCCAGCACCACACACGGACCCCGAAGGCAGCTCAAACAAGGAATAGACGGAATAGATACGGGTGTATATCTATTACCAGGGTAAGCAACCTGGAATATCCATCTAAACTATACTATACACACTCTTATTGGAACATATGTTACCATTCTGTTGCAATTTAATGGAGTTACCATTCTTCAGAGAATTTTTTTCTCTCCTACGTATGCCAACACCTTCAATGACCACATAATTATTGTATCTATTGTTTGGAACTTTGGTGATGCAGGATTATTGATTGATAAACTGTGGACATCTAAAGGACATTTACATTCTATTACTCTCCAAATATATATTGGATTTGGGCAAGGGTCCTTTTTGTGATGATATTTGTATATTATCTATCTTTATACATATCCATTGTCTATGTTATTTTATAGATTTTTTATTTTTATGCTGAGACCCATGCATTTAATGTTATTCAACCAGTGAACATTTTAATAAATTGTATTATTTTTTTCTATGGTGGGTGCACTTCATTATATGGTCAACTCAGTGCAGTTCTTATAATAGTATTATATATTGCAGGATTGTTTTTGCTTAATTGCAGAGTTGTTAAAGTGCTTACGGGGAACTGTGATTGTGTTGCTAGTAATTGAATTGCTCAGGAATTTGCCAAATAACTGAATAGCGCCGGGCATTAATGCTGCTGCAGCTACGTGGTAAATCCCATGGCTAATTGAATCTGCCCCATAATATTCAAAATATCCTAATGAACGTTAAAGTGATGACATCACACCTCACCAATTATTAGTGATGATATCAGAACAAATATAATTTACAGGAGGTTATTCTTTTAGTAGCGTAACAGGTGTATTATAAAAGGATTCCATAGATCGTGAAATGTAAAGGATAGCATACTGGTAATGTAATAGTGGTGGTACAATGGTGTACTCACTTCAGCACTGCTTAATTTAAAATGTACTTGTCACTGACACACAGTGAATGCAGTGTGGGCTGAATCAACATTCAACCTGCCTATCCATTCACTAGAATGAGTGACATCACTGAAGCTTGAAGCCACTGTGTGCCTCATACCCCACTGGCTCCTACTTTGTGCATAGGCTGTATTCTCACAAATATTGTTTTAGCACCGTGTGTAAATGACAGATACACTATAAAGTATCGGTGCGAGCACTTATATCTGGTCTTTGAGCAGAAATGGCTGACAATCTATTTTTATATATAGATTTTTTTTTATAAAAAGAACAAATGGTTCAGGCCACTTTGTAGACTGATAAGAAATAAAAATGTAACTGTACATAAATGCTTCAGTTCATAAACTAATACATTGTACCAGAACACTGAGAAAGCGTCGCGCCTCTCCCAAAACTGCTAGCATATTAATTGCATAAATCCCTTTTTTTATAAGGAAAACAAGACACATTTTGAATGAATACTATAAAAAAAGAAAAGGCAAGGCCTTCCGATGATAGAAGAGACGTTCAGCTTTCAAATAAGGTTGAAAAAACGTTCATATTATAAATGGAAGATCTGATTTGATACCAAACTCCTGTAGTCCGTTCTTGAGCCCATTTTTTTCAGAGAATGGGATTTAGGTCTGTTCTGTGGTTGGCGAGAGGGTTGAGCGAGGAGCTTCCAACCATGTCGCCGACTAAAGAGGAAGTTGTGATGGTGTTATGCTGGATGACTTGTTGCTGGGTGCAGGCAGGGACCGGACTCTCTGGGGGGCTGTTCTCAGGACCTAGGGGAGACAATGGAACAATGCTTTTCAATAGTTCTACACATGACACAAAATACAAAACACATATAAGTACTGTACATACAACAGATTGAAGCTCTCCAATCTGGCACTATCTCTAACCAGGAATAATTTAGCAACCTGTGTGCATCCTGGACTAGCAGCACCTGGGTTGGTAAAACAATTTCTAGGTGATCATGCTAGTTACTATTTTTATATAAAATCAGGCTGCTTTTGAACTATATAACCACACGTCACAGTGTGCTTGTACATAAAATAATTGGAAACATTCAAACTGGGACAGAAGGTAAATACTTTCAGTGTGAGCATCCGTCCCGCTGTACTACTTGTGGCCCCTGGGATCAATGTAAAGTGGTCAAGTACTCAGAACTGCTTGTGAACTGATACCTTAACCTTCAGCAAGTTAGCTAATGTTCCTAAGTTATGTGTGTTAAAGTAGATGAAAATCGATCAACATTGATGTTTTGTCTCTGGGGCTACATCACACATTTACTAATACTTAAAAAAAACCAAATCATAAAGTGTTAGTAAATGTGTGATTTAGCCCCAGAAACATAACATCAATGTTTATCGATTTTCATTGATTTTAAGTTGATCGACCATTAGTAAATATACCCCTAAGAGGCCAATTTAACACCAATTGGCAAAGTCTCCTAATAACTACCGTGGCTTATTATTGCTGCATGTCGCGGCAATAAGAATTTACTTTTTTACTGTTTCTCTTGCCAGGAGAGCACGTCCTGGCGAAGAGTAAAATGTAAAGTGATAACTTATGCTATATCCTTACTGCCAGGTTCAGACCTGTCCGGCTTACTGTACATGCGCCTCTATGAAAATAATGCAAGAATGTATGTAGCCTATAGGCTACAATGGCTAGCCTCATCTATAGGTGGCATCTTCTATTGGTTCCAGGCTAAAAAAAAGCTTGTCAGAGTTTGTTAGATCATGTACTTTCACAGTCCAAAAGCTGTGGGGCTCGTTTTGCGATGGCAAAAAACAGGACTACTGGGTATGTCTATGATATCTGCTGCAGTAGCCCCTTTTTAAATAGCCCTAATACTATAAAAGGTGTTTTAGTAAGATTGGCTGCAATATTTTCCTTAATAAATAGGTAAGACATTGACAAATTTTACAACAGTCGCAAGTTCTAACTGGACTGTTACATAGAGACTTCTTAGGGTTCATCTCATCCTGCCTAAGTATTTGAAGAAGTGATGACTTCTCTCAGTTCTTCTACAGAAAAAAGTAATCTATAAAAGACACAGCTATATAAAATGAGAATGGTTAATAATATCCCTCTAATTCACAATATAAATGATTTGAAAATGTTTTCTTTTCTTCTGCAATCTTCGGGGAAACACAGAATATATTAAAGTTGTTTACAACATCTCTATTTGTGTTCTGAAGTATAGTGCGACATCCTCAGAACTGATACAATCTTGTATCAAAGAAAGAATGTAACATGTCACTTTGGGAGAGGTGTATCAAAGCTTGGATAGATATAAAGTACCAACCAATCAGCTCCTAACTGTCATATTACAGGCTGCATTTGAAAAAATTACAATTAGGGGCTGATTGGTTGGTACTTTACCTCTTTCCACTTTATCTCTTTCCAAGCCTTGATACATCTCCCCCTTATTGTTAATGATTCACAACTTCAAAGGGCAGCATTTTACCAATCACTCCTGACTGATCAGCCTCCAGTTACAAAAGTTCTCGAAAAGGAAGATTTCCACTTGAATAAATATAATTTTTTGTAAATCATTGGTCAAATAATGTTATTGTTTCCGTAGAGGTGACTGGGAAACCTACAAACTACAGTGTTACACGTTTGCAGAGTAATGATATACTGGAAATATTTGCTATATAAACTCATGAGGGAATTTTAAGTTCAAGTCATAAAAGCTGCATCAGCATTTTTTTTTTCGCACGTAATCACAAGAGGTGTTATAATATATCCACACGCTGGACCGTAGGAACCCACAATAACAGCTGCTCACCTGCTTATTATATCCAAAGTACACCTGCACTGACAGTACATACTGGCAGCACCTCGTCACATACTTAGGTGTTCTTAAGCTCCCTAATTATATATATTATACCCAGAAGTGTTCCTATAGTGGCAGGATCATTGTTCTTTGTATTTCATGACTCCTAACATGGATACTAATGAAAAACAGTAAGAAACAGCAGAAACAGGAGACATATTATGGTTAGAACTAAGTGCATCTACCCATAACATTGATATATGTATTTCATACCAATGCGGAATATCATTGCTGTAGCTATATGCATATACGTGTAAATCTTTTACTGATAGAAAACAGTTAACAGTAACACGTCTGTCTTATTATACTTCATTGCAGCTGCATGTTACATTACTCCTCTGACCTAGTGGCAACATTGCCAATAATGGATAGGAAAACAAGAAGACCAAGGCTTTAAATAGGAAATCTGCTGTATCTTTAAAAGAAACTGAACTTACCATGCACGGGACAGCTTTTGAGTAGCAGTACTCATCCTGCATAAAATGGAAAATTCATTTTAAATGCTTTAAGCAGCTCTCCTGCACCTTTTCTTGTTGCCTTAAATAATGTTTTGCAAGAAGGCCAAATATGACATCATACAATCCAGGATTAGAAAGTTCGATGTGATTGGTCACTGCTGTTTATATGTGAAGGCTATGCACTTGTAACCCAGACACAGGAGGTATTATATAAATGTACTATTAAAATTCAAAAGCTATTACAGAAGTCTATGCTGATAATAACGCTTCTATAAATACATTGTAAACCAGATGTGAGAATACTGTGACTCTCCAGCTGTTATGGAACTACAGATTCCAGAATGCTTGACCAGGCATGCTGAGATTTGTAGTTCCACAATGATTAAAGAGCCCATGGTTGCCCATTTCTGCTTTAAGCAGTAGCGTTGTATTGCAGTAGAGGAATCCCTACAATTTTATGATCCATTATTTAAAGATACTGTAAAGAGCAGAGGGTCAGTTGCAAGCAGTGATATCCAGCAGTACATGTCGGATTTGCACAAATATGTCATATAAAGAATTATACCTTATGACATATCGCTCACCAAGATAGAGCAATATTATAAGGACACTATCATTAAAAATGTATAATATGCTTCTAAATACAGGTATTGTCCTGTAATCAATATATGGTGAACTTAAATGAATGTGTCACTTTTGAGTAGGATCATTTTTACACAGTGCCATGTACACTACAATACGAATGTGTATAAAGTAAAACCCCTGAGTTAGAGATGTGTCCTCATACAGCTATTCTGTTTGCCCCATATGGGGCATGGCACTCTGCCACAGGTAAGGATTTACGGACTTTCATACTTATTTCTTAACTGAGCTTCTATGTCACATCGTAGCTGCATACAAAGTCTCTTATAGTGTCCTGGTAATTTAGGATTAGTATTTTTGTTGCAGTGGAGTTGGTATAAAGTCGGCGATTAAGAACAATGCTGTGTGGCATGATGCATGGCACAGCTCACTCATATCATTACTCAGGCTTTTGCCTTTTTACCCAAGTTAGCATCCAAGTCACAAACATCTGCGGCGTGCAATGCAATCGCCAGTGTCCAGGGCACCCGTGCATTATACTTTTGTCGCATTAATGATGTGAATAAGACCCACATTCGTTAAAAAAAAAGCCTGTGTGGCATGGTGCACTGGTTATAATGGGTATATTTGGCGCGATTTGAGGATAGATATATGTGGACACATCTGTAATATGTATGCTCTATTTTCCTGGCAGAGAGCAAAGAAAAGCGGCATGCACTGTAAGCAAATGCCCTGGCACTGCTTCACGCAGTGCCACTGTGTCACATATGTAGAGAGATCGGGGCTGTACTACATTCTATGTTCTTTTGTAGTATTTTATACAAATACAGTTCTCATTTTATTGAAGCGTAACAAATTATCCTTAAAGTTATTCTCTGCGTTTCTATCCCTTGCTCTAGTCACCTAAGGGACATGTTCTAGACTTATTGGTATACTTGTCTATGCTATGTGTCCAGGAGGCTCCCGTATTGTGGGGATTACTCAGAGGGCAGGTTACCCTCTAGTATCTTGCCCGCTTCCTAGTAAAATGGGTGGAATGTGTTTTTCTTGATGATGCAATTCTCAGCGGGGCCACCACAATACCCAACACACACAAAGACACAATGGCCACCTGCATGTCACCAATGGTTTCTCTACTGGAGGTGAGAGCAGAAAAGTAGGTCAGTATGCTTATTGGCCATATAACACACAGCTAACTGGGCAGATAAAAGTGACCAGCTAGTGTGACTACATAGAAAACTATAGCTATATAAACAGTGTAGGAACAATTATTTGGATGATACAACCCTACAAATGTAGAAATCTGGGCATTATTTTATAGAAAATATACAGTACCAATACATCTAAGCTGTGCTGAGCACTTGCCTAATTTTGTGGACGCAACGTGCAGTGAATTGCATCATTGTAGCCGGTCCAACTCCTTGACCGCTACTCAATGCTGCAAATCCTGGCAATGTACAGTGGAGGGCAGGGCTGTGCTGATGCAGCTCAAGGTGCCATGTCCCTGCACCTCCTACCTGAGCCAACCCAAATGACATCTCCCGAGGGGCCCAAAATAAAAGTTGGCACGTATGCTATGGTGTGTGTGTACTTGATGTATATTTAAAATGTGTGTAGATGTAGATGGTGGATTTAAACACCTTACCTAAAGCTACATTTATGTATACATCATGCACAATTTTCATGATAATGTCCCCTTTACAAATGTTACTTTTTATAACAAACATATATGTCATATTGCCATTCCTGCTGATTACAATGTATGATCCAATTACATATACTTACTCCTACTCTAGAGACAATGGAAAGTTATTCACGAAAATTCAAGATGTTTTATTACTATATATTTTTAAGCTAAAACATTGATGGGATGTATATAAAGCTGTATTGTGATGTGGTACGTGGAGTATTTGGTAATTTTTTTTTATGTTTAAACAGATAACTGTGGAGTGAACATATGTTTACATGTAGACCCCATCAATGCTAATTTAGTTAAACATTGCAGTTTCACTCATTACTTTTGAAAAAAATGCCAATTTCCCAACATCACAGGTACAGTATCGCCATTGTCATCAGCAGAAAGAGCCCTACAACATATACATATATGGAAAATGCTACATAAGCTCTAAGCGAGAAAATCATGAAATAGATGAAAATATAAAATAGTTAATTTTGTTTGATTTTCCGTCTAAGGAAAACAATACACATGGAACATTGACATCTGAATTATAGGTTTAATAAACTAAGCTGATTAAACAGCCTTTAACTGTTAGTAACTGAGTAAAGGAAAAGATGAGGAAAACATAACTTCTTTCTACGTGTATGATGGTAAAATTCATACGTAAGTGATACAGGGCATAGAGGAGCAGTTAGACACCTGTCTGTGATGTCATGCTTTGACATTCTTGCACAGGAAGCAGGAAAGCAGATTAAAGAATTAGAAAAAATAAAATCATATTAATTTAAATAAAAATGCTGCTTTAGTGCAGTCTCTGTAAGACAAAGGCCTCCATTGTTTGTCGCTATAGAAGACTTCTATTCGCATGAATGCACAGATGTCCTTCCATCAGCTGAACTAGTGGAAGACTCTGCAGGTTCAGTATGTTGTCCAGTACATGGTGTAGAAATTGCATAGGTAACAATGACAGGGGTGTGCAACTCTACTCAAACTACTGGTCACAATTTAAAAACACATCTACATGAACATAGGTGAATAAGACTGGTCAGCCACATAATGAATTCACTTGTACATTAAACCTTTTAAAACAAACACACTGTTTATGTGTATATATATATATATATATATATATATACACTACAGTATATAATGTATATATTACTATACTTAAGTACATATACAAATTAGCCTTGTACTCCTTGACACTATCAATGACAGTCATGTCCATATTAAATTGATTAGCAGCAATTCTTACTAGTGACTACATAAATAATTTCTCACAGATCGTATTAGTCTGTGCAAAATTCCCCAAAACCAGCAACTGCATATGTATGTGTATATGTAATGTATGTGCATACAGTATGTATGTGTATGTGCACATGTACAAGTCCTACACCAAACACATCTCAGGGCAGAAAGAATTGGCCATTGCTGTCACCCTTGCTATAGTTGTAGACTGTGGGGCTGATTCTGAGTTGGGAGAAAAGCAAAACAAAGCAAGAACCTTTGCACCTTGGTAAAACCATGCTGCACTGCAGGTGGGGCAGATGTAATATGTGCATAGAGATTAAAGCTGGGTAAACACTACAACATATGGTTTGCAATTTCAATGACCATCGTATAGTGTGTACCTAGTGGTGGTTCTAGGGCAGGGAAGAAGGGCTATCGCTCTGGGCGCTATGGCCTGAGGGCATGGTCACAGTCACCCCATCAGCGCTGTCTAATCTGACAGCACCGCCCGATCGTGCCCGCCGCCATATTTACAAACTCCCCCCCAGCCCCATGCAGGGTGCGGGGCCACAATTAGTATTTTCTTTATTTATTTTTCTGGTCCATGCCCTCCCCTGATCAGGCCATGCCCCATGAGCTCATAGTGTCAAAGGAAACTTTTGCCATCAGCTCTGCAAAGTTTAGAACCAGCCATGTGTGTACTCACAAATCCACCCGGTTAATTGTTTAATGAATTAGGTGGTAGTATCTTCCAATCTGATGTGCTGCACATCCGATGGGACAATGCCATGGATGATGCAGAGTTGTTAGATTAAGCCTGTAATGATATACTGTATTGCATTGTCATATGGTGGATCATGCAGTGTGTACGGCAATGTGATATATCGTTACATTGCACCATCGCGTCGGCAAATCGCAGGGGTGTGTACCCAGCTTTACATTTAGAAGGGGTGTGTCCAAATTCCATTCTAAATTGAAGTGTAAAAATAAAGCTGTACTGTATGTGTTGGCTACATGCAAAAGCATCTACTACTTACCCTGCATGCAGAAACTATAAACGTATTTGCACCACTTGCATTGCAACATGATTTGTTCCAGGTGCAGTTACTTGTTTTTTTTTTTTTTTTTCACTTTGCTCCCAACTCAGTATCAGCCTGTATAAGTTCTGCAGCAGGCGAAGTTACAGATACAATGCAAAATGGACATTCTACAGGATGACGAAGCAACAAACTCAAAGATTGTGTCATCTGAGCTTCAGAGTGGTGAGAAAATGCCTGTTCCAGGTGAGTAGTCAGTGTCCCGATGGGAAAGGGGGACGGGGCAGTCCACGGCGGAGGGGAAAGTGATGAAGTGGCATCCCTTCTGCCAGCTTCTGCCTTCTGCGCATGCCTATGATGGCAACATGGAGCAGCCTCCTGAGCTTTGCGGAGTGGTGGCCAGCTTTGAGGGAGCTTGAGAATCCCCAATATTTGTTCTGCCTCAATCTCTGTATATGTATGGCACTGCTCAGTCGTATGTGACTGGGGGTTAACGTCAGCATTCCCAAATATTAAAAAAAATTGTCTCCCAGGCTTTGGGAGATGGTGGGGTTCTTGCTCCCTCTCTACTCTCTAGGCAGTACTGCAGCTTTAAGAAACTGTATCTATGTTATCACTAACTGCAAAGCTTTTGGCTGGAGCGCTTTGTGTTTTACAGGACATATTGGCACAGTTATAATGGCTCAGTGCCCATTTAGGAGACCCAAAGGAAAAATTACAATAGTGGGTCCACATGCTACAGGTTTAATAGCAAATGTTGAAAAAGCCTCATGTATGTGGGGGCGAAACATGTCAGAGGTCTGATTGCATGCTGGAATTTATCATCTCATTAGCCGTTTATATCCCAACTATTTCAGTGCCAGCTACCAGCCTGTCCACAGCGACACACCGATCACCATTCGTCCGTTTGGACTAATAAAACTATGGTGGTGAGGGGCAGCTGAATGCTGCACAGTGGGTGGCCACCCTTCATGGCCACCCTTGGATTCGGGATCATTCAGATCAGCCGGAGCTACTGTGTTTGGAGCTACTGGTAATTCATGTTACCTATACAAGGCTGTGATTTTACTTCTGCACCTGACATGGAATCAATGTCATCAGCCGGAGTCTCTGGCAACTTAGTGACTTTCCCTCATTCAAAGGTCCGAGACTGCGCTACTTCCCTTTTATATTCTGGGACTTGAGGTTCCACAAATCATTTATTTGAAATGCTCTGTGCATATCCAGGAATGGAAGGATATTAATTATATATGGCTTTTCAGTATATATTTTATATACATATGGGTTTCTTATTTATAGCAGTGTGCATATTTCTTTTTAAAAAGAGGGCTAGCTACCTTATGAATTATTGTTGAAATGATAATATTCAATATATCGATGTTAATATCTTTTATTAAATTTATGTTTTGATTATATATTTTTTAGCGTGTCATGTATCTCATTCAGCCCTATCAGTCGATTTATTTATATTAGCGCAGTTTCTGACTTTTTTTTAATAGCAAATGTACCAAGTTTTCATAAGAGAACTGAATATTAAAATTGTTAGAACATGGGGAAACAACATAAGAGCTCTGTTAGGGCTTGGGGTAGACAATTATAGAGCTTTTGTTACATTTATGGTTAGGCAATAAATTAGAGTACATTCAGATTTAGGACGTCTGATGTCTGTTAATCATGAAGCTGTGTACGACTATTAGATTGAGGTCACCATTCTTTATTTCTTTTCTCTTGTTTTTACTTTTTTTTTCACCAAGGAGATCTCATTTGTCATGTCAGAAAATACAAAGTACAAAATACAAAGTTGCTACAAGTTTTTAACTGTCAATTTCTATTTATGGCAATACTCCGTGTACTGGATAAAAATTGCTGCTTTAAAGCCTGTGCCGAAAACTGGCTATTTGTAAGACACCAATTCATGAATAAACCTCAAAAATAATGTAGGGCTCTACTATTAGGAAGTATAGTGATGCATCCTAGTGTTCATTCTAGCACCCTGCACCTGTCACAACCCGTGCAGTTCCTCTTTCCTGTCTGGGGTGTCACTCTCTGCTCTGGTGCTTCTAGCACACTCTGGTCTGTATCTCAGCATTTTGTTGCAACATCTGAGTGAACTAGAAGCACCAGAGCAGAGTGTGACAGCCCAAGCAGGTGCAGGGTGCTAGAATGTACACTACATCCCCATACTTTTTATCCCAGACTGATCCTTCTTTATTATACTACTGTGTTTCACCTGACTGCTGACCTATGCCGTAACCTGTAACTGTAAGGAGAGTTTTCACCATTACTGAAAATCCTAATCCCAATAAGTATTAAATTAACAAATCCATGCTCTATCACAAAACATGTGAGGCCGTATCTGACTGGTATAAATAAGGTATGCAGTAGTGTAATAATATAGATTACTTACTCAAGTATCCTTGTGACTCTTTCTGCATGGCAGTTATAGGACAGTCTTTATGTGTTAGCAATAGCTGTTTGAGTTGTGCTACCTCGTTTTTCAACATGGACACCTCGTTCTGCAAGAAAGTACAACAGGAAATACATCAAACCAATGGAAATCCATTTTTTTTTATAATAGTAGACTGTAGTGCATCCATTCTTATGCATGTTGAGCGCAGCTCTCACTATAGGGCTGATTTGCATTTAGGTGCAAACCAAAAACAATAAATGAAGCAACTTTGCACCTGAACAAACCATGCTGCCATGCAAGGGGTGAAAAAAAAATACTTTTATGTTTTTGCATGCAGGGTACATACTTTATGATTTTGCATGCAGCTCTCAAATACTGGATAACTTTATTTGTATACGGCAAATTACAGTTCAGCCAGGACACACACAACCCAACTCTAATTCAGTGCAACACGGTTTTGTCAAGTGTACATTTTCTTTTTTCTTTGCTCCCAACTCTGAATTAGCGACTATATATCATCTGTCTGCTGTATCAGTATATATGTATTCACTTGTTGTAGATTTGTATTATGAGATTGGCGGGAGCTCTTAATTTTCAAGTTTTCTACCAATGCTCTAAATTATCAGCATACTAGTAAAATTGTGTAGGAAGATTTATATAAATTTGGTATCTATGTGAATCTAATGAAAGCAGTACTGAAATATTGTAGTTACTGAGTTGTCAACTTGTGCATGTTATCCCCTAAGACCTCCACAGAGTTCCAGTGAGAGGGAGGTTATATTCCTCAGGCACAGTGCCCGAGAATGACCAGGACAGTGTTGTCTGATTGGTGGTATCTGCTTAGATGCCTACTGATGCCATCCGTCTACAGTAGTGGTGGGCAATAAGTGGCCCTCCAGCTGTTGTTAAACTACAAATCCCAGCATACCTTGCAACACTTTTAGCATGACCAAATAGCAAAACTGTGACAGGGCATGCTTGGCTGTGTAGTTCTACAACAGCTGGGGGGACGCTTATTGCCCACCCCTGGTCTACAGTCTGTAGCGAAGGGGCAGAATTGTGTAGATATTCCAGTGCTGTATATGATTATCCAGTACCAATTAATTCACAATAGGTTTGCACGCTAATTAAGAAAATGCAGGCTGTGTCTTAAATTCCAACACAATTTTAATTATAGAACAGCTTACAAATTCATATTCAAAACCAAGTCAAGATAATTATTGTTTTCAGAAGTTGCTAAAGGGAACATGTTATTTGCCAGATTGTGAGATAATGTTAGGTTTTGAAATAAACAGAGCAAGCATTAAAACGAATAGAATATATTCTGAATAAATGTCTGATGGGACAAAATATACAGTCAGGTGCATAAATATTGGGACATTGACAGAATTTTCATATTTTGGCCTCTATTCACCACCACAATGGCTTTGAAATGAAACAAACAAGATGTGCTTTAATTGCAGACTTTCAGATTTAATTTGAGGGTAATTACATCCAAATCAGGTGAACGGTGTAGGAATTACAACGGTTTCTATATGTGCCTCCCACTTTTTAAGGGGCCAAAAGTAATGGGACAAACTAAACAATCCTAAATCTAACTTTCACTTTGTAATACTTTGTTGCAAATCCTTTGCAGGCAATTACAGCCTGAAGTCTGGAATGCATAGACATCACCAGACGCTGGGTTTCATCCCTGGTGATGCTCTGCCAGGCCTCTACTGCAAATGTCTTCAGTTCCTGCTTGTTCTTGGGGCATTTTCCCTTCAGTTTTGTCTTCATCAAGTGAAATGCATGCTCAATCGGATTCAGGTCAGGGGATTGACTTGGCCATTGCATAACATTCCACTTTTTCTTTGGTTGCTTTTGCAGTATGCTTCGGGTCATTGTCCATCTGCACTGTGAAGCGCCGTCCAATGAGTTCTGAAGCATTTGACTGAATATGAGCATATAATATTGCCCAAAACACTTCAGAATTCATTCTGCTGCTTTTGTCAGCAGTCACATCATCAATAAATTCAAGGGAACCAGTTCCATTGGCAGCCATACATGCCCACACCATGACACTACCACCACCATGCTTCACTGATGAGGTGGTATGTTTTGGATCATGAGCAGTTCCTTTCCTTCTCCGTACTCTTCTCATCCCATTACTCTGGTACAAGTTGATCTTTGTCTCATCTGTCCATAGGATGTTGTTCCAGAACTGTAATGGCTTTTTTAGATGTTGTTTGGCAAACTCTAATCTGGTCTTCCTGTTTTTTGTGGCTCACCAATGGTTTACATCCTGTGGTGAACCCTCTATATTCACTCTTGTGAAGTCTTCTCTTGATGGTTGACTTTGACACATATACACCTACCTCCTGGAGAGTGTTCTTGATTTGGCCAACTGCTGTGAAGGGGTTTTACTTCACCAGGGAAATAATTCTTCTGTCATCCACCACAGTTGTTTTCCGTGGTCTTCCGGGTCTTTTGGTGTTGCTGAGCTCTCCGGTGCGTTCTTTCTTTTTAAGAATGTTCCAAACAGTTGATTTGGCCACACCTAATGTTTTTGCTATCTCTCTGATGGGTTTGTTTTGATTTTTCAGCCTAATGATGGCTTGCTTCACTGATAGTGACAGCTCTTTGGATCTCATATTGAGAGTGGACAGCAACTGATTCCTAATGCAAATGTCACACCTAGAATCAACTTCAGACCTTTTACTTGCTTAAATGATAATGAAATAACGAGGGAATAGCCCACACCTGTCCATGAAATAGCTTTTGAGTTGATAGTCCCATTACTTTTGGCCCCTTAAAAAGTGGGAGGCACATATAGAAGCCATTGTAATTCCTACACCGTTCACCTGATTTGGATGTAATTACCCTCAAATTAAATCTGAAAGTCTGCAGTTAAAGCACATCTTGTTTGTTTCATTTCAAAGCCATTGTGGTGGTGAATAGAGGCCAAAATATGAAAATTCTGTCAATGTCCCAATATTTATGCACCTGACTGTAGATACACAGATATTAAGCACTTGGAAATATAAAAGTTTATTCTACTTGTAGGCAGTTTGTGTAATTCATGTCCCTTATGTTCCAATAACCATTTTACAGGAGGGAAGTGATTTCTATATTTATACAGTGCAGACTCCTGAATGGGGTGAGTTACTATGGCATCAGCATGAAGAGACACTTCTATATGACAAAGACATTGGTTATACTCCTACGCAAACAGGCATCTTCCACACCATGTGATCTCTAATATGTATACCGACTGAAGTCACCATCTGCCCAGGGATGAACAATTCCTTCAAAGCTTCCCAATTGCAGAGAAACCACATCTAAGTAAGAAAAACTCTCAAATGACTGGCCTGTACCTGTCAGGGACCCGGGGATGGGGGCCCCAATAAAAATTTGTGTACCGGGCCCGATGATTTCTGTTGCCGGCCCTGGATATGAGCATTGAGAACACACCGATTATGGAGTCAGAGGATATTTGCATATTTATGTAAATGTGGGAAAATACCTATTGTATATGAGCAAAGAGGGTACCATGTAGTACATTTCCAATAGCCCTACTCTATATGCGGAGATTGCAGCAGCCTCTGTTAATACTTCTAAGAACAGGTCAGCACTATGTACATTTACATCAGAAGTATATATTGTGAATTACACTACTAGAGCTAGCACACTGGACTATCTATGGAACCACCATAATATACTTGATAATGGTGCCTTGGAATCCAAGGCTTGGATGGACCTAATTATATGAGTGCCACTAGCTTGGCTGACTGTTTCTGCCTTGTTATTAGTTAGTGGCTTCATATGGTTTGATGTAGACTTTACAGGTGCATATGGCAATTGTTAATACTCTTAAACTTTCACCTTTACCACTTCAAATAAAAGATGTAGAGATACTATCTGAGCCTAGAGATCAGTGATGATGTGGCTCCATCCAGGGCATGTGATTTTAACCTTTAGGTAAAGTGTCACATAGCAACCCTTTAAATAAAAGCTAAACATTTCCAAATATGGCCTTTTGTGAATTGAAACCAAGTCTCCTGTAATGAGACACACGTGTATATTTAGCATACTCTCTGCTTATTGCAATTTTGATTTTAAAGCAAAACTGTTACCTAAAAGTTACATTAGCTCTGAATACCTATAACTTACATGTATTGGAGTCAGCCATTTTGTTTGCTATCAATTCATTAGGAAGCAGTGACACCTGAAGGGACTTTCACGGGAAACATCATGCCTAAGTGCCTTAATGAACACATAGGCCACATTCTCATTGTTATCTGGTCAACAAAATGTCTGACCGCACCATAGGTGCAATGTCTCCAGAATTAATAGCGCGCTGCTGGCTTAGATATATGCTTTAATGTGCTTGAGAAAAGGTCTCTGCACTTGTCCGCTATGCACAGAAACAAGACCTGCACAGTTACCTGAATATCCAACACTCCTATGTCTGTGTGTACACTTCTGTGTCTACACAATAGCATCGGCCTGATGACAACTATTTGAGTCCTATAATATTATATATGGCTGAAACCTTAATATGTTATTGACTGTAAAATAATAATTTAGGAAAAAACTGAAAAAAATTATAATTTAAACTAGTGTAAAAGTGAAAAAGAGGTAACGGCCTTGGATAAAGATAAAGTGGAGAGAGATAGAGTACCAACCAATCAGCTCCTGTCACGATACAGGCTGAAAAATTACAGTTAGGAGCTGACTGGTTGGTACTTTATCTCCATCCACTTTATCTATCTCCAAGGCTTAGTACATGGACCCCACAATTCCTTATGAGCAGGGGTGGACTGACCATAAGACCCACCAGGAAATATCACGGTGAGCGGATCAGTGATGGGGCTGCTTAGGGCTTTTTGTTTTCCAATTATCATGTTTAGAAAGAACAATTTGCTGACGTTCCATATAAATGACCATACATTACACTGACAGACTGAAATATTATAATACCATTTCATTCCTTATAGGTTAGGTTTAAAGCGAATGTTTTTGGCAGGAATCATTTTCATAACAAGATAAAATAGCCAATTTTAAAACCTCAATATCCTTAATAACTCGTGTTGGATAAATGTTTTAATAAAAGAGAAATTAAAGTTATGCTATGCACAGGCTAGACTTGTGGACTTATTAAAAAAATTTTTTATGAATCTTTTACTTATGCAGAGTTCTTTTTGGCATACTTTGACATGAAGTGTTTTTATAAGAAGGACCTCAATCATTATGTCTATGTTCTCATTATTAATCTAATGTGTCTTGCTTTGCAGGCAGGTTGTGTATGATAGAGTTGTACAGAAGGCTCTTGGGCTATAAACAGTGGCTCTCTGAGGCCGTACAGTACACACCTGAAGCTGCATGTTTGTCTGGGTGAGTTCCTCTGCTTTCTTTTCCAGTGACATCACCCAGACCTTCCTTTTCTGTCTGCACCGGGTAGCAGCTGCTCGGTTCCTTTCCAGAAACTTTCGCCTCCTCTCGTCTGGATCCTCGTCCACCACCCGTCTGCGTCGGCCTCCCGTGGGCTGAGGGGGCTGTATTGTCTGAGTGGGCTGCATTTGCTGTGCTGCTGGTGAGAGCTGGATGGAGGAGAATTAAAGCTAATTGACTCTCTAATATCACTAAAAACAGACATCTGATCTGCAAAAATAATAATCTCAGCCAAAACATCATTCAAATAACTTCTGTAAATGTCTTAATCTCTCGTGCTGATAAATACAGTTACCTGTGCATTAAGCAAATACTGAGAAACATGCAATAAAGAAGGTGCCAATGGGAAGAGCTGACGCAGAGTGAGTACTATGCCAGTGTGGGTAGTGTAACTTGTGTGTAATCGCTGAGTGCATGCTTACAAACTGAAGACATGCTTATTGCACCAGATACCGTAAGAGCGGGTCACACAGACCTGCAGACACACTTATATATGCCTATAAGGAGGATAGAGTGCAGGTGCTATACAATAGATTATGTGCTACCAATCAGACCTGCACACAGATGTAACCAAATGGCTGGAAGCACATTATGATTGCTTGCATTTTTTAAGGGTAATTTACACCCATTTTACAAACAACTCTGCCCCAGCCCCCTAGTTTTTAAGCTGAAACCTCCTCAAAGCCAGTCAAAAAAAAATTAACCTGTCTTTAATGTCATTATCATAGTCCTTACCTAACAAATATTAATCAAGCTGGGTATGTATAAATTAGGGATGTGCAGGCTCGGATAGGTTCGAATTTGCACGCCGAGTTTGGATTTTTCCCTCCAAAAAAACGGACCCAGAAAGAGGCAAAATGTCATCTTGCATGGACAAACATCATCATTCCTGGACAAAAGTCCAGGAATGATGATGTTTGTCCATGCAAGATGACGTTTTGTCTCTTTCTGAGTCCCATTTTTTGGAGGGAAAAATCCGAACTCGGCGTGCAAATTCGAACCTATCCGAGCCTGCACATCCCTAGTATAAATATAAAAATGCACACACACACACAGAAAGAAAAAATTATGACATAAATAGAACCAAATCAACATCTAGTTGGCATTGATGGACATTCAATCCAATTGCACAATGGCAGCTGTGTACAGTATGCGGCCATCTTTTGTCCAAGCTAATCATTTTCTGTATTCGGACATTTGGCCAGAGCGCTAAACTGCTATAAGTTTCTGATTGGGTAACAAAGAGTAATGATACCAGCTCTGGCTGTTCGCTTGTATCATTAAACAGCCGGATCAACCTATGTATCACCAGCTAAAGTCACAAACTAAGGGGTTGATTTACTACATTCCAGATTTACAAAGCCACTGAGTATCTGTGTTTTTGTCTGCAGAATCTAATACAGCACACCTGGTTTTGCACTTAATAGTATTATTGTTTTAAAATTTGCTTGCAATAACACAAATAAAACACAAGTAAAAGGTGTGCTTTGTAAATCTGTCACTTAGTAAATAAGCCCCATATGTTTTGCAATAGTAACAAAAGTGTCAACTGCAGGACTGAAAATAATTTGGCATTGCAATAGTCAATAATATTTCCTTCTATACATCCTAAGTATTTGGTATTTTTCTATCAGTTGATTCTCTTGTAATAGATTGTGCAGAAAATATTTCAAATTTGCCTCTTCTTTGCTACTTTCATGTTTATATGCACACAATAAATGCTGCTTACACAGGAAACCTGAAATGGTTAATATTTCTGTTATAACGCGGGAGTGTGGGCATCTAGTCCCCCATCCTGTCACACCCTTGCCTTTCCCATGATTAAATGGTGTTGGAATATATTTTTTAATAATTTTAGGAACTTGGCAGGACAGCCCCCGGATGTACAGGCCATTTTATAGGAGGCCAAATGAATCCATATTTAAAGTGAGAAAAGCCTGGAACCTATTCAATTTAAAAGCTTTAGGAGCGTAAAATGTTAGCAACCTCAACAGCATATTATTAATAAAATGTATTTATATAGTGCCAGCACACTCCGTGAATCTGTGAATAAACACAGTAATAAAAATGGAAATGAACAAACAGACTTAAGAGGTAAGAGGGCCCTGCTCGAAAGTTTACAATATATACATACAGCAGGGGTCTTCAACCTTTGGCCCTCCAGCTGCTGTGGAACTACACATCCCAGCATGCCCTGCCACCGTTTTGATATAAGCATGCTAAAACTGTTGCAGGGCATCCTGGGATCTGTAGTTCCACAGCAGCTGGAGGGCCAAAGGTTGAAGACCCATGACATACAACTACAACTTCAATGGGGAAGTGGGCAGGATCCGGGAGGGTGGGCTACTCTCCTGGTAGATATTCCAAGAGAGTAGATAAATATGCAATCTATAGGAACTATGATCCTATATAGTAGGAACAATGTATTCAACGATCTGTAACAAACATAGTGATGGATTAGACTTCTGAGTGTCCTGGCTGTGTGTGAATTGTGCTATATGTAATCCGGGGTACGTGGACACTTCCAGAAGCTTAATAGGAAGTCTTTACCTTACTCTGGATGACACGCCACAAGACATTGCTGACGTAAAACATGTTGATTCACAGTGACAAGTTCACTTTAAATCCATAGGATATCCACTCTTTATTATCACTATTATTTATTAAGAATCTTTTGCTTTTCCATAGGAGAACATAACAACACTTCTAACTAAATACAAAGGAGTCCTAGTGCTTCAACCCAAATATAAACCTAGAAGTAATTTAGTACTGCACATTACAGGATACAAATGGTAAATAAAATATATTTTATCGCAGTGTTTATTTCTTTAACACATGAGTTGCACAAAGCAGGATTGCAAAGCGTTACAATGTGCAAAGTGGTCCCTGACACACACAACACGGGGTAAATAATAGTTGTTTATTTGTTTTAAATATATATATAACAAATACTTTTCTTTTCTCACTATCATGTAATTTTATTTTGTATGAAGGGATCATAGTTTCTGTTTTTTTTGTATATTGCACCCAAGTACAGTGCAGCTTTAGTTTTACAATGTACGGGAATTTCGAGTTGATCTAGCATGCACCCCCTCCGAATTCTAAATCCATCATAACATATTGAATTCCCCCATCCCCTGCAGCGCAACATGGTTTTGCCAAGGTGTACTTTCCAGCTGGATTTACTCTAGCTGTTAATGAGTTTTAAAGTGTATTTTGGTAGGTATATGTAATTGGCTTATACATCATGTGAGCTGAACTCCGATTGTAGTTTATTGAAGTATTATTTCCTCTCTAATGAGGCTGATAGGAGTGGGTACAATCAATGTTTTACAATCATCTTTAAATTAGTTTTCATGACAGCATTTTATTAAAATAACATTATAATTAAAAAATAATATAGGATTTATTATTACCAGTTATTTATATAGCGCACATATATTCCGCAGCGCTTTGCAGAGAATATTTTGGCCACTCACATCTGTCCCTGCCCCAGTAGATCTTACAATCTATGTTCCTTATTACATGCGCACACACATACACATTAGGGTTAATTTTTGTTGGGAGCCAATTAACCTACCAGTATATTTTTGGCATGTGGGAGGAAACCGGAGCACCCGGAGGAAACCCACGCAAGCACAGGGAGAATATACAAACTCCACACAGGTAGGGCCATGGTGGTAATCTAACCCATGATCTCAGTGCTGTGAGGCACGAATGCTAACCATTACTCCGTCTGTGCTGCCCATCCCTAAGGATGAAACTTCCTTGTAACCTACTACAGAGTAAATGATTATAACTGTGATCAACACTCCAAACCTCTGACCAAATGTTTCCCATAACACATAGGGTGAATGTCCTTCTCCTTTAATGATTAAGGAAATGACAGGAGTCAGAGGTATGGGGCCACAGGCTCATAGCTTTCATAAGGGATTTGACATTCCAATGTGACTTGTGCAATGTAATTTTTATCTACAGCCTACGCTACAGAATGTTATTTTACATAGTAGAGGGGTGATGTCACAACTGCCCTCTTATAAGCGATATCTGACCGAAGGAACAGAATTCAGTGAAAATGATAAGTGTCCACGTTTGATAGGCTAAATGTGAATTGTAACTAAGTTTTGTAAAATAAATGAATACAATACAAAATAACCTGCCTCGTAATACAAAGTAGCACATTTGTGTAAGTCTGGAAGGGCTGTAGACCTTGTTTACTAAAGTAAAGTCGTAGAGGGAGTTTCCCATGTCCTGTAGATAACATCACAAATCATGCTGCTGCCATTTTAACCTCTTACTGCAGAAACTCAGGTTTGGCATAAGCATGGCAAATGTTCAAAGGCGTAGCCATTAGCACCTAAATTATATCTGACATACAGCCTCTGGTAAGGAAAAGATTTGTAATGGTGCATATGCGTTGAGGAGATTCACATTGATCAAAAGTGCCATTACATTAAACCTGTAAGACTAAGTGCTGCCCTTGGGAGTCTGACAGGTGAGTGGAACTTACATGGCACATGATTGGCATGCAGATTTAGAATTGCCAGGGGTCATGTGATTACTTGGCAGCACTCAAGACTCTGACAGGGAAGATGTAAGACCTTGTAACTATGAAGTTAAATCATTGTAGGTTTCCTAATGATATACAGAATATGTGACACACACTACTGAAAAATAACTGGTCATGATTTTATTTATGGTGCTACAACAATAATGTCACCAGCTTATAATTATATAGTTGTGAAACCTTGTGTTACTATAAGGCACAATACGGACAGCACAAGTCATCTGGCTTATCTGTGAAATATGATCACGTACTGGAACTTGATAAAAAATAACCGAGAAATATAGCAAGATTACGAAATGGGGAACAATCTGGCACCTTCAGAATACAACATTTAAACAAAAATTAAAACACACTGATTCTGCTTTTTCATGTGCCTAATATCAGTCTAATCATCTGTTGTATAATGTTAAATATATACATAATGGCTGATGTATTATAGCTAAATATTAGGTGAAGAATATACCTATGATGTCTTGTTACATCACATCACATACAGTATTATGGATAGCTCTTCACCTACTTATTACTGTTATGTTTAAACCTAAATGTATTTGCTGAGTAAGATGCATGCCATTCACTTGTTCTAATACCTTCCAAATTGAGGATATGTTGACACTGTTTATATGCTAATACTATTGTAGGATTTTCATGCCAACACTATTAGTATAATTTTATTTCAACTATCAGGCAATTACTAGCTAGAGTAGGGGTTATCAACTCCAGGTCTCAAGTAGCCCCCCAGCAGGCCTTTGTTTCTGGATTTCTTTAATGATGTACAGGTAAGTTAATCTATTTTGCTGGGTCAGTAATTGTCCCACCTGTTTCCACAGACAGTAATCTCAAACCATGCCCTGTTGGGGTGCTTGGGGACTGGCGTTGAATCCCATGAACTACTGTAGATGACTAATCTGCTGTTGTATCGGACACTGATGACTTTCTATTATACAGAGGAACTCCTTTTATTGGTGTGTACAATATTGGCGTCTCATTTTGTTTTATTGTCCATTGCATGTGACACAAAGCTGCGCCCTGGATAAATATGGTCACGATTCAGACCTGCAGCAGTAACAGCTCTGGCTCATTATATAAACATGTGGCATGACACATGAAAATAAGCTATAAGCTGTATTTGTAAAAATGTGCAGGAAAATGCATATAAGCCAATAAATTAAAGTCACCTGTAGGTAAAAAGCCCTAAAAGATGGTAACGCTTTCAGAGTCTAATTTTTTTCTTAAGTTGTTCCTAGATGATGATGATAGACAGATGTTGAAATATATAAAATATTTACCTCTGTGACAAAATAAAATGTAATACTGCCTATCATCACATTTACTTTAGTCTACTACAGTGTCTCTTCCCCCTGCTACATAGATGTATGTTTATGTGAGAGACCTGCACCTGTAGTGGCTGCACTGATTTTTATCTTTTTCGTAATGAGGGCAGCAAATGAATAGGCTCAAAGACTAAATGTTAACGTTGCAGCGTGGCTGTCACATAAAAGACAGTCTGTTAATTTGTACATACAGTATAGCATACATTTTTTTGAGGATTTGGAGGTCTGTAATTTAGGTGTCTGCAGCCTTGTTTGTAACACATCTGCTGTCTGGCTAGAATTTCAGCCAAAAAAAAGTTTACCTTCTTAATGTATTTACATCACAGATGAGCATTTATGAGGTTGACTTAAAAACACCTTTTCTTTACACATATATAGTACACCAGACAACAAGTGCACGCTAGACATCAAGGTTACAAGCATCTGAATGCAGTCTTGTATTTCCCTTCAATGGTTACCTAAAGGAAAGTACAGTAATTGATGTCTCTTGACGTCAAAAAAGGGTAATTATTAACTAAATTATGTTTTTGGCTGGGAACAATTGTTGTGCCTGTAAAAAGATCACTTTAAACAATGAACTTAGGTATCTCCTTTAATTAATATTCAAAGATGAGCAAATACACCAATTTACAGGCAGATCATTTTATATTGGACCTGTTTAAAGTCAAGTATTTGGGACAGCTCAGATGTTTCTTTTTAGGTTGTGTGCAGTTTAATTTTGTAAGAGCATAATGAACATTTTTCTTGGCCATATTTTTAACATATTTATAAGAATTCTCTAAATGTCTGGTTCTTTTGACTGATTTTTTTTAAAATTTGTAACAAAAAAAATGGCTTGTTAGTTCCAAAATGTTAACTACAAGGCATCAGATGTTTCATACTGTAAATGAAACGTGGCAGTCTACCAAAAATAAACTATATATAAATCAATAGAAAAAAGGAAGATATAATAGTAATAATAATCATAATAATAATCATAATAATCATCATAATAATCATAATAATAATAATAATAATAATAATAATAATAATAATAATAATAATAATAATAGTAAGGAAAAATAATAAAAAAGAGAAGAGAAACAAAAGCAAAATAACTACTATTTAGTAATTTAAACAAGAAACCAGTACTCAGTAAGGCATAAACAGTGTGCACTTACTGGATAGTTTTGCTTATTTTGTGAAAATTATCAACAACAGTATTATTAACAGTTTGTAACATACAGAGATTAAAAAACATCTCATGCATCATGGATGGTTGCACACTCACCACATATGTCAGTACAGACCTTAGCGCATTATTAGACAGCTGTGTTCTAAAGCATGTATACACTGTCATTGCCATTCAAAGCCTCGTATGTCCAACTTCCTATTTCCAACCATATTACGCTCCTCTACCACTTTTCCGCCAATTACAATTAGCAGACCTGTTATTTGAAGCTCGACTCATATAAAATGCACATGTCACAGGGAATAATGTCTTATCGGTGGGCAGCATAAAATGTCAGAGGACCCGTAAGATAACAGTAACATAAGCAAATAATATTTTTGTGCCAGTTTTAATTTGGACATTCCATCCAAAACTGAATGTTTTGTTGAAATTAGTTCAGATGTGTATTGCATTACAGCTCTGTCAAGCATTTAGGATACCTTTAAACAAATTGCAATAAACAAATCGGCATATGTATGCTATACAGCTGTGTACACCTCTCCTCATGACGCGATTGCACGACTTTAACGCTCTGCCATGGGTAGCGAATCCTGGACTTTCATAGCTTTTCCTGAATTTTGCAACTTAATTGCATCATAGCTTCATCCAAAGTCGCTTAAAGTGTCCTAGGCATTAGTATTTTTATCGGAAATATGGCACTGACACCATATTTCTGAAGGCTATGTCAGAGACATGCGCACAAGACTGGCACAGTGCCAGAGTTACTCATAATTTGCGCATTTTAATACGCCCCTGGTTTAACTGCATAGTAAACTATATGGCTAGATTTACAAATTAACAGTAACCGTTTAAGAGGGTATTTATGCGTCTAGTGAGGATTATGTTTGGTAAAGCGCCTTAGTTTGCACTGATTGCCAACAGTGGAGACATGTATAAAACAGGACAGGAAGATTTTCCAGGAAATAGTCATTTTAAGTTTGAAAAATTCATTCCAAGAGCTGATCTACGCTCAGATGTTCAGATAAAGCACCAGTGTTATGTATACAGATATTTCAGGGACTCCACTGTTTGCAATCAGTACAAACTAAGGAGCTATACCAAACATGGAACCAGTATGTATGACCGCCGGCCGGAGACCGGCAGCAGTGAGGATCCCGACAGGGGATTTAGATAAGTAAAACAAACCCTTTCCCCCCCCTAACCCTCCCTTAGGGGTGCCTAACCCTAACCCCCCCTAGTGCCTAACCCTACTCTCCCCTAAGTGCTTAACCCTAACCCCCCTTCCCCTAGCCTAACCCTCCCGGGGGGGTGCCTGACCCTAAGTCCCCCCTGGGAGCCCCTAACCTAACCCTCCCCTGTCCACGCCCGTCGCCCGGCTTACCCTCGTTCGGTATGCTGGGCGTCGGGGTCCCGGCGTAGGGATAATGATAGGAGTCAGGATTTCTACGCCTATAATTAGACCCCTGCCGGGACTAGACAGTCGGGAAGCCGGCGGTCGGCATTTCGACCGTTGGCTTACTGACTGCATCCCAGCATGCCATGTATTTATGATACTTTGTTTGCTATATGAATTAGGGGTCCAACTCAGAGATGTACGCTAATGCATTAGTAGCTGCAGTACGAATATAGGCTAATACTGTAGCCAGCTGGAAATGTATTGAGATGCCGGTGCAGACCATTCGGTAACCGTTCATCTGAGTAGCCCTATGGTCACGCAGAATGGCCGCCTGAACTGTTAAAGCGGAACCACTGTATCTGTGAATGGTATAGCAGACACGCCCCAAAAACGGCCAGGACACGTCTGCGTTTTTTTCTGCCACTCCCCATTACCTCCCCCAAGCGGTCCCTGACTGTAAATCGCTTTGTGATGAAAATCGCTTTGTGATGAAATTCTCTCTTCGAGCGGCATCGCACATGTGCATTGTACCATTGCACATGTGGAGCGCGCCTGACGAATGCGCAGTCCACCAATAATCGCTTAACTGCGTAAACATCGGAATAGTGCACATCTCTGAATCAGGCCCTATATCCCGCAATGTGTTAGTGGCAAAGCAAGAAATGAAAGTTTCCATAAGTACTGTAGGCTAATCTCTGGCACTGTCTATTATAGCTATCGTATCGAGTATTAAAGATCCTCACCAACATGACTTTTTTTTTAATTCACAATTTTCACCTTCCTTTTCCCAAGACATCATTATGACAACATTGATTAAAATAAATAAATAAATAAATATCACAATTGAACCACTAGATGGCCCAGATGAGGTAACCCTTAGTTAGTGTAGTAGACCTTTATGCATATGACAGTAATAAAGTAATACAGAAAGCACACAATGTAAATGCTGTGTACGTTGTCACTCACCTGTGCTTGTCCGCCTCCATGCAGAGGAGCGTGTGGTGACGTCTGGTGGTGTGACGGGTGTGGGTGCAGGTGAGAATGGGAGTGATGATGAGGATGCCCTTGTTGGTGATGGGGCTGAGAGTGAGGATGATGTGTTGGGTGTTGGTGCTGTTGATGAGGGTACTGGTGATGCTGTGACAGGTTTTGATGCTGATGTGGGTGCGAGTGCATATGATGATGTGGAGTCTGTTCCTGTCGGGAACTCATCATTTCCATCATATGTCCCATTGAATTCATATTCCCATTTGATATTGTTCCAGGATGATGGCTTAAAGCTGCCTTTAATCTCTAGAGGGAGGAAAACAAAAAAAATATTAAATTACAAAAAAAAAACAACATTTCATAACTTCAAAAGCTTGAAATGCCCGTTTCTTTCCAAGCACATGATGCTTCCTGCTCCTCAGCCATGTCATGTTAGTGATATCACGGGGCATGCAAGTAACTAGTGCTTATAGCTTACGTGCTTGAGAAAAGTTGGAATAAATTGTTCTGAAGGATATACACTCATAAATATCCATTCCCAGACAATCTCTATGGTATTTTGTGATTCTTTTATTTAAAGCAGTTGTATTCAAAATGCTGCACTCCAGCTGCTGTGGAACTACAATTCCCAGGATGCCCTGCCACAGCATTGATATTAGGGCATGCTAAAACTGTGCCAGGTCATGCTGGGATGTGTAGTTCCACAGCAGGCCGCATATGGCTATAAAGTGTAAACCATTGCTTCATTTTACTTAGATGGGTGAGGAAAAGGACTAGGAATGGGTCAGTAACATTGATTTTGACACATTATGTAATATAATACAGATATAATATTATTGTAGATTTCATTGTTTCTACAAAGTAATTTTCAAGTGAAATGAATATGACAAAAAGTTACAGCTCTAAAATAGATGTAAATATATTTAGCCATTACAATATTTGCTATACCATTTTCTTCAATCATTTTGCGCGACTGTGAATTTTCTTAGGCAATGGCCTAAGCCAACCAATTCAATGAAGAGATTTATTACTCAATTCTAAAATGTAGTAAGGGAGTTACAGCAATCTATCCACAGTAAACTGTAGAGCCCCTTAATGAGATGACTACTGTACTTGCATTCTAAACAGTCTGTGTTTACAAAATGTAACCTGAACGTGAACCGAGGGCCTGGAAAATCCTAATCTGTAAAGTGACTGATTGCTGATCTCTCAACGTACTCCATATGTTCAATATTATGTTAAAATAATGAACTCAAATTACGTTGATATACTCTGCCAAAACAGTCCTGTGTTGCTTCTCATAGCATAATTATAAAGAGTAGATATTCTCCTTTGTACTATTAAATTACGTTAACTACTAATGTTGTAGACCACCATACCGTCCAACGTGTTAAAGGGGGATACATTAAGATCTATGTAAAACAGTAGACATTTGTGGCAGACTATCATATGCAAATTAACTAAAATGAGCTTACTGTAAAAAGACACACACAACCTAACAATAAAGCAAAGTGGATTCTATTATATAGAACTTGATAACCAGGCAGACACTTTGGAGAACCAGCTGAGACGTATCTGGATTTCTATGTCAAAGTGGAGGGAAAGAAGGACATGGGACTGGTGTCATATAAAGAGTGGTATATTTATAAAGGCCTTTGGACCCATAAATTATATGGAATTCCACATTATTTAAATAAAGTAACTTATCAATGTAAAAAAAATGTTGACACAAAAATCGCAGCATACTGCCATCTCCATAGAGTCTATGGGTATGTTGGGGAACCAGAAGTTTTTGTAGTTTGTCTGTGTATTGCACCAGAGTAGCCTGGTTGTAGAAGGATCTAGTGATCTCTCTCTGGTGGGCTGTAGCTGAATCCGATGCCCATCACAAACACTTTACACTGCACATATGAAGCTGAAACTGGATGCATAATGTAAGCGGTAACTTCTCTCTCATCACTGGGATGGACACTTGTCGGAGCCCTTGTTCCAGTGACTTAAGAATGATACATACCACTGAAAAAATGTTCCTTACAGTTGCCATTTTCAGGGGTGCAGCACATTTCTAGATACAAAAGCGCATACGGTTTTCATTCATTCAGGGAACATTAGGCTGGAGTACTATTGGATGAAGCAGTTTGACCAAAATTTTAATTTCTATGACTGTGGCAATTCACTTATAAAACAATGCACCATATACAACATGCTCTGCTCACCAACTTCCCATTCTTATTTGCAGTTATCTGAGCTATATCTGAGTTATATCTCACCAATGAATCTATTCACCATACAATGGGAAATAGGAATATAAGTGGGGAATTTATGAGCAGCTAACTTTGTGGGTGTGGTATGAAAAGTTGGCATTCAGAATGTCGAATGTCGATACCAGAATGATGTCAGGTTCTCAAAGTTGACAATCAGAATGTCAACATTGACATCAGGAAGACAAACAATATTTTAACATTCAGAAATGTCGACGTACATTTTTTTTTGGCATATTTTAGCCTAACTCTAGCCCTAAACCGAAACTTAACCTAAAAACCACACAACATGTACTGTCGACATTATGAACATATTGACACTTTAATCATTTTTCTTGTCAACCTTATGTCCATTTTGACATTCTGATTGTCGATATTCTGAGCGGATCCCAACTTTTTGCTATGAGGGATAGATCATGATAAGCAGCTAGTGTACTTATGTTACAGAATATATCGCCTTTCCAAGCTTTAGTTCACAATTAATCATTCTGTATTTTGTTTCAAAATCATGCGTTGAAATATGTCAAGCATCGGGTCAATCGTCCATACTAGACAAAAAATTACAACAACAGCAACAACAACACATTAATATAATATTATATGTACTGAAATTTTAGTCAAACATTCTTTAAAATTACGAAATTGTAATTCAAGACAACAATTTAGTTTTACTTTTTTTTTTTTTTACTGATTGTTTCCTTCTAAACTATAATGTTTCTGTAACATAAAACTGTAATTAATTAACTGATTAGTACTGCTACATTTTTTTATTTTTAGATCATGTCCATGTTTATAAAAGTAAAAATAAATATATAGGGAATCAGATAGATGAAGTGTAAATGTTGTTTCACAGATAGGTGGGGGACCCTGAAGTAATGACATTGGCAGAATATATGCAATAAACAATCGCGTCAATTTATATTAAAGTCAAACATACCAAGAACGACACCAAATATCTAACATGCAGCTGGTTCCAGTCAAAGGGGGGTGATTTAAATGAGATCTGTCTAGTTTAAAAACTCCCTGCTCCCTTTCCCTAGTGGAAGGGTGGTCCAGCTGCCTTGGATCTAAATTGTGTTAAAAAATGCTATCTACCTCTCCCAGTCCCGACAGTGCTACAATCACTCAGCTGCAATCTATTCTTTATCCTTCTGTAAACCAGGCACGAGTGCAAAAAAACTTTAGTGACAAAATGTAAGGCCTTCTATAGGGGAGGGGAGGCGGAGAATTAAATATATGGTCAATTCTTTAGAATATCGTTGTTTAGTAAGAGTCATTGATGAGATGCACTTGTGAACAGTAATAGCTACTGTGGCATGCGCTATAAAAGTAGCATAATCAATAAAAAAAAAATACTAAACAATAAATATAAATTAAATTGCAATTAATTTAGATAATATAACTATATTATGTATATTATTGGTAGACAGATTTCTGTGGAACTAAATATTGAGTACTGGTAGTTCAAAAACTGCTAGAGAGCAACTGGTTACACTTAAACTTGCCACATGTATATATATATATATATATATATATAAATCAAATAATAAAGTAAATGACTTTCACATAACATATAATAGATTTTATCGTAACAGTTTTTATGTAAAAAAAATGGCAAAACACAAAAATTAAATACTGCATAAGAGATTTTTAAAGACTCCAAAGAAGCTTGAATATACTATAGCACAAAAAAATGGTTATCATAAACAATACTACTAATGTAGTGCTTCTGCATATTAAATACATTTACAAAAACTATTATTGCTTCTCCATTTTGCGAGATCAATTGCTTTCACTGTTTATAACACACAAAAGCCATCAAGGATAAAGTAAACAGTTTGCATTTAGTGCACTAGCGAGGGAATTGACTTTATTTGTTTTAATTGTAAAAATCTGTTCTATTTAAGTGAGGAAAAAAATATGCGGTGATGTAGAGAGGGAATGTGCTTTGGTTTATTTCAAGCCACACTGGGACTATATGAAAAAGTGATAGATTACATTTTTTATGTCTGCTTTCTTGGCTCATAATGTGTGTAATTTGTAGGTTTCAGGGAAAAAAAAGCAATAAAATTCTAAAAAGACGTTGAGTTACTTGTATTGCACTGAATTGGCAAGAATTAAATGTAATGTGTTCCGTGCTTCGATAACACTAAAACAGGAGGGAAAAATAATGTCCCCTGTCAAATGGTACATTCCCGAGAAAAGCTAATTTCACCTCCAGGAATTTGCAATTTGGCCAGATCATTTTTGATTGGTGGGGAAGCTATTGGTTTCCTAATACAACACTTTAGTTAGCAACACAAAACATAACAAAACACTGCCACTAGCGAAATCCCTTTGCAGGCATTGGTCCAGGATCAGAATAGAGTGATTCCCAAATGTAGGCAAGTAGTGCACATTTAAATGGAGCCACACACATGTTTAGTATCCTACTGGATGGAAGTACTTAGCAGGATGTTCTGCTGAATACTCATGTTGTATGCACCTCATGCAAACACTGAATGTCTGCAGGAGAACATATAGGGAAAGTTGTGTTGTGTTGTGTTGGGCAGCAGAACTGTTAAAGGCAGTGCTAACCTAAAATGACCTGTATACCTGGACTATATTATTACAATTACCTCTCAGCGCCTATAGCCCTGCCATACTATTAAAGTAAAATCATTTGCGATGATGGCATTAGAGGAGTGGAAGTGAGCATCACATGATCAGCAATAGCAGCAAGAGATTTTTTTTTAGGGGAGTGGAGAGTAAGGGGCCTACTTATCAAATAATATCTGCAAGATATTCCCCAAAAACACCCATTTCCGGGTTATACCAGCAAATATTAAGTATCTCCCGAATGTACCATGGAGTTCTTCCATTTCCATAGGTTTCTATGCGGGCTGCAATGCTGTCAGATTTACCGAGCTCTGGAATGCAAAGCCCCCGCAGCATCTAAAGTTGGCGTTAGCTCGTTGTAGCCTATGGGCTAATTTGTGGACATTACCAGGAGAGGGTTCCTCTGGAACTCACCCTGGCGTTGGTCGCCGCACATGCGTAGACTGCGCATGTACAGGAGCCCCGATAGATGAGTGAAGAGACTGCTGATGCGGGCACTTCACTCCGAACACATCACATGGACAGGCTCCTTTTAGGGCCCCTGTCCCTGCCTGTGCCTTGTAATATATTTGGGCGCTATAAAATTCCTTATTGCAATGAATAGCGGCGTAAAGTAATGGCAATTATTGGGTGTGAAACCCAATAATAGATAAATATGCCCCAATGAGGAATTTCATAACTCTAATGCTACATACACATGGTAAGATTTTCCTGAACGACATGAACGATAACGATATCTATGGTCGACCGTACATGCAGCCAACTTGGACGATTTTGTCAAGATTTGCCTGTAAAGACATGAAATATCTATCATAGATATCTATCAGTGTGTACACCCAAAATCGTTTGCCCTGCACTACAGAAAGTTGGAGGGAAATCTATCAGCGATATCTTTGGTTGTGCAGGTTGTACCGTGTGTAAGCAGCATTACTCCTCGCATTTCCAACTCATAAGGCGTGTGGCTAATCCCTGCAAGGTATGTTGGAGAATACTTGGAGAAAAGGAAAAATAAATAGGTACAAATCCCTAGTAACGTCACACTACATGACTTATACTGATGAAAAACATGGCATAACATTTTTTTTTTAAATATCCCAGCTTCCAAACTCTATGCCAAACATTGACCATTAGAGCCCTATTTATCACAATTTGCATTAAAAAAAGCATTCCTGAGCTTGATAAATCCAATAGCATATCAGTCCCATAGACAGGTATGGAGGCTGCATGAGAGATAAGGGAGATTTCTACTGCCGTCCCTCCATCTTAAATGCTGGGATTTACATTTTATGGGGATCTTGTGAAAACAATTTTTTTAGGGAATTTCAGTTTAGTAAATGTGCCACTTAAGAAGATTAGACTTGTTTGCATGTAACATACAGTGTAAATATTATTGTATAAAGGTCTTAAATATTTTAGCAGAAGAGGTTTAAGTTGACGTACTCACTATTCTCTGTATGTACTGTAACTTAAGGAGTTTTTAACAAAGCAGAATGACACAAATGTTGGAAGTGAATCACAGGGGGCTAAACATGTTAGTTTATTACAACTTCAATATATGTCATAATGTGGAATTATTTGAATCCAAAAATGATAGCCAGCAAATAGATAAATGTAAATATAGATGTAAAAAAAGAAACAATAAGTAAATGTCATATCAAGCTTATTATAAATCAGCACAAGAGGAGGCTGACAGCTGCTTGGCATAAATGGAGATAGACCATGATAAGCAGACAGCGTAGAAGTCAACTAATCAACCACATCATAAGATTATTATTATTTTTTTAACAAGATTCTGCTATGTTTTAACCACAGGCTGGGATGAGCAGGATGCTGCCATGGAATCATGTGATACCTATGTTTCAAAGGGCACCATGGAATTTTTTACTATCCCACTACAGACTAGCGACTTAATAACCCATTATCAACAAAGCCAAGTTAGTGCTTTCTCCCTAGCAAGTATTTCACTCTGAGATCTGGCCAAAGCCGCAGAAGAATAGTACTGAATTTATACACATGCAAGTGGCAGAAACTTTGAATAAAGAAGCGAAAACTCACTTCTATTAGGTAGTGAATGTACCACGCACATAGTTTGCCAAGTACAATTACAGATTCCTCCACCAAAGGAAAGACTGTATGAACAAATGCTGGTCTTACCCACTTAGTACAAAGAGGCGTTTTGGGCCATATGGCCATAATAGACATTTTCTCCTTAAGTCGCTTTACCCAAGACTAACTTTTAGGGCGGAAATTACTAAAGTTTTTTTTTTCTAGTGGTTTTGAAACTACCAGATTTATTAAAGGCAAAACCAGCATTGTTCAAAACCCCATGTCTTGAGGGAATAGAAATAACCTATTTATCAAGCTGCATTTTACAAACCGTCGAAAAACCGCCAGAAAAGCCTGCAAAAAAAAGGGGAGTTCCGACAGGCAAGCTAGATCACACAGCAAGCTCTCTGTGCTACCTGGCCAATCAGCAGATGAGGAGACTCAGGGCCTGATTCAGACCCGGTCGCAAGCACTGTGCACTCGCAACGGGGTCGATGGTAGGCCAGTGCGCATAAGCGAGACCCGGATAGCGACGGGTACTCCGTCGCTCCGGGTCTCGTACCATAGGGGGCATGCTGTCGATGTTGAGTGACAGCACGCCCCCTTTGGTGGGCGGGCTGGGGGCGTGGCTGCCCAGACGGAGGCGTTCCCATGGGAACGCCTACCGTCTGGGGCCGGCCCCACTGACATCACTTGTTAGAGCCGAAAGCTCTCTGGGGCTTGCGGCAACGAGACCCTACCACAATGGTCTCGTCGCAAGCCCGATGGTCGCGATGGTCTTGACCATCGTGACCATCATCATGGCCGCTCGCTATAGCTGTGGGTGGTCCCCCACAGCTATGCGAGCGGCCAGGAGGCCGTTCTGAAAAAAGAAATGCCCGGCCCTGATTCAGAGCGAGCGCTCTGTCAGAGCGTCCGGCTCTGAATCAGGTCCTCAGTACATTTATTGTAAATGCAATCATTATGTATTGAACAGGAGGGCAAAAAAAATTAAGAATTATCTTGTGAAGGCATTATTATTTCATTAATACATTAAGTATATGAAGTTAACAATATTATCTGATTGCTAATGGGGCCAGATAAATTTATTTATGATGGAATAACAATTATTATTTTATTATGTGGGCTCCATTTTCAGTGGCATAAAATAATAACTGCTGGTCTCATCCTAAATAAAAAACTTTGGTCCCATTAGCAATTACAGATTTGTCCTCATATACTGTTGCCAAAGTCACGGCAAATAGCCCTTCTTGGCACGCCCGGTCCTGCGTGTTTTAGCCAGGCGACCATCTTTCTCACTCAAAATGTGCATCTTATTCGTAAAAATAGAACAACTGAGTGTGACAAAACGACATTGCTAGCTTACACTGATCAATTTGTATCTGTGTGCGACTAAGGGGCATACTCAATTAGGTGCGAAAGGCCATTTCTGCGGAAAAGTATTGCGAGCGACGTCATTTCGCCATGCAAAATGTTTCCTCCGTATTCAAATCCGGAGACTTTTCGCCGGTGCGGAAACTCAATGCATTGCAACCTGCGAAAAGGTGTCGCGTATAGATAGGTGTCGAAAAAAAGTGCAGCATTGAGGTTTAGGGGTGCAAACCTTGGAAAACCCCCCTGCACCCTTGGGACAGTCTCCCAAAGGTAAACTGCGTCAAAAAAAGTTTAAAATACTTTAGATCACCCCAAAAATGTACTTTCATTTTGAGGGCAAAAAAGTCCAAAGTTGGAAGACAAACTTAAAAACTAGCGAAATAGACTCACTTTAGCAACTTTAAAATATGCTTGCACCCATTTTCATGTACCCCAAATTTGCTGGGACTACTTATTTTCACAAAAAAAATTGCTAAATGCTATTCTTCACCACTTATGCAAAGACACTAATTAGCAGCTATTGAGATCATTTAAGGACCCCAAATACCTTCAGCAGGCCTATTTTGGGGTATCTATAGTGATCCCCAATGTCAGTGCATCTTTTGGGGGGTGTCAGGCTCATTTCGCCAAATCTGACAGTACTTTTAGCATGTTACAGTTTCGCCGGGTCCCGTTTTAGCTGATTTCTAATTGAATACGGGGATAAGCGTGGATGAGCGCAAAACTTTTTCGCACTGATAACCAGCAATGTTGGCGAAAAGTCCGGCATGCAAAAAGTACGGGACTTTTCGCGGCTAATTGAATATGCCCCTAAGTCTGAATCTGTGTAAGAGCGGCTGAGATGCAGCAGTCACGACTCTCACACCAAGTTCCGTTGTGCTTCATCTGCGACTTTGTACATGTTTATAACTGATTCCTGTGTGGTTAGAGTCGCAGCTCGGCGTCTCTAGGTCACTGTGAATGGTGATCCGCTGTGTCTACAATGCGCATAAAATCCAAACCTCAAAGAAATACTTCTCCTCTAGGAGTCTCTATTACGCTGGGTGTGTCGCGCCGATCGCAACTGTGATTGCAATAGCGATTACACACGCAGTCTCACTGCGATAGTATGCTAATCCATTGCGATCGCTATGCTATTGCAGCACTACATAAGGACGCCCACTTTACCTTACACACATCTGTAATGTTTAGTAAGACTGCAAAATCATCAGTACAATAGAGTACCATCACAGCCTCATGCACACTTGCACAAGCTCTGACCTTACTCAGGAATTGCTAACCTCATCGCACGCTATGAGTCCTCAGGCCGCATACGTCATCGCAGTGGCTAATTTATGCACGCCTATGCAACGGCATTCAAACTCACTGGCACGCCTGCGTTTCGCCGACCACATCTCCCGTCATCACCCATAAACGTCACTTCCTGTCAATCACTCTGCGATGGGTCTGCGTAGATGGGACTGCTATTGCAGTCCCGAACGCAGTGGCCGGTTCGAGGACTGCGATGCATATGCATCAGCAGAACGTAACAATCGCCCAATTGCGTGCGTAATCGCAGTTGCGATCGGTAGTGAATCAGGCCATTAATACAATTAATAAATAATATTGGTCTATTAATATAATTAAACATTCATTTGAACCCCTAATATATTTCTTAAATAATAATGTCTTCATAAAATAATTAGGGCTAGACCCGATAATTATAATTTCTTATCGCCAATATTCCCGGCAATAAGAAATTAATATTCGTCTGAATATATTAAAATACATAAAAATACACCTTCAGGGACAGGGGCTCGTGCGGTGCCTAAGTGGTGAAGGGATCACATTAACAATCTCTTCATTTCTTCTTCGGAGGAGATTTAATTGCCAGGAACCACTTATTATGGTTCCTGGTCATTTCACAGGATCTAGTGACTGTAAGTGACAACCGTACCTGGTCCCTCGCTGGGAAGTGTGCTGTTGCCACCTCCATTACACCACTATGGAACTGTGTGAAGGCAAAACACATCAGAGCATACACTTACACCACGGTGCATCACAGACAGGGTTAAAGGCCGGTGCACCTGACAGATGCTAATTGATGGCTTGCTCTGGTATTAGTGTACATTTGCACTATTCAGTAGTGTTATTATATGACTTTCACTGATGTAATAAGAGTTACATGAAATACATTACGCCAACACATGACCTGCTACTGGCAAATGTTTTCCTGGTGGATCATTTTAAAGAAAAGCTATTATTTATTAACACTGAGGCAGCACAGTGGTGCAGTGATTAGCATTGCTGCTTCGTAGCACTGAGGTCATGGGTTAAATTCCAACAGGGGCCACATTTGTGTGTATCCATGTGATAGGTAATAGATGGGCTGATTCAGAGTTGTACGCTACTGCCACTGCCGCTATGCAAATATATGCAAATGTCACAGCCATCAGGAGATGTATTGAGACGTCCACCTGCGGCTTTGCAAATACAAGTATCTGAATAAAATGAGTCTATGGTCCAGCAGAATGACGATGGGAATTGAGACACCAGAGCCATATTCCTTGTGTATGGGATCGCAGTTCCAGGGTGTGAAACGAGCGTGAAATGGTCGCGACACGCCTGCGCTCTTTCTCGCCAGTCCTCGTTATCTCCCCAAACGCTGCCTGATTGTCTATCGCACTGCGAGTAAAAAGTCACTATGAATGGCTCTGGTAATGTAGTGTAGTCATTCATGGGACAGCATAGCGTACGTGTCTGAATCAGGCCCATAGATTGTATGCTCTACTAGGGCAGGTACTGATGTGAATGAGCAAAATAAAAACTGTTAATAAGTAAATAATACTAATATTCTATTTTCTAAGATGATGCCACAACTAAGGGTGTTATTATAGATGTACATGAATGAAATGTTATCTTTATATAGGATAACTGTAAAAATGGAAATATTAGGATATTTTCTCTTAAAGCTGGGGACACATTAGATGATTTTTTAAAACAATTTGATGTTTTCCGACGCATCAGAACGTCAAATCGTTCAAATTGTCCGGTGTGTCTGCGCTATGCACGCTCCCGTGGCGGCGTCCATCGCATCTTCAGATCTGCCGTTACATGCTGCTCATCTGATAAGGTGACTGACGTTCCCATGCATTTGGATGCGGCGGGGGAACAACATATAGTGCGGTCATTCAGCAAATCGTGTGTTGTGTACAGACCGCACGATATGTCGTCCGTCGCATCTGCTGTTGGCCGGGTACACAGGTCATCTAGTGTACCCGGCTTTAGACCCAGAAAACACAAACTGTAATATCCGAAAAAAATAAATAAATAATGTAATTCTGTTAAATGTTTGCACATTGTTCATTCACTGACTCAGCAAGTGTAACTCCATCCCACCAATATTATTCCTGGCTCAGTGTCGTCAGGCTCGTACCGCGCAAGAGACAATGCTAAACTTCCGGGAGAGAGAGGTGGGTGTGCACCTTTAGCACCCCTCTGTGTACTGGATGCTGCATACCCTGACTTCCCATGTTGCTGTGATCTTATGAACGTACATTGCCATGTTTATGAGTTTGCCGTTTATACTCCTGTGTAGTCTTTTGAAACACTTCAGTCTGTCACCTGATTATACCTGCTACACTCTTCTTTTTCATTGACCTACAAAGTATTTAGAAATAACTGCAATACCCATCATGTGATTGTTAAGCTACTCACCCACACAGAGCCAGGGATGAAAGTCGACTTTCTGTCACCTAGAGCAAAGACTCAGTTTGCCCCCCCCCCCCCCCCCCCCCACACCCGACAGTATAAGGCAGTCACCCTTGGCTTAATAGATTGCAGATGTCAACTTTCTAAAGACCAAATAGGTTAGGGCAAAATCCATTATATTAAGGTGAATTTGCTCTGTGGTTCAGGGTGTCTCTGCTTTTAAATGGAGCATACAGACGGCACTGTCTCAAGACTCACTGCCTGCACAACACTATCTCACCCTCTATAGAGCAACAAAGTTGCTTCTATACTATAGAGAACAACAGTGACCACCATATAATGAAGAGAACATCATGCTGACTGCCATATCATGAAGAGAAAATCGCAATGAGAACATTTCAGTGACTGCTGTATAATGCAGAGAACATCACAGTAACTGCCATATAATGCAGAGAGCATCATTGACTGCCATATAATATAGAGAGCATCAGTGATTGCCATATAATACAGAGAGGATCAGTAACCACCATATAATATAGAGAGCATCAGTGACCACCATAGAATACAGAGAGTATCACTGACCTCCATTTAGCAGAGTATCAGTAACCACCATATAATACAGAGAGCATTTGCAATATTATTAAGAGAGTATCAGTAGCTGCCATATTATAAAGAAAGCATCAATAACTGCCATATAATAGAGAGTAATAGTAACCACTATATAGTACATAGAGCATCAGTGACTGCCATATAATATAGAGACCATCAGTGACTGCCATTTAATACAGAGAGCACCAGTGACCACCACGTAATAGAGATTAAAAGTAATCACCATTTAATACAGAGAGCATCAATGACTGCAATATAATACAGGGACCATCAATGACCGCCATGTAATAGAGAGTATAAGTGACTGTCATAGAATAGAGTATCAGTATCCACCATATAACACAGAGAAGGTAGGTGATCACCCTCTTCAGAACTAAACTAGTTTCTTTCTTTTTTTAACAAACTTACTGACCTTAGTTATGGTCTTTGTCTAAAATATGATCTGTATGCCCTGATGGCTGATGGGTGTGGCACCTGATCTGCTCTGTAACCCTCCTAATGGCGTTGCTTACTCTTGCTGTGTTCTTCCTGTGTCGGTCTGCAATGCCTCCTCCCACCTTAAATGATGCGTTCACATGTCATCCATTGTGGTCCTGCCTTCCTGCACATTTCACTGGCCGCCCGCCACTAGTGTATTAAGTTAGCAGTTCCTGGAGTGTGGCAGGTGGCGATCATGGACCTGCCTTCCCCTGGTAGATGGCAGAGCTCACAGAATGGCCAGTCTGGCTGTGACCATCCTACCCGTCTCCAGGATCTGGATTGCAGCTTCGGTTCCCCTGCTGTCACCCCATACCTGTCACCCAGGGCATGTGCCCCATCAGCCCTTTCTCTCTCTAGGTGCACCCCTGCATATAGCAGACCTCACTTTTGCCTGATAATACAATGAAGCAAAAATAAATTGATTCATGGAAGTTACAATATGAAGGCAAGTATTATTATTATTGTTTTTTATTTATACAGCAGTAATAATTTTTCACAGTGCTGCACTTAGGGCTCGATTCAGACCTGCTCGCTAGATGCGTTCGCTCGCTAGATGCGTATGCAAATTCGGCAAGGCAAGCAATCGCATGGCAAGGCATTTGCACGCCCACTATGTCTTAGCATGCGATCGCATTGTGTATAAAGACGCCCACTTGCGCACGTCATCTCCAAGAAGTGTATGCATCCATCGGTAACATCGAGTAGCATCGCAGCACTTGTGTTTGACCATACCCTGCTGCAAGCACTGCGAGTGCTTCAGTGTAGATTTCAGCCAAGTGACGTGTACTATGACGCTGCCTCTTAATTATGCATGCCTCTGAAACGGCGTTAAGACGCCCAGGCACACCTGCGTTCGCACCTCCACTCCTCCGTTTCTAGCGGTCAGCCCCTGTCACCACTGTCAAACGGCTTCTCCTGTCACTCATTAAGCCGGGCTGTCCATGCGCAGCGAGCGAACGCTTCCCGATCGCTCGCAGTGGTTCGCGCATGTGCATTGCGATGCATATGCATGTGCAGAATGCAAACAATCAGCTGCCTGCGTGCGAACACATCCTAACGAGTGGGTCTGTATCAAGCCTTTAGTCCCATCACAGTATACAGTCTAAATTCCTTACCTCAGACACGCTTGCACACATACACCTACACTAAAGTACATTTTTTGTCACGTCAAAACTACCAGTACGTTTTTGGAGTACTTGTAAGTAACCTATAAACATGGGAAAAATATACAAACTCCATACACAAAGGGTACTGGTGGGAATCGAACTCCTGACCCCAGCTCTGTGAGGCAGCAATGTTAACCACTGTACTTTAATAACAATGGTTACACCCACTATAATGGCATTTTAAGATAAATATGGAAAGCATTAAGAATTATACACCACAAGCACAAATAGGACTGAAATGTCTACATTCATCTATTTATTTTAATACATTTATTTTACCTAAATTCCCAACAATGGTAATTAAATAAACAATTACTCTATTGATTAAAATGGATATAGAACCATCAGTTAGGCATCTTTTTATAGATTAATTTTGTGGGAAAATTTCACATACAAAGGAATTCATTGATCACAAATTTTTCCTTTAGGCAAGTAGCAAACTAAATCATGGTAAATTGGGCCAAAACAATTTTGGGCCCCTCCCTGAATAGGAGAGAATATAAAAAGTTTCTTTGTTTGGGAGATAATTTGTATTTACGTGACAGTTCATTATTTTTAAATACTTTAGTTTATTTATTATTTGCACAGTCTACAGTTATGTGAGATATTTACAGTTCTTGTTCAATAGTAAAGTTCTTGCTCTCAGCCGTCCCATTATTTTGTAAATCACATATCCAGCGTAGTCAGATACCAGGTTGTCAATGTACAGTATATTAGTTCAGCTTGACAATTGTGCTTTTTTGATGATTAAAGGTCAAACATCACCTATTTTAGGGCCTGATTCAGAGTTGTATACTATGCCGATGTTTTCGTAGTTCAGAGATTGTCGGCCATCTGTGCATGCATCAATGTACATCACCATAGTCGCTTGCAGCGAGCATTTTCTCGCAGGGTGATTGGCAGTCAAGGAGCATTTAGGGAAGCTAACGGGGAGTGTCGGGTGAAAACGCAGATGTATCGCGCCCGTTTTGTGGATGTGTCACATCTCACATCAGGGCTCCCATAAACAAGAAATATGGGGCCTGATTCAGACCCGCTCACGAGCGCTGAGTGCTCGCAAGCGGGTCAATGTTGCCCAAGTTCGCATGCACACGACGGAGGAGGCTCCGTCGTGCGCATGCGCGAGACCCGAATAACGACGGCCAAGCCGTCGTTATGGATCTCGCACCAAAGGGGGCGTGCTGTCGATGTTGATTGACAGCACGCCCCCTTTGGTGGGCGTGCCGGGGGCGTGGCTGCCCAGACGGAAGTGTTCCCATGGGAACGCCTACCATCTGGGGCCGGCCCCACTGACATCACTAGTGATGTCAGTGGGAGTGCTTTTGGCTCTGATAGAGCCAAGAGCACTCCAGGGCTTGCGGCAGTGAGACTCTACCGCAGGGTCTCGTCGCAAGCCCGATGATCAAGACCATCGCGACCATCATTTTGGCCACTCGCTATAGCTGTGGGTGGTCACCCACAGCTATGCGAGCGGCCAGGAGGCCGCTCCACATAGTAAGAGGGCCGGCCCTGATTCAGAGCGAGTGCTCTGTCAGAGCGTCCGGCTCTGAATCAGGGCCATGGTTCCTGTGTCTCATTTCCCGCATCCATTCTATGGAACCATAGTCTCACTCATGACTGTGATAATTGAATAATCAGTGACCGATGCTGCGTCTTCCTTATGCGCAGATGCTTGACTTTGCAAAGACGCAGGTGGGAGGCTCAATACATCTTCCGGCGTCTGTAACTATTTGCATGGCACCTGCGTACACATTTGCAGCTGCTGCGGCATTAGCGTACAATTCTGAACCAACCTCTTAATCCCTTTCCAGCGACTGCTGATATAATTTGCATGCTTCATAGGTTAATGGTTACTGACTACTACCCCCCAATGTCAGCATAGTGAAGGTTCACAGTGGTGACATTATAGAGTCTGACTGAGTAACATTAATCCCTGGCGTAGTATTTAGTCGCCTATGGTCACCTAATGGTAGTGCTTGCGCTGTGGAGACAGACGCTATGATTAAAAATAAAGCTAAAAAGACAAAATCGAATGAAGGAAAATCATATGATATTGCTAATATTTCCTATATTATACGCTAATCACACTATTTATCCCAATTCTATGGAGAATTAGTCTATTTATTTTTGGGTTAACTCTAATGGGCTGCACTATTTGGGATAGAATAATTCTGGGAATAGTCAGTATTATATTCATTGCATCCTACATAACATGTGGTACAGCGGCTCTTATGAGCTGATTACCTCAGAAGATGGCAAATAGTGTCCTATTTATTAATGTTAGTGTTGCCGTCCCTATAATTACCATTCCTGCAATATGTGCAAGTCTAGGCTACCCTCTGTGAGAATGTGGCCTATAGGTTGCCTACAATGACTAACACTTTCTAAAATGGTGTTATTAGGCCAAGCTACAAAAAGCTATATTTTCCATTGCTTGTAAATTGCAAGTTAATATTATATGCATCTATTTACTGCCAGTTACTGCCTCCTCTGTCCACTCACAGCTCCCACTGGCTGCCTGCCTGCCCACTCACAGCCTGCTCCACCCTCCACTAGAGGAAGGAGGTCCTGAACTGGGCACCCCTCCGCGCAAGAGGTTGCTGAACAGAAAACTACAAACATGATAAACACAGCTCTACGTATGTTTCCAACACTAAGATTAGGCAGGACCACTCCATCCTGTCAACTAGCACAACGACGGGTGTGACAGCTTGTGAGATGCAGCCCAGGTCTTTCTTCTGATGCAGGAGAGTTTTATATTTCAGCACTCTTGGGTTGATTGGGTGGTTGTTTTTCTAAATAATTAATCTATTGATAATTAATATTTTATTGAGCATTATAATTAGTATTATTGTTTACATTATTACAGTTATTTTAGGGTCATTAGCAGGCTATTAGTGAAATAATTGAAGTACATTTTTAAAATCAATATAGTTGTAGTGTATAAACCAATGTTTTTGTTATGAATATAACGTAAACTTATTCATGTACTGTACAAAGCAGTAATTTCCAAGAGGGAACTTATCTCTTCTCCTGATGTTCTAGACTAGAGACTCCACGAAAAAACAAGCAAGAATGAATTGTGAATGGTCACAGCTCTCAGTTGCTTGTATTGCTGAGTGTAGCTTAGAATAATGGCTTATAAATTCTTAATTTTTTTACTGCACCTATAGTGGACAATTTTGTGCAAATGGAGCCTATGATTACTCATATAAATCAGCCTCATGAAGCACTCTCAGGATTTGTTTCTGCACTCTCGGCAGACGCCCCAAGGGAACGGAATCACAGCTGTTCCGTTGTGTGCAGGCTAATTGAAGGGCACGGCCTTACCAAATGGATTCATTAATTACTGCAGCCATATTCCCTGGGGACTTGTATCCAATGGGTGGAACTTAAATTTTTCAGAGCCATACATATTCTAACCATGGTAAAACACATCTAATTTATGATTTAAATTATTAAAGATGGATCGGTACTAATATAATGGGATTAAAAAAGAATACTCTATATTTTGGTTCATCAAAGCTAACTATTTTTTAGACATCTTTATAATGTTATGTAATAAAACCACATTCTTCATTTTAAATGTGCTTATATAATTCACAACATTTGTACAGTTTAAATGGAGACATTTATGTTCATTGCCAAAAGGCAAATTTTATAGTGAAGTGCTTATGGGGCATACATTATTGCACATTGTGCGGCATATCTACAGTATCTCACATAATTTCACAACATGTCATAGGTCAGTAACATAACAGGGCACTTCTGCACCATTAATTGTAGAAGTAACACTGCACCACTGGCTAAGGCTATGGGAGCAAGTTCCCCATGGCAATTCAGTCACAATATATAAAATATATATACTGTATATAGTATAAATAATGGGTAGAACAGAGCAGGAGACTCTCTTGGCGCATGCACATAGAAGACTCAGCCGCGGCTACTCTGGATGTGCCTCAGACCCAGGCATACTCAGTAGAACAGAGCGGGGGCTCTCCTGGCACATGCACATAGAAGACCCAGCCGCGGATACTCTGTATGTGCCTCAGACCCAGACATTCTCAGTAGGACAGAGCGGGGGCTCTCCTGGTGCACACATATAGAAGACCGAGCCGCGGCTTCACTGCATGTGCCTCAGACCTGGGCATACTCAGTAGAACAGAGCAGGAGACTGTCCTGGCGCACACATATAGAAGACCGAGCCGCGGCTTCACTGCATGTGCCTCAGACCTTGGCATGCTCAGTAGAACAGAGCGGGGGCCTCTCCTGGCACATGCATATAGAAGACCCAGCTGCTTATCTGCATGTGCCTCAGACATGGGCATACTCAGTAGAACAGAGCGGGGGCCTCTCCTGGCGCACACATATAGAAGACCCAGCTGCTTATCTGCATGTGCCTCAGACATACTCAGTAGAGGAAATCGCTCTACTCACCTAAAACACCAGACATCCAACATTCAAATCATAAATCATATCACCCAGTTTGGAAGAAAACAAAAAGCCAGTTTTATATATTTTAAGCTTTTAACAATTATGCAAATGAGCATGCATGCACCTTTCACAGCCAAATATATTTGGACTGACCCCAAATAAGGTGCAGTGATTGAATGACAATTGTTAAGTGACATATAAGTTGGATGAATGGCATAAAGATCTGACATAGTGGGACACATGTATCCATAAGACATGAAGTGGCTGTTCATGGACAGCTGAGTAAACAGCTTGCTAAAGTACTGCTTTAGACGTAGCCAGTGAGTTACACCCATAATTTCATCTGTTAACAAAACAAGTCAGCCTGTTGCTGTGCCCCCGCTATAACAGGGCGGCCGTTTCTAGCACTCAAATTATTGACTGTCACTCATGACCTTCAATATTTTTTTTTTTCCAATTTTCTCTGTACCAAAGTTGCATTGACTTACTGTGGGCAGGTCCATGACGCAGACTGCAACTTTGCAAGGATCAAATAAGTGTGAAAGAACACTAGAGATGTTTTCTGGCAACACCCTAAAATGTCACCACATGCATAATGACATCACTTGGGAAAAAGTACTGAATCATAATCAGATTTACACCTTCATGACCTTAAGAATCTGGAATGATGGCGCTGTGAAGGGTTGGCATCATGTACTGCAAACTCTATATACTGCAGTAATTCCATAAATGCACACCGGTATGCAAAGACAAATCAGTGGACACAAGGTGTACCCCCTAGCAACCAATCAGATTATAGCTATCATTTATCTAGTAAATTCTATAAAATTCTAGCTAGAATCTGATTGGTTGCTAGGGTTAACACCTCCATTTGTCCTCTTTAGAACATTTAATAAATCTCCCCCAAAGACACAGAGTAAGCACAAAAAAGAATGTTTATCTGCCTTTTGTATTCCTGGCAGTAAAAGACTTACAAACAATTATTGGTTTTAGCAAATTATTAAAAGTTAGCCCAACGAGGGATTTGCCTCACACTATTATTATAATTTATTGTACATTGATTAATAATGATTAGAAATTGCCACCAAATCCAAAAAATACACATTCATTGTTATTTGTCATGGGAAAAAATTGACTTAGCTGGTAGTGCATGTCGACTACTGTATAGAAACGAATACCGCATATCCACGACACTATAATGCTCCATGAGCGATATCGTGTAGTGTGTCCCCGGCAGTGATGTGCCCAATGTCTCTAACGACATTGAGCACACACACTGAACGATATCGTTCAGTGCCGGCACCCTCCCTCATCCCCGAACCTGCACAACCTGACGATATCATCAGGTTGGACAGCAGGTTTGGGCGATGAGTGTCGTCAACGACCAGCGGGAGCGTGCATCGCTGGTCGTTGACGGCATTCCACTGGCCGATATAATGAACGATTGAACGATAACAATATCGTTATCGTTCATTATATCGGCTAGTGGATACGCGGCTTAAGATGGGTTACTATTAAATGCTCATTTATTTATCATTTATTCATTTACCCATACTTCCCAGTCATCCAGATTTTGGTGGGATAGTCCTGCTTTTCTGGCACTGTCATACCCTCCCACCCATAGGCTGCAATGTGAGGGGGAGTTAGGGAGCCCCCTCTCACCAGCTGCTCTATAAATTTATTCACATGATATAGTATTATTTTAATTAATTGAATTTTCGCCTGGTCATAGGGTTTCTGGCAAATATGGCAATTACACCCTGTTTAAGGAAATGGGGTGGGGAGATTTACACCTTACCTTAAGAAATGGGTGGACTAATATAAATAACTCTTTTTGGGGCATATTCATTTAGCCGTGGGGTTTCCTGGAGTGTGAGGCCCCGAGACCCTGCGCGTGAGTCCCCGCAGTCAGACTTTATCTCGCAGCTCATGGAGGTGCGGGGTAAAATCCGCGTAAAAACCACCAAATCGGGCACGAGCATGGGGAAAAAAAATCATTGATTCCGCAGTTTACGCAGAATCAGTGTGTTTCTGCGCGTGAGTCCTGATATTTTGGTGCGGGGAAAAAGGCTATTTAATCGAATAGCTTTTCCCTGTGCCGGGGGATTTGGCCCGGCAATTACATCGTGTGGGTAAACCCTGCAGCTAATTGATTACCTGTCACAATGTTTATTTAGGTAATTAAAAGCATTACTTTTATTTGCTTAATTTAGGGCAAATATTGAAAAGCCATATAAATAACAAACATATCTTATTACATTTTATCAGGGCAGGATAAAGGATGAAGGATTTTGAGGTGTAAAATGTGTGAGGTTAGTGTCATACATTTGCAATCCCATTTATGGATGGTTAACTCCCCTTATAAATTAGCTATTGAGCTTATACACTCACACTTCAACAGTCAACAGATGGTACCTAATTGTTTGTAACTACATGAGCCCCTTTCATCTCCCAAATTACTCTGCTACTAGTACTGCACATTTCCCTACCATAGGTCATAAAGCAAATCATGATAACCATTTAAATGTAAAGGGGAAAGGTGAGACCTGTATAATGCTTACACGTGCACGGGAGGCACCCTTGATTTATTTAACAACACATAATGGTCTCACTAAGCTGATTACACTAAGTATGAAGATAAATTCTTATCTGACAACAGAATGTGGAAACAGCATCAGCATTTTGCTGGAACTAGGGAAAAATAATGTTTCCAAATCCTTTTTACTTAATTGTACAGAGACTATGTAACACATCCCCCAACCCGAAAAGAGGAATAAAACTAGACCCATTCGCCACATTAGAGTGGATCACTTGCATGGTGGAAATAAAAACACTAGTTTGTCAGGGAGGAAATTAGAGCACTTAAAAAAGACCCACATAAACATGGGGAGAACATATAAACTCTACATGCATAGTGCCCTATTCAGGAACGTAGAAGACATAAGAATATTTGTATTTTTAGCATTTGTCTCACAAAATAGATAGATAAATAGATAGGATACAGATAGATAGATAGATAGATAGATAGATAGATAGATAGGATACAGATAGATATAGATAGATAGATAGATAGATAGATAGAGTAGACAGGATACAGATAGATAGATAGATAGATAGATAGGATACAGATGGATAGATAGAATACAGATAGATAGATAGATAGATAGATAGATAGATAGATAGATAGATAGATAGGCAGGATACAGATAGATAGATAGATAGATAGGATATATGATATAGATAGATAGATAGATAGATAGATAGATAGATAGATAGATAGATAGATAGATAGAATACAGATAGATAGATATATAGAATACAGATAGAGAGATAGTTAGATAGATAGATAGATATAAGACAGATAGATAGCTAGATAGATAGATAGATAGATAGATAGATAGATAGATAGATAGATAGATAGATATGACAGACAGACAGTGGTGTTGTGCCATGAAATAAATGTCAAGAACTGAAACCTAAACATACCAATCCATTATGATACGTTCGTTGTTATGCTATTGGTTTATTATTTAAAAACTCCCTATATTCACGCACTCTGTAAAGGAGCAGACACTCCCCTACACACTCCTCTCCAGATGTGGATGCAGAGTCCAGGATATTGTAAACAAAGGCTTTCACACGGGTTGGGTAGGGGGATGCCGGTCAAAATCCTGACGCCGGCACCCTGACAGGGTTAGGATACCGACACCTGTCGGTAGGTATCCTAACCCTTCCCCTCTCCCTCCCCTAACCCTCCCTCTCTGGTGGCTAAACCTAACCTCCCCCCCAGTGCCTAAACCTAACCTCCCCACACCCTATTCCTAACCCTCCCCCATAAGTGCCTAACCCTAACCTTCCTCCTGCTGCCTATCCCTAACCCCTAACGCTAACCCTCCCCCTAACCCTGCTACTTACCTTCATGATGTGGCGATCAGGATGCCGGGCGGGATTCTGACAGGTGATAGGATTCCGGCGCCGGTATTCTAATCGCCAGCATCCCATGTGCCGGGATATTGATCGTAGCCCCTTCCACACAGGTGTGTCTCGTACATTAAGCAAACAATATCCAAATAGAATCCCAGCATGGTGCAGCTGATATAAGAAAATGATGGACTGCCCTGTTTATATTGTCTGCAACAGAAGACAGTGAGAGACTGAGGTGGTGTGATTGTTGGGATGCATTTGTCAATGCGTTTTGTAATTTCAGGGGTGCAAACAGCACAGACAGAGGAAAGTGAGAAGTGGAGGAAGGTGATATGGGCAGATGATTCATCCTTTATCCTGTACTTTACAAACAGATGAGTGTACATGCAGCACCTACATTACATACAGAACACTGAATGCTTGTTCCTAACAGTGAATGGTTGTGGTGGTACCAAAATTTTCCTATCATGGCTTATACATATCCACTGCAGCCATTGCTTTGGCTACTTGCCTGGCATGAGTTGCAACCACACCAAACTGGACTTACCTTGATATGATAAAATCTGAAAAACGCATGCCGTCGGCTGCTGGAAGGTAATCTAGCGATTCACTGTCCACTTTTTAAGCTAGATCCATACTATTCCCCAGAACATTCTTCACTTCCTGGAATAGTAATGTTTGTGTTTCACAGTGAAACCCAGGGGTCCAGAGGAAGTGGTCTGGCGTGAGCCAATAGATGAAGAGAGTGAGGAATGACGCCTTGGGTGTAGGAGGTCAGAGTCTTGTTACCTTCACATGCAGAGGATCGGAGCTGCGGGGCAGGGCCGAAACTAGGATATCTGTTACCCGGTGCAAGGCAGCAATTTTGCTCCCCTCCCTTCCTGTACCTGGATTTTGTCCATGCTCCTCCATAAGGCAGTGCACTACTCAGAAGTCCCTGAGTAGTGCACTCAGGGACACCATAATGCCCATTACACATTATGCCACACACTGTAATGCCTATTACCAAAGTGCCACTTACATATTTACCCAACACGATTTTATGCCCCACAGTAAGGCTCTAATTACTTTAAAATTACTTGCTCGTTGCCAGGGGGTTTCATGCTCGTTGCCAGGGGGTTTCATGCTCCTTGCCAGGGGATTTCATACTCGTTGCCAGGGTGTTTCATGCTCGTTGCTAGGGGCTAGTCCGCATGGAATCTGCTGACAATGGCCATCCAAAAATGGCCGCCGCCAAGGAGGAGACAGACACTAGAGGTCCAGTGGGGACCTCTAGCCTTTGTCTCTTCCTTGGCGGCGGCCATTTTTGGATGGCCGTTTTCTGAATCTGCAGCCTCCAAGCCACCGCGAGTCAGCCCTTTTTCACCCCTTGCAATCCGGCACCCGCTGCACGTGCACCTCTAGCACCCCCCTAGTTGCGGCCCTGCTGCGGGAAAGGATACTGCTTATGGGAAATGACGTGTGTGTTCCAAGGTGTAATGCAGCGTGCCGAATTTACAGTTATACTAAATAATTAAGTCCGCCATAGGAATATGATTATCTGGGTGGATATGCAAGGTCCAACATAGAACCTGGTAAGGAAATGCCTATACAATGGCTATTGCATGCTATTTGGATCATTTAAGATCTGTTTAAAGCTACTTAATTAATTAATTGTTATACACAGGTGCACATATGCTCACTAATGACTGAGACTACAGATTTAAGGCAGGGGACAAAATATTGCAGTATTTTGGAACAAACATTCCCTGAACCTAAATTAAATACAGTTTGGATTATAATTGGGTGAGTGCAGAGCATGTATGATTGTTTTATTTAAATGGTGTGGTGACATACCTCAAGTACCGAAAATAGTTGAGTACTGTGGATTAAAGGCCATTGATACATATTCAGACCTCCCACCATGCTACTTTTATAACTGCAGACATCTTACCTGTTGTGTTAGGAACTGAAGAGGAGGAGACTGGAGTGCTTTGACTGAGTCACTAATACCCCTTTTACACGGAGCTAAAACCCGGGTTATTGCAGGGTTAACCCGGGTAGCTCTTTGGTGTAAAAGGGGAGAGGGTTGGATCGCCGGGTCGAGTGACCCGGCAATCCAACCCAGGTAACTTGCAGGGTTTAACACGGGAGTAACTCGTGAAACCCTGCAGTGTGAATGGCGCGCTGCGGGTCGCGATGACCTGGAGCGCGCCGCATGCCGGCCGATTGGTCCGGCTTTAGTGGCGCTTGGGGATGACATCATCTCCAAGCGTCCACTTCAACGCTGGAAAAGCCGGGTCTATGCAGACCCCACTCCAGCGTGAACGGCGTCGACTCTGGAATATCCTGGGTCGGCAATGGCTAAATTCCAGGTCTGATCCGGATTTAAACCCTCTTCCAACTCCGGGTCAGACCCGGAATTTAGGTGTAAAAGTGGTATGACACTCGAAGGCCCATGAGAGCTTCTTAGGAAGAGCTGCACTTGGCCATCTCCTCAGTAGCTATGATCACTGCTCGTATCCCGTTTGGCACTCAGTGGGCGGGCAGATGAGACGGACATAGGGGTATATGTATCAAAGCTTGATGTGAGATAAAATTGTGAGATATATATCACCAACCAATCAGCTTCTAACTTATGTGTTTAAGAAATGATAGTTTGGAGCTGATTGGTTAGTGATATATATTTCACAATTTTATATCACATCAAGTTTTGATACATATGCCCAATAATGTTCTCTGTCTCACCCACAAAAAGTAATTCTAATAATCGATGCGGCGCGGTGTTGGATCGGTGCAGCAGAGTTTCTAGGTGCTCACAAACTCCCCCCCTGTGTGCGCCAGTGCAGTATCTTGTTTGGTTGACAATAAATCTGAATAGAGAAAAGCATCTGTATGGATGAATGCACAGAGCACACCTATGGGAACGTGTAAAACGAATAGATTCTTTGGATTTAAAGCCAACTTGCCTTCCAAGCCCGCTAATTAAAACCTTTGCCTGGTACACGGGAATTAAAACAAGGAAAAAAGCAGAGTTCAAAGCAACTTGTAAAAAAGATGATTTTTGGCTGTAATCCCAGATCCACATTTTTATGAGTTGATCAGGTAAAAGCAAAATACATTTTTTGTGGTAAGAATTTTGTAGTTTACCCCGAGACCATAATTAGTGCACTTTACTATGAAAGTCTGTAAATAGCTTTTGTTCTAAGATATCAGGTAAACACTTTTATTATGCAAGCTGGGGCTTTATTTATTTTTTTATTTTTTTTGTAAAAGGACTTTTTCCCCAAAAAGTATAACAATGGGGCATTATGGAAAACAGTAACATAAGTGACTGTATTTACTGCATAATAATGATGCCGAGTTTAAAATGATGAAATAATTTTATAGCATGCTGCACTTCCTTGATAATGACTTCCAGAAGCTGTAATTCACAGGTAAATTCTCCATCCTTTGATCTCAGCAGTGTTATCATACATTTTATGCAATGCTCAGAAATTTTTACAGGGCCTTGTGAGACATTTTTGTCTTAAACACATCACTTTGAAGTAATTTCGTACTTGTCAATCATCATTCTCATACATCCCCCGCTCCAGTCCTTACATTGTTTTCAAAGATTTTGATCACACTTGTTAATAATGTCATATCTCCTTACATAGACAGAGTAGGCTGAGCAGGGCAAATCCATATCCCTGTAGGCTCCTAGTCCTAGCACAAGTCCCTGGTGTGTGAAGCATTTAGCCGCGTAAAGCCAAGATTGGCGACATGCGCAATGTTTTCGCCTCATACGCCTGTTTTGAGGTGAAGTCATCGCGTACTTTCACATTTCACGCTCCGGCTTTTCGCTCTATTCAATTGCAAAACAGGCGAAAACGCGGACGTGCGAAACTAGCAAAAAGGACTTCTTTTTGGGGGAAAACAGTCTGTACCCCAAGAAAAACCTAAGTGACACTAGTAATCAATATAGAAGTGTATTAATAGCTGTAATAAAAGTATTTTGGGTTCCTAAATTGAGTCAAATGCACTTTTGCATTAGTTGAAAAAATGATAGAAAGCAATTTCTATGGTGAAAAATAATTACTGTAGTTAAATTGGGGGTACATTTAAATGGGTACTAGTATATTTTGGAGTTAAAGTGCATTTTAAAAAACTTTAGGAAAAAAAACTGCTGCAGCCCCCTACAATCCCCAAAACATCTGTCCCATCCATAAAGCACCCCAAAATACCCGACCCAATACTGAAAACCCATTTTCAAACACTTTTCACATTTTCACCCCAAAAATTACATGCATTTTTGGAGTGAATTGAGATAATTTTTTATTTTTTTGCCTAATTAGTAACTGTGAGGGTCCAAAGGGCTCTGAACCAAGAACCACCATTTTTACAGCAAAATATGGATTTTGCACTTCTTTTCTCCTGCCTTTGGGTGGAGAAACTTTTTAGTCTGTTTTTGACTATGGAGATTTTGGCTAGGCGAAAACATCCTGGAATTGAATAGGGCTATACTTCGGAAATAGGCAAAAACTGCGCATTGGTGAAAACTTTTCGTCTCTATTTGAATACGGGCCTTAGATGCATTTAGAAGTGGGTCTGTATGTACTAGTTTATTATAGGGAAGCATAATTCCAATGTTACCAACTCCGAGTCTCCATTTCACCTGGTTTTAATCAGCCACAGAACCTGTGTAATTCATGTGTCCCGAAATAAAGAGATGATATGGCAAGCCTAGCTATACAGACCATGCGACATAACCTCTTTCAACTGTTACAAAACAATCTACTCCAGGACTTCAATTATAAATTAAGAGGCAAGACCAGGAGCAGAGTATTTCGTGCCTGTGGAAGGAGTCATTTTGGCCGGGTTGAAGACTGGAATCTGAAGAGCACCTGCAGCCTTTATTTGTTCACATTGTCCTTGCTTTATAACACTTCCATTGATCCTGAAAAGGACCCCACTGTTAGCTAATATGCATGCAAACAGTGGCGTAACTATCGTGGGTGCAAGGGATGCGGCTGCTATGGTGCCTGAGCTGCCTCTGTAGCCTGCCGCTCCCCCTGCACCCAGTCACGCACACAAGGTGGGCCGGTAGTGTCAGGGCCGACACGGGGGGCCTGGGTGTCAGCGATGTTGATTTGGTGCCAGCTCCGATTCGCTCATGACTGTGCAAGCTTCAATTTGCGCTGGTGCTGTCTGTCCATATTTGCCACTGCCTGCCGGTGCACCTGCTGTAATAAGCGGGTGGGCCGGCCCCAAATCCACACCTTCTGGCTGCTGATGGCAGGGTGAGGCGAGAGGCTGCTGGAGGGGAGGGGAGTTGCTGGGGGGGCATAATGTGTAAGGGGCACTACTGGGGGGGGCATAATGTGTAAAGGGAGTTGCTGGGGAGGGACATAATGTGTAAGGGGCACTACTATTGTGTGGAATAATGTGTTATATGGGGCACTACTACTATGTGGCATCATTTGTAAAGGGTATATTGTGGTATAATGTGTAAGGGGCATTACTGTGTAGTGTAAGGGGCATTATTGTGTGGCATAATGTATAAGGGGTACTACTACTGTGTGGTATTATGTTTATAAGGGGTACTACTGTGTGGCATAACATGAATGGGCTCTGGGCCTGATTCAGACCCGCTCGCTAGCTGGGGGGCGTGCCGGGGGCGTGGCTGCCCAGACTGATGCGTTCCCATGGGAATGCCTATCGTCTGGGGCCGACATCTCTATCAGAGCCAAAAGCACTCCCACTGACATCACTAGTGATGTCAGTGGGAGTGCTTTTGGCTCTGATAGAGCCAAAAGCACTCCAGGACTTGCGGCAGCGAGACACTACCGCAGGGTCTCATCGCAAGCCCGATGGTCGCGATGGTCTTGACCATCGCAACCATCATTTTGGCCGCTCGCGAGTGGCCAGGAGGCTGCTCCAAAAAGGAGAAGGGACGGCCCTGATTCAGAGCGAGCGCTCTGTCAGAGTGTCCGGCTCTGAATCAGGGCTTCTGTGTGGGGGCAAATGTATGTGCTTTTTTTACCTCTGGGAGGGTCCCACAAATCTAGTTACACCCTTGCAGGCAAACACAGAGGCTTTGTATTTAATATGAACTCAAGTTTGCTCAGACTGAGGTTAACAGGATACTTTTGTTGCATTCTCACAGGTTTTTGGCAGACTGACAATTTCCACTGGAGCTAGGTCCCAAACTGTTGCCGTGCATAAAGGACATGCAGACGGACAGTCAGACAGACGCTTTCTTGCTATTATATACTGTAGATATACACAGTCGAGTCACAATATTATGACCACCAGCTAACAGCCAAAGTAACCACCGTGTGCAGCACAGACAGCTGCTAGATGGGCTGGGAGTGACTCAATAAGGTGCTGGTAGTTAGGGCACAGGTATCTGGAGCCATGCAGACTGCAGTGCATCCCACAGCTGCTGGAGGGTGCGTGGTGGAGTATCCATAGAGCAAACACAACAATCGAGGTGGTCCCACAGATGCTCAATTGGGTTCAAGTCCGGGGAATTAGGATGCCAGGAAAGTAGTAAGGAAGTCTGGTCGTGCTCGTCCAACCACTGTCGACCATTTCTAGCCGTGTGACATGTCCATTCTCTTGCTGGAAGTTGAAGCAGAAAACGTGAGTCGTTGGAGAAGGCAACCCTTCACCAATCATTGGAGATCCAATTCTGATACAGGCGTGAAAATGTAAGCCTTTTTCTTCGATGTACCTTCATTAGCATAGGTGCAGTGACCATCCGTTTGCTTCGGAGCCCCATACGCAGCAGGGTTCACTTGGCCTGTCATTTTAGACACACGTCGGTGACCCCCAGGTTCATTTCGACAGTTAACTGCTCCACTGTAGCGTGTCGTTCGGCCTTCACGCAACTTAGTAGCTGACGTTCACATCAGTGGCACGTAGTGCTCTGCAGTTTCCACGTCGGTTATTCGCAATGGTGCCATTTGTCCAGTCACGATACACCTTCACCGCAGCAGCACGCAAATAGTTCACAAACTCGGATAAATCGCACCTATTACCCATGACAGCAACTAGTGATATATGTGCAGACGGCCTATCGCACACCTTATATACCACCAAGCCAGCGCATGACATGTGATGGCGAATGCCCCCGCATTCTGTCCCCATACTAGTGTATGGGGACAGTGGGCCATTCCGCAAACGGAAGGTTAGTAGGAGATATCTGTGATCAATGAATGGCCCGAATACTTAATTGTCACAATTGCAGGTGAAAATGTGCTTTTTCACCTGCTTTTGTGACAATTAAGTGATGATGAATAGGCCCCTATGCAATAACTGATGGGGTATAAAAAAATAATTTGCAACATGAAATCGTACACTACACGATAAGAAATTCTAGGGCATCACATCATACACTTCCCTAATTGCAAAACTGTGGCACGGACTGCTGGGACTAGTTTCACAGCAGCTGCAGGGCTGCATGTTGAATACCCCTGTTCTAGGGAAACTCCTCTGCACATCGGGTACTCCTCTGCACATCGGGTACTCCTCTGCACATCGGGTACTCCTCTGCACATCAGGTGCAGAGAGACTGGAAAATCTTCAGAGGGGCACAATGTAAATATGTAAACTTCAAACTCCAGGTGACACCAGGGTGCAGCCCGCACCCCCCTTGTGACACTACTGGGGGGGAGGCTCTAGGAGTGATGGAGTGATCAGTGTGCTACCCCTACCCTTCCCTGCACAGCCAGAGGAGACTGCTGATGATGGTCATTGGTAAAAGGAAATCGATATGAAATACCGACAGTCGGGTTCCTTGCGGTCGAAATCCTGATGCCGACACTTGTTGGTTGGTATGCTAACCCTACCCCTCTCTCTACCCTAACCCTAACCTTCCGTCTTTGGTGTCTAACCCTAAACTCCCCCCCTAGTGCCTGAACCTAACCTCCCTCTCCCCGCACCCTAAACCTAACCCTCCCCCCTTAGTGCCTAATGCTAACCCTCCCCTTAGTGCCTAACCCCTAAACCTAGCCCTCCACTCCACCCCATTACTTACCTTCGGCGTCCCAGGGGTCGGGTTGCCGGTACCGAGACTCTAACCGGCGTCTGTATTCTGGTGGCGGCAATGAAACGTTGGCATACCGACCTCTGGGATGCCGAATGCAAACCAGCAAAATCCCTGCATCCACCGCAGCCCTGCACACAGCAGTGTGTGTGCTGGGCTGGATAGACAGCGACACTGCCTCCATTAGTGAAAGCTGGAGGTCTCTAGGATCTCCAGGATCTTATGATCTTTCTCCTTGGCATCCATGTTAAGAGGATACGCCATGAGGCTCTCCCCAGTATTTCTGCCATACAAGGCCACACAGGTGTACCCAGGGTCGGCTCTTGGGGTGTTCGACCAGTGCGGTTGAACAGGGACGCCACCCCATAGAGGGCGCACCCCTCCCCAACATCCCTATTTCAGCAGGACACTACTGTCCTGCTGTTCCACCCATAGGCCGAAGTGGCCCCCGGATGGTCAAATCGCGCGGCAACCATTCAGTGCTGGAAGAGGGCTGGGGGAAGCCCAGCTAGTGATGGACACGCCTCCAAATAACAGCACTTAGGGGACGTGGCCTATGGTAATTAGGTCACGCCGTATTGGCCGCTATTAACTGAGCCGGCACAGGGTGCTCCGACTCCTGGGTGTACCATAACTACTTATTTAGGGTGTATGCTCCATTTCCACCTGGTGCACTACAAAGACCAGCATACCCAATCGCTCTAATCTGCCGTGCTGTAGGGCAGATTTGACAACCTGGGACACAATGCACTCAATACAGTCAGATTGGAAATTTTTTACTCCAAATCGTGACCACGACTGCCAGGGAGCTTGATTTGCCTTCAGGTAATTCTATTATATTCCGTCTTAGGGCCATATTCAATCAGAAGCAAAAAGCCGATTTCCGCGAAAAAGTATCGCCGATCGCGATTTTCGCGTGGTCGGAACTTATCTCCGTGTTCAATTCCAGCCGGTTTTCGCCTACGCGGAAAGTCAATGCAATGTAATAGACTAAAAAGATTCGCCTCTGAATAGCAGGTGAAAAGTGCAACATTATTATTTTGGGGTGCAAAGGTGGGGAAACCTCTCAGAACCCTTGACACAGCCCCCAAAGGACAATGGTGTCAAAAAATTCTGGCGAAAAACTTAAGAACACCCCAAAAAACCACTTTCATTTTGGGGGCGAAAAAGCACAAAGTGGGGGGACAAGCATAAAAACTAGCGAAATAGAATTCTTGGGGGTCTGCAAGGATGGGTCAGGTGTTTTATGATGCAGGTGCTTGTAACCCATTATCAAGTACCCCAAATTTGACAGGTCTACTTATTTTCACCAAAATATACTGCTTTATGCCATTCTTCACCACTTGTGCAAATACACTAATAAGAAGCTATTGAAACAACTTAAGTACCCCAAACAGGTTTATTAGGGTTATTCATACACAATGTTAGTGCATCTTTTTGGGGGTTCAGGCTGATTTCCTCAATTCTGACAGCACTTTACGCCTGTCCTGAAGTCGCCACTTGCCGAATAGCGGGGACGCGCACGATAAGCTTCCGCCTCCGAAACACGCAATGTCGGCGAAAAGTCGGGCAGGCAAAACTTTTCCGCGGGTGCAAAACTAATTGAATATGGAAAAAAAAACCCTGTTTTCGGGCAAATACACTAATACACTTAGGATCCATGATAAGTTCACGGATCCTATGGGGTATATTTACTAAAGTGCGGGTTTTTAAAAGTGGAGATGTTGCCCATAGCAACCAATCAGATTCTACTTAACATATATCTAGCACCTTCTAGAAGATAATAGCTAGAATCTGATTGTTGCTATGGGCAACATCTCCACTTCTAAAAACCTGCACTTTAGTATATATAGCCCTATGTGTTAACTCCTGGGGCCTGCCCGAAAACAGATAGTTACCAGGCATTTCTTTTGGGAACCTGCTGAACTCCTGAAAATAAATGCCAATAAGCATAGCCACTCCCATTCCGGGAGAGAAAGATAAGTAGGGGATAAGTGTGATATCTCCTGCATTACCCCTTTGATGAATGGCCCGAAAATTAATTTCTACAATTGCAGGTGAAAATGCTAATTTTCACCTGCATTTGTAGAAATTAAGAGATGATAAATAGGCCCCTATGAGAAGTATATTGATATTTATCATTCTGAGGTCTGTCTTCACTGAGACATCTTTCCCTTCCTTCTCACCTATCTGCCTTCACATAACCCCATTAGAGCTGTGAGCCTGTATCTGTGTTTCAAAAAGACTGTGGGCTTGATTCAGAGACGTACGTTAATGCAATCACAGCTGCTAATGGCTGCAAAGCTTACTGCTTTGGACGACCACTGCTGCCTTCTTATATGCGTGAAACATCGCTTGCCTACATAAATATCGGTAACATCGACACACATCGAGCAGCCATCTTGCCCTTTCAGCAGGTCTGACCTGCCGCAGCCTTGGGAACTGTTCTGTCATGCAGAGCAGCGTAGGCACTCGCAGTGGCTAATTTATGCACGCCCATGAAACGGCGTTCTGACGGGCAGACGCGCCTGTGTTTTTCAAGCCACCCCCCCGTCACCACAACCAAACGCTAACAACCTGTCACTCTCTCTGCGATGGATTCCTCTGTGCATCTTTAGTCTCAATGCAATCGCTGAGCACTTGCAGCGTGGCTTATACGCATGCGAGATGGCAAACAATCACCTTTGAATCCAGCTCTGAATCAGGCTCTGTGTCTGGCACCCAGACAATGGGGCTGTTTCAGATGTGGATGTAGAAGCTGCATCTATTGGTGGTCACCCGTCTGTGGCTTTATGCAAATGCTGCTACAAAGCCCTTCCCTGGTGTACATCCGTGTGCCTGAATGTGCAAGGACTGAAACACCCGCTTTCAGCGTCTGTACACTCTGTAATACTGATTGGTGCACCTTCAGAAAACATGGCAGGTGCAATTTCCTACGTCCGAGTATGGCCTCCTATTTGAGCTGTTGAACATCTACGTACACTCCTATAACATGCCCACCAGATGGACCATCTCTGTGTGAGCGCGAAGCCACCCCGTCACTGCCCAGGAAAGGTCACTACATTTTCAACACGTTTCTCTTTCCGTGCGTCTGAAATTGCAGCTGCTACTCTGTGGGTGATTCAGTGGTGGCCGCAAGAGGGATCGGTGCTGCGTCTCCGGTAGCAGCGAATCTGAGAAGTTATGCATATACATAAAAGCTGTTAGGAGAGAAATAATACTCGCTGGTATGGGCACTCTTGAAACAGATATGTAAGTTAATGAGTAAATATATTAAGACTTAACTTTTAATCCTATTCATACATGCAATACTGCAGGTGCTTTCTTTTGATAAAAGACACCCACCGCCGGCTTTTCAGATTCGCTGCATGCAAACAAAGACAAAGCTTTGGATCAACATCGAGAACACTGCGCAGACCATTGAACAACTGAGGAACCCAAAGGCTGCTCAGAATGTCCGCTGCAACTAAGCTGCCGCGGCCAGTGAATCTATCGCAAAATATGCAATCACTGGTTCTGGAACACCCCCAAAACGACGGCAACATGCCTCCGTTTTCTAGAACACTCCCCATCACAGTCCCCAAATGCCTGCAAGATGTCAACCACACTGCGAGTAACAACACAGAGCTGCGACCAGAGCTGCAACAACATCGCTGTACATGTGCACTACCGCGGATGCGCAGAACAGAAAACATCGGTCATTTGCAAACTAATCTAAACAGTGTCCACCTCTGAATCACCTCCTCTATACGGACACAATCAGGACGCTTATGCGGTACGACTTAGATGCATGCTCAGTAGCAAAAAATCGCTCCATTACATCCAACATCGGCTGTGTGTACACCTCTGAATCAGCCCCAATGTGTGTTTTGTGAACTGTGACATCCTCCCCCTCTTTCTCTCCCCCTCTGCCCTCACAGAACCACATGTGTGGTTGCCCCCCCCAAAGTATTGACGATTTGTCAAAGGATAGCAAATAAAAATTCTGAATGCTTAAAAGATACTTGTAAAGAAAAAAATGGGGGATTGATACTTGCCGACTCTCCCGGAACTTGCGGGAGGTTACTGACTTTCCGGGTAGCTCCAGCCACCCAAGGAAGAGTCGGTGGATCTCCCGCATCCCGTCCACTTCTTCCTAATGAAGTGGGCAGGACGGGGAGATTATACAGGGAATTAGCTGGTCCGTATGGAGGGGTGGGGCTAAAATGTAGCAAATCGCGGACCAGCAAATTGTGGCATTTTGCCGTGACGGGGGCAGGGCCTAATGATGGGGAGAGCCTGACTTCCCGAAACTGTCAGCTTCATCTCCACCACGGGCTTCTCTCAGAGAGGAGTTATTTAAAGTAGGCAAGTATGCCGTACATGTTTAAAATATAAAAACAATATAATAATAGTTTACAGTGAATGTTATATAGCTGGGACCCTAAATGTCCAATTGTTCTGGAACATTATGTGCTTGTTTATCATTTTTATGGCATAGAATGTATTGAATACAATACCTCATAACTGTTTCGGTGCAGTACCAATTTTGAGGAACCATCTCTCTATCCCCATAGCAAGAAATTTTGTATTGATTACCGGGAAATTTAGGAGGTTTGACCCATTCACATAACTGAGCTTGAGTGCACACTGCAATCTAAGGGTGTTTTCAGTGGATAGGATGTGTGTTGAGATAATTTTCGAGCTTCAGAAGCTCTAGACACACACAATGAGGTTGTGGCCATGTCACCATAGTGATGAATAAACACCCCCATCATGAGGTGACCATTCCACAAGCGCCTGATGGTTTACTAATGTATTGTGTGCAAGCCCCCAAGGCACCCTGCGCATGTGTCCCTACAGTGGATGAAGATCGTAACTGCATGGAGATCCATGCAGTTCCTATTGGCGTTCTGCTGTGGTGGTGAGGAGGGCGGGCGGAGGGGGTGCCAGTTTTAGGGACTGCGGAATTCCTCTGACCCCCGGCAGCCAAATTCTGAGGACATTCTTAGGAAACATGGGGTTGCTCAGAATCCGGTGGTGTGACCAATGGCCGCTAGATGGTACGCCTTTCTGCGCACCACGGCGGATTAGGGCTAAAGCCGGTGGGCGTCTCAATAGACAGCCCATCAGCTACAGCTTTAGCATAATTTCGAGGTAGCAGCTGTGTTAAAAGTCGCAGTGCTACTGCTTTCCATATTTTATGTACAAGACTGTGTGGCCTGCTTGCATGCACCTGCACAGCAGCAAGATGTTGGTAACTGTTTAGCTTGCTTGTATGCACCTGCACAGCAGTATCATGTTGGTAACTGCTTGACTTGCTTGTATGCACCTGCACAGCAGCAAAATGTTGGTAACTGCTTGGCTTGCTTGTATGCACCTGCACAGCAGTATCATGTTGGTAACTGCTTGGCTTGCTTGTATGCACCTGCACAGCAGTATCATGTTGGTAACTGCTTGGCTTGCTTGTATGCACCTGCACAGAAGCAAAATGTTGGTAACTGCTTGGCTTGCTTGTATGCACCTACACAGCAGTATCATGTTGGTAACTGCTTGGCTTGCTTGTACGCACCTGCACAGCAGTATCATGTTGGTAACTGCTTGGCTTGCTTGTATGCACCTGCACAGCAGTATCATGTTGGTAACTGCTTGGCTTGCTTGTATGCACCTGCACAGCAGTATCATGTTGGTAACTGCTTGGCTTGCTTGTATGCACCTGCACAGAAGCAAAATGTTGGTAACTGCTTGGCTTGCTTGTATGCACCTGCACAGCAGTATCATGTTGGTAACTGCTTGGCTTGCTTGTACGCACCTGCACAGCAGTATCATGTTGGTAACTGCTTGGCTTGCTTGTATGCACCTGCACAGCAGTATCATGTTGGCAACTGCTTGGCTTGCTTGTATGCACCTGCACAGCATTATCATGTTGGTAACTGCTTGGCTTGCTTGTATGCACCTGCACAGCAGTATCATGTTGGCAACTGCTTGGCTTGCTTGTATGCACCTGCACAGCAGTACCATGTTGGTAACTGCTTGGCTTGCTTGTATGCACCTACACAGCAGTATCATGTTGGTAACTGCTTGGCTTGCTTGCATGCACCTTCACAGCAGCATAATGTTGGTAACTATTTCTGGTGTCCTTTATATGCTACTAGTTTGTCCTTAGGAGCCATGCTTGCTAAAAGGAAGAATGTAATTTTCAAAGTTGACATGGACTTCCTGATCATCTATGAATCCCTGAAATTATCACATGCCATCCTCGTGTTCTAAACCACATGTAAAAGTACAAAAAAAAGTACAATGATTTATGTGGTTTCATTTTTAAACCAATTTACAGATGAATGGGATTATATTCTTGTAACAGTAAAATGAAGCTATAGGAGACAGCAAATTCTGCAGCCGTCGGGAGACTTTGATGAATGATCACTATGTGTTTTCTGCAGCAAGCAGACAGCAGCCCATGCACAGGGGAAAGCTGTAGTTTCAGCTGTGTTCTTACTCCACTCTCCCTTTACCAGTGACCTCATCCTCTTACAAAGATACCATTCATGCAGATGTGCTAGACGACAGCCTACAGTGCTTTCATTTAATCATGTAAACATGAACATTGAGACGCTTGGATGAAATAAAAGCCATATAACTCTTATTAAGGTGTGTGGGAGTATGTAAAACATTACCTTACATCACAACAATCCCACAGTGTGCTTTTCTCAGTTTTGTCTGCTGATAACATTTTGGTCCCTTCTTCAATTAGTATTGTTGAAGAGATCCTCATAGTTACGGAAGTCTATTTATCAAAGGGAGAAGATTCCATATATTCTAGATTCTCCCTATTTATCAAAACCCACACAGCATGGGGAATCTAGTTATCACATATATAAGAAGAACAGTGACGATACCTTTGCAACCGTCTGTCTTCCTGTACTATTCCCATCTCCGGATGGCCACAGCATATGCAGTAAAATGAAAAAAATATTTAAAACATTTTTTTTTTAAATATTGAAATACATTTTTTTTTTTAAATCTGTTTTTTTATTTTTCTATTTATATTTTTTCTATGAATCTGCATCCGGAAGCCAGAGACCAGACTCTCAATGCAGTGTGAGTCTGGACTCAGAACCAATGTTATTGACTCAGGCCCAGATTTATCAACGAGTGATACTCTTGTTTCTTGTTATCCCTTGTTACTAATCTTACATGGTGCTCTAACCAATCAGCTCCTATATGGCATGTGTTTGAAAAATGACAGCGCTGATTGGTTGGAGCACCATTTAAGATTAGTAACAAGTGAATACAAGCATACAGTATCACTCGTTGATAAATCTGGGCCTCACTTTGATTACCAGGTTGATATTGTTGCATCAAGTTACTCCTTACTGCTTCTGGCCAGTATCGCCAGGGGGTAAGCATCGCTCAGTTGCCCTGGCAATTTTTTTTTATAAATACTATATCAATCTGGTTATTCAGTTATTAACTCTGGGTGCTTACATGTAAATTTTGGGGAAAATAGTACTTGGAGATAATGAACAGGTAAGTTATTTATCTTAATAAGAAAAATCAATTATTAAGAGTCACCACCAGGGGACATTGGGCTTAATTCAGAGCCGAACGCTCTGACCAGAGCGCTCACTCTGAATCAGTGCCCTCCTACCTGAAAATGGGCGGCCTCCTGGCCGCTCGCATAGCTGTAGGTGACCACCCACAGCATATGCGAGCGGCCAAAAAGATGGTCGCGATGGTCAAGACCATCGCGACCATCGGGCTTGCAACGAGACCCTGCGGTAGGGTCTCGCTGACGCAAGCCCAGGAGTGATTTTGGCTCTATCAGAGCCAAAATCACTCCCACTGACATCATTACTGATGTCAGTGGGGCCGGCTTCAGACGGTAGGCGCTACCATGGGAACGCCTCCGTCTGGCAGCCACGCCCCCGGCACGCTCCCACCAAAGGGGGCGTGCTGTCACTCACCATCGACAGCATGCCCCCTTTGGTGCGAGACCCCGAGCGACGTATTCCTTGTCGCTCGCCGGGACTCGCGCATGCGCACGCCAGAGCTCCCTCCGTCGTGCGCATGCGCATTCGCACAATATCGACCCGCTTGCGAGCGTCCTTTGCTCACGAGCGGGTCTGAATGACCCCCATAGGCACTGAATCAGAGGCGCTCGCTATTTGCGAGCGCTCGCTCTGAATCAGGGCAGGCCGTTTCTTTTTTAACCCCGGCCTCCAGGCCGCTCGCTAAGCTGTGGGTGAGCACCCACAGCTTTAGCGGACGGCCTGGCAAGGATCGCGATTATCGCGACTATCGGGCTTGCGACGCGACCCTTGTGGTAGGGTCTCGTCCACCGCAATCCCCAGTGAACTTCCTGCTTCCGACCCACCTACAAAACGGGGCGAGCTGTCGATCAACATCGACAGCCGCCCCGTCTTGTAGCGAGCCCCGGAGCGAGTGATTTCTCACTCGCTCCGGGGCTAGCGCGTGTGCAATGGCCGACCATCGACCCGCTTGCGAGCGCTATGCGCTCACGAGCGGGTCTGAATCAGGCCCATAAATGGCAATGCTGGGAATAATTGTACTATCTTTAGCTTATCTAAACAGTAAATATCGTAGACCTCATTCAGAGTTGGACGTAAGTGCAAGTTATGGCTTGTTTTTGTCTGCAACTTGCTCTTTTTTATAGTCCATGCCTGTCTTTTCATGATGTACGTCAGTTTGTCCTGGTGACTCAGTCGTCTTTTGCACTCAAAGCCTCTGCGCCAAGGGGTCTTAGACAGGGGCTGGAGGGGGCAGGTAGATGCTGCCAGAGTACAGTACAGAGTACAGAGTATACATGCCAGAAGCTCCGGAAGTGACGAAATGGGGTGTGGGGGCTCTCCCAACAGAGTTGGCCAGTCTACCATTGCCGCCCACTTCCTGATTGAAGTGAGCAGATGGGAGGTTGGATGACGCTATTTGAACGTCATCATAGCCCTGCCCAGTACTGTAAAATACTGTGAACCGTGGTTTTGAACAGCAGGTGCAGGCCATGATGATGTGTACCCCTGCCGCCACTCTAAAATGGCACAAATTTTGGATATAAACAGCGGGGGACAGAAGGACCACAATTATGAAAATGCTAGCCACGCCCCCTGCCCATCTAACCCCTCCTGGAGGGGGACTTCAAAAAGTCAACATGTATGAGTAAGGAGCAGATGAGCTGAGATACCCCTGCATTTTTCTGCCAATTACAATAACTTAATTCTCCTCCAACTGCCATAGGATGCAAGCAGAATCGGCCTTCTGTAGTTAATGCACAGAGTGGTTTCTGTGTTGAAGAGAATCTGCCCCTAAGGGCATGTCGACCTGGAACGCTGAAAAGTGCAAAATTGTCTGTTTGCAAGAGATGATTTGCAGCTACTCAATCCTGGTGCAAGTTGTGAGCTGATGATGATGATAGCAGCTGGCTGCATCTGATGTGCCGAATGCCTATTAAGGGGCCCATACATCAGCTCCGCAATTCCCCATTCCCCCAACGCTGATCAAAACCGTCTCGATGATTAACGATCAGTTGGGGAATGGGGAAAATTCTGCATGTTAAAATTCTGCGATTTGTGTACCGTGTTGATGAGCGTGTTTATTACTCACAGTGGAGTCACACCTCCTGTGGTATTCCTGGCGTTTCTGCTCCTGTTACTATCCTGGGTAGGGAGGCGTGGTTTTTTAGATGCAAATTGCATCCAACGCTGACTGAGGCTCTGAATAAATATTCATGTAGGCAAAGTGCATCATGAAAAATGAAGGGGTCTATTTATCAAATGGCCCAAAAACACTGATATTTTTTTTCTTTTAAAACATCTTTCAACAACACGGTAGAAAGTCTTTTTTTTAAATATAAAAAAAAATGTTTATTGCAGCTGAGCAATGCTCAGCTCCCCGAAAATATATGTCAGCAACAGTAAGCATTGGCTTATCACATTTATGACCATTCCGCAGGGGCAGCTTAAGAGAGGAGAGGGCTAGTGTGCAGTCTCCGTGCAGCACACCCCCTCTCGCCGGCACAGTTGCCGAGTAGTCTCATGTCTACTGCACATGTGCTGGTCTCCAGAAACATGGCGCCTGCACTCCCCATGAATTTTCTACTATGCATACATGGGTCACCATTTTGATTATTTCTGCTGCACCGACTGGGTCCAAGGAGGCCCACACCGCACACCTTGCACCAATGTTCATTACTTACCTCTCCAAAGTCCCATGTTGGCAGTGGCAGCACCACAGAAATCACCAGGATAACGGCGTAGGTGTCAGGTTCCAGGAGACCTGCGCATGCGTAGTCGTCACTGGTACAACGCCAAAGTCTACTTGCTTGCCTGCTGGAAAGAGAGGAGGGGTCCCCGGAATGCTGCACACCCGTCTCTCCTCTCTTAATACATTGCTAGGTGCACAGGGCCATCTCTTCCATTGGGCTTATTGGGCGGTTGCCCAAGGGCCCGAAGTTTGTAGGGGCCCACCAACCCGCCCCTCTACAACCGCGAGTACTCACTTCAGTCCCAGTTTCACATCATCCACCGGCTTCAGACCAGTCAGACAGAGTCTCTTTGTATGTGTGGGAGGTCTGATGGGCATGCAGGAGGGTTTAATTTTATTGACCATTTACATTTTTTTCCTGTTAATGGGTGGGTAGGGGCTCCAGTGCATTCCTTTGCCTAGGGTCCACACTGCTGTTAAGATAACCCTGTAGGTGCAGGCTGTGTGGTGTAGGCCACCCTGGACCTAGGAGCCCATGTGCACTGCAAACCCTGCACCCATTATAGATACACACATGCCAGTAGAGATCCCTTCTGCATATGCGTGAACCAGGTCATAGCTTGGTACCTCACCTTTAACCCAGTCTCAGGTTTCCAGGTGCAGATTCAATAAAAAGTTTTAAAAAAACCAAGAAAAACCCCCGAAATAATAATAAAAAGATAAACAATAAAATCTGTTTTATTTTAATAATAATTCTTTTTCTTCTTTCTCATATCTGCTATTGCCATTCTGAGATGGCGACAGCATGGGATGTCAGCTGGCGGTACATGTACCGCTGAAGTCCTCCTTAAACATGTCTTGACAAGCTCAAACTTGTTACCGCTTATTTAAGAAACCCTGCTGGCTATAGGACTTGATTAATAGGTATAAATCCTAATCATATCACTGGTATATTAATGCAGCTTGCTGGTATCCTCCAGAAAACGCCCTGATCTGTCCAGCTCCCCCATTAGATGGAGCAAAATAATACACTATCTTGATGCGCTTAGTCATTCACATGACACTCAAAATAAGGCATATGACTAGCCAACATTACATGTACAATGACACAAACAAAGGAAAAATGGCATTTGCACTGCATATCCATAGTTTGCACATTTGTAAGTGACCTTTACTTCTCTGCTAACAAAACTGGAAAGTCCCAGAAGTCACATTACAACGTTGCATGCAGTTATTTTTAATTGACAGATTATCTATATAATAAGTGTGTAAGCTGTCCTGTCTCCCCAATGCACGCACAGTGGTAGCCTAGGCGTGAAGCCCATCGGTTCCCACTGAGATCGAGGGAAGCAGAATAGATCTGGAAGAAAAGACTGTCTGCCAGGGCAAGTATTGGAACGGTGGAGGGGGGTCATGTCTGAGCAGGGCTGGATTAACGGGGGGGGCGACAGGAGCGATCGTCCCTGGGCCCCCATATGTTAAGGGCCCCCACACCCATCGGGGTTAAACTGGTTCCGCCTCCTCCGGCCAACCTAACACCGGCGCCGCAGGGAGGCTCCTATTACCAGGCGGGCGCCCGGCTCCCTCCCCGCAGCGGCAGCCGGAGTCGGAGGCTTGAGCTCACATGAGCTCCAGCTTCCGGCTCACGCAGAGCACTATGGCAGAGACATCATGACGTCTCTGCCATAGTGTGGAGGAGCAGCCGAGCGGACGCGGGGCTAAGGTTAAGGTAAGTATGTGCTTTATTTTTTTTTTTTTTTAGTGCAAGCGGCCCACTGGGGGCATTACTGGCGGGGGGCATTACTAAAGGGGACATTACTCGGGGGGGAGCATTACACATTACACCTGGGGCATTACTCGTGGAGGGGGGAGGCATTACTACTGGGGGCATTACTGGTGGGGGGCATTATTCAGGGGGGAGCATTACTACTGGGGCATTACTCGGGGAGGGGGGAGGCATTACTACTGGGGGCATTATTCAGGGGGAGCAATACTACTGGGGCATTACTCGGGGAGGGGGGAGGCATTACTACTGGGGGCATTATTCAGGGGGGAGCATTACTACTGGGGCATTACTCTGGGAGGGGGGAGGCATTACTACTGGGGGCATTACTGGGGGGGGAGAAATTACTACTGGGAACATTAATCGGGGGGGAAGCATTACTGCTGGGGGCATTAATCAGGGGGCATTTCTATTGGGGGCTCTACTAGAGAGGGAGCATTAGTATTGGGGGCACTAATAGAGGGGCATTACTACTGGGGGCATTTCTACAGAGGGCTCTACTAAAGGGGGAATGACTACTGGGGGCATTACTATTTGGGGCACAACTGCATGGGTATTTCTACTGGGGGATTTATACAGGGGGCATTACTACTAGGGCATTACTATTGGGCACATGCCCAATTACTACTGGGGGGAATTACTATTTGGGGAACAACTACAGGGCCCTACTGGGGGCATTTATACAGAGGGCATTACTACAGGGGACACTACTAATGGGAGTATTGAATAGGGGGCACTGCATAAGGGGCACTACTACTGGGTGCACTGCATACGGGGCACTACCACTGTGGGCACTGACACTACTGGGGGCTCTGCATAAGGTCCCCATTGCGCATACCCCCAGTTTGTCACATTTAATAGGGGCCCCCACATGTTTGTTGCCCAGGGGCCCCCACAGACCTTAATCCGGCCCTGTGTCTGAGCCTCAGGGGAGGAAGGGGGCATACAGAGCCACGGAGGTGAGTGGGGAGGAACAGCAGAGAAGGTGGGGAGGTGTACTGAGTGGGGAGGGGGAGGGGGGCAGGACGGTTATACTAGTATATTATATATTTAAATACTGAATAGAGAATACACGAGCCAATGTTGTCCGAACATAAAAGAGCAGTGTTAAATGTGACATACTTATAGCAGGGAAAAAAATTATTATAAATATATAAATAAGGGTTTTATTCATTCATAGCCTGTCTGCCAACAAACCTACAGAATGGAGTTATTATAACTATAATGCAGGCCATTCTGTGCATTGTTTGGCTAAATACTTTCAGTAAAAATTGCTGCGCTGCATTTTTAATAGATTATTTTAGATTTCCATGGATTCGGTTTTTACTTAGTTCAATTACATTACTGATGATTTTTGTATTGGTAGGTGAGGCTGAGTGAATATTTGTGTTACCAATGTTAGATAAACACTTATCTCCAAATTCAGCCAAATATGATGTCAGTAGTGATTTCCATGCCAGATTCTTGGCCAACTGGATTGCACATCAAAAACATATAAAGTGTTTCTGTTGTGAAAAACCTGGCAGTTGTGCTGAGCATTTCTTCAGCTAGCAATGGGGTGTATATGGAACCCTTAGCAACATAATAAACACTTAAACCCCAAGAGTTTCTACTCTAATAGTTGTTATCACTAAATGGATTACTTATGTAATACATGTTAGATGGCCATAACAACGAAAACTCTACCAGCTTACTTCAGTGGTGATTTCACAGATACTAGGTCCACAGTGATAGTGACTGGCAAATGTGGATGGTGGAGTACAACACTTGTCCTCTCTATATTCAAAGCAACATTTTATTCATACCACCGCAGAGCTGCATTTCATGGTGCACTTGCAACAAAGCTTGGATTAAGACACCATGGGGCCCTAGGCAAGATATTGACACTCCTGGGCTAATCAGCTTTACAGATGTGTCCTTGTACATCTAGCCCTAATATGCCACGCAGTGCTTGGCGTGATTGACCTGCCAGGTGCCGTGATACTCTGCTGGCGTTGGGCGTCTTTTTTTGAGGAAAATGCATCTAAGACGCAATGCGATGCGACTAGAACGCGCTAGTAGACTGTGTTGATTCATTTGATATGCAACACTTGTATATTTGTGTGCACCTGAGTCTGTATATGAACCACAATGAAACTTGGAATGTAAAAAGCCGTGGTCGCTACATTATAGCACTTCGTATACAGATTAAGGGACTCAGTCGCACACAGATATACAAGTGTCGCATATCACATTAATCAGCACAGTCGGCTGGTGCAGCCTAGTTGCATCACATCATGACTTAGAAGCATTTTTGCCCGACGCTAGCAGAGTCTCACAGGACCTGGTGCTGCGAGAGGGGATTTTTGGCATCACTGCAGCAAAGATGTATAAGGATACATCTGTATATAGGGGAGCTCTCACACGCTGGAAGGGAAGTCATTGGCCAATTAGGATACAGCTGGGTTGGAGCTTACAGATGTATTCATGAAGCAGAGTAGAGCCCTATTTAGCTGAAATCGGGGCTCTTCTCTGCTTCGTGTTATTCATGGAACAAGTTTACCGTGGAGAAGTGTATTACTTCTCCAGCGGCACTCCCGCTCCATGCCTGCATCGCATCTCCATACTATTGTATTGTGAGTGCATTTCATGAAGGTACGGAAAGCTCAGCTTTCCGTTCTTCTCCTACGGTACAGATTCACCATCTGAGGACGGCGTTATTTGTAACGCAAGCTGAACAGTGCAGGGAAGCTGCATACCTCCCTGCTCTCTGTACGGCATCCGGCGCTGGCTCCGCCACCTTTTTCCAGCTTCCTTTGCAGCAGGTCTGACGTGACATGCTGCTCTCGGACTCCGGGGCATGTGCAGTGAGGAGCAGGCATATCGGGCTCCTGATATGTCTGTATTCTCACTGCGTACTTGAGATCACGGCGGGGCCGGACAGGTACATGAATGGCTACTAAACTTCACTATATATCGCATCGGTGTGATGTGATATACAGTATATAACGATATCTTTTAGTAGCCACTTTATGTTCTACATGAATAGACCCCTTAGTCTTTGTATAGGTACTGATTCCTGTAGGCAGGGTGATCGATGCTGGTCCAACTTGCCCATCTAATAGTCCATTTGACTGTGTTAGCTTAGCGCTAGGTTTACATTGTAAGTGTCATTTTTAAGTGTCCGTGTCATTATAAATAGACAGATAGATAGATAGATAGATACCAGAGAGATGGATGGAAATCAAATGAAGAGAAGAACTGGTCTTATGGAGGTCATGCAGATGGAATGGGTATGATATACCGCCGGCCGCATGGCCGGCGTTTCGATTCCCGTCAGCGGCAGCCCGACAGGAGCAGAGTGCGACGCAGCGGAAGCCCAACAGCGCTGGAAATCCCGATCGTGGATAGGTAAGTATCCGCTAACCTAACCCCCCTAACCCTAACCCTCCTTAGGGGTGCCTAACCCTAACTTCCCCCCAAATGGCCTAACCCTAATCCCCCCGCTAAGTGCCTAACCCTAACCACCCCCTTCCCCGCTGCCTGAACCTAAGTCCCCCGGGGGGGTGCCTAACCCTAAGTCCCCCCCGGGGGTGCCTAACCCTAACCCTCCCTCCCCCTAGCCTAACCCTAACCCTCCCGGGGGGGTGCCTAACCCTAAGTCCTCCCCGGGAGCCCTAAACCTAATCCTCCCCCCCCCCGCGGCTGTCCGCACACGGCGTCCGGCATCACTACGATCATGATGCCGGGCGCCGGTCTCCCGGCGTCGGGGAAATGCGGGCGTCTACATCTAGACGCCGGCATTTCACCCTTGCCGGGATAAGACATTCAGGAAGCCGGCTGCCGTAATATCGGCAGTCGGCTTCCTGATTGCTTCCCATGCAGATTACCCACTATGTGAATAAGACCCCGTTGCTGTGACCGATGCCTTATGAGTGATCTGCAAACATGTAATGGTAAGCTGCAAGCTGCACCAATGCTCGCAACGCAAATTAGAGAGGTTGGCAAGAAGGCAGATCAAATGAAAGGAGTGACCAAATTTCTTAACACATTATTTTATATATAAGTTTTTCATATATTTTACATATGCGTAACATAATTGAACAAGTTTTGATATTTGCCTCATTTTATTTTTTTTGCACTTTAAACAGATGTAACAAAAAACATTATCCCATGGTGTATCTATGGAATACATACGAATTACTGCCAGTTCAAATCCCGACAGCGGCAGGCCGACACGGCTGAAAATACTGATCGTCCCCAGGTAAGTATGAACTAACCTAACCCCCCTAACCCTAGCCCTCCTTAGGAGTGCCTAACCCTAACCTTCCCGCCAGTGCCTGACCCTAATCCCCCCTCTAAGTGCCTAAACCTTACCCCCCCTTCCCCGCCGCCTAAACCTAGGTCCCCCGAGGAGGTGCCTAACCCTAACCCACCCACACCGTAGCCGAACCCTAACCTGTCGGGGGGGGGGGGGCCTATCCCTAAGTCCCCCCCGGGAACCCTAAACCTAAACCTCCCCCCCCCGTGGCTGTCCCCAGCGGCACCCGGCATCACTTCGATCTGGATGCCGGGCGCCTGTCTCCCGGCGTCTGTAAAATGAGTGGCGGCTACATCTAGACGCCGGTCATTTCACCCTCGCCGGGATATTACAGTCGGGAAGCCGGCTGTCGGTATAATGTCAGCCGGCTTTCCGATTGCATACCGTATCTATCTATCTATCTATCTATCTATCTATCTATCTATCTATCTATCTCTGAGGTACTGTACATAGCAAATAAACCCTTATGAAAATATATCAGAACTAGCTATGTACCCAGCCACAAAATAATGGAAACCTTAACCAAAAAACACAGACTGACGTTTTAAACATCATCATGATGGGATGTAGTTTGGAAGCCGATGGTCTAAATCCCGACCGTCGGCTTCCAGATGTTCTAATTCCGGCGTGGTACTAATGACAGGCGTCTAAATCTAGACGCCTGTCATTAACCAGACGCCGGAAGACCGACGTCCGGCATCCCAATCAAAGTGATGCCGGGCGCCAGGTGCGGACAGCCAAGGGGGGGGGGGGTTAGGTTTAGGGCTCCCGGGGGGGGACTTAGGGTTAGGCACCCCCCCGTGAGGTTATGGTTAGGTTAGGGGAAGGGGGGGTTAGGGTTAGGCACCCCCGGGGGGAGGTTAGGGTTACGCACCCCCACGGGGGACTTAGGTTTAGGCGGCGGGGATGGGGGGTTAGGTTTAGAAACTTAGAGGCTGGATTAGGGTTAGGCACTTGGGGGTAGGTTAGGGTTAGGCACCCCTAAGGGAGGGTTAGGGGGGGAATTAGGTTAGCGATACTTACCTTAGGGATGATCCGGATTTCCACCCTTGCCGGGCTGCCGCTGTCGGGATTTGAAAGCCGGACATGCGTCCGGCAGTAATACCTACTGCACCCATCATGATCATACAGACACCCTGAAGAAATGATACAGTGGTTACAGCAAATGTATCGCTAACATTAACCGTTAAATCAGGTGTTATCGATAGATTTGACCTGAGCAAATGTGGCTAAACTATTGCGTTTCACTTTATAGCTGTAACTGTGATCATTGCAGACGTTTGGGAAGTGTTGTACAATTGAACCGAGTACATCATTGAGTACATCATTTCGCCCATGTACTGCTTACCAGCAATCAGCAAATGTTAACTGATGATAATAAAATATTGTCAGATGTTCTGCTTTTGTGCCCCAAGCTACTCTGTGCAAGCTATGCCATTTGTTTTGTCATTTATTTATCACTATATGTAGTCTATAAATGCAAAAAGGAAAGTAATATAAAAAGCTGACCTACTTATTTTCATTTCTATATACTGTAAACAGAAATGTAATGTTCCCTGGCCAGGACTGGCAATCTGGTATTTGTCAGTAAGCTCAGTGTACATTAGAGGACTAGTAGGCTGATCGAGCTCCCTATCTTATGTACAAAAGGGCTAATCAATCTGATCTAATTAGGGGTCTATATACCAAGACCCTGCAGTGAGAATTTATTATATATTGGTGAATATTACAGCGATACATAATGTTCTTCTGATGCAATTTACCATGCCAGGGCTCCTCAGCGAGGGTTTTCTCCTGGTTACTGATAGCCTAATGCTGTCGGTGAAGGATTATGAATAAAATAATAAAATAATAATGAATAAATAAAGAAATAATAATTAACCATTATATATATAGCACACAAATATTACCAAGTGCTTTTACAGAGAATATTTAGTCATTCACATCAGTACCTGCCCCAGAGTATATTTACTAATTGACGGGTTTTTTGAAGTGGAGTTGTTGCCCATAGCAACAAATCAGATTCTAGCTATTATCTATAAGGTGCTAGGTAAATGATAATTAGAATCTGATTGGTTGCTAGGGGCAACAACTCCACTTCTAAAAACTCGCACTTCAGTAAATATATCCCTTACAATCTTTATATTCCCAATGACACTGGCACACATACACACTAAGGTTAATATTTGTTAGAGGGCAACTAGCCTACTTGTATGTTTTTTGCTTTGTTTTTTTAAGTGTTGGACGAAAGCCACACAAATGCAGCAAAAACATACAAACTCCACGCAGATAAGGCCTTGTTCGGCAATGTAACTCATGATCTCATTGCTGTGAAACAGTAGTGGTAATGCTAACCACTACGCCACCCTAGCAAAAATAAACAAATATAACCTACAGTGTTTATAATGATTCAAGGTAGAGCAGGCAAAGAAGGTATGATCTCTATCTAAATTACTGAAAATAAACAACACATTACCTACTGTACATGAGAGTTGCACTCACGCAAAAACATTTTAAATGGGAAAAATATGCCCCTAATGTGTTTTCTTTCGATTAGTTTAAGTCAAAAGTCATCGTGTTGCAAAGTATAATTAATGAGCAGCTACCAAGCAGAGTGATGATGTGTGAAGTGAGTCTCATTCATTTCTTGGTCTTAGAATGAAGCTGATTCGTTAACCAGACACAAACACCAAACACCAAATTACACCAAGCAGGCTTCTGTTTTTACTCAGCAGAAGGTCTTCTATTCACACTGACATCTATGAAAGAACAGTATCATGCTGAAATGGAAACCCAATGCAATTTAGGAGGTGCAGCGTCTAGAAGGAGGATGTTGGCCTGGTCATTGGAGAGAATTTTCCAGTCATGGCTGTTCCACGGAGCTTTGGAACCTGGGGTTGTCAGTAAAGGTCATTTAAGACGCTGGCCCGGCTGGATGTGACATTGGTCATAAATCCCACAAAGAGTAGAGCCAGGTTGAGCAGATTTTACCTCAGGATGTAAATACATCTGAAACAACAGTACTGCCATGATGGTATTTTATGCCACATAAAACCAATTAGGTTGGAGGCAGCTGTAGACATTTGGTAGAGAACTAGCCACTTCAAAAGATCTTTTATTATTTATATATTTGCCGTGTAATGTGCAGCACTGAATGAAAAATACATTATTTCATTTCAAACATTCAATGCTACAAAAATGGATCTGGATTAAAAAAAAAAAATTGTTATTTTATTTTTTTTCAGCTGCAAAAAAAAAAAAAAAGTAAAAAATTAAATTACACGTGTCTGTGTGTGTTTCAGAAAGATTTAAAAACAGTCAATATAGCTGTACAATTTCTTCTCACCACTCCTTTTCTGTTGTGTCTGAATAAATATGCCCATAAACCAATAACGTGCCCCTCTGAGAATTATTTACTGAAAGGACTAATTTCAAAAGGAATTGCCATACTAATTACCTCATAAAGTATTTAGCTGTGTACCCACTGGGATAGTACTTACTAGTGCTAAAGCTGCTCCTGGATCCAGCTAATCAATTACTGATCATTATAAGACCTAGAAAGGCTAAGCAGTAATGTGTAGAGGTTATAAATAAAGACAAAAAAGGAGGAGATAGAAAAGGGCAACTTATTGCTGATTACATTAATCAGCCACTGTGTTTATCTAAGTCCATTTGTTTTAATGATCCTTTATACATTCAAGTAGACTGGAAGGTGTAGCTTGGTGGTTAATTGCACTGAATGTGGCATTAATAAGTGTGCTGAAGATCTCGATTCAATTCCACTGTGAAGTCGCTTAATCTCAGTGGACTTCATTTGCAAAGTGCACTGGATGCTCAGCACAACATTCTGTAGCTTCAGTTCTTCACATCAGCTTAGCAAACGGCAGTAAAAGTGCAATTAGATTTGAGGGAATGCAGAAATATCTGATGATGTGCAGAAGTGTGTCACATAAAATTCCAGCCTCCAACAATTAGCACCACCTCTGTCATTAAAATATACTTTTTTTTCCTTACTAAAATACTGTTGGGATTGGCCTAATTTATGCCTAAATTAACCATGAGAGTGAGAGGACATCTGGATTCAGGGGTGTATCTTGGGGTCCAAGCGCCCCTGGCAAACTAAGGGACTGGCGCCCCCCTCCAATGACTGCTTCTACTTGAAAAAATAAAATAACACACACTGGGGGTAGTTTAATTCAGACACCTGTAGATATAGAGAGAATATTTTTTTTTCTCTTTTTAATATATATATCTTTTACAGAACTTACTCTATTGCAAACCACTATTTACTAATGCCAAAATACACATGAAAAGCTTGAAAACATAGCATCAAAAACAAACATGCATTATGGGTAAAATAATTTACATATATTCAAATTGGACTGTACACTGCAATATGCTTTTTTAACTCTGCCATATAATTCACTGGTACAACCACCCACATGGGTCCTTTGCTATCTCACACACAATAATGAAAACAGCCCATAAGGTTTATATCTTAATCCTTAAACATGAGTATCCACAATCTATAAAGATCATGGTCAATTCCCCATACTGTGAAAAAGATAAATTTATTAGTACTTACACTGGGGGTAGTTCAACTTACACACCTGTAGAAATAGGGAGACTATATATATATATATATATATATATATATACACTTTTTTTAATATATATTTATATTTTTTTCAGTTATAACACTTACTACATGCAAGCACTGTTTATTAATTTCTATATGTCAACAACACAGGAAAAGAGGGCATCAATAACAAACAAGGTGCATTGTGGGCAAGATAATTTGCATATATGCAAATTATCCTGCGAATTGAGCTTTGTGGTTGATGTGGTGCTTACACTCTTTTCCTGCAAGGTTGACATATGAGAATTAGTGAGTGGTGATTGGTATGTGGTGGGTATTGTGGGAGAAGAGATATATTAGAAAAAAAATAAAAAAAATTAGTCTCTCTAATTTTAAATGTTTCTGATATAAAGGGACATATAAGAAGCCTGATACACATTAACAATCAATGGAGGACACTGATAAGAGCAGAGGAGACAGAAGGAGACCAGTGATCATTTACTAATGACAGCTGTCTGCAGCAAACAGGAGACCAGTGATCATTTGTTAATGATGTCAGGTGGCAACGGCGCCTCCCCCTCGGCTGGCACCCCTGGCGAGGGCCATCCAGGCCAATAGGAAAATACGCTCCTGTCTGGATTAGATCCATTACATGTGGCACATTTATGTATTTGAAGCTCTCTTGTGTAACTATACATTCATTTAATGGTACTTGAAAGTGCAAAATATGTCCCATTAAAAGTATACAATGAAACCCAATCTTCCCCAAAGCCAGGAACTTCCCCCAAATACGATTCCTTTATCTCTTTGTAATTATCGTCATTATGTTGCTTCACATAACAAAATATCATGTTGCACGAATTCACAAAATTAAGAGAACGACTCCATATTTAGCAAGGCCAACTCCTCCCATCAGCTGGTGCAAACTTTTGTCCTTTACAAATGCTACAATTTTACTTCGCAAACGGATGCATTTTACAAGAAATTTATGAGTAACAGAACAAATTATGATGCGTGACATCACCAAAAAATAATAATTTATCATGTCTATTTTGCAATATTTGAATGAGGCCCATGATGTCCCTCGTATCAGGAAATCAGATTGTAAGCTCAGATGGCACAAGAAACAAAGCTTTAAACAAAAATTTGTACAGTACCAAAAACTGATGGGCAAAATTATTTAGCTAATTTGGCCAGGGTATTTTGGATAAAGGAACATTCCGGATTTTGGAATATTTGCGTACCATAATAAGATATCTTGGGACTAGGATCCAAATATACAAACAGAATGCATTTATGTGTTATATACACCATATACACATAACCTGAAGGTAATTTTATATAATTTTTGCAATAATTTTGTGGCTCAAACAAAGTTTGTATACAGAAATGTAAATTAATTTATTTTTCATATACACCCTATACACTCAGTCTGAAGGTAATTTTATACAATATTTTTAATAATTGTGTGCCTTAGATAAAGTTTGTATACATTGAACCATCAAAATCAAAGGTTTCATTATCTCAGTCATGCCAAAGAAATGCCGGATTTCGGAATATTCCATATTTCGGAATATTTGGATATGGGAGGCTCAACCTGTACTACAAAACAGCAATAAAGTCTACTCCATATGCAAAGATGGTAATTGAAGCTATGTAATAATTGTATAATTATTATACAACCTCAGTGAAACTGAGAATAGGAAACACCTACCTGACAGTTAAATAATGGATTTAGCAATTACCCCAGTCAAAATAATATATATTTTTTGCATATTAATCATGAATAAAAGCTCAGAACAACTATGTAGAAAGTAATTAGTACAACCAAAGATAACATCTTTAAAACTGTTTTACTTACACAAGATGTTAATGAGTTTACTGCTGCTGGGCTTCTTTGTACTAGTTTAATGTTAATGTTATCCAAATAATGCTCAGGCATACTTATGTGCTGTAAAACTGGCATCTTAACAGTTTTATTGCTAAGTTAATAACTTGGGTTCCATAATTTCTTCATTGAGAAATTCAAATTTACTTAAGTTTCTTTACTTCTTACTTTGGAGTTTAACCAACATTTAAACTTAAACCATTTATAATTAGGGATGTGCAGGCTCAGATAGGTTCGAGTTTGCACGTGGAGTTCGGATTTTTCCCTCCAAAAAAACGGAACTCAGAAAGAGGCAAAACGTCATCTTGCACGGACGAACATCATCATTCCTGGACTTTTGTCCAGGAATGATGATGTTCGTCCATGCAAGATGACGTTTTGCCTCTTTCTGAGTTCCGTTTTTTTGGAGGGAAAAATCCGAACTCCACGTGCAAACTCGAACCTATCCGAGCCTGCACATCCCTATTTATAATATCATCGTTTGAGAAATAATCAACTTTTAACATTTACTTTTGAGTTTTTACAATTTTTGCCTTACAGAACAATTGATCAAATATAAAAAAAACATATTTTCCATTTAGCTCTGAACAAATGAATATAAACTGACCATTTTCAACATCTCATATATAATAATCTGCTAAGGTCTGTCCCGTGTCTGACATACACAGTGGAAGCCAACAGCTCCCACTGCAGAGATGGGGAAGACCTTAGAGGACCGAGGATGGAGTGGGGGGCAGGATGGGGCGGAATGAGGGATGGCACAGAGTAGAATAAGAAGCAAATCGATGTGATCCGGCATATGCCAGGTCTCTTTATTAGTAGTTGTAATAATATATTAAATTGTTAAGTAGAATTATTAGTGAAAGAGGTTCAACTACTCCAGAAGTCTTTACAAAATCCTCCTGCAATTATTGCAGGAATTAATTCATTAATATTGCATATATCTGGATTTGTGGAAGTATTCCTGAATAAATCATGTTACAGAACTTCATTTGAATATACCGCTAGTATATTGAATGCTGTACAGGTCATTAAATAGCAAAATAATTATATACTTGTTACTGTTGATGTTCAATACCTACATTAAGCACCATAAGGGAATATCTGGCTGTAAAAAATACCTTAAAAAAGATGACTCACTGACACAACATAAAGAGTATATTTGTGAATTGATTCCTTTTAGTTTAACCCATAACTATCTGGTACAGCAATGGGCACTATTTATGCTCCAAACTTGTCCACTATACTGATGGACAGCAGGGTAAACAATTTAACTGCAACGACAATCCCTGTGAAAATTGTCTCAGCCTGTATAAATGTTACATAGTTGAGATATCATCTTTATCTAGAATAGTGAAGTAGAAACATTTAGAGGTTTTTGTTTTTTTTATCTACTAATGATTACAATCCGGGTTTCACTCATAGAGGTAAATGCAATAGCCTGTGTCTGCAGGCATCGGCGAGTTCCGTGCAAGACTGCCCAATGTATTAAAGTAGCAGTCATTTAAAAGGCAAAATCAACCAGGTTTTGCCTTTTAAATACTGTTACTTTAAACATGGAACTCACCGATGCCTGCAGGTGTAGGCTATTACATTTACCCCAGAATCTTAATGCATTCCAAAATTAAATTTTTTTTAGTAGGGAACAAAAAATAAAATAACCACAATTTTTTTTTATTACATTAGTGGATGCAACAAGTTATCTTCAGTTAAAAATTGGGCATGTTAGGAGATGGAAAAATAAGAGCCTCTATACTTAATTCCACCGTATTAAGGGGAACTGTAGTACAGGCACTGTCTGTAAGGCACAACTTGAAATATATGCAGACAGATTCAGACAAAGGGCCTACCCAAAAACCATTATTAGAGAAGCTTTAACTAAAGCTAGAGAATTAAAAAGAGAAGATCTTGTAGACTATAAAAAAACAAGGCTGGGAAAGAAAGTATACATTTTACTACTCAATATAATTGTCATGAAAAAAAAGGATCAGAAGTACTGTACCCTCTGTATACTCTGGGAATTTCTTCAAATGAATCCACAATGATATATTACCTAATAAACCTGATGTAAGTTTTAAGAAGTCATGTAACATTAAGGATATACTTTCCCCAAGCCTGTTAGAGAGCCACAGATGACTAATAGCTCTAAATTTAACACGTGTAGGATGTTACAAAAGCAGTCATTGCAATGTTTACAAATATGTACACGCTCACCAGAAACCATTCTGTAGCATTGACATATCTAGAAAGTTCCAAAAGTAGCACTTTACTGACTGTATAACCATTTCAGTGATTTATTTCTTAGAGAACACTTTTGACTAAACAAAGTATACAATTAAAAATGCAAGAACATGTTAATTTGTTTCCTAAGTATTTCCTTACACTTCACAATCTATATGCAGAGTCAGTGTCTCACTTTCAAACTATAGAACATGGAGAACTGGATGTAAGAGGTGGGCACCATTATTCAGCACACACTGTCACAATGAGACATGTTCTGGATGTTTGCACTGGACACTTTATCCTCTACAGCAGTGGGTACCAAACTGACGCAGTTCCTATAAGTGGACGAAATGTGTAGGGAACGTCTGCATATATGTTAACCTACCTCCCGATACTATTTAGCGCACTGGATTGTCTTCCTCGACTAACTTGGCTATTACCGTATATACTCGAGTATAAGCCGAGTTTTTTAGCACATTTTTAGTGATGAAAAAGCACCCCCTCGGCTTATACTCGAGTCATGCCCGCATGGTACACAGCTGAGTAGGGTACCATGCAGGCCGCGGTGCAGACTGTGTCTCTGTGACACAGCTGCACCGCGTGTGTAGCGCTGACCGGACGGAGATCGGTTAGCACTACACACTGCCAAACACACAGCCGCCGGAGCCGGCAGCTGTGTGTTTGTTGTAATCAGCAGCCGATGAGAGTCTGTCAGACTCTCATCGGCTGCTGCTGCTCCCATTGCGGGAGCCATCTTCCGGCTCCCGCAGTGGGTAATGGGAGAGACGTCATGACGACATCTCTCCCATAATGCAAAGCGGCCGGAGGAGCTGATAGCAGCGGCGGGACCAGGAGCGGGGATTCAGGTAAGTGTTGTTTTTTATTTTTATTAGGACTACTGGGGGCACTACCAGGGGGGATTACTTCTGGGGGCACTACCAGGGGGGGATTACTTCTGGGGGCACTACCAGGGAGGGATTACTTGTGGGGGCACTACCAGGGGGTCGATTACTTCTGGGGGCACTACCAGGGGGGATTACTTGTGGGGGCACTACCAGGGGGGGATTACTTGTGGGGGCACTACCAGGGGGGGATTACTACTGGGGGCACTACCAGGGGGATTACTTCTGGGGGCACTACCAGGGGGGATTACTTGTGGGGGCACTACCAGGGGGGGATTACTTGTGGGGGCACTACCAGGGGGGGATTACTTCTGGGGGCACTACCAGGGGGGATTACTTCTGGGGGCACTACCAAGGGGGGATTACTACTGGGGGCACTACCAGGGGGAATTACTCCTGGGGGCACTACCAGGGGGGTTTACTACTGGGGGCACTACCAGGGAGAATTACTTCTGGGGGCACTACCAGGGGGATTACTACTGGGGGCACTACCAGCTGCTGCATTTCCCACCCTAGGGTTATACTCGAGTCAATAAGTTTTCCCAGTTTTTGGGGGTAAAATTAGGTACCTCGGCTTATATTCGGGTCGACTTATACTCAAGTATATACGGTACTTTCAAATTATAGAGTATATTGATGTACATTTTCTATCTCTACAATAAGTGGCAAATGAAAATCTTTTTTAGCGCTGCTATTTCATAAATGAAGCCCTAAAGGGTTTCTACATCTAACAAATTTCTCAATGACCCAGTTATTGGCACTATTAGCCTGGTTCAATGTACCTGGGCTATGGCAAATATGGTCATTTAATACAGCTATCTATTGTTAGTTTTCAAGCACAATGTAAATGAAAGACATTCAGTTTGTAGGTGAAAATCCACATCAACAACAGTGGCTACAAAAAAATGGGGTATTTACTGGAAGCTTCAGGTTTATACAAAATGATGGTTTTATATCACAGAGCGATGTAAATAAATAATCTTTTCCACTAAATCAGGGATGGGGAACCTCAGGCCCGGGGCCATATAAGGCCCCCGGGATCATTTGGTCTGGCCCTCTGAGCTTTTTTCTGCTAGCTTCATCTGGATAGCATGGTGCCTATAATGACATCCTGCGGCCAGAATCTATGCAGCAGTGCCGCCTGGAGTGTGCTTAGGATGCTTCAAACGGTCACACTGCTGCCCTTACAGCTCCCCGGAGTATCCTCAGGATGCTCCAGGCTTTGCTGTAATCACTGGTGATTGTAGGCCTGTCCCCGTGTGATGTCACAAGACGGGGCTTGGCCTGCACCAGAGCCCGCAAATAATGTTATATATATCAAAATGGCTCTTGGCAGAAAAAAGATTCCCCACCCCTGCACTAAATGATTTTTGCACACAATTTATTGAGCATTCTTTAGAAAAGCAATTCCATAATTACTATACAGACGTTCTATCTGCCAACTCACATTACACAATATTTTTGATAAAGAGCTTTCCATTAAAATAGTATGTTACACACCTAGTGATTATTGCAAGATCTTATCTAATATGGGGCATTGTGAATAAGCATTACTCACATCTTTGGAAAATAACTTTTGAATTGATACATGACCCAATGTGTGTATACCATTCTCAGAGACACCCTACAGATGAGCAGGTACATCTATTGATGACCACTTAGAGAGTTGCCCACAGCCCTCTGACAACAAGTAATATTCTTTTTTAAGTTTTTTTATTACACATTATACACCAATAGGTAAATATGCTGGACTGGAATAAATTGTGTAGTCCAGCACTCCTTAGTGTGGATATAGGGCACTGTTTCACCTTTTGAGCATTGCAAATAGCGAATATAGCAGATTTAGAGACCTTTGTGGCTATTTGGCCTCCCAACACTAACATAGTACATGAGGAGAGTAAACCATTTGGTATATGTTAAATCCTCTATCATTATTGCTCTGTACTTTTTCTATTCCCAAATTATACATATTGACGTCCTGGTAAGTTTTGTGATGCAGACCATGCACCACTGTGTACTTTGATGTCCTCCTGAAGGTATATCCACCTTAAATAATGTTGCAATTTTTTGTCTAACAATTCAGCATTTGTGATTGCGAGACGTACAGCTAAATGATATTGATTTAGAAGATTGAGTTGGCATTGAATTGTAATTGACCATTCCTCTTATTTACTTACATCATCAATAACTTTGGTCACTCTCTACATGTGTGTTTGACACAAAGCTACAGGTCTGTAACAGGTCTATTGCAAAAAGACATGCTCTCCCTTATAGGCCCTGCATGCTGTGCACACCATTACCTAGACTACTCATGTGCATATTGGGCTTCTCATCATAAACACTAATGATTCTTAATGCAAGTACCATTTTACCTCCACTTGTGGGGCATCCACCTCTATAGAGCCACAAAGCACCCAGGGAGCCTAAACTTGCATACACATAGGTGTGCATTACGGGTATTCACCTTGACAGATTAATGCATCCAAAGCTAATCTGAAAACACAATTACAAAGCCATAAAGGTCTCATGATAATATGTAGGATGGATCCTAGAATACTGAGTGACTGATAGACACTTTTGGGGGTTAGTGGAAAGTTTATCCACAGGAATCTGACTGACTTCAAAAGAAAAGAAAACCTTGCTATGGATTATTTATTATACGTTTATATACAATACAATCTTAATAACCTACTAATTTCAGCCCCCAAATGATATTTCTGCATAGCATATCTCCTAACATAGGAATGAATCTACATCAGGACTAGCGAACATGGTGGTAACATTGTGGTGTACATGATATGTCCATGTTGGACGTGGTCATTTCCCTTCTGCAATATTTAGTAAAAATGTGCTGTGCTTTTCATCCATGACTTCATATATACAGTTTTCTTACTTTTATTGCCCTGGTATATGGCACCAAGCTGCTATATAAATGGAAATAACTGAACCTAATGCATAGGATACAACTGCCAGTACAATTAATAGAAATAAATCTGGCTCATCACAAAACCAGAAACAAAAAACAAAAACAATTGTATTTAATAATATTTGCAGGAGGGCATAAGGTAATACATTAAATTCAACTGACAGTGGAAGATCCCATTAATATGATGACCTGGAATAACGTCTTAAAATTCAATTACTACGATTATAATCATTAGCAACAACAACAATAATTTATCAATTAGACTACCACATCTGTTGGAGGCAGTCATGTAATTTCTATGACAATACAAAAATATTTCTCCCTGGCCAATGCTGAATAGAACACTGCGAAATAATCTGCACATCTGTTTATGACATCGTTCACGAGTAGCTACAACTGCGAGTTCTACACAAAAGACCCTGCACGTTTATGTTCCAAACTATCTGCCGTGCGCTGATTGCTGCTGACAACCTTTCAACAATTCCTCAGTATACAAATACATCCATGGAAACTAACTACTCGGTTTACTCTAAACCTCTACAGCAAGCTACCCCAAAACAAAACTATTTCAATGCTCAAAATTAAAATCAAATGTGATGGAATCCTTTTCCAAAGTTTTGTATTTAGCCATGTTTTCTGTATTTTGGAAAATTATTTCAAGTGATTTTTTTTTTCAAGTAAAAGAAAACTGATTGTCTTAAGGCAAATTTAGAGGCATATGGACTATTACATGATGGAAATAATATAGACATGGCCTATGAGATAATGTATGTTATTTATCAACAGGAATTCATAATAATATGACTATAATATTCACAGACATTTATACACATATTAGTATCACATGGGTATTATAAATGTATAAAACACAATCCACAACCTCAGGACTTTTTCTTAAAATGTAGGATATCACATATTAGTTGACAGTAAATGTTATTTAGACTATGGATCTCAAACTGGCCACTGGATAGGAACAAACAATATACAAAATCTTACAGCTGTGTTTTTATTTTGAAATGTAAATGCCTCTTGGGAAGCAGGACCAAAACAGATAAAAATAATCTAATACTTTATTGTATAGACCATGCACATCTACAGGTCAAATTATCTGCCAATCAGACTGCACAGACTACACGTATATAATTATATACAGTTATATATAGTACAGTTCTGCCGCTTCCTAAACGGGAATCACACTAAAGTATGTTTGCATTTCCAAGGTGGCATCAGTGAGCAGTGTCAGAGTTAGGCACCTGATTTGTACACACAATATATTCATATTCTGTATATTTGTAAAGGGAATCACCAGATTTACAATTCAAACACTCAGATCTATATTAATGAAAACAGCTTTGTGTGTTCTTACCATTTTGGCATCTGAATGCATTGGAGGGACTTGAGGTGAGGCACAAGGGTTGCTTAGGTTGGGACCCTGCATCCCCATGATATTGGAGTTCATTGACATCTGTCTTTCCATCTGTGTGGGATATGAGAAACAATGTGACATACACCCACTGAAACCATATTAAGACAGCCTGTGGTACACATGCGCTTATCCAGACTAGGTTATCTTCCCTTTAAATAAAAACACATGAAAAATGCATAGAGCATTTTACACCAGCAGATTCGTAAACTAGCTATCGCCTGCCAAGTCCTAGGCATCCGGCATCACAAGCAAAAGTACATGTCACTAACTAATTATACTCCTACCTCCTTTGAAGCATATGATATTGCACAGTACATGCAATACACAATTTTCAATAGCAAATATAAAATAAAGGGGGGGACATGGAGGATGCAGAGGGATCAAGAAGAAAACAGATTAGGAGAGTAAATTGGGGCACAATGGCAAATTTGGAAACACAACCTGATTGATGATGAGACGGGCCTGTAAGTGTTCATGCTTAGGCTGTAGGGCCAGATGTATATGTACGCCCTTGCTAAGGGATAAACTAATGTGCAGAGGCGTATTTTCCTATATGGCCAGGATGGCACTCGCTAGGGGCGCCGGCCAGTGGGAGGGGGGGGGGCACCGGCCGCGCATGGCAGTGCCACCCGTTGCCAGTTCTGTCTTTCAAAAGTCTGTGCTGCGGCTGATCTCTCAGTGCTGGATGATGTGGGAGGGGGGTTTGATCTCCACTCGTACAGCCACCACTGTGTGTGAAATAACTGCCATCGGGGGGGAGGGGAGACACTCGGATCCCTAGATGCACCCTTGCTAGTATTCAGTCTCCTCAACTACCTGAAAGTTAGGAAACATCACTGCCCAGGCACTATTAGAGTTATATGCGTGATTTGTAACAAGATTTCATTTAAGATCAGTTTCTTAACAAACATAATAGTACTGTACCATTGAAATGCCCTTCTGATTTGTTAAACTGGTGATGTATAAAGAATGGCAAATATTCTTTTCTGTACACTCTTATAGATTCTATTTTATTTGCATGGATACTACTTAACAAAATGGGTGCAGGGAAAATCTGTATTTTCTGTGAGGGCATAATTTGAGGAAGTAGGAGAGAGTATTTGAGCATCCATAATTGTAGATACAGTTTAGGGAAGCAGCATACAGTGGTTCCTTATGGTGGCCACTAGCAACAGACCATAAATCTCTCCCTATTTTATCTAAAGGTTGCTGTGAGCGGGAACCGGGGCAGCAGGAAAGCAGGAACCCAGCCCAGAGGTCATCATGAGTGGGTACAGGAGGAGCAGGAAAGCGGAAGTACAGGGCACAGGTCACTGTGGGGCCTAGTAATCAAGTAATATTTGCTTGATATTCCCCGAACACAACCCCCCGAATGTACAATGGAGGGACTGCAATCTGCTGCTGTCACTCCGTTTCTGACAGCAGATGCAGCCCCCATAGTATTCCAAGGAGTTTACCAAGGAGTTTGGCATCAATAGGTAACACAATCTCCATATGGCATTATTCTGTAGTATCCTGCGGGCTACTAATGCGCAATTATTACCAGGAGAGAGTTCCTCCTGAACTGTCCCCAGCAATGGCCGCCACACATGCCCTGGCTCACGATATACACAGGAAATTAATGCTTTTGCAATCAATTAACTTCTCTACACATCACTAGGACGAGCACCTTTTCGGTGCCCCTCTCCCTGTATGTGATTTTAAGTACATGAAGGCGAATGTTAATTTTTTATTGCCGCGGATAGCAGCGATTAGAAATTCTAATTATCGGGTTTACAACCTGATGATTAGTAAATATGCCCCTGTGAGTGGGTACAGGGGAGCAGGGAAGGAAAACAGGGCAGAGGTGATCCCGGTTTTCTCCAGCATAAACACTGCTGTGTAACTGCTGAGGCAGCCAAACACTTTTTACATATATAAACGGTGAGTTGATTACTCAGGAATATACAGCACACTTGCCGACATTCCAGCAATCCCCTCTGGAATGGGGGCAGCATGGCCGGCATAACTGGGGGAGTGGCCGGAGACATTACCCGGAATTAGGGGTGGAACTTTTGACGGCCAACCAGGAGACTTGCCCGAGTTTTCGAGTGGCCCAGGAGCACCACCTCCTGCCATTCCGGGAGACAAAGCAAATATGATATAAAGTAGATGTTTTTTCTTTTCCACAGATGCTGTGAGCTGTGCTGAAATATTTTGTCAACCAAGTCTGATAATAATCTGATCGGAAACAATAAAATCATGTTGGCAAATCTTAGCATGGCTCTAACAGGCCCAGGTGATACCGGAGGTGAGCCACTTGCTCAGCCAAGTGTGTGGCCATATCTATCACTGCTATTTGCACTTGGGACAAATGGCAGGATAGGCACACATGTGGCCACCCTAAATCATGATCCATGTGACTTAACAGAATTAATTTCTTCTGATTTTGGGCTCTATTCATCATCACTTAATTTCTACAAAAGCAGGTGACAATGAACTTTTTCAACTGCAACTGTAGAAATTAAGTTATGGGGTCATTCATCAAAAGGGTAAAGCAGGAGATATCACAGATATCCCCTACTTACCTTTCTCTCCCGGAATGTCCTGCTGTGTCCATACACTAGTGTGGGGACAGAATTCATTCAGCTCTGAAAATACAATATTTACGGAGCTCGACTGCAGGAGCATTCGCCATCTTCAGATGGCATTTGCTCCCGCAACCCGCTCCTTCCCTATGAGGAGTCCCAGATTGTGAAGAGGGATCCTTTCAGATCCCTCCGCCCCTGTCCGTCTCCTTCTGCCGGATGCCAGAGCTTTTGTGCGCATGCGTGACCTGTAGGTCACGCATGTGCACTAGTTTCAGCGCTTCTGGGAGACAGCTGATTTTCGGATCAGCTGTCTCCGCGTGGAGCAATGATGACTTGCTCCGGTGCTTGCATCGAGTTAGTATGGTTATTATCGGGCTCCATTCGGACCCCGATAATTAACATAATGTATAGACCCCATAGTGTTCTCCATAAACAATAGCCCCGAAACAAGGGGCAAAAAAACTGAACCCTTGTTGCCACATTTGTAAACCTGGACAAGCCATAGACATTTAAAAACAATTTCACGGAACCTCTCAATCTTTAGCTGAAACATTAACACATACACACTTTACATTGCAACTTAACATGAACACAGTATATGTGTTATCCAAACTTCATACCACCAACTGCAGCTCCCCATCTGTAGAACACTCTGCCCCTCTGTATCTGACAATCCACAACATGTAACATATCCAAAGTTCCATATAGATACATCTCTGCAAAGAAATCCGATCCTTTCATTCATAAGACCAGCCACTCTCACTACCATAGGTATCAAGTGCTCTACCTAGATTGTAAGCTCATTTGGACAAGGCTACCTTTTAAAATTCTATTTTATTTTTAATACTCAGTTTTGCCTCAAATTCAATATATAGGGTATAGATTTATCAACATTGTCAAAGTTTACAATATATGTAAAAAGACAGGGAGAGAATTTAGTATTCTGCATAAACAAAATATACATTTCTATAGAATATTGCAGATTTAAAAGCATGTAAATATATGCCATTTCCCCAAGGATGAAAATGGTATATGGTCTGCAAAGTAATCAGAATGTGAAGGTTTGTGATACATCTGAGCATTAGAGACGGGTAAGTGCTGCCAGCATGTTACTAGATGGAAGTCTCTAGGGCAAGTGGAGAAGATCATATTACTGGTCTCCTTGGCTTGTTAAAGTGACAAGTAGTCTGATTTTTTGTTGCCGTATTTATCAAACATAGGCAACAACACGGCAAGGAGAAATACATTAACTATTATGGGTGGACGACTATGGTGCTAAATGCTTGTAAATGTTCAGTCCCTTTTATCTTGTGCTCTCAGCTGTTACAGATGAGGACGCTGCCACGTCTTTGTGCTATCCTATATCTACTTCTTAACCTTTGGTGGGGTTTTTGCAGTCATGGTACGAGATTACATAATCTGGGTGTTGGAGAATTGTCATGCCCTGTGAATCAGACGTGTCACTAGTGGGAGACACATCTGCATTGTGGAATCTGATAGCCCCAACAGAGGTCATCTTAGTGATGATCTTCTTTGTGGTTTTTAGAAAAGAAAATCCTAACGTTTTTTCTAAGTGCAAAAAAAGCAGAGAAGAGGAGAAAGCTGGAAATCAGGGTTCTCTCAGATTACCACATGTTTCCCTTTCCAGTCACATTCCAAAAAAGATCTTTATACCACAAAAGGTTATTACTTAAAATTGACCAGACAAAGGATGGTTCCGTGTTAATCGGTAAAATGAACACAGGACACGATATATGTGTTCATTAAAACATGATAACATACAAGCTGTTGTTGTAGGACGTAGCACGTAAACTGAAATCTAACATGAGAAATGCTTTTCCTTATGTCTATGTTTTGTATATATGATATTAGCGTGGTTATAATTTGTAACTTGGTAAATTCAGTGATAGAACAAGGAAAGAGCATGTAGCTGTTAGGAACAGTGCAAATGTTAAAGAGAACTGCGTTGACAGGTCTGAAATGTACCCATACAGGACTATCATATTAGTATTCGATTTACTGGTTCCTTACCCTTTGTGGGGTACAATTTGCCTCATTTCTATACCCTGACAGTCTATTCAATAACATAGATGGCTAGATAACTAAATTATAGCTTAAGTTGTATACTAGGTATGGCCATCTATTGATGGTTAACCACGATGGCTAATGGGTTTGCCATTGTTGATGGAGATCAAATGGTTCTCCATCATCGATGGCAAGGAGCCCAGTGATGGTTTCGGGTTTTTCTACCTGGCGCTGGGATAGTGAGCATAGCTCTGCACCCACCCCGACATGACCTGTGAAGCCCCGCCTCCAACTCTAATTGGTGCATTGCCTGGCGAGTAAGAGAGCAAGGATGACCAATGGTGGGTGAAACCATCATTTGTTCCTCATCAATGGTTTCATAGAATTGAGGTTAAATATTAATGGTACCATTGACGATTAGCCCACCAATAGCCATCCCTATTACCAACAGGGGTGCCAAGAAGGGTGTACTGATTACCGGTGCTTGTTGGAGAGACCAGGCAGGGTCATGCACATGAAAAGGGGGGGCATTGCCTTGTGCCAACGAGACCACGCCCCCCTGATGTGTGCCATTTTTCTCTGTTAATTTGGGGTCTCCCCCTCGGATGGTGTCACCCGACACAGCCCACACAAGCCTAGTGATGCCACTGAGTATGGAAGCTACTATAAATCTTGGATCAACTTGTAACTTTAGTGGGCATATTTATTAATTATCGGGGTTTAGACCCGATAATTGTAATTTCGTATCCCTGCTATTCGCGGCAATGTAAAATATTTACCACCCGATTGTACCAAAAATCACATGCAGGGACAGGGTATCTGAAGAAAGCCAGTCCCTGCAATGTCTTAGTAGTGAAGTGATCGCATTCACAGTCACTTCACTACTATATTGTGACCTTCGGCGCGCTATTGCACATGAGCGGTCCCACTGCCAGAGGAACCCTCTCCCAGTAAATTTGCAAAGGGTAGCACATAGGCTACAGTGGCTAACGCCATCTTCAGATGGTGGTAGCCGCCATGGCCAAATCTTGGTAAAGCTTGGTAAATCTGACAGGTTTGCAGCCCTCATAGAAACTTATGGTTGCTGTAGCTGCTGTTGGAAATGGAGGGACCGTACTAGTTACTGATGTAGCCAGCCTCATCTTTGCCGCGATGCGCTCGCACATGCGCATGTATCACAGCAAAGTGCAGCAATCACCAGGCTGTGAGCACTCGCAGCCGGCGAATACCCATTTGAAGTCTATGGTGCGCGCGTGCATATGTGCGCGCATGCCATAGACACGGGCACGCTAGTCACGCTATTTATGCCGCGATGCGCTTGCATTGCGGGATAGATAAGTGTGGCTACATTTGTACCTGCTGCGGCCCCTCCATGGTACATTAAGGGGATACTTAATATTTGCGGAAATACCCTGACAACGTGTGTTTTTGGGGAAATGATATTTGATAAAATGCTGCGAGAATTTGAGTGTTTATTTGATCTGCAGAATGATCTGCACAGTGATCTGCACAGTGATCTGCACAGTGATCTGCAGAGTGATCTGCAGAGTGATCTGCACAGTGATCTGCAGAGTGATCTGCACAGTGAGTAACCAGCATCTGCCTATCTTTTTTTATTCATTACAACTCAGCATCTGTTTACTATATAACAACTCAGATTCTCTTTTTTACATATCTGCTTCTTTGTATTTATCATAGTTCTGCATCTCTTTATTTATCACAGCTCTACATCTCTACAATAGCTCTGCAACTCTATCACAGATCTGCATCTCTATATTACAGCTCTGCATTATTTTATTACAGTTCTGCATCTCTTTATCACAGTTCCGCATCTCTTCATTACAGTTCTGCATCTCTTTATTACAGTTCCGCATCTCTTTATTACAGTTCTGTATCTCTTTATCACAGTTCCGCATCTCTTTATCACAGTTCCGCATCTCTTCATTACAGTTCTGCATCTCTTTAATTATTACAGCTCTGCATCTCTTTATCACAGTTCCACATCTCTTTATCACAGCTCTACATCTCTACAATAGCTCTGCAACTCTATCACAGATCTGCATCTCTATATTACAGCTCTGCATTATTTTATTACAGTTCTGCATCTCTTTATCACAGTTCCGCATCTCTTTATCACAGCTCTACATCTCTACAATAGCTCTGCAACTCTATCACAGATCTGCATCTCTATATTACAGCTCTGCATTATTTTATTACAGTTCTGCATCTCTTTATCACAGTTCCGCATCTCATTACAGTTCTGCATCTTTTTATTACAGTTCCGCATCTCTTTATTACAGTTCCGCATCTCTTTATCACAGTTCCGCATCTCTTCATCACAGTTCTGCATCTCTTTATCACAGTTCCACATCTCTTCATTACAGTTCCGCATCTCTTTATCACAGTTCCGCATCTCTTCATTACAGTTCTGAATCTCTTTATCACAGTTCCGCATCTCTTCATTACAGTTCCGCATCTCTTCATTACAGTTCTGCATCTCTTTATTACAGTTCTGCATCTCTTTATCACAGTTCCGCATCTCTTTATCACAGTTCCGCATCTCTTCATTACAGTTCTGCATCTCTTTAATTATTACAGCTCTGCATCTCTTTATCACAGCTCTGCATTTTTATCACCGCTAGACTTCGCTAACTGTAGAGCTGATTGGCTCAGGCTATGTGGACTGGTCAGTGAGTCAGGAGCCAGAGCCAATCAGCGGCCACTCTGGCTTCCGGCTCCTGACTCACTGATCAGTCGGAAGCTGGATAACGCTGTATGTGGTCACACACATACAGCGCTAACCTTAGTAAATGGACAAATCACACAGAGCTGTATCACTCCGTCCGTGGCTTCACACGTCACGGGGTGTTACATCTTATGTACAATGATTTCTAATGCTGCGCCATTCATCACTATGTAGTGTAGTAGGCAGTACTAGATAACATTACTATTAAATGTAAAAACAAAATATTACCCATACTTAAACATGTGTTATAATACTGTTGATAAACACTAGCCAAAAGGAGTGAAGTTGAGTAAGCATTAACAAGAATGCCTCAGTCTTCCAACTTTGCTGTATACAATTATTTAAGCATGTTTTCCAAAATCTAATTTTAAAGAGGTATCTAATTTTATAGATTGTAATCTAATTTTATAGATGGTAATCTAATTTAAAATGAGTGGGCTAAACCTAGCAGGGGGTTTACAGCATTCCTGCCATGATTTTAAGAATCTTTAAAAACATTAACATAACAGGTGGAAAACATATTAGTTCAGTTTGAGGTGATCTGTACAATTAAGAGGTCTCTGTTTTTAAAGTACAGTACAGTGTATATATAAATAACAGTTTAATGTTGCTTATAAAAGAAAACAAAACAGAGAAATTAAATAAGGAGTCTGAAATAAGTGATGGAATGATAAGTAGCTAAACTTGTCCAGCATCAAATCTGTCTCCTCCCCTTGCTGACAGCTGACTTGTAAGACACTGGGCCTGATTTTTGTGGCCTCCTGGCCGCTCGCTAAGCTGTGGGTGACCATCCACAGCTTTTGCGAGCTGCCAGGTGATGGTCGCGATGGCCGCGACCATCGGGGCTTGCGACGAGACCCTTGTGGTAGGGTCTCGTCCGTCGCAAGCCCCAGAGAGCTTCCTGCTCTAACAGAGCAGGAAGCTCTCCACTGACATCACATCACATTCCTTCGGGAACACCTCCGTTTGTGTAGCCACCCCTCCCTCCCTGCCTACAAAATGGGGCGAGCTGTCTATCAACATCGACAGCCGCCCCTTTTGTAGTGAGTCCCGGAGCGAGAGAATATCTCTCTCGCTCCGGGGCTTGCACATGCGCACGACGCGCGCCTCGCGTGCGCAGTACCCCACCATCGACCCGCTTGCGAGCGATGTGTGCTCGCGAGTGGGTCTGAATCAGGCCCACTGTACACTAGGTGAGGGTAGGGATGGACATCGATAGCTGATGGTTAGTACTCATCGATGTTTACGATTCGTTTGAAGTAATTTTTGCATCGAATACCGGAAATTCGATGGCTGCCAGCCATTTCCGATGCCCATCCGATGGTTGGCTGTAGAGGGGGAGCACACACAGCTGTTCTGCATAGCAGAGCAGCGGGTGTGCAGCAGGAGAATAGATAACGGACGCATGCACTCTGCATCAATTCTCAGTGTAGGGGGAGCCTGGGGGCAGCCCAGCATCTCGAGAAGAGTGCTGGGCATGCCCCCACCGTGATGTGGATGAGGGTACTAAAAGGCTCCACCTCCTTTCACGCAGGCTCCATCCCCTTTTCTGACGGTAGTATAACCATTGCGATCCTTATACTATCAAATATATGCGATGGCTAGTTGCCACCACATCGTATTATTTGATGTCACAAACCTGGCAACCATTCGATGCCGGACTCCCAATGTCCATCCCTAGGTGAAGGTGTATTATGGTTGAATAAATGACAGGGGGAGGGGCCATGCACAGGAGTCATTAGGGTGATAGCACACCTACCAGCATAAAACGATGCAGGCGTTCAAATCTGTGTGTCACATGACCCTGTTTCACGGGGATGCTATAAAACCGCCCAAAAGTGACACTAGCACTTCCATTGTATTAAACCACCCCCGGTCTGTCCCTACAACCAAAATTTGCATACCATGCACACTATGGGTCTGATTCTGAGATTTACGCTATTGCATTCGGAATGCAATTGCGAAAATCTTCTAATGTCTGCCAAAGCTTACCAGAGCGTAGGGACACCCACTGCTGCTTTCTCATCTATCTGACCATGTGCAAGAATGTATACATCGAAAATCAATGCAGATCAGGCAGCCACTCGGTTTCTGAGTGCAGTCTGACCTGCTTCAAACACTACATCTCTCCTGACACGCTGAGAGCTCTCATGCTGCCAAGGAGTTCGTAATGGCTAATTTATGCACGGTAATGAAACACGGTTTTAGTGATCCCAACACGCCTGCATTTGTCTAGCCACCCCGTTATCTCCCCCAAACACTGACTACCGAGGGGCAAACACTGGATTTTTACAGGGGGATTTCCACACACACATATATACTGTGTATATATATGTACACACATACATATGTCACACATAACTTACACACACATACTGTATGTCACACATACATTACACACACTGACCTTGCAATAGCTGCGGGTTTTTAGACCTACTGTATAAGGATTGAACCTGGCAGGCTGGCACCATGTCATTAGGCCCCTCCCCCTAGTGACAAAATGCTGCGATTTGCAGGTCAATCTGGAGGGGGCGGAATGATGCGATTCTAATGGAATCACGTCATATTGGCTCTGCCTGCTCCTGATTGACCCGTGAATCGCGGCATTTTACCACGAGGGGTGAAGCTTAAGTAGATGGTGCCTGCTCTCCAGTCAGTCAGGGGGGTTTCTCGGTACTCAGAAACCCCCCCTGCGTGCACTAGTGCTACCTGTCACTCACTTTGCAAGTGAATCCTTTGTGCGAACATAATCGCAAACCAATCACTGGTGCTCAGTGCCGCGTAGACGTATGTGCGATTTCTAAAAATCGCTCGATCTGTGTAAATGTCGACATTGCGTAAATCTAGGAATCAGACCCTATGACTGGTGATAGCGACACTTAGGACCTGATTCAGAGCCGGACGCTATTTGCGGTCGTTCGTTCTGAAAAAAGGGGTGGCTATTCAAATGAACCGTTCGCTCTTTGCGGTCTGTTCACGCCTCTATGTCTGAACGAGCGAACAAAACTTGCGGTCGTTTTTTTTGGAAACTACGCCCCCTGGCTGCTCGCATCCTACGTCATGTCCGCTATTTATTAGATTAATCGAGTACATCGACCAGCGTATGAACTGCTCGCTATTCTTGTGGTTGGTTTTTCCTACCGCAATCTTGCGAGCAGTTCTAACTATAAAATAACCCAGTGACGTGGTCAATGACGCTGCTTTATTAATTATGCACACCCATAAAACGCCCATTTTGACCTGTAAGCACGTCTGCGTTCTGATCTCCACTCCCCGTTTTCAAGCACCTTCCCCTGTTACCACCCACATACGCCTACTCCTGTCACTCAAAATAGCAGGCATTCGCTATTTAGCGAACAAACGATATTCGGCTGCACTGACTGGTTCGCGCATGCGTATTACGATCCGTACGCATGAGCAGTTGGGCAAACATCGCTCGGAACGAGCGAGCGGCCGCTTATGAGCGGCTCTGAATCAGGCCCTTAATTCACTGCTACTTTGTGAACAGAACTTGCCTCCCAAATAAAGTGGGCCAGTTGGAGTTATATAGCACGATTAGTTGTCTGGTGGTGTTATTCAGTAACTGGTTTGCATTCAGTTCCAGGTACATACTTAGAAGGTTACCCATTGTTTAGAAACCTTCCCCCCCTGCACTTGGACAAGTACTAATTGTGCTGTTTGGTAGTTATGGTCATCAGTAACCCGTGGCTCGTAACCATTTATATATTTGTTCTGATAGCAATAGATTTTCATTTAGATGTATAGGGGGAGATTTATCAAAGCTTTCAGAGACATAGGCCCTCATTCAGAGCCGTACGCTCTGAGCAGAGCGCACGCTCTGAATGAGGGCCGGGCTCCATTTTCATGGAGCGTCCTCCTGGACGCTCGTATAGCTGTGGGTCACCACCCACAGGCTATACGAGCGTGCATTGTGATGGTCGCGATGGTCGAGACCATCGCGACCATCGAATTTGCGAGCCGGAGCATGCGGTTGAGGTTTTCAACCGCAAGCTCCGGAGTGATTTTGGCTCTATCACTAGTGATGTCAGTGGGCCGGCTTCTGACGGGAGGCGTTCCCGTGGGAACGCCCCAGTCAGGGAGGCACGCCCCCGGCACGCCCACCAAAGGGGGCGTGCTGTCAATCAACATTGACAGCACGCCCCCTTTGATCGGACACAACGAGCGAAGGACTTTCCTTCGCTTGTCGCGTCTGGCGCATGCGCACGACGGAGCTCCCTCCGTCGTGCGCATGCTCAGTCCATAACATCGACCCACTTGCGAGCGGACAGCCGCTCGCGAGTGGGTCTGAATCAGGCCCATAAAGTGTAAAGAGATAAAGTACCAACCAACCAGCTTCTCGACGTAATTTTTTTTAAATAGTCTGTAACATGATAGTTAGAAGCTGATTGGTTAGTACTTTATCTGTCTCCACCGGCGGTCCCTGCAGCAAGAGTACTGGTGGTCGTCTGGCGGCCCGTACACACTGCCAGATGCGCCAACATATCTGCAGATATATCGTCCATCTGCTGTGCTGCAGAGCAGATGCGATATATCTGTGAACTACGTCATTCACAGACATATGGGAGGTTCACACCCACCGACACGGTTACGATATATCGGCAGTTTGATGGAATGGTCGCCCACTGTGCTTAAGATTTTTGAAATACACTGATAGTCTTAGGGGTCAATCCAATTAGGTGCGAAGAGTGCGATGTGCTGTTGCAACAACATTTAAACGCCGCAACAGCACCGCATCTCGCACCCTTCGCTATCCGACCCGAGTCTAGATTAACATAAATTTGTTTGGAGCCCCCTATGTAGCTGCGAGCAATATTAGGCAGATACGGGCTGCCGTAAAGTGCGGCCACTGCCGCGATGACTCGCACCAAATAGGATTGACCCCTTAATTTTTTTAGTAGATAACATCTTACACTAAGTAGCAGGGACGTGCAGTCAGGGTAGGCAGGGATAGGCAAGGCCTCCCCTGTAATACTCCCTTCCCTATCATACTCCCTGTAATGCTCCAGAGTTTTGATACAAAAACTGTTTTTATACAGGTGTGTCTCCCCAGCCATTGACCTGACCGCACGTCACTGCTAAGTAGATAAGCAACACCTTGACCCAACTGTGCTTGTCAATTACAGTAAAATTATTTGACTACAAAAAAGTTATTTTGCAGACTTATTGCTCACTTTACTTTTCCACATTGTTCCAGAAATCAAGCATTTGGAAAACACCCTATAAATCTAGGCACACACCTGAAAGATCCACATTTTTCCATATTTTTTTGTCTGACAGCTGAAACGATCCAGAAAACATATGAGTTCCTGTATAACTTCTTGAGGTGATGTTTTTTACACATAGTTTGTCGGATGACGTCTGTACACACTGCATTTGCCACATGACATCGGCTTGTTGGCTCCGGGTGCTGTGTACACAGTGTGCAATTATCGGACTGACCTGAGAATTGGTTGACCCAATAATGGCACAGTATGTACCTAGCATAAGAATCCTGTGTTTGCCCATGAGATATGTATAAATAAATCGTTTCTAGCACAGGCAATAGCTGGTAACGTCACACAAATTTGATAAAGGATTCAAGCTATGGGACATCTCTCATTGTTTGTGATGGATGAGGAAAGACGTGATCTATCAGCTTTACTTTCTTTTTACAAAACTCTCCCAGACAATGGTCAGGGAATGTTAGTCACAATTAAGTACCTGATTGCACATCCACAGCTGCACAAGATTCAATAGCACTCTGTGAAGCACGTGCAGGTGTTTACCCTATGGATTGGCAAATATTGGAGATTTGCATTTCAGAGGATAAGGACAAAACCCAAATCATGCAACTATCCCCCCAATTATAAGAAGGTCATATGTTTCGCTCATTAACAACAAACAAATAAACATTCTGGTGGTATAATAACAAAGCTACATTGGTAGCTTCTCTCTAAAAGCCTATGTTGTTCTACTGGGGATCTGGGAATGATGGGGGTATCACACCTGGAAACCCTGGAGAGTACTTACTGCAATTATAATCCTTGTGGCCTCATCTACTATATAAGACAATTTCCTTAAATGTGCCTCCACATAATGATAGAGCAATATAAAATTCCCGCAGATACCCTACCCAATATAAACATTATTCTTGACTAACAGTAATTGATGCTTAAATCGGGGCAGGTGGGATGTGTTAATCTGTGTAAACCAGTGTCAAATGAAAGAATCTAATTAGGTTCAAGGGTAACTTTATTGTTGTTTGCACTTGTATGGGAACATATCAGTCCAGACGACTTTATGAAATATGTTCAATGTACCATTATCTTACATATATCATCGTATGTTGATGCAAACTGTGCTGTTTCTGCACTAATTCGGGTATTACAATCAGCTGTGTCCCAAACCTGAACCTTGGAGTACAGAAATCACACAAGTTTAGACATGAGTTACCTGTGTTTTGAATTCTTTCCATACACAGAAGTTTACAAGTGAGTGAGTAGCTGAGGGAGATGAAGGGAAAAGTAGACCAATACAGGGAATTGTAGGCCACCTTCCCTGCAGGCAACTCATTCATATTCTGCATGTCCTAAGTGTCACTCTTTCCATAGCTGTCCAGGAATTTTGACATGACTCAGAATGTTATTCCCCCATCTGTACAAAGATATCTATCCAGGATATCTACTTATCTATATAGCAAAATATACAAAGTGAGCACTCAAGGCAGTACAAGAGAGCAACCTAGGGGATTTAGTTATGAGACCAGCGGCCGCGATGCCGCCAGTCTGAAGCCCGACAAGGGATTTAAGAAAGGCGTTGAAATATCGACACCTATCTTAATCCTGACGCTGGAACGCCGAAGGACGCCAGCCCGAACAATGTAAGTCTGGGGGCCCTTAGCATTAGCCTCAGGGGGGTTAAGTTTAGGGAGTGTAGCGGGGTTAGGGTTAGGTTTTTTTGGGGGGAGGTTAGGGTTAGACACTTCCCCGGGAGGGAGGGTTAGGTTTACGGTGCAGTAAGGGGGTTAGGGTTAGGCATCCCCGGGGCGAGGTTAGGATTAGGCACTGGGGGGGGAGGTTAGTGTTAAGCACTGCTAAGGGCGGTTTAGGGTTAGGGGGGGAGAGTGGCAGGCAAAGGGTACTTACCTGCCCTGTCGGGATCTTCTCCCTTCGGGCTGCCGGCGTTGGGATATGAACCGGTGGCTATTTAGCCACCGGGACTTCATAACCATTCACAGCCTAAGTAACACATGAATGAAAATCACTCTGTGAGCTTTGGTGTTAATGAATAATTCCACCTAAAAGCACTTTTAATAGCAGAATCGTGATGACCCCATACCAGGAATTTCTGCAGCTTGTAGTAGAACACAACCTGTCCCACTTCTAACAGTGATATTGACAATACAGAGCTACAACAATATCCTATCAGCACCTGTGTTAGAAACACGCGCTTCAGTTTGAGTTGTTTCCGTAGAACATTGGGGAGAATGAGCGGCTCCAGCAATGAATCCTGCACAGTTGTTATAATTCAGTGTGGAGGGGTACATCACTGGGGTGATCATTCTGGCTCATACTTATTTATGCACAATTCAAATATGGTTCTTCAAAACAACTGTACAGCGTCCGCAGCACAGAACTGGGAATTTTACAATAAAACACACAGACAATACAATATATTCAGACAGTGCAAGGGGAAAAATCAAACAGTGAAATTTCTATACAACTGGGTGACAGTTAATAACAGTAGCATTCATTGTTTGGGAGGGGCAGAGAGAAAGGATAACTGCTGCTGACTGTGAGGGAGGAAGAATTGGAAACAAGGATAGTGTAGAGTGAGGACCCGGGCGATGGAGTGTCCTGCCCATGAGAGCTTACACTCTACGTGAGTGTAGGTAAAACTTGGAGATAAACTGGGGGGACAATTGAAAGCAGGACAAAGGGGATACTTGCCAACTCTCCCGGAACAATCCAAGATTTAGGAGGGCTCTCCTGGCCTCCTGACAGAGTTGGCCAGTCTCCTGGTTATGCAGGCTACCTGACTGGAGAGGGCAGCCGGAAGGTCTGATGACTCAATTCAAATTGAATTGCTTCATCCTAGCCCTGTCCCCACCTAAAAGTGCAGTGAATAGCGGCTTTGAACAGTGGGGAGCGGAATCGGATTGCTGTGTAGCCCCACACTTGGGTCATCGTGGCCCGCCCTGCCATTCTGCAGTTCAAATTTGTGATTCATGGCATTTTGAAAGGGTGGGGGGGGGCCATGATGACGCAAATGGGGTGCTCCTCCAGGACTCTGCAGAGGACACGAGTTAATAGTGTGAAGAGGTGTGGTGGGCTTTGATGAACAGGTGCATTTTCTGGGCATGTTTGAAGCCCTGCAGGCTAGTAGATAGTATTATAGTGAGTTCCAGAGGAGGGAAGCAGCATGAAAAAGTCTTGGATGTAGGTGTGAAAGGAGGTAATTAGCACAGGAACGTGATGACAGTCAGCAGAAGTGCGGAGAGGGAGAGACTGATTGTGGACTGAGTTGAAATATGAGGGGAGGAGCAAATGAGTGTTTTGAAAGTGAGCATGAGGAGCTTATTCTGGGTTCTGTAGGGGAAGGGAAGTGGAGAAAGAAGAGCACCTGCATTGAGCATATAGAAACCAACTTTTTAAAATCATTGGGATGCTCATATTACTCTCTCCCTATATAACTGAAACATGCCATGCAAATACTTAGTTAATGGCTGCATGGCACAGCACCGGTTTCTATCAATGCAACCAAAATGTTAATGGTTCCTCAAAGCTCATAACAAGCCCATGTAAGGTATAAAATCACTGTGCACGGTAACATCTTTCCATCTATACATTATTCTTTAGTAAATTGTAGGAGCAATGCTAGCGTGCTGTAGGAAGCTGTGTGCAATAGGGCTCTTTATCACTGTTCAGTAAAGAAACATACAGTATAGCATTTCTTACTTTCTGTCTTTATCAACTGTATTTTCTTATACATTTCATATGTGCTCAAAATAAATTCATATATACCAATGAATAATTTAGTCACTAGCGACCTAATAGTTTAACAAGTCAAGTTGATTACAATCTAACCGATCGTACACACATACCTGGAAATCGATACCCAGGTATATATGTTGCCAAATAAATCATTATAATCTTAAATCGTTACAAAAAAATATAATAAATCACATATAAATAGTCTGCAAACACAGGGATTAAGGATTAATTCCTAATCTACATGAAAATGATTAGCCAGCATAATACCACACATTTCAAATAGTAACTCAAATGCAAATTCCACAATAAAACAATGTGTAACTGAACATATGGGATTGATATCTGAGTTGGGAGCAAAGCAAAGAAAGAGCAAATCATTTTGTGCCTGGGCAAACCATGTTGCAATGTAAAGGTGCCAATAAATGTAGGGTAAATACTGGCAGCTTTTGCATGTAGCCCACAAATGCTGCACAGCTTTATTTTTTACACTGCAATTTATATTTGAGGTAGGACACACCCCTCCCAAATCTAAATCTCTGCATGTTTTACATCTGCTCCACCTGCAGTGCAGCATGGTTGTGCCAAGGTGCTAATTACTAGCTTCTTTTGCCTAGCTCCCAAATCAGAATCAGACTCATAGGACCTCATTCAGAGTCGGTCGTTGCGGCCGCACGGTCGTAAGGGAAAAGGGGCCGGATATGCAAATGATGCACTCGCAAGTTGCGTCCTTAAGATCGGATCGTTAGCTGGCCGACCAAGGGGAGGATGCGGCCATAAGACAAAAAATACGCCCCCTTCTCGTACGCATTACACGTCATCTCCGGCCATATAAGGATTAATTGGGACCATCGGTAACCATCGGAACTGGCCGTAGAGCTTAAGGTTGACCATACCCTCTCTTAAGCACTACGATCAGGCCAGTGTACAAACCACCCATGTCACGTGTGCCATGACACTACTTTGTTAATTATGCACTCCCATAAAACGCCGTTCGCATAATTAGGCACGCCTGCGTTCGGATCTCCACTCCCCCGTTTTCAAGCACCTTCCCCTGTTACCACCCACAAAAGCCTCATTCTGTCACTCAAACTACCGACCTGGCTTTGTTCAAGGAGAGAGAAATTTCTGATCGTAGCAGCTAGTTTGCGCACGCGCATTGCGAACTTTACGCATGCGCAGTTTAGCGAACATCGGTGGCGTACGACCGTGCGGCCGCAAGGACCGACTCTGAATGAGGTCCATAATCCCCACATAAAACCACAGTGGAGTTTCTAAAATACTAAAAGCACTATTTCACAAATCACCCTCCAAGGTCCATTATCCTATATGCACCAATCGCAGTGATAGAAGTATTTTTTAAAATAAACTTGCTGGGGAAGCAGAGCATCATCACATGTTGTAAAACCAGATACTTCTGTTCATGTTTTACTAGCCACATCTTACTAGCAAGACACGGCTAGTAATAGCACTACCCTTTTAAATGTTGGGAATAAATAAACACATACAGAAGAGTTGGGTTTTACAACACAACACTTCATAAATAAACCCTCTAGTCCTCATTCTTCCTCTGGGTACATTGTCAGCAGTAGCTCCTCCCTCCTCTCTTCCATGTTACTTGTACTGACTGTGCCCACCCCCTACTCCCTCTAATCCAGCTCTCATACTAAAACTCTCTACTGGGTGTGGCAGAAACTGCAATGGCAGCCTTCTAATTCCTTAAACATGATCTACATCTAGTATAGGTATGACGCTAACTGTGGGGGGAATGGGTATGATATATCTGGCTGCTCAATAGCCACCGGTTCAAATACCGACCCTGGAAGCCTGGACTGTGAAGATCCCGACAGGAGCGGTAAGTACCCTAACCCTCCCCCTCTCCCTACCCTAACCCTTCCTTAGTGGTTGCTATCCCTAACCTCCCTGGGGGATGCCTTACCCCCCTCAGGTGGTGCCTAAACCTAACCCCCCCTGCTCGCACCCTAAACCTAAGTCTCCCAGGGTGGTGCCTTACCATACTCACCGGCGTCCGTATGTTTGTGATTCCATCGTTCGTGATGGCGATGCCGGTATCCTGATCCCATTCAGGATAGTGGCGTCTGCATTTTGCCGGCGGTCGGGATTCCATCGCCCTTACATCGGCGGCCGGAATCCCGTCTGCCGATATTTTAACTACATCCCCTGTGGGGCTCCAGGGGGAAGTCCCTGTGTTTTCATTAGCTTAGGTGGAAAAATGCTTTGCTTGAAACTAGAACAATTACAGGAGTTCAACTTTAATGTCCTATATTTTGCTGCCAGTGCCACTGTCTGAGGCAGGATTTATTGAACAAATATCTGATGATATATTGGCAGCTTTGAAAAAAAATTCATAATTCGATGCAACAATACCGTTAATTTGTATAATATCCAGCTGCTTACAATGTAAATAGATAAATAAAGAACTCACAGGCATCAACACGGCAGAGGATCCGGGCATGGTGGGGTTGGGCAGAGTGCCAGGCATAGAAGCAGGCATGGGTTGTCGCTGTCTATTGTGTAGATGCAGTAGTGAAGAAAGAGAGCCCGGGACAGGCCTAGTCAGAAAAGATAAAATATGGTTAGTGTTAGACATTACAAACAAAATATCACTGCTGTACATTGCATCACAGATCCAACTTAAGGTGCGTATCCACTTGCCGATAGAGGAACGACAGTAGGATTACAACATTGTAATCGTACAGTCATTCCTCACCCTGTAGTGCGTATTCACTTGACGATTAAAGTGAGCGAGTGAATGATTATGACATCGCAATCGTTCAATCGCTCATTGATCGTTCAGTAATCGTGCAGTTTAAAGTAAAAAACAATGCGCGCTCCCGCTGGCTGATTTCGACATCAATCATCGCCTGAACATTCAGGTCAATCTGCCGATAACGACAGATTGTGCATGTTCGGGGATGAGGGAGGGTGCCTACACTGAACGACATATCGTTCAGTGTAGGCACTTACAGGATGAGGAACGACTGTACGATGACAATGTTATAATCGTACTGTCGTTCCTCTATCGGCAAGTGCCTACACTGAACAATATGTCGTTCAGTTCATGCACCCTCCCTCATCCCCGAACATGCACAATCTGTCCTTATCGGCAGATTGACCGGCATGTTCAGGCGATGATTGATGTCGAAAATGACCAGCAGGAGCGCGCATCGCTGGTCCTTTTCGAAATTAAACTGCACGATTACTGAACAATTAATGAGCGATTGAACGATTACGATGTCGTAATCATTCAATTGCTCACTTTAATTGTCAAGTTGATACGCACCTTTAAACCTACTCTTCATGTACAACCTTTACACAGTACATCCATAAACATTGTTTTCATATTTGCTTCAAAAAGAAAAGTTATATCCCGCGCAAGATAAACAAATCAAAATAGAAAATATATGGAAACCAGCAATCATTAAATATCGGAGTTCAAGAAACACTATTAACATAGAAACTGGAGGTGTTCCCAGGAATCGAATATGAAGTACTGCAATTCTATTCACTAGTCTAGGCTAATGTACAGCAAGAGATTCCTTTGTGGGGCACTCTTAGGGGTAAATTTACTAAAGTGAGCGTTTTTAGACGTGAGTTTTAGAAGTGATGTTGCCCACTTTAGTAAATTTACCCCCTAGTATCATACAGTGTCAGATGTGAAATAAGTGAAAATAAGTTAAAATATACTTTTTAATAGTTTGTTTCTTTAAAAAATTGGGGTATGGAGACTCTATTTGACAAAATATGACTGAGTCACCCCTTAACAAACATATATACACATACCTAAACGATGATTGAATATTTTATTGACTATCCAAGTCAAGTTGTGAAAATTTCTAATACTTATAATAACCTCTAAAAGGTGTACACTCGCAGGTTTTGATATGCACAGGTAAAGAAAAGGAGATAGACTCCTTAATTGGTTATCTTAAACATATGTTGTATACATCAATTCCCTGCATATAATGATACAATACAAACAAACTCATCCGAACTGATAATTTGAAATTGAGGATAAATATCTTTGCATAAGCATCTCAGCGATGATATTGAATTTTAAGGATAAATAAATGTACATAACCATCTCAGCAGTGATATTTGTTGATTGTCAGTAATTTAGATTGACAGAGACATATATCACTATGAGATAAATCTCCTTATTTTGGAAGAACTGATAAGTATCCAATTTTGCAGATGTGTATGACCTTAAATTATTGTCAAATAATGGTAAATTAATCGCTTTTCCACATAATATCATCACCTAGTAGTAATACAGTATGATATCTTATCACAAAGCTTTTTATAGGTCAATACTAGAAACCCACACCATATAAAGTGTCACAGTAGAAAACTTTGTTTCTCAAAAAAAGGGAAAACATAATCTAATAAAAAAAACATGAATTATTGCACTGTATAGTATTACCTTCGATAAAGGAATTAATCTAAAGGGATTACTTAGCCAGCTGATCACAAAACGCTACTGTTTTATGTTTAGTGACTGTTCCACAAACAGGGTAATATTGAAGGTAATAATATACAGCTCAATAATTCATGTTTTTTTATTAGATTATGTTTCCCCTTTAAAAACAGGGTTAGACCAGTCGGTGACCAAAAAAATGTCTGTTACACTTTCCACACAGCAAAAGACCTAAGCCAAAATAACGAATGTATTCACTTGTATTACATTGGCAGCACTGCTTTAAACAGAGATGTATGCACAAACACTGTTAAAGTATTCCTACTTGGATTACTGAGCCTGGAGTGAGTTCTAAAGCTTGTAATGAACAGAAATTTTGAAAACAGTTACTTCAAACGTTGCTAAAGCTATTGAAACAAAAACTAGTTTCAAATTTTGTTACCAGGTGACATTACAATTGTTGAATGTGCCCTCCATTAAGGTCAACAACAGTTTCCAATTGAAGAACAGCATTCTCTGTAGTAGAACGTAAAATGTCAGGTGGAATACCCAGCATATGATGACTAACACTATCTTTCAGATCTGACACTTGGTTCTTCACAAAAAAATCAAACAAAAACCTGCCAACAAAAGTGTCATGAGGCGATGTCCAGTGACCATAGAATTGCGTCATTAGGTCCCTACCCCTCCTCACGGATCTGTGGATTGCCGGTAAGATTCTGCCCATTCTGCCCACTTCACTAGGAAACAGGAGGAGTACCTACTCTTCCGGGGGAGCGGGGGGGCTACCCAAAAAATCAAGAGCCTCCCGCAGGTTGGGAGAGTAGGCAAGTACAGTATGGATTGATGACCTACTTTCAGATATCTTGGCCACCGACGATCATTAGATATATAAACACACAGACAGACACACACATGTGACAAACAGGCAGACACACATAGAACAGAGACTGAGAATAACATCCAGTATGCAGAAATTTGGCTCTATCCAGGGGTGTTTCTAGAGAGGAGGGGGCCTGTGTGCAGTCTCTGACACTGGCCCCCTCCTCTCTGTCCGGCAGCCAGCAGCGCACTGAGCTGTGCGTGGCCAGCGTCAGAGTTATAGAATATGCGCAGGTCACTGGGAAAATGGCAGCGGCGGCCACTTTCCCTGTTCTGCGCATGCGCAAACGAAGGGAAAATGGCTGTGGCGGCCATTTTCCAGTCGTTTTTACTGGACCCCCGCGCCGACATGGGACTCTGGAGAGGTAAGTAATACTATGAGTGAGGGTGTGCAGTGTGGGGCCCCCCTGGACCCAGGGGCCCGTATGCTCAGCACACCCTGCACCCATTATAGATACACCCCTGGCTCTATCAGTAAAATAACCTGTGTGTGCCCTGGGAATGATGGTGAATAGTGAGGAAATAAATAATGGAACTGCAGATTTGTTCAGTCTGCTGAGGGGAGTTATATAAGTGGCAGCCAATTTTATTTTTTTTTAGTGACCAAATGCACTGGTCTATGAAAAGTTCAGCAGCTGCTGCATCGGGGACAAAATTGATTGCAACAACTGATCACCAAGAGAGCTAGTATGTGTGTCATACAGCAAAACCACAATATAAGGTGGAATACTATCCTGACAAGTTACAAAAAGGGGTATATATACTAAATTGCGGGTTTTTAGAAATGGAGTTGTTGCCCATAGTAACCAATCAGATTCTGCTTAACATTTATCTAGCACCTTCTAGAAGGTAATAGCTAGAATCTGATCGGTTGTTATGGGCAACATCTCTACTTTCAAAAAGAAAACATTTTAGTAAATATACCCCTAAATTTCTCCAAATGCCAGGTGAAGACAAAGAACACAAACATTTATGATTAGCTAACCTGGATTGATGTCACTCAGCAAAGAATATTTGAATCTTTATTTTCACTTTTAATTTTAATAAGTAATAAATTGCCACAAAACAATGTTTAGTATTAGACACACGAGAAGCATTTTGTAGTCTCGGAATAAAAACAACATGTAAAATTGCACAAAAGGTTATAATGATCTGTGCATGTTTAAAAGAGGTGAATGTATTGATAAATAGAATGAGGAGCAGAATATGCGCCTGAGGGTATAGCCTGTATAATATAAATGCATGTGATGGTATAAAGGAAGGCAGAAGTATTTCAATGTGATCTTCGTTATTTTGCCCACACATATTATTATTGTAATTATTATTATTTATTTATATGGCGCCACAATTGTTCTGCAGCGCCTTACAAAGTACATAAACAAATAGATGACCAGTGACTTACAGTACAATACAATACAATGCAGGACAAGGACATGGATAATATACATTGCTACATTAGCGACCATAACACCCACATAACCAGCAGAGAAAAAGTAACCAAGTGTTAGGTGCCCTAGTGGGGAGTAAGAAGTAGATGAAAGTAAAGAGTAGCACAAGAGGGTAGAGGGCCCTGCTCGTAAGAGCTTACATTCTAAAAGGAAGGGGCAGACAAACAGGTGTGACACAGATGGGGTATACAGGGAAGAAGGAACAAGCAAGTTATGATGAGAGCTGGAAGATTTTAATGAAGTAGTGGGTCTTGAGAGCCCGTTTGAATGATTGTAGAGAGGTGGAGAGTATGATGGGGGGAAGGAGAGAATTCCAAAGGTGGGGAGCAGCACGGGCAAAATCTTGGAGGTGGGAGTAATCAATTGGCATGAAAGGCGGCGTGCATTTGTTGAACAAAGAGGACGGACAGGAGAGTGAAGTGAGATGAGATCAGAGATGTAAATGGGAGAGGAATGGGTGAGGGCTTTGTAAGAGAGCGTGAGAACCTTGAATTGGGTTCTGAAAGGGAAGGGGAGCCAGTGGAGGGCTTGTAGGAGAGGGGAGGCAGATGTAGAGCATTTGGAAAGAGGAAGATGAGCTGAGTAGCAGCATTGAGGACAGACTGGAGAGGAGAGAGATTGGAGTTGGGGAGTCCAGATAGGAGGAGGTTACAGTAGTCCACTCTGGATATGATCAGAGAGTGTATGAAGGTTTTAGTAGCATCCAGGGTGAGATAGGGTCTGAGCTTGGAAATATTTTTGAGATGGAAATGACAGAACTCAGAGAGGTTATGGATATGTGGTCTGAAGGAGAGGGATGAGTCCATGGTAATGCCAAGACAGAGCACTTTGGGGCTAGATGTGATTGTTGTGCTATCAATTGATAAAGAAATAGTGGGAAGTAAGATTATGGGTGGGAGGGTGGGAAGATGATCAGCTCAGTCTTAGACATATTAAGATTTAGAAATCCAGGAAGAGATAGCAGAGAGACAGTTGGAGATACGAGTAGGTAGAGAGAGGGAGAGATCAGGGGAGGAAAAGTAGATCTGAGTATCATCAGCATAGAGATGATAGCGGAGGTCAAAAGAGCTGATGAGTTCACCTAGAGAGGACGTATAGAGGGAGAATAGGAGAGGTCCAAGACCAGAACCTTGGGGAACACCTACTGTAAGAGGAGTCATGAGAGGAAACAGAGAAGGATCGGTCATAGAGGTAGGAGGACAGCCAGGAAAGTGCAGTGTCACATAGACCAAGGGAGTGAAGGATTTTCAGAAGGAGAAGGTGGTGAGCAGAGAGCAGTGGCTCTTGCATTTGGCAGCAAGGAGGTCATTGCTGGCTTTCGTGAGGGCAGTTTCAGTGGAGTGGAGAGAACAAAAGCCAGACTGTAAAGGGTCAAGGAGGGAGTGTGAGGAAAGAAAGGCAGTAAGGCTGTTGTGAACAATACGCTCAAGGAGTTTAGAGGCAAAAGGGAGGAGAAAGATGGGTCGGTAGTTAGAGAGAATGTTATGATCAAGGGTAGGTTTTTTAAGAATGTAGGAGACATGGGCATGCTTGAATGCAGAAGGGACAGTGCCTGATGAGAGGGAAAGATTAAGGAAGTGGGCAAGATGGGAGCAGGCAGGTAAGAGCAAAGGAGGCGGGAGGGGATAGGGTCAAGGGAGGAGGTGGAAGGGGGAAGGACTGGATGAGGGCCATGACTTGCTCTACAGATACAGGGGAGAAGGATGTCAGAGTCAGTAAAATGGATGGGGAGGGGTGACTGTTTAGAGAGGGAAAGAGCAGCACTGTAGGATGAGAGCATAAATGTGAAATAGAGAAAATCTGCCTTAGAGCGTGATCTTCTCCACTGTCGATCAGCGGTTCGTTAACACTTTTGCAGGTATCTGGTGCATTTGGAATGCCAGGGTTGAGGTGTGGATCTGCTAAGGTGAGTAGTGATCACCAGAGCAACAGAGTCAAGAGCAGAAATAAGAGAGGCATAAGCAGCTTGTTCAGGGCAGGAGAGAGAGAGGAATGGGGAGAGAAGTGAGTCAAGCAGGGAAGAAAAGGAAACGGTGTCAATAGCCTCAATGTTACGCTTAGTGATGGTGGCCTTAGGAGGTAGAAGAGGGAAAGAAGAGAGGGATAGGTTAAAAGAGAGAAGGTTATGGTCAGAGAGGGGGAATGGGGAATTGGAGTATTCAGAAATATCACAATGGTGAGTGAAGACCAGATCAAGTGAATGTCCACTCACATGGGAGGGTGAGGAGGTCCTTTGGCCAAATGAAGATGTGAGGGTGAGGATGTGAGAGTGAGGAGATTGTAGGCAGAGGATTCTGTGGGGATATCAATTGGAATATTGAAGTCACCTATGATAATGAAGGGAAGGTCTGAGGAGAGAAAATGAGGGAGCCAGGAAGTAAAGTTTTCAAGGAACTTGGAGGGAGGGCCATGGGGATGGTAAATGACAGCTAGTCGGAAGTGTACTGGTTGGAAGAGGCATATAGCATGAACTTCAAATGTAGAGAAAGTAAGGTATGAGTAACCGGGAGATAGAAAGACCCCAACACCACCACCATGGCGACCCTCAGGCAGGGGGGTGTGGGGGTGATGAGAATGAGATTACCAGGGTTGCTGTAGCATGCAGGTGAGATTAATTTGGGTGACCGAGATGAACAGAGTGTAGTGATCGTGCATGCTCCAGTGCTAGGAGGGGAACCTGTAGGAGGTGGGCAGGGAGGGAGTTTAATGAGATGTGGATGGTGGTGTGGTGAACTGACAGGGAGAGGAGGGTGGGTCGAGAGATTAGCAGTGGGGTAGTAGGACCCTGGTGGGATAAAAGAGAATGAAAGTGGAGTAATGGGAGAAGAGGGGGAGGAAGGCAGACAGAGGAAATAAGGGGAGGAGGAAGTGGAGGAGACCAGGGGGAAAGGATAAAGGTGGAAGCAGGGGGAAGACCAAAAGATTAGGTAGACACTGAGTGAAGGTGGGAGTTGAAGAAAACATGGTCATGGTAAGGATGAGGTAAATAGGGGAAGGAAAACTTGAAAGTAGGAATGGAGAAAGAATGTAGGAGAGAGCACAAATTTCCAGAAATGCAAGTAAGAGTACTGTGTGGGAAAAGGTGTCTGCACAATAAAAGTTTATTATTGAGTGTAATAAAAGTGATGATTTGATGGGAGCAGAAGTTGAATATTAAAGTAGACAGTAGTAGTAGCTAGATTATGTAAAACTAGGCAAAATAGCTAAGGTAAAAAGACATTATTAGAGAGGTAAACTGAAATTAACACAGATACAGTATGCATTAAGTTTATATGTAAAGCACAGAACCAGCACAAACAGTAGCAAGTGAGGCACAAGTTTTTTGTAGCGACCAAACAGGGAGTCCAGTGATGAATGTCCTGGTTATGTAGTCAACGGAATCTTGTAGTAAGGAGATTGTGAAATCACATTTGTTGATTCAACTTTGTCCAAATATAGTTTAGGTTGTTTCCCTTCTGTTTCACTTCGGTTTAACGCCGGTATAACACCAAAATTAGATTTAAAACGTAAAGTGCACACTCCAGCCAAGGCCTCCAGCCTAATAATGAAACTTACATAGTAGACCTGGCATGTGAATCCACTGATTGCTAACAACCCCCAAAACACTCCCACTAATATGGTTAGCAATAACTTAAACAAACAAACAGGCTATACCACAAAGCTAACAGCTGGGTCTATACATCTATAAGCTAACTTAAAAAAATAAAACATCAGAAAGAGATACTATGCAGTGATATGCTATTTAACATTACTTATAAGTTAAATGTTGAGAGTTGTAGTCAATTATCTAAACCAGTTTTGAGGCTGGGCAATAGAAATGCAATGCAGGAAGATCCTGAGAGCTGTAGTCAATTACCTAAACACAGTAAAGCTTTACAACACACATTAATCCACCAAGTAACTAAACTAAAAATTGTACATTTAAAGCCAAAATATATATATTATATAAATAATAAAAAGTATAGTAATTAAATAAGAATAATACAAATATTTTGTAGAAGCAACCAGGAACTGATTCATGGAAATGTTAGGAAAAATCACGGCTCATCTTTATTGTATGACCCCCCCAGCTCCAGAGTTAATTGTATCGCAAGGCAAAAGTGCCTTAGACACCCAGTCATGGTAATAGAACAGTGTCAAGTACAACTGCCCGTGACTGAAATGATTTCTGCGTCAATCCAGACAGTGGGCCTGATTCTGAGTTGTACACAATTACCATCTTATGAGTGTGTCACAGACGTGTCGCTGAAGTTTTTGCATACACATGCACGTAATTGCTCATATTGAAGGCCATACTCAGATGCATACCTCCCAACTGTCACGCATTCAGCGGGACAGTCCCGTTTTTCTGGAACTATCTCCCGCTGTCCTATCCGCTGACAGCAGTGTCCAGTGGTTGGGGGAAGCACACATGCAGAGCAGCGTGCTTCCCCCGCAGCCTAACCCTAACCCTCCCCCCCAGTGCCTAACCCTCCCCCTAGTGCCTAACCCTAACCCAATCCCCCACCCCACTTCTTACCGTCGGGATGCTGGTGCCAGGATTCTGACTTGTGTTGGGATTCCGGCGCCGGCTTTCTGAGCGCAGGAATACTGACAGCCGGGATTTAAACTACATCCCTCTTGTATGCATCGCTATACACATTAGCTTAACTATAGGGGGAGCAGGGGGTACAATTGCTATGGGGCCCAGTGGTTTAGGGGGCCCGCCAGGTCAGCAAACAACCAACCAACCCACAGTGCTCCCACAGCCCACAGGTTCGACTGGAGTAGTGGAGACAGGATACATATTTTTTTGTTACACAGCTTCTTAGCAGCCGTCCGTGGTCCCCATAATAGCCCACACCGATCCGCAAGAGGTCTGGGAATCGTGGTCGTAATACAAATGGCGGTGCAGTGGAAGGCTTCATAAGCCCTCCCTGCACCGCATAGGGTCTCAGCGCTGCATGACGTCACCCAGGTGTGCCCAAAGAGACAGGCACGTCGCAACCTCCCACTGTCCCAGTGAGCAGCTCAGGCGGCTCAGCCTCAGATGAGCTCTGTGAAGGCAGCACTGGGCCCCATAACAATTGTACCCCCTGCTCCCCCTATAGTTAAGCTAATATATATATATATATATATATATTGAGGCGGCACTCACAGGTATTGTAGATGAAGGATGAGTCTGGCAACTTTGTCTGCCTTCTTGCCTTGTTCAACGTTTCAGTCGGAAATTACTTTTATCAAAAACACTGTGATCTTGATAACAGTCTTTTCCGACTGAAACGTTGACCAAGGCAGACAAAGTTGCCAGACTCATTCCTCATCTACAAGACCAGTGAGTGTCGCCTCAATTTCTGTGTGACATATTGGTTGTTCCCAAGTGAACATCTAGGCGGGCACCATGGCTAGTGATTTGCTGCATTTATGTGGAGTGCCGGCTGTTTTACTCTGATACATATATATATATATATATATATATATATACACAGTATATACAGTAAATGATGTGTATCTATCTATCTATCCATCTATATATATATATATATATATATATATACAGATATATTAAACGCATACTAGAAAAAAGACCCAGGTCACATATGCCACAGTCTTCCCCCCCACTCGGCCCAGTCCCATCCCCCACTCTGACTATGGCTCTGCCCTGCTCCATCCCTCTCTCTGTTGTCTGCCCCCCCACTGCTCCATCCTGATCCCCAGTTCCATCACGCCACCCCCTTCCTGCTCCTATACTTACCCCATTCCCGAACCTCTGACGGTTGGGGGCGGCGCAAGATGAAGGAGGGGGGCACCAATGGAAATTTTCCCCCTAGGCCATACGTGGTCTAGAACCGGCCCTATATGTTAATGCATTAAAATGATAGGCAGCATTAGCCATGCCTCTTGTGCGGCACTATCCATATCCATACCCACTCTGGTGGAGACCCGAGTTGGGTGCCCCTTAAAAATGTTGCTAAGGGGCCCACAAAGTTCTAGCTATGCCCCTGGCAATACACGCCACTTTACTAACTTGCACTTTTGTTGCCTGCTTGGTCATTTCAAATTTATATAAAATTTTTATAGACAAACACAAAAATATGTAAGTATCACTCTTATATTGCCCGATTAGTAGACACATCTTAAATCTGGCCCAAACCCAAATGATAAGCTTTCACCCAATTTAAATCCAAGCATAAGTCATAACCTAAATCAAGGTACAAAAAGTATAAACTATCCCAAGTCCTTACAGATTTCTGACTTTACCTACTTACTCTCAGGGTCGGACTGGCCCACAGGGGAAACCCCCAGGTGGGCCCCACTTCCCAAAGGGCCCACCCCCTCCTCTAAGGATCAGGTTCCAGACTGTGCGTTTGAATTAGAATTTATACATACAGTATGTTACATTATACTGCAAAGGACTATGGTGTATATTCAACAATGCATTGATGTTAGTAATCTATTATATATTGTATGCACTAGCAGTATTTACTAAATATATTTTATAGGGGCCCAGATCATGCACGCTGTAATGATTAGCTAAGCCTCTGTGGAGGCTGGCCACACCCCTTCTGGATGCTGGCCACACCCCTAAACCGAGGCCCCTATCACTGCATTCCCTGGGTGGGCCCTTCATGCTCCAGTCCGACACTGCTTACTCACTAAAACTACAATCACACACAACTTCATTTCCACCTGTGGTTTTGTTAATGAGTATGGACCTGACTAAGGAGACAATTATGCTGGGAGTTGTAGTTCTTGGACATATAATTCTGAATATGACCTGGATCAAAAGAATATGCTACATTTTAGATTGGACAATGTTACTATAGCTACTGGAATAACATAACCAGCATATGCCTTATACATCAAAGTATAAAAAAATAAACTATGGAGTTCAGCTCCAAAAAAAACAGATTAACTTGCGATGATCCCAAAACATTCCAAATAAACACGCTGTCCCACAGGTCACCCGCAGCCATGTCTGTGACTGCCCCCACAGTCAAAACAAAGGCAGCTTCTCACAATGCTAGTAATGTGGCTGTAGTGCCCGAGGAACAGTACATATGTAGTTGGGATGAAGTTGCAGCAATTGAAATGAAATTTTGTAGTGGATCAAACTGTTCGCAGAGGTGTGAAGTTCCAGAGATATGATCTTCGAGTTCCATATATATATGCTTAGCTATTCCATACATTTGACATCATTTATAGTCTGTAACTAGAGCTGGGACTGGGACGCTTAGATTCTTTCTGCTGTGTAGCGTGGTTTGAATACCTGCAGAACAAAAATGCAGGAGGAACTTTTGCTGGGAAAAAAGGTGCGAAATTCAGAACCTAAAAGTAGAACAAGGCATAGACAATTTAGATAATGACAGTAAAGGCGCATATCCACTACACGATATATATGGACAATTGAATGCTAATGACATCGTTATTGTTCAATCGTTCATTAATCGTTAAGTGAATATGCCGGCAACGACCAGCGATGCGCGCTCCCGATGGTTGTTGTTGGCCTCTGTCATCGCCTGAACATACTGCCCAACCTGATGATATCGACAGGTTGGGCATGTTCGGGGATGAGGGAGGGTGCCTGCACTAAGTGACATATCATTCAGTGTGGGCACAATATCCCCTGCACAGTATAATGAACGATTGAATGATAACGATGTCGCTATCGTTCATTAGTCCTGTATTGGATATGCACCTCTAGGCTATCTCCAATCTACAGTATAGTGAGGGCCCAGGCTAGTAATACTGTGGGCATTTTTAGGTGGGTTTTGGCAGATAAGGGTGACGTTTGTGTGGATCAGACGGGACTTGTTTTGTGCCGATTTCATGTATATGAATGTTGGAGGCATAATTATTATACATCTATGCAGGGCTATTTTTCTGGAAAAATAGGTTAATTAACTGTGGATGGAGCTACTGGGTGTGGAGCTATAGAAAAACAATGGCATATATATATATATATATATATATATATATATATATATATATATAAAATATTTAGAAAAGAAGACACTCAAAATGGACTTTAAAATAAAAGTCATCTTATGGAAAATACATTGTGGCCCAGGACCTTACCTCACAGTTAATGAGAGGTTCAGGAACTTAGCTCCTGCTTGTTTCTGCTGAAAAATAGCCCTGCATCTATGTGTTTAAGCTGTACTGTTATGCGGGGCATACACTGAGCGATTTGAAAACGTACAACACCTTGGTACGTTTTCAAATTCAGCCCGATGCATCGCATGCTGCTGTGAATGGTAAACGATGCATCTTACAAGATGTTTCATCTACCTATTTAACAGCATGACGGATCGCAGATCTTATGGTTTTTCCATAAGATCTACGATGCCGATGTACGACGGCGGGGACGCGCATCGCCGTCGTACAGCATGCCAAACCACACACGATGTGCACGATTGATTGTTGCGATCGATCAAAATCGTGCACATCGTCTAAAAAATCTTACCGTGTATGGGCCGCCTTACTTTTTTTGCCATGAAAAGCATATACCTCAGTCTAGACTAATATTAGGAATGCAAAGAAACATAAATAACAGGATGCTCACATTAGTGCTACCTGTAAACAGTATGTGAAGATCATATCAAGGTTTCTTTCACCCCAACCATAAAGAACACTTCATAGAGGAATAAATGATGCTCACACAAAGGTTTACTTGAGACATGCTAATTCATAGTATCAAGCAATGCTCTATTATTGAGATTGCATAGTAGTTTTGGTCTTGCTGCAAGTCGTAGTAACAGTCCCTCAATATACATTCTAAATGATTAATTATTAAAAGCAAATCTAGCAAAGCACAGATGAAAGCAGGTTTCACATGGATCTCTAGACCACAGATGTCCACAATAGCAATTACTACCTTTTATTCTACGCTGAGAACATCTCTTATTACTTCAGTCAATTGATGCCTTCATTACCTTTTTAATGCCATGTCTTTAGATAGATAGATAGATAGATAGATAGATAGATGGATAGATAGGACATAGATAGACAGATAGATAGATAGGACATAGATAGATCGATCGATCGATAGATAGATAGATAGATAGATAGATAGACAGATAGATAGAACACAGATAGATAGATAGATAGATAGATAGGACTCAGATAGATAGATAGATAGATAGATAGGACACAGATAGATAAATAGATAGATAGACAGATAGATAGATAGATAGATAGATAGATAGATAGACACTAGCTGTTGCCCATTGTTTTGCCCATGATGAATTTGCTTCTGCCAACATTTTTTTTTATTTGAGATGTTCTAGCTGTATTGCTTTGCATAGGGGCCCTGTTGTGGGAGTGGCCCATGTGACCAGCGGCTCTATACAGACTGGTGGCAGCAGCGCCTTCACCCACCACTCACACCTATGTCACTGTGTGCCCTGTGCTCATACTGCTATGTAGCCTATCCTATTCACCCACCACTCACACCTATGTCACTGTGTGCCCTGTGCACAGACTGCTATGTAGTCTATCCTATTCACCCACCACTCACACCTATGTCACTGTGTGCCCTGTGCACAGACTGATATGTAGTATATCCTATTCACCTACTACTCACACCAATGTCACTGTGTGCCCTGTGCACAGACTGCTATGTAGCCTATCCTATTCACCCACCACTCACACCAATGTCACTGTGTGCCCTGTGCACAGACTGCTATGTAGTCTATCCAATTCATCCACCACTCACACCAATGTCACTGTGTGCCCTGTGCACAGACTGCATATGTAGCCTATCCTATTCACCCACAACTCACACCAATGTCACTGTGTGCCCTGTGCACAGACTGCTATGTAGAATATCCTATTCATCCACCACTCACACCAATGTCACTGTGTGCCCTGTGCACAGACTGCCATGTAGTCTATCCTATTCACCCACCACTCACACCAATGTCACTGTGTGCCCTGTGCACAGACTGCCATGTAGTCTATCCTATTCAAGTGAACGCAGGCCCATAGCACCTCTTCCCCCACTCCTTACCAGCCGCATACATGGTGCCACACCTATCTCTTGCATTGATGATGTCAATACATTTTGTTTTTGTAGTTGCTCAGTTTTAACTTGATGGATCGAGAAGAAACAAAGTGCTGGTTATTTCTAGGAGTTTTCATTACACAATGAATGATGCACTTTTCATGAAAATCGGTTCAGTAGTTTTTGCGCAAACTTAGAACAAACAGACATAACATATAATGACATAATATTAGTACAGATATACTCTAATATATAACTACATTGCCTACTTTTCCTCTCTTCGGTAGATTCCCAAATTTTGCCAGTTCTCCTGCACTCTTGGAAGAGTAGGCTAACCTACTGGTTCTGCCCACTTCCCTAGAGAACGGGGGGCTTGTTGCAATACAATAACTAGGGGTGCGCAGGCGGCCATGCTAATTTTAATTTCTTATTGCCACATATTGCGCCAATCAGGAATACTTTTTTTTGTAGCTACTTAGAAATCAGCTTGGCCCAGGGAGCATCTGTCCCGGCGAGGAGCTTGATAGTGATAGCTATAGCAGTTTCAGGTACTGTGCATGCACAGCCATTAGGTCACACATGTGCTTTACAAACAAATGGCCATATCAGTGTATGGAGGCTGCCAGAGAGATATCAGAAGATCCCTCTCCTGCAAGAATGCCTCCATAGGGACTAAGCGGGTAACATCTTTGATCTTGAAGGAATAATGGAGACTGCGAGCTGCACTGTTAGTTCATCATTAGGCTCTTGTTAAATAGCCCTGATTCTCGGTAAAAGGGGCTGTACAAACAGCCCTCTGTGTACTGTAATAAACAGTAATGTGCACAGTGATGTCCAGCTGCACATCAAACTGAATTGAATACCCCCCTAAGTGTAATACATTTAGTTGGCATTGCGGGCAACAGTCTGGAAGGAATTGGATAAAACTAAACAAACAAAACTAAATAATCAGAGTGACAGCACTTAGACTAGAATTATTATTATTGAATTATTATTGAACTACATCACCTAAAATACCTTGTAATACAGCGCATAGCTGCAATTAAAGGAACCATTGCAAGTCTACACAAATGTGAGAATGTACCATCCATTGTGAGTTAGGCACCATCTGTATATAGGCACAGTATATATTGGTAACAGAGCAGCGATAGCAGGACTCTGTGCTAGATTAGTAACTCTATCTGTCTTATATTTAACTTTGTGCTTCATATCTACAGTATGTTGTCAAAAATGAAATACGTTCAGAAAATAAAACAAAACACAATCAGGCACAGGCTTGTTTGCATGAGCTTTACCTTTTACACACAATGATCCTTGTATTTTTAATTACAATTTGCCCTTAGGGAAAGTATTTTATTGCATCCCCCCTCCCCCCCCCCAAAAAAAAACAACTCTCAGACAAGATATAGTATATGTATCGATGCATTGTTCTATCACTAATCTAGTTCCTAGAGAGCTGAGCCTCTGCAGACAGATTACTTCTACCTGTGTACTTGTATAAACACCATTCATGAAGTCATGGACTATATAAGCCTTTCTTTCAATTAACATGTCAGCGATGACAGGTAGAAATTTCCAGCTTCTCCCCAGAATGATAAATATTGTAGTCCCCTGGACCATGGTCTTCTGCTCCTAGGTCTGTAAATCAAAATGAAATGTCCGGGATAAATAATGGACTCAGCTGTTTGAAATACTGTCAGGAAGACGCATTGATGTGTTTAAGACTCTGTGTAACAGTCATTAACAGTTACAACAATGAAGTGTTTCATAGGCATTCAGAAATGACAACGAAGGTTTGCATTAGTTTATATACAGTAGCTAAAAGATAACAGTCCTTTTGTATTACATGAGTGCAATAAAATAGAAATTAATTTATGAACACTAATACATGTTGCTGAATATGTATCAGCTCTTCCTTATTGTTTTTGTGATAGGTAACAGTTGAGGGTTGTACCATTTAGCTATTAGTCCATCAATTAAGGGTTTGCTCAGCAAATCGCATATCTAGCAGGATACACAGTACAACACTCACAGAGACAATTAAACCTACTAAAAAGGACAAGTAGAGATTCTTTCTATCATTTTATATAATCTACTAAATAAATGTTTGCAATCGATTGTGTATAAAAATCTTTCCCTTTTTCAATCGATTGCAATTGCCACAATCAATTGAAAAAGGGAAAGATTTTTATACACAATCGATTGCAAATTGCACAATTGCTGATGTATGGGGGCCTTTAGAGATGGGTGCTGCACACCACATTTAATTTATATAGTAGCGGTGCCCAGTGTATAGTGATTATGGTGGGCGTCCACTTCCGCCCCCAGAGCTGCTACGCTCTGTGCGGCGGCCAGGGCTGCTATCAGAAATGATGGGGCCCGGGACTATCAAAAAAGGCAGGGCCCCAACCCCTTCTCCCTCAGTCCCATCAACTGTATCCATTGTCTGAAATGGACTAGACATCCATCAAAATGGCCTGGCCACGGTCGGGGAGAAAGGACACAGACACACACACAGACAAAGACACACAGATACACTTAACTCAACTTTCTCGCTCCTTCTTCTGTCTCAGCCTCTATGTTCCGGACGCTCACACTACCCGCCCGTCGTGGCTCCTCTCTCTCATTTAGCGACGCGGCATGACGTCATGACATCACGCCGCGCTTGCTTCAGTGTAAAAAAAAACAAACACTTTATTGGGGGCAAGATAGTGGCCAATGCGGGAGGGCAGAGCGGCTGGGTGAGAAGTGACTCACAACGAGTCACTTACTCACTCACTGTATTGTGCAGCGGGGGGGTATTCCCGGCCAGGGGGATAGCGGTGGGCACTTGCGCGGGCGGCTGCAGGACTGCAGCATACTGGTAAGAGCGGCCGGGACCCCCCTTCGGTTTTTTCACTGCAGGGGGGTAGTGGCAGGTGGGCACGTGGGCAACAGCAGATGCCAGATGGGCCCCCCGATGGCTTGTCCGGGACTACAGATCTGACAGTCCCCCCCTGATGGCAGCCCTGGTGGCGGCACCGGCCGCACCACCCTAGTTACGGCCCTGCAGGTGTAATCAGGTAAAAGGACTGTGGAATTGGTAGGTCCCATACTCATACCTAGGGGCCTATTCATCATTACTAAGAATTCTGTGGAAGTAATTAGGTTTAGAACTTGCATGGAGTTCTACCTAATTACTAGAGGAATTCATCATTCTTCCTCTCCATAACTATCTATTCCGAAAAGCTGTAATTTTTGCGATGACAGCTTTTCGGGAAATAGATACTTTTCCCTGTCTACTCTAACTTACCGCAGCTGGAATCAGTGCTGCGCATGCGCCATTACATCCGTAAAAGCAGCGTATGCGCAGCACTGCCTACAGCTGCGGTAATTGTGTGTCCCCTCAACCCCCCCACCACCCATGGGCGCTAAGAGGGGGGGGCGGGTACAGGTTACCCGAACCTGCTAGAGGGGCTTGGCGGGGTCCGGCGTCGCCCCCCCCCTCCCTCACAGCAGCTCAGCACACACTTGTGCTGTTCTGCAGTGCAAGACTGCTCGCGGCTGCTGCAGCAGCTGGACCAGTCTCCTATCACTGTGGGGGGGAGTGATCACACTGATCACGCCCCACCTCTGTTTAGCGCCGGGCTGGGGGGCTTACAGCTACGCGGCGCTGTAAAAATATTTTTTTTCAAGGGGCGTGGCCATGCCCACAGCAATTAGGCCATGCCCCCTCCTTTACCCGGGCCCGGCCGGGCTCTCTACGGCCCTGCCTCCACCCCTCAGCTCACCTCCCTGTCCCCCACTTACCTGGCCACTGCAGCCACCTCCGGCTCGAGCTGCTGCTCTGACACTGTGTTCTCCCGGCAGATCACAGTAAAGTTTAGAAAAAAAAAAGATTTATTTTTTTTTCCTAAACTTTACTGTGTTCTGCCGGGAGAACACAGCGTCGGAGCAGCCACCGGAGCCGATGAGGGACCAGGGAGCGCCAGAGGGAACCGAGGAGGACCTGCCCAGCTGACCGCAGGTAAGTGTAACCCGCTGTACACCACCTCAGAGTGGCTTATAGTAACACCATCAAATTCTGAAAATACATAATTTTTGGAATTTGATGAATAGAATAATTTCCATATCCCCATACTAATGTATGGGGAGTGTGGAAATTAATGCAGGGGGACTTAACCAGGAGATATCAGTGATATCTCCTGTTTTAAGTGTCATCATGAAAACTAAAATAATGATAATTAAGGAAAATGTCCTTGAAAACGTTATTTCAGTGTTGATGAATAGGCCCCCTAGTTACATGCTTTTACAAGCTAACAAACCCCAGCAAATGCATGATTTTTGTAGCCAGTGAAAAAGGGGCCTAATATACATAGGTCCTGGATGACAAAACATACTCTGACTCACATAAACCCATATACTTTATGTTTTGCTAAATTACACTAAGCACTTACGGAAAATAAAGGCAGCTAAATTTCCCTGCAGCGCTGAGATCCTATACCTATCACAGATTACGATCTAAGGGCCAGTGAAAGACATTTTAGGCTGGATACATTAAGGGCACTATGAGTTCACAACAAAGAATTGATAGTGGCTTTTTAACAGTATCAGCCAATCTTCACAGGACAGTTGAAGCTTTAGATGATAACATCTCCAGCTATTCACTGCTGTAGGGGTATGTTGATGGAGTTATTATGAGTCCCGCCAGAGAAAGGAGATGTTTACACAAGAGTTTAGATTTTTGTCTTTAGTGATTCTCTGAAATCTAACATCAAACATTGTAAAACCTATTTGAGATGAATAGTAGTACATACGATATCTTCTCTACACATTTTTAACTACAGTGTAACCTGAGATAGATAAAGATAGCAAAAAGAGAAATAGCTGATTATATTTCTTTGGAGCTATGATGAGTGTTATATACATTCTCAATGGGTACCATCTACTCCCATCACTTCAACCAATGCTTATAAGGGGTATATTTACTAAACTGCAGGTTTTTAGAAGTGGATTTTTTGCCCATAACAACCAATTAGATTCTACTTATCATTTATCTAACACCTACTAAAAGATAATAGCTAGAATCTGAATCGTTGCTCTGGGCAACATCTCCACTTATAAAAACCTGCAGTTTAAGTAAATATACCCCTAGGTGTCAAAAATAATAAGTATAAAAATATTCATACAAATTCAAGGTCCGAAAAACTTATTTTACACAACCGGTTTGGTTGTCCCAATAATGGGGTTAGTACCATGAAAAAATGTGAAGCACCTACCTGAGAGGACTGCATCAAATACTAAAAGTGGCAGCTAGCACAAGAGCTGACACCGTTCTCCCGATATGTCACTGTAAAAATGCTATTGCAGGACATCTGCCTATACAGTGTGATCCTCCAATGTTTTACTTTAGAAAGCCTTGGGATCCCTGATCATTAACAGAAGTGGATGAATACTGTAAGCTCTTACCCATACTTGCCAACTCTCCCTCATTGTCAGGGAGACTCCCTGAAATATCAGTAATCTCCCTGTCTCCCTGAAGAGTCTGCCAGTCTTCCTGATTGCACCTTGCCCTCATTATGAAGATGTTATATTAAAATAAAACAGAGATATATACATTCAAATGTGATCATTAGTATAATTTCCCTGCATTGGTATAAGGCACAGTGATCCCTACATGCATTTTTTGAAAAATATTAGTGTGTTTTCATCAACAAATAGATCTTACTAACTGCTTTAGGGCACATTTACATTTGGATGTAAACGCCCCCACACACGGAGCGATATAGCGTCTGATCCAACGGATTGGAATGATATCACAGCTATATCGTTCTGTGTGTGGGCATGATATCGGCCACTGCGCACTCCCGTGAGGTTGTCCTTCGCTCCTCCAGATCTTTCTGTCTGCACAAGAGATCTAGAGAATCAACGGACAATCTCATGCTAGTCTATGCGGGGGACGGGGGGCAGCAAATTGGGCGGTCGGGCAGCAGATCGCTCCATGTGTGGGAACCGCTTGATATGTCAGCCATCGGATCGTGCATCGCATTGCTGGGTGCACATCGCACCGTGTATGGGACCCTTAAGTCAATTTTATGACACGCCTCTCAGATGTAGCAGTACACGCTCACTTTACTGCCGCTCTCATAGGTGCTGCTTTCACAACCTCCCTGAAATGTTTTTTCAAAAGTAGGCACGTATGCTCTTACCTCTTTAAATATCAAATTATTTTGCTATTAAAATTGTTTCATATGATTTTTTTTACACATATAATATTTATCACATACTTACTGACATTGTACAATTCCTTTCCGGGAGAGGAGATGATTCTAGCCAATTCGGGGGGAAAGGCAAGGCTGTGGATGTAATTAGGCCCCGCCCCTTTCCCAGGAAAGTGCAAAAATCGCGGGGTCCGCGAAGAGGAGGCAGGGCTAAACGGCACAATTTGCGCCATTTAGCCCCGCCCCCTCCCTACGGACCCGCAAATTCCCCATTAAATCTCCCCATCCTGTCCGCTTCACTAGGAAGTGGGCAGGATGCGGGAGATCTGCCTACACTTGCTCCATGAGCAACTTTCCCCGACAGCAGGTTATGGAGCAACGACTGAGAACTAATTGGAGTGTGCACTGGCCACATGACCGATGTGAAATGAATCACTGCATCTGCAGTCACTATAAATGTTCATTTACAGTTAAAATGTTTACTAGCACTCTCCTCCTTCTACCCTCACAGCCATTTTAGCTAATGAAAAAAGTATGTATTATTTGTTCCTGGATTTGTTTCTCTCCAGCTGGTGTGGGACTACAAGTCCCAAAGTTCCCTGCTAGGCACTGTGGGCATGTAACTATAGAGGCAGCAGGCTTCCTATTGTAAGACTCCAGATAAGTGTGGACGGAGCTCTTCACACATATGACACTATCCTTGTGCATCAGGCAATCTGTATATAATTAGACATTGCTGTGGTACAACAGTGATATGCAGCGATACATAAGTATTGTTACTGCTACCAGGTTCGGCGCTACCACTAGGCAAGCTTGGGCAGCTACCTAGCGACGCTGGCCACTAGAGGGTGCTTCTGAGTTCACCTACCTATGAAGTGTGCAGGGGGTGCGGTTGCTATGGGGCCCGGCCGCCCACTGATATTCTGTTACCAGCGGGCGCCCAGCTCCTTCTCTCCCCCCCACCCCCGGGGTGACCAGCGGCAGCTGGAGGACGGAGCTCACTCCTGAGCTCCGCCTTCCGGGTCCCACAGTGTCATGATGTCACTCCCATAGTTCCGAGGAACGGGCGCCAGGGACGGGCGGCAGCAGGCACTGGAGCGGGGTTTAAGGTAAGTATTTTTTTTTGTTTTGTGTGTGTATGTGTGTGCACGGGGGAGGGGCTTACTACAGGGGCCTTACTACTGGGGGCATCATATGGGGGCACTATTGGGAGCACTACAACTGGGGGCACTACAGGGGCCATTACTACTGGGGCACTTCAAGGGGCATTACTACTGGGGCACTGCAGGGAGCATTACTATTGGGGGCACTACAAGGGCATTACTACTGGGGGCACTGCAGGGAGCAATACTACTGGGGGCACTGCAGGGAGCATTACTATTGGGGGCACTACAAGGGCATTACAACTGGGGGCACTATAGTGGCCCTTACTACTGGGGGCACTGTAGGGGGAATCATCCCTGTAATTCGGGTCATGTGAATATTATTAGGACGTTGTGTATTTGTCTGTGAGTTGGGTGGAGGGTTTGGGGGAAAACAGGGGCTGCATTGTGAACCTTTGCCTAGGGCGCCCTGAAACCTTGCACCGGCCCTGACTGCAGCTCCTCTTAGTCTTACTTTCTGCTTTCTAATAAAATAGAGACCTGAGCTGGCAATCTGAGGGCCAGCTGTTCAACTGTTGTCCACCACTCTGAGCTCAGCTGGGTACACACTATATGATATATCATACAATATTTTGTCATACGAGATTATATATATATATATATATATATATATATATACAGTCAGGTCCATAAATATTGGGACATTGACAGAATTTTCATATTTTGGCCTCTATTCACCACCACAATGGCTTTGAAATTAAACAAACAAGATGTGCTTTAACTGCAGACTTTCAGATTTAATTTGAGGGTAATTACATCCAAATCAGGTGAACGGTGAAAAGTCCTTCTCTACTGGTTTTACTTACCCAGGTGCCCTCCGGGGTCCACGTTCCAAGCCCATATACAAGTCCAAGTCAAGGCGGCACTCACAGGTCATGTAACAACGAATGATGGAACAAAATCCTTTTCAACGTTTTGGTTTAGTCATTGTTACATGACCTGTGAGTGCTGCCTTGACTTGGACTTATACATATATATATTCTGTAGTTGCAACTCATTTTTTTCTTAGCAAACAGTCTGCCGTGCTTGTGCAGTGTTTGATCCATCACTACATCCTTGCACCTTCACCACTGCGAGTGAGGACAAGAACCGGAAGCAGCTTCTGAAGAGAATAGGGACTGTGCCACGAGGAGGATAGAGACCTGGGTAGTGACTGTAAGGATTGGGGAGGGAGGACAGGCACTGGGGACTTAATATCAGGAAATCTAAGGAGGATAGAGTAAGGCCAATATCTGAGGGGGAGAGGAACAGTATATTAGGAAGAGGAGAGATACCACATACTGAGGATAATAGAAACCACAGTCATCATCTAAAAGACAATGGGGTAGATGTATGATAGCGGCACTTAACTGCGGTGCTACCCGCTAGAGTCAGTAGCGCATCAGCCTAGTGCTGATGCGCTGTGTCTCTGTCCCGGCCAGCTCCAGTGGGCATGCGCGGGATCTCGCAAGTATCGCGAGATCCCCGCATGCTGCCCTGGAGCCAGCAGCAGCCCCAGCAGGGACAGCACCGTCCCTGCTGTGGGGATAGGCTAGCGCCAGGCTGTAGCTGTCGATAACGACAGTTACAACCGGCCGAAAGGTCATGCGGTATGACCGTTCATACATGGCCCTGCCGCTCAGCGCTGCTATCTTGTAGATAGCAGCGCCGATAATGACACCTGTCGGTAGGTATCCTAACCATCCCCCTGTCCCTACCCTAACCATACCTTCCCGGTGCCCAAACTTAACCTTCCCCCCTAGTCTTGAGTAAGTCCCGGCACCCTACGGGACGAAACACCCTTTCACCCTACAGTTACCTTTTTGCTTTACACAAGCCAGAATTGATGGTGCCTATTCAAGAGCCTGACTGCTAGTGGCCGGGCACCACAGGGAACATACGGAAAGCAGTCAGGAAGCCGATGGATGGAATTCCGACCGTTGGCTTCCCGACAGTCTAATCCTGGCAAGCGCTAAATGACAGGTGTCAAAATCCCGATGCCTGTCATTTTACATACGCCGGGAGCCCGACACCCGGCTTACCGATCGAAGGTAATCTGGGGGGAGGGTTAGGTTTAGGGTTCCCAGGGGGGGACTTAGGGTTAGGCACCCCCCCAGGAGTTTAGGGTTAGGCTAGGGGAAGGGAGGGTTAGGGTTATGCACCCCCGGGGGAAGGTTAGGGTTAGGCACCCCCCTGGGGGACTTAGGTTTAGGCGGCGGGGAAGGGGGGGTTAAGTTTAGGCACTTAGAGGGGGGGATTAGGGTTAGGCACTTGGGGGGAGGCTAGGGTTAGGCACCCCTAAGGGAGGGTTAGGGGGGAGAATAGGTTAGTCAATACTTACCTGGGGACGATCGGGATTTTCACTGCTGCCGAGATACCGCTGCCGGGATTTGAACCGCCGGCCAAGCAGGTCGGCGGTTCAAATCATACTGAGTCCGAACATATAGCACCAGCGGTTACAACTGACGCACTTACTGCTTCCCTCCACTACTATCCGGTACCTTCTCCTGCACAGACACTACCATCCGGTCCTAAGGAACGATAGAGCAGTAGCCGCTTACCACCGTATACAATGCGCACCCCTTTCCACCATAGAATATCCGTTCTTTGTATGGAGGAAAACACTATCTATGGGTCTATGGGCTTCTCCAGCATGGCCACGCGAATACAGTAAACCGGGGTTGTCAAAAGGTAGATTAAATCTGCTCATTTGGACTGAGGTAATATAAATTTAAGCTGTGGGAACAGTGAGATTGTAACTGGGACACCAGTTCTTACTGGCTTTGTCTTTTTAGTTCATAAACGAGAACAGTGGAATTGTAACAAATACGTTACTTGTTTCCAACTAGACATTTAAAAAGGTTTATTTGTAGCAACCAAGCACTTATTGAGTTTTGCACATTGACTACTTCTATACAGAAATAGAGATTTAACAGGTCTGACTATAATGCTCTATATCCAACTCTAATTTTAAACTAGGGATAACATTGTTTTTTTGTGAAGTGTGCTGCTATACTGATTGTGATTTGATTTTACTATTATATATTTTTTATATGTTTATGTGAGTAAATCTATTTTGTACAATCATATCAAGCCTCCTGTGCCTAAATAAAAAGTAAACACTGATATATCTATTGAGAATTGGATGGGATTGACTTTACACCACTAAGCGCAGTAAATAATAATTTTTAGTTTTTCTACACAATTTCAGGGCCCTAACTAGACTCTTTACTTGCAGCTGGTGCTGTTTAGATAAACAATTTGTACATACTATTAGCGCCCTAGTGCCTAAACCTAACCTCCCCCTCCCCACACCCTAAACCTAATCCTCCCCCTAGTGCCTAACCCTAATCCTCCCCCTAATCCCAGTACTTACCACCGGGATCCCGGCGGTCGGGATGCCGGCGCCAGTATTCTGACTAAAGTCGGGATTCCGGCGTCTGCATTCTGACCGCCGAAATCCCAGCAGTCGGCATGACCGCATTCCCCCCTCTAACACTTTTCCTGCTATCTGTCCTACTACATTATATTATAGTGATACTTAATTCTGCCCTTAAACATGTGGAAGCCGCTGATTCTGCAAGTTTTACAGGGCAGAATTAGCTTGATAAATATTCCTCCATATTTGTTCTACAACAGGGATCCTCTGTAATCCCCCCAGCACATCCCCGTGAAACATATTCTTATTTCTTTTTTTTCTTCAAATATTAAATAAAATTAGGATTAACTGTGTGCTGGTGCTGTGTTCTCTGGGCCCATTCTTAGCTGCATCAGAACTTAGGGCTTGATTCAGAACCGGCGCTGTTGGATGCAGGCGGCCACGGGCAAGGCTTCGGCTGCACCGCCGCTAGTTCCGCCCCTGTCCTGTAGCCAGAATGAGCTTCTGTGCAGAAGGTCATTCTGACCGGTCAAAGTCACCTGACAGGCTGACAGGTGCGCTGCCAGGTTGGAGCAGAGATCCGATCGCGGCAGCGGCGTGTGGGAGGCAGCGGCAGAGCCATGAATGCCCCTAGGCATTCAAGTCGCCCTAGGCATTAGCTTATTATGCCTATGCCTAGGGCTGGCTCTGGGCAAGGCATTAGCACGCCCACTATGTCTTGGCGTGCGATTGCTTGGTATATGCAGATGCCCACCAGCCTGTCTTAAGATGCCCACTTGCGCACGTCATCTCCAGGAAGTGTATGCAACCATCGGTACATCGGGTACCATCAGATGCAATCGTAGCACTTGAGGCAGACCATACCCTACCGAAAGCACTGCGAGCACTTCAGTGTCTATGACGCTGCCTCTTAATTATGCACACCTCAGGAACGGTGTTAAGATGCTCAGGCACGCCTGCATTCACACCTCCATTCCCCCGTTATTAATGGCCAGCCCCTGTCACCACCCACAAACGGTTTCTCCTGTCACTAACTCTGCTGGACTGTCTATGCACAGTGAGTAAACGCTTCCTGTTCTCTCACACTGGTTCGCGCATGCGCACTGCAATGCATACACATGCGCACAATGCAAAAATCGACCAGCAACGAGCAAACGCATCCTAGCAAGCGGGTCTGAATCAGGTCCCTAGGGCCTGATTCAGAGATGGACGCTAATGCGTTTTTTATGCAGATCGAGCAACAGTTTGCCATTGCGCATGCATATAAGCCGCACTGTGATTGTCTGACACTATAAACGCTGTTACATGGGCATGCGTAAATAGCTCTTGCGATCTCCTATGCAGCAGGAGAGCCCTCTGTCTGTCAGGAGAGCTGCAGAGTCTGCAGCTGGTCAGACCTGCTACAAGGGCAGGATGGCCGCTATATCATACTTACCTACTTTTGAAAAAGCATTTCAGGGAGATTGTGATAACAACACCTATATGTGTGCGTTATAGTGGGTGTGTACTGCTACATCTGAGAGGCGTGCCATTAAATTATCTTACATCCAAATGTAAATGTGCCCAAAAGCAGTTAGTAAGATCTACATGTTGATGAAAACACACTGATACTTTTCAGAAAATACATGTAGCCATAGGGATCATTGTGCCTTATATCCAATGCAGGGAAATTATACTAATGATCCCATTTGAATGTATATATCTGTTTTTTTTGTAATATAATAGCTACATAATGAAGGCAATGTGCAAGCAGGGAGATTGCTAGGCTCTTCAGGGAGTCAGGGAGATTGCTACTATTTCAGGGAGTCTCCCTGACAATGAGGGAGAGTTGGCAAGTATGCGCTAGATGTGGGTCGATATTACCGATATTTACGCAGGTAAGCGACATCATACGCACATGAGAAGGCAGCGGTAGGCGTCCTAATGCTCGGGTAAGCTTTGGAACAATTAGCATATTTTCGGAGCTGCGTTCTGTGCAAAATCGCACCTGCGATCGCAAATTACTGTCCATCTCTGAATCAGGCCCTTAGCTACATTGAATCTGAAAATTTGCATGAGATATATGATGATTAATTTAGACTAATGCCTGTGCTGTATGTTCCCCTATCAGAAATAGAAGTGATATATTAATTCATGCCTAAAACTACAGATCTATCTATAGACAGCGGAAAATGTCAAACATCACACCCTGAACTTGGCTGGTTGTCTTTATGCAGATCCCTATACACCTCTGTCCTATCACACTACATCACTACAGGCATTAAGACATGTATGTGGCTCAAGCCTTTGTCACTTGGGATAAGTCAAACAATAATTATCAGCATCTTGAATGGCTAAACCTCAGCTCTGCTGAAACAATAAACCTGGCAACCTAAACCTTTATCTCCCTGTCCACCAGCTCTCTCCGATGACTTATGTTTAAGGATACAGGCATATGTTTTGGGAAGAGATAGAAGAATAAGGGAAATACGCTGGGATTACTGTAAACTACAAACTGCTGGCAAAATATTTCGTTTTCTTTTGGTTTGGAGCCAGAGAAGTTTTTTCTCTGTAAATGAACACTGCATGGTTATTAAGTTATGCCTATCTCTTTTATAGAAAACATACTTTACATACTTGGCTAGTTATAGACAGAAATACAATAATGCATTTCATAAGCTAAACAAATAAACAAAGGGCATTACGTAAAGGAACAGGTTGGTACCATATACATTTGCTCATTTGCTTTGCTAAACTGTTACAGTTATCATACAACACACTAACCAGGAAAATGCATAATAATAATCTTCTAGGGCAAAACCAAGAATTTACATGAGGGAATAACGCTGAACAAAAGATAACATTATTCATGTATTCACAAGGATTGCATGCGTGTTATAGCCGGGGCTATATCTTGATCAATTATAGTGCTATTAAGTAACCTACCCACAGACTAATTCCAGCACTGAACCAAATACTCTCTGTAATAATATCCTGTTGGTCCACTCCTAAATACACTGAGGTTGCCTATATGACATGCACAGTCTCTTTCACTAAACTCTTAAAGTTACAATACTAACAAAAGAAAGACCAAGTGATTTCTTCTTGTGCAATGTACGCTGGACTAATTGGATTAAAACATATGACTATTGATTTTGATTGAAAATGCAATTCATCAATAGGATCCTAAAAAACACTATACTAAAATACTAACACAATACTAAAATTTAGAAATTACAGAAGTGAATAAAGGAGGAAAGAAAAGTGATTCAAATATTAATTCCACTACTAACGGTCTTGTATGTGTACAATACATATTAGTATTACTTCCTCTTACAGAACCTGGAGGGGAGTGGGAGGGGCTCATATGTTCAGTATATTCTCTGTCACATAATTAGTGTTAAGTTATGACAATGTTTACAGGTTATACATTAATGTTACTATGAAACACTGAACATGGTAAGCAGTGGCGTAACTAGGGTATATGGAGCCCAGGGCAAAATTAAAAATGGAGCCCCCCCATGTGCACGTGGTAAAGGCGCGTGCGCCAAAAATGGGCATGGTCACATGCCACAAGGGTTGTGGCCACCAAAAAATGGGGCTTGTCAACATGACACACACCCCTTTCTCGTCACTCTGGGAACATTCCTTTCAATTAGATATACACCTTAATTCCCCCGAGTAGTAGTGCCCCTCTTGCAATTCCCACTGTAGTAATGCCCCTTATGAAATGTCCCCAGTTACAGTGCCCCATGTAGTAGTGCCCTGTATACAGTGCCCCCAGTCGTGCATCCTTATACTGTGTCCCTTATACAGTCCCCCCTATGCAGTGCCTCCAGTAGTGGTCCCCCTTATGCAGGCCCCCAGTAGTGCCCCTTATACAGTACCCCCAGTATGCAGTGCCCCCAGTAGTGGTCCCTCTTATGCAGGCCCCCAGTAGTGCCCCTTATACAGTACCCCCAGTAGTGGTCCCCCTTATGCTGGCCCCCAGTAGTGGTCCCTCTTATGCAGGCCCCCAGTAGTGCCCCTTATACAGTGCCCCCAGTAGTGATTCCCCTATTCTGTGCCCCTTATACAGTGTCCCCAGTAGTGGTCCCCCTTATGAAGGTCTCCAGTAGTGGTCCCCCTTTAGCAGGCCCCCAGTAGTGCCCCTTATACAATGCCCCAGTAGTGATCCCCCTATGCTGTGTCCCTTATACAGTGTCCCCAGTAGTGGTCCCCCTTATGAAGGCCCCCAGTAGTGGTCCCCCTTATGCAGGCCCCCAGTAGTGCCCCTTATACAGTGTCCCCAGTAGTGATCCCCCTATGCTGTGCCCCTTATACAGTGCCTTCCATAGTACGCCCCGCCAGTAGCACATAACAGACAGACACAAAACACTCACTAACTTACCATAATCCCCACTCCTGTTACGCCACTGATGGCAAGTTATGGTAACGCTTTAAAACACGTTAATTATTGTTGGTGTCACAGTAACAAGAGGGCCTATTCATAATACGTAAAACGACCTGTTAACCATCATCATCAGGGGTCTGAATAGAACCACCTGATATTCAGCAAACTCCGAAAACTGAAAGTTGCCTGCATGAACAAGCACCATCTGAAGCCTTTCTATAGGAAGGAGCTCACGGGATGTGAAGAGGGATCTCATCGGCAGCTTTGGGCATGCGTGACCTCAGGTCACGCATGTGTAGAAGCTGCGATGGGAACAAGTAACTAACGCAGCTACTTCTGTAGTTGCGCTACTAATCGTGGGGACAGTTGCTTATCGGAGCATCTGTCCCTGCACCGAAGTAATGATGAATTCCTCCGGTGATAAGTATCCCCCGCTGCGAGTAGGATACTTAAGTATCCCCTGTGGCGAGGTGGACACTTAATCATCAGGAGCAATTCATAATTTCTTCCGATGCTCCGGTACGGCCACCGATGATAAATAGGGCCCATAGTCCTCGATAAACAATTAATGGAGATTGCACAGCTACAAAAGTTACATATATACATGGTGCAATCTATATTTAATGGTAAAGGAGGACTATTTTTCTATAATAACAACACTAAATGAAGTACTGTATTGTCAAGAGTTACCATATTTTATTTAGAAATAGAATGCAAGCTTTTTTACAGGTTTATGGCAGGGTGATGGGGATTTTTTTCTGTGTTTGTCGTGTCTAGATAATCTCTTCCTTCCAAACCCTGTTTCAGCCTATAAATTGATTTATGCAACTTCCCTTTTGTACTGTACATCACTGGGTTAAATTTACTAAGTGGCGGCTTGGTGTCATTTATAAACCGCCGTAAAACGCCATAATGAGCAGCGGTTCAAGTTGACAGCATTTACTAAAGGTCGGTTTTGATATCTAAACTGAAACCCCTGTCGATCCCAGTTTCTAAATTACAATCGCCGTTGCGTGTTCCATTGTTTCTAATGAAACCACTGTATTTTAGAAAGCATCCAATTGAGATTAATTTCCTGCAGCTTTTCAATTGGTGTGCGAAAACCTCTGTCACCTGACATTAGCACAAACTGCATAAATAGGCTATCCACTTCCTCTAAGTTGGAGGTTTGTGAGGAGATTCAGAGGATGGACATATAGTTACTTTTATAGAGAACAAAGATTCGATAGCTGAGTATGCTGAGTTTTAGGGAGAGGGGAGTTGTTTTTTAACTATAAAAATATTTTTTCAAAAATGTCCCCAAGATTGTAGATTTATTGTTAATTATCACATTATGTAAATAATAGTGTTTAAACGATTTAGCATTTTTGTAAAAAAAAAATTAATATATATATATATATATATATATATATATATACACATACAGCAAACCAAACCCTCATATATATATATATATATATATATATATATATATAATCGGGTGTAAATAGCTATTTACATAATTTGATAATAATAAAAAACCCAGCAATTTTGGGGACAATTTTGCAATAAATATTAGCCAGTTAAGTCGTTATATAGGACAAAGGAGCTCATTCAGACCTGCTCACTAGATGCGTTCGCTCGCACCCTGCCTATGCAGATCCAGCACACGTCCAGCAAGGAAGGCGATCACACGGCAAGGCATTAGCACACCCACTATGTCTTGGCGTGTGATCACTTTGTGTATGCAGACGCCCACCAGCCATTCATAAGACGCCCACTTGCGCACGTCATCTCCTGGAAGTGCTTGATAGCATTGGTACTTGAGGTTAACCATACCCTGCCGCAAATACTGTGATCACTTCAGTGTGTATTTCAACCAGGTGATGTGTACAATGACGCTGCCTGATAATTATGCACGCCTCTGACACGGGTTTGGGACACTCAGGCACGCCTGCGTTCGCACATCCACTCCCCCGTTTCTAGTGGCCTGCCCCTGTCACCATCCACAAACGGCTTGACCTGACACTCATTCAGCTGGACTGTCTATGTTGGGCGAGCGAACGCTTCCCGATCTCTCGCACTGATTCGCACACGCGCATTGCGATGCGTACGTATGCACAGAAAGCGACAATCGGCCAGCTATGAGTGAACACATCCTAACGAGCGGGTTTGAACGAGCTCCAAAGCCTGCACAGATCATAGTTATCCGTCTATTATTTGTGAGGGTTTGGTTGCTGTTTACAATTGTTTTCAAAACCTCTTTTTTTGTTAAATCCTGTTTTTTTTTATTCTATTCTATCTATGGTCTAAAACATCAATGTGCTTTGATATTCAATTCTGTTCTATTCTGTGTGGTTTGATGGCGGTTTTGCTGCTGCTGTGCCCTTAGTAAATTTACGGATAGCAAAACTGCTGCCAAACCACTGGGGTTTAGAACCTGCTGCTTAGTCAATTTGGCCACTGTTTGAGAGTGATATACACCAGTGGTTCCCAAACTGGGTGCCGTGGCACCCCGGGGTGCCTCAGGGCACTTGCAGGGGTGCCTCGGGTTGGTGGTCCAGTACCAAATAAAATTAATTTTAGTCAGTGTGATAGACAAAACCAGTGCTAATGGCTGCCAATCAAAAAATATGTGGACAAAAAGAAGCACAGCCCTGTCAACCACCACATAACTGTACCTATGGGTGACATATAAGCACAATTTGCTTCATTTATTTATTTTTTTTAGAATTATTCAATAAGAAACTTTTGGCTTAGGGTTGCCGTGGAAAAAATGCTGATACTTTAGGGCACCGTGATTCAAAAAAGTTTGAGAACCACTGATATACACTATGGGATGAGTAGCTGGCAGGGAGTGCTGATCCTTGTAGTACCACATTGGAGTCTCTTGGGGTACCTCCTGGTAAGTTAGCTTAAAAACACATGACTATATGACCAATTTGAGACTCTCATTATTCAGAGTTAGGACCACTCTTAGCAGAAATGCCGTGAAGTGGCGAGTGGCTTATCATATATATGCAAATATGTGTAAATAAGTCTTCTACATTCTCATTTACAAATGAAATTTCAGTGTTTTTTTCTGGTTTATGGTACTGTGCTGGGGGAACTTTTTTTGTGGATATTTTTTCTTTTGGTCAAGACATTGAAACTTCAACAGAAGTACTTCACACCACCTCCTCTTTCTGCTCTGGGTGGGGGTACAACTGCTCCATCATATTGCTTCCTTGTTGTATAATTAGCATCTTCTGACGTACTACCATAACAATTATGCTCATTTTTTTTACAGACATATCAGTAGACTAAAAAAATTGTTATTATAATAATAATAATAAGGATATATATATATATATATATATATATAAATCCCGCAGAACCGCACACACTTAATCAACTTTGGTGGGTGCTGAAACCACATAATAGAGTATACATGTTTCTGAATTGATCCCCAGAGAGAATCAAAAAACGAAGCCAGCACACCAAAATACGTTATCATCAAAAAGCAATGTGTATTGGAATACAGCCATGTTATATCGGGTTACTATATAGCACATGTCACAACTGCAATGTGACATCATGTGCTCATGATGAATGTGGTTGGACCACCGAAACGGCCGTCGGGCATTTGCCTGTTTACATTGCATATGGTCACCAGACACTAAGTATTTAAACCAGATAAGCTGCTTCTTTATTGCTTTCTTGTATTTTATAATTTTTTTTTACATATATATATATATATATATATATATATATATATATATGAATATGTTTTATACTATGCGGATTGTCTACCTTATGTTTTTACTCTATTAAATATATACTTATATATTTATCATCACTGCTTACCACCATTGTTATTGTATATCAATATTGTATCATCTAATTAGGTTTATTTGAGACATAGCACTTGCACTTTATTGTATATCGAAACATCACGACACTGATACATTTGTACATAAATTTAAGATTTATAATCTATTGCACGGCACTTTAGATATTTAAATTATCAACCCGCTAAGTCGCTCCTTAGTCAAATTCCTTCTTTCATGTTTTTATATTTAGTATGTTACCAATACGAATGTATTATTGATTTGAGCTAACGATTCTATTGTTGGGTATTTGTGGCGGCTGTATTATCTGAGTTATATATAGGATTTTAAGAAGTGGTACATATATTCATTGGCGATGTTTGCCACACATTTTATATATATATACTGTGTGTATATATATATATATATATATATATATATATATATATAAAACAGAAAAAGTTTTGCTATCGGCGCTAACATATATATGTGTGTATATATATATATATATATATATATATATATACAGTCAGGTGCATAAATATTGGGACATTGACGGACTTTTCATATTTTGGCCTCTATTCACCACCACAATGGCTTTGAAATTAAATAAACAAGATGTGCTTTAACTGCAGACTTTCAGATTTAATTTGAGGGTAATTACATCCAAATCAGGTGAACGGTGTAGGAATTAAAACGGTTTCTATATGTGCCTCCCACTTTTTAAGGGGCCAAAAGTAATGGGACTATCAACTCAAAAGCTATTTCATGGACAGGTGTGGGCTATTCCCTCGTTATTTCATTATCAATTAAGTAGGTAAAAGGTCTGGAGTTGATTCTAGGTGTGACATTTGCATTTGGAATCAGTTGCTGTTGATTCTCAATATGAGATCCACAGAGCTGTCACTATCAGTGAAGCAAGCCATCATTAGGATGAAAAATCAAAACAAACCCATCAGAGAGATAGCAAAAACATTAGGTGTGGCCAAATCAACTGTTTGGAACATTCTTAAAAAGAAAGAATGCACCGGAGAGCTCAGCAACACCAAAAGACCTGGAAGACCACGGAAAACAACTGTGGTGGATGACAGAAGAATTATTTCCCTGGTGAAGAAAAGCCCATTCACAGTTGGCCAAATCAAGAACACTCTCTAGGAGGTAGGTGTTTATGTGTCAAAGTCAACAATCAAGAGAAGACTTCACAAGAGTGAATATAGAGGGTTCACCACAAGATGTAAACCATTGGTGAGCCACAAAAACAGGAAGACCAGATTATAGTTTGCCAAACAACATCTAAAAAAGCCATTACAGTTCTGGAACAACACGGACAATGACTCGAAGCATACTGCAAAAGCAACCAAAGAGTTTTTTAAGGCTAAAAAGTGGACTGTTATGCAGTGGCCAAGTCAATCCCCTGACCTGAATCCGATTGAGCAAGCTTTTCACTTGATGAAGACAAAACTGAAGGTAAAATGCCCCAAGAACAAGCAGGAACTGAAGACATTTGCAAGTAGAGGCCTGGCAGAGCATCACCAGGGATGAAACCCAGCGTCTGGTGATGTCTATGCGTTCCAGACTTCAGGCTGTAATTGCCTGCAAAGGATTTGCAACAAAGTATTAAACAGTGAAAGTTAGATTTAGGATTGTTTAGTTTGTCCCATTACTTTTGGCCCCTTAAAAAGTGGGAGGCACATATAGAAACCGTTGTAATTCCTACACCGTTCACCTGATTTGGATGTAATTACCTTCAAATTAAATCTGAAAGTCTGCAGTTAAAGCACATCTTGTTTGTTTAATTTCAAAGCCATTGTGGTGGTGAATAGAGGCCAAATTCTGAAAATTCTGTCAATGTCCCAATATTTGTGCACCTGACTGTATATATATATATATATATACACACACACACACACAGTACATTTCAAGCGAATATTTAAAACCTTCTTTTATAAAAAAGGTAAAGTTCGGACCAAAATAGAAGAAATCTACTTTCAAAAGTAAACCTTTGGATCATAGACTAGTAAAACATTAAACTAATTACAAAATATTTAAGAAAGAATATAATGAAAACTTGTTCCATATATAAACATATTTCCTGTAGGAGAGCTGGGCTTAGCGAACGTGCCTGGCAGGGAAGGAATGTCATTGACTCATTCGATCTTCAGCAGCTATCAGAGGATAGAATTCCACCTCTGCATCACACAAATGTCCTGTGCATGGTAGGAACACTCTCAACAAGTTCTTCTATTAAAGGGAAGCTGTCAGGTAAAATAAAAAGTATTGTGGAACATGCTTATAGGTGTCTCATGCAAGTTTGAAAAAAATAAATAAATCTGATTTGGTTTTTACTCAGAACGGCAACAGCTTTCCAAATTTGAATGCTCTCAAAATCGAGGGCAGCACTGAGGAGAATTGTCAAAATGTAAAGCCAAGGTCAGAAAGCAGAACCATAAGTAGCAGGCCATCTAGAAGAAGGCACTGCACAGTGTTATTACATATGAATGCGCCAATAGTAATTCAATGCAGCAGAATATAGTGGCTTCAGTATCCCTGGCAATCTCTCATGACCTAGGAACTCTACAAATGATTTGCAGCATCTAGTGGTGCTGCCAGACACATTCTCCACAATTACACCATTGAGTCTGTAACTCACAGATAAGCAGCATGCTTTGCAACCTAAATACCAAAGAAGCATGTCTTAAAGCCAAACCACCTGTCTACGCTTGTGCTTGACATCTCTCTGATAGGGGTAATGTAATGAAGAATTATAACTCTAGCAATAATATAATGTGTTTCACATACTCTTACTACATCAAGTGCATATCATTGCTAGACATACTGTATGTTTAGAACCACATACCTATCTTAAGGTGCATACACACATAAAGATTTTCTGTCCAACCATCCAACTAGCTGATTGGTTGGAATGAAAATCTGCCAAGGTATGGGAGTAACTGATGATCAGCAATTTGCTCCTAAATGCCAGAAAACAGATGAAAATGGTCGTCAGACAAGTTTGTTAAATGTTTGATCTAAACAATTTGTTCAAACAACAGTTTTTGTCCATTTTCTGGCGTTTGAGAGCAAATTGCTGATTGTCATTTGCTTTCATACCTTACCAGATTTTTATTCCAACCAATCAACTAATTGGATGGTTGGACATAAAATCTTTACGTGTGTAAAGGGGCAGATATCTCAAACCTACTAAAAAGGACAGATGACGAAGTTACCCATAGCAAATAATCAGCTTCTACCTATCATTTTACAGAATGTACTAGAGATAACTGTTAGTTGATTGGTTGCTATGGGTAACTTCTCTTGTCCTCGTTAGAAGATTTCACATACAGGGGTCAATCCAATTAGCCGTGATGATTTCCCAGGTGCCAGTCATCGTGGCTACAGCCGCACTTTATGGCAGCCCGAGCTAGCACAAAAGTGCCCGAAGCCCCATAGGGCTCCAAGCAAAATTGTGCAAATTCGGGTTCAGAGTGGGCCCCGGAGATGCGGTACCAACGTTTTAATGCCTTGGCAATGGCAACTCACACCCTTTACGGCGAATTGAATTGAGCCCTCAGTGTTGTTCTGCTATGTTTTCAGCTGTCTGTGAATGGAAGTTGAAGGGTTAAAAACACACAAGCCATTGTGGAACACTTACCAAACAATTAAGGTTGTAATATTATATGATTACTTTTTATGTTCTGTTTTCATTTCATTTTACAACCATTTTCCACAAAGATGTTACAGATTAATAGTCTGTAATTCAAAATAGAACCTCAAACCAGCATTATAAATAGTGCAAGGTGGTAGCCATTGATATTATAAGAGTGTCACTTGTGGCTCTCTGGAGAGGCAGAAAGGGGGGAGGGGTGTAGGTGGACGGAAACAAGGAAAGATATGTTCCTGACGATTCATCTGACATCCTCCTTAACAAACACAATGTGCTCCGCAACCAAGCTTCGGAAAACCACAAACCTGCTCCCCCCCTTCCCATGCATGCACACGCCTTCCAAGGTAATGAAGTGTATTTGGTTTGTATCACATATGGAGTACATCACCAGTCTGAGGACTAACACACTAGAGACCTTCCACAAAATTTGGACTTTGGTTCAGCTGTCACAACACTCCAATCCACTTCAATAGGAACCCCTTAAATAAAGTATTACATCTCCCTCCTCTCGTCACACCCCGACTCGTCCTTCATGCACATCTCATCCTTACCCCCCCAACCCCTTTCCACGTCTTCTCTTACTGCCCACTCCCACCCTGTCCATTGTTCAGTTACTATTTAATAATTAGGGACATTAGTCAAGGGCAGTTCCGAGCATAAGTACATAGCAAAAATACTAAGGGATCTAAGTGAAAAGTGATAAGAAAGTGATAAGGTGCCAGCCAATTAGCTCCCAACTGTCCTTTTTCAAACACAGCCTGTGAGATGACAGTTGGGAGCTGATTGGCTGGCACCTTATCACTTTTCACTTTGTCTCCTAACACTGCTTAGTAAATATCACACTACAGGCTGGGTAGGACTGATAACAGGGGCAAGGGTAGGGCAACTAGCTGTAGCTAGCAGGAGCATACAGAACGAGACAATTGAGCGCTCTGTGATCCTGCACCCAGCGCATGGCCGAGACCACAGAGTCAGAGGGGCCCATTTATTAATGATCGCATCTGGGTATGATGTTACCACCCATGAATGCACTGCAAGATGCTGTAACAGTGCTGGAATGTACTATCAATTTTTTTAACTTAACTTTAGCAACTTTTAAATATGCTGACCCCCTTTTTCAAGTACCCCAAATTTGCTGGGATAAGTTATTCTCTGGAAAAAATACTCCTGAATACTATTCTGCACCACTTATGCTAAAACACTATTTAGCAGCTATTCAGCCCGTTTAAAAACACCAAATACCTTCAGCAATCCAAATCGGGGGGTACCATAGCTAACCCCCATGTCAGAGCATCTTTTGGAGGGTGTCAGGCTGATTTCCTCAAATCTGACAGTACTATCCGCCTGTTCAAGTTTCGCCGAGTCCCGTTTTCGCGTACTTCCATATTGAATACGGGGTGAAGCGGGGACGGCCGCGATACTTTTCTGCCTACAAAAGACGTGATGTAGGCGAAAAGTCTGGGAGGCGAAAAAGTATCGCGGAACCGCTCTAATTGAATACGGCTCTCAGTCGTGAGCATGAATATCAGATATTATGTATCAGGTTTCCAACTTCTTTTTAGAATAGTAACATATTCCTGAAAATACTTTTGTGCCTGAAAATAAACACATGAAACTAATGGAGCAAATATGAATCCTAAATATATAGACTAATGTACATACTCGTACAGTATAACAATAATGACACATGTATCTTGTCTGCACTCATGTTCTCCTTATGTATACGCCTGTCATGTGTATCCATGATGGATCTCAGGCACTCCTATACACAAACCCATAAATCTGTGTTGTACCTGACGGTGAAAGTGTCACAGCCTGTAATGAACCAAGACTGATAATCTGACCATAACTTTGCATTAAGATAGAACAAAGCATTGCCTCAAGGAAGAGAGCGACCTGAGGATGACAGGGTCCAGACCCCTGATCTGAAGAGCCGTATTGTTCAGGCTGGAAGCAGTGTACATAGTGGCGTGATACAGAACTTAGGGAAAATGAGCTCTCACTGCCCTGAAATAAAGATTCTCTGACACACTAACAGCAGACGGCAATTTAGAATTAGGTAATAATCATTTTGTTAGATATATGTATTTGTTCTGTCCAGTTTATTTTAAACATCTGGAATGAACAAAAGAACTATATTAAAAATGTAAATGAAGTGCTTTTGTGCAGAGATGATGGGCAACTTCCATTTTACACTATATTCACCCATTCATCTCATATTAATATTTTGGATACAGTATAATACAAAATCATATCTTAGAGAGTTTTGTGCCATTACCAGTACATACAGTAACTGTAACTACGTAGATAGTTATGCAGAAATAGTCCTGACCATACTTACCAACTCTCCCTGAAATAGTAGCAATCTCCCCGACTACCTGAACATAGCAATCTCCCTGTATGCACCTTACTCCCATTATGTAGCTGGTATATATATATATATATATATATATATACACACGGAGATATATCCATTCAAATGAGATTATTAGTATAATTTCCCTGCATTGGTTATAAGGCACAATGATCCCTATGGCTACAGGCATTTTCTGATTAAAGTATCAGTGAGTTTTCATCAACAAGTAGATCTTACTAACTGCTTTAGGGCTCATTAACATCTGGATATAAATCAATTTCATTACACGCCCCTCAGATGTAGCAATACACGTCCACTTTACCGTCGCGCTCATAGGTGCTGTTTTCACAATCTCCCTGAAATGCTTTTTCAAAAGTAGGCAAGTATGGTCCTGACCCACTAGCCAGAGCAAAGAGCTTTTGTGCTGGATCACATGAATTGTGCTACCCAATCATTAATTACACCCTTAATGTCACTATGTGTTGGTTCTTTTTACTTAATGTTTACTTTTCTATTAGATCACATAAAGTATACTTCATAGTCAAGGGGCAGCAGTTGAGGTCCTGCAAGAAATTATCTGCAAGTACAGAGTTTGCATAATGCCTTTGTTGTGGGAATAAGGTATCCAAATACACCTAGTTTTACAATTATTTCTGTTGGTTTTTTTTCTAAGATATCAATAAGTATCTGTGGATATTTGAAACATGGAAGAGAGATACAGGTTGAGTCTCCCATATCCAAATATTCTGAAATATGGAATATTTCGAAATACATAATTTTTTGAGCGTGACTTTGATGGTGACACCTTTGCTTCTGATGGTTCAATGTACACAAACTTTGTTTACGGCACACAATTATTATTCTTTTTTTATAAAATGACCTTCAGGCTGTGTGTATAAGGTGTATATGAAACATAAATGCATTCTGTGTTTAGACTTGGGTACCATTCCCAAGATATATCAGTATGGTATGAAAATATTCCAAAATACGGAATATTCCGATATCCAAAATACCTCTGGTCCCTAGCATTTTGGATATGGGAGACTCAACCTGTAATAAAATGAACAGAGTATATGCACTACATGAAAGTGACTTACTGACACTTCTTTAAAATATGTGTCCTGGAGTTGGGAAGAAGGGCCCATTATTTGCATACACACCTTCTTCCCCCGCAGGAGAAAATCTTAGCATGGCATCCCTATCTGCACTGCACCTGTATGTTATCCCTGTCTGCACTGCACCTTTATGTTATCCCTGCCTGCACTGCACCTGTATGTTATCCCTGTCTGCACTGCACCTGTATGTTATCCCTGTCTGCACTGCACCTGTATGTTATCCCTGTCTGCACTGCACCTGTATGTTATCCCTATCTGCACTGCACCTGTATGTTATCCCTGCCTGCACTGCACCTGTATGTTATCCCTGTCTGCACTGCACCTGTATGTTATCTCTGTCTGCACTGCACCTGTATGTTATGCCCCTGTATGTTATCCCTGTCTGCACTGCACCTGTATGTTATCCCTGTCTGCACTGCACCTGTATGTTATCCCTGCTGTCTGCACTGCACATGTATGTTATTCCTGCTGTCTGCTCTGCACCTGTATGTTATCCCTGTCTGCACTGCACCTGTATGTTATCCCTGTCTGCACTGCACCTGTATGTTATTCCTGTCTGCACTGCACCTGCTGACAACTAGTATTGGTTCCCTATATTTATTTCTCCACACTCAACACATTGTAGACATTGCAATGAAATACATGAGCACAGACTGGTGTGTATTAATTTCCAAGGTGACATACGCTAGTATATCATCAAAAGAAGTTGTAAGGGGCCACAAGTTAGTGATATTTGTATAGTTGACACAGGCTGGTTTGTAAGGATATTTGAGGCTGTAGAGGCTGGTGCGTTATAATATTTTAGGGTGCATGGGCTGGTGTGCAATAATATTTTAAGCTGTTCAGGCTGGTGTGTAATAATATTTTAAAGTGCTCAGGCTGGTGTGCAATAATATTTTAAGGTGCATGGGATAATGCGTAATAATATTTTTGGCTAATGTGTAATAACATATTTCAGGATGCATACGTAATAATAATTTTGTCTGGTATGTAATAATTTTCTAGGAGGCACAGAGTGGTGTATATTAATTTTGGGGGAGATAGGCTATTGTGTAATAAATTGTGGGTGTCAGGTTGGTTTGTCATCATTTTGCAGGGGCACATGCTAATGTGTAACTTTCTGGAAGCACAGTCTGGTATAATTAGGACACAGGCATGTTTAACTGTGTTGTTGTGGGCACAGGCTTTGTATCATTTTGCCTGTATATTATATAATACAGTACTTCCCATAATAATGTGCTAGTCAGTTTTATGTACAATCCTGCCAGAGTGCATAACCCACCCCTAAAAATGTTTGTAGTATCTCGTAAAAGTTTAATTCCAAAATTACTGGCTCCTAACGTTTGACTCTGGCTCCAAACCTTTGGATACATAAAGGTATACAAAACTATTATGTAACATTTGTAACATTATAATTAGCATTATGGTCCTTAAAAATAAACATATAGAAAACTGCAGAAATGAATAATCTGCAATATAAAAAAATATAACTAAAAACAACACTGAAAACAAAAGAAAACAAAACACTGTTGTATAGATTATACAACTGCTGGAAATACAGTAGCATGCCCAAAAATTGTGTCCTCAGCTGACTGGTCTTTACATATAGTGTGTAGAGAACACATTACAAGCATACTTTCTCTGCCTTAATATATTACTTGAATGCAAGCAACCATTTTACCTGTAGAAATTGGGTGTAATGTTTCCAGACTAAATATTCTATTTTGAAGTAGCAGGAACAATAACCTCTGTGTTGTTCAGATATTAATAAATAAAAAATATACCTTAAAATAATGAATATGTCAGCAATATACTTATAATTTTATCCATTTTAGTTTGCATTTCAGTTATATTATATTATGTGTAATAAATCTTCCCTGGAAAATCAAATACAAATTACATAAAATAAATCTATACTATATTGTTATGACATTCAGTGCATCCATATATGATAGCATAGCATTTAAACATGTATTCATTTCTTTAAAACCTTTCAATTAATAAAATATGCCAAACTAGTAAATGCAAAATTGTACATTTATTCTGGAAGATTAAGACCCAGGATATATTGAATGCACATTTATCACAATCATAAAAGTAATCCACATTAGATGCCTAAAGTATAGCATATAAGCATTTAGTTTAAAAAAAACAAACAAAAACAAACAAAAAAACAACAACACACTGATCCCAAAACAATAAACTCACAGAGGTAAAAAGCTGTATTAATAGTTTATTCCTCCTAGATATCCAGCAATTTTTCATTTTAATTTAAATGTAACTTCTAACGTAACATCCAAAACTGCCACCTGTAGTAAAGGTACAAAGACTTCAAATGTTTAGTCATTAGAATCTATTTTGACACTATGTTCATAACAATAAATGAATAGGCCTATACAAAATGGTATTTAGGTATTTTCATGATAATGATAATTCTTTATAACTCTCATCACTTATTAACATATTAGAAAGAGCACAACTCTGATTGTATGACAACAAGCCCCAACCAAGCTCCTCCCTGATGCAGCCATGTGCACAAACAACACACTCAGCTCGTACAAACAACAAGTCTATTTCCAAGTAGCATATTTAAGGCCAAATAATGCTGTAAGTCAGATCAAAAATTCCCAAACAAAATAGCATCTTTAAAAAAAAGAAGTTTGATACAAAACAAATAAAAGGTTTGATACAAAATTAAGTGACAATAATTTGTGACAAAAGTGACACAAATCTACTTGTGGTGGTCTGAAGACGTACAATACTTGGAAGAGTCACAGCAATTCAGAGATTGTACAGTAAATTACAAACATATAGCTATACTAATTTAAAATCCTCTAACACATACTGAAATAAATATTTACTTACTGTAATCAATGTAGAAATATATTTTGTACACTACTGTCAGCAATATTATATATATAGTAAATAATATAAGCTTTAGAAATCCTCAAAAGTATTGATACTATAAGATGGAAAGAAAACATGGAAAATAAAGGTACACTACAAATAAATCAGATGTTGAAGCAATAGTCTTATTTACTACAAAATAACTGTATAATATGTTAGGCAAATTGTTTGCTATACTGCATAAGATTATTTTCCTTTATGAAATAAACAAAGTTTCTACTACACAATATGTCCCTGTAACTCTCTGCAAGGAAATGGAAGATGGTCACATTCTCATTGAGTAATATACAGTATATTCAGACTTGTTAGAGAAGACTTGCACATGGCAAAGGTACAATAAGTGAAAAGATCAATGTCAGTGAAAAAAAATTGTGTTATGTTCACACATTGATTTCAATGGCAGGATCTTTATTTCCCTTAACAAAACTTGTTACATTGTACGATATATATAAAAATATATATATATGATACTATAGTAGTGGGTGTACATAATGCTATATATATATATATATATATATATATATATATATATATACACAGTATCCCATAAAACTGTGTTATATACACCCACTACAATAAAGCATAGAGAACTGAAATGTCCAAATGATGTCACACAACTATATTTACTCTTCACTGTCCCAGTTCTCAATGGTTTTCCATTATCAGGATTATAATATAATTTGTCTGCCTACTAACTTTTATTCTCACTTATTTACTAAGCTCAGTATGGGCCTCATCCATTTCACTTAGCACCCCTGTTTTAAATAATCCACTACCAGCAAAATGAGTCCCTTTCAATTTGTTTCTGCACTTTGGGATGTTGTATCGTACACTGCTATCCTATATCTATTTGTCGTGGTATCTATATTTACTCATTTATCTCCTTTTCACTTGTCCCCTGTCCCACTATGGCTCACGTGTGCATTCTAAACTTTAGATTGCAAGCACATACGGCATGAAACTCTATACCTCTGGCTTTAGCCTATGAAGCCTGTTTTGTTTGTTATGTTTTGTGTAGTATGACACTTTTCATATTATGTCATTGCAAATTGTAACTGAAGTTCAATAGGCCAACATGTTGTGTTTTTCGCAGAGCACCTCTGTAGTCTCCAGTTCAAATCTGCAATGGTACTAAGCAACTTTATGGCATCAGACTGTGTCATAGCAAAGACACGAGGAATGAATGGAGAACCTGCTCGTCTGTCAATACACTTCCTCTCTACAAGTTGTGCCCTTGTCAGGCCAACAAGACATCCCACAGATGAGCTGCGAGGAATTTAGACTCTCTGCAGAATCCACTTCATTGTATTTACAGCACAACACAGCCTTATCCTGATGTGCTGCTAGACAGTGTACTCTCTATGAATGACACTTTTATTTATTTCTTTGCACAAAACTGCTGAAAAGTACAGAATAATAAAACCTGAAGAACGGGTAAGTAACAAGACACAGGTTTGTCTTCCTGCCAGTTACAACAGGTTTTATGTAGCACTTCTGGAGATTAACCTGTTCACTTCTAGGTGTGCTGAAAATTCAAGGTACAACAGTGGTGCCCATTGCTAGCACAGGATGGGTCTTGTTAATAATTCATCACATGCCTACACATAACATGGAATCACTTTTTAAATGTCAAGATAAGGAGTCCTTGTGAAAAATTACTTTAATTATGGAGGATAGCAGAATATGTATAAACAGAACAATCACAGGTAACACAAATAGCTCTAAGACAGATTAACCATGCTACAGTGATTGGGGTATAGTAGGAGATGTTGGCTGTGTACCACAGTGTTCTTGTTACTACTCAGGTGAGTCATTGTGTAGTGCTCTGCCTGTGAGAACTGTGTCCCAGGGATAATATGGGGAACTGTAACCGTATCTGGAGTGGAAATCCGAGATCACATTGTCTTACGCTGCACTCTCAGGATTTCTCTTGTAAATAAGGGTTTCTTCTTATAAACTGGACTTATCTTTAAATCTTTTGCAGAAAGCTGATTTTTCCAATGAACTAGTTAAACTTTCACCTTATCCCCTCCATGACATTAGGATAAGGTGCCCAGCTTTATTTAAACTATTTAATATTCTAAATCGTAGCAGAAAATAATTTGCAGCTGTGATAATATGCCCTCCTCTTTTTTCTTTTTCTTTTTTTTCCAAACCAACAATATAACATGGCTTTTCCTAATAACAGATAAAAGAAAGAGTCTGTGAATAATTAGTGATGGCAGGCTAAAACCAGTTCATGTTCATGATAGTGATAATAAACTATAGCCCCCAGGAGGACAGGTAACTACTTTGTAACTTTGACCCCTTTCACTCTCACATTACTTAACTGGGCTACAGAGCCAACATTACATCACTTACTAACCATTGGTCCATTCTCATTAACCCACTAATGACTACTCATCCTTGTGCTGGAATGTACAACTTCTACGCTGCACTCATCACTAAACACTCTACCTCTTCCTGCTGCTTTTTAGTAACACTGTAGAAACTCCCTACAAAGTACACATACTGTATAAATGTCACTTGAGCCGTACAATCCATGCATTGAAATACTCACAAATATATATTAAAAAAACTTCATAAATAAAAAAAAAAAAAAAAGAGAGAGAGAAATGAGCAACTAACCTCATGGACATCACTGGGTCTGTATTCCCTGCTGAGCCACAGAACACGAGAGCCCTGGAATGAGTGTATGTAGAACCAGAGCCAAAGCTTAACTAGCCTGTGTGAGTCATATCCTTCCCATTTGATTCCCCTCCAGATGGTGATGTAATGCTCTGGCCCTCTCTCTCTCCCTCTCTCTCCCTCTCTCTCTGTGCACACCACCCCTCCTTCTCATTTTTAGCTCAGTGCTGGTGAAGTCACCATTTAATTCTGGCAGAGCTGCAACAAAAAAAACTTCAATGTAACCAAAACAGCCCAAGGCAATGTTCCAAACTTGGTGGTGCAATTGCCATTGGAAACAAGGTAAACATTAAGGGAAACACTGCCACCCTTAAAAAGCCAAACAGCTGTCAAAAACATCACAATGAGTCAATGCTCTCAACTATCAATGATATAGGAAAGTGTGCCATACATTGACATCAGCAAGACAGAGCACAGGCACTACTCTGGAATGTCTGCTCACTAGTGAAGACTACTGCTCTCATCATGTGCTTGCCAATGGGAAGTGTAGTATATATTTGCAAAGGTGTTTCTCTGGATAACAATTAATAAAGGTTACATGCTTGGGGAGAAGGAGAAGTTACAGAAGAAAGCCGCATGTCACCACGACACATGTAATATAGTATGTGAGAACGTATAACTGAACCTCGCAATTTAATTCATTAGGAAAAAGTGTTTTAGTTGCAGATTAAATGGTGATAGGACATACTGATATATGCTATTTAGAAGTTGTTACACTAAGGGGTTTAGTGTTGAACACTATACTGATTTTCACGCAGTTGAGCGATTTTCGGTGGTCTGCGCATGCGTTGCAGTCGCATTGCGCATGCACTGCGAATGAATTGCGATCACACTCGCAATGAGGATTCATTCGCAATTGATTGAAAGGAAGAGATTGTTTTCTGGGTGGTTACGGGGAGGTCCGGCCAAAACGCGGGCGTCGGGGATGTTTCCTGGGCGTGTAATGGCCAGTGTCTGCGATCGCGCACGCAGAGAATAAAGCTCCAGCGTCTCTGTTACCGTGGCCATTCTGAGTAATGGACATACAGGGGTATTCAATATGAAACGAAAACTTCGCTGTCTATGCGTGTCGAAGTTTTCGCCGCACATCGGAGCTTTTGCCGGCGAAAAAGTATCGCGCGCGCCCCCGATTATTCAATATGAGATCGGCGAAAACGGCACCCTAACACCCCCAAAAAGATGGTGTGACATGGGGGATCACTCTGTTTACCCCAGATTAGCCCTGCTGAAGGTTTTTGAGGTTCTTTAAACGGGCTCAATAGCTGCTATTTTGGGGATTTGGGATGGTGGTGAAGAATAGCATTTAGAAGTGTTTTTTGCTGAAAATAAGTAGTTCCAGCAAATTTTGGGTACTTGAAAATGGGGGTGAGCATATTTAAAAGTTGCTAAAGTGAAGTTTTAAAAAACATGAAAAATCCACCTGCCGCAAACATCTGCATTGAAAAAAACACCTGGGGCATACTTGGGAACCCCCCTAGTTTGTAGTTCGCTAGTTTTGAACTTTGTACCCCCCAATTTTTTTTTCACCCCAAAATAAAAGTGCCTATTTTGGGGTCTTCTGAGGTATTTAAAAAAATTTTTTGACACAGTTTACCTTTGGGGGACTGTCTGAAGGTTGCAGGGTGGTTTCCGAAATGTTGCACCCCAAAATCCCAATTCTGCACTTTTTTTCGCCACCCATTCCTTGGTGATACTTTTTCGCAGGGTCGAATGCAATATATTTTTCGCACCGGCGAAAAGTTTTCAAATTGAATACGGTGTAAAAGTAAAAGCGGCGAAAATGATCATCCGAGCGAAAACCTCGCAGAAACGGCGTTTTCGCTCCATATTGAATACCCCTATCAGACTCACTGAAGGAGTTGATGTTTTGAGGACCTGCGTCCAATACTGCGTTTGTGTATGGAGTTGTGGGCAGCTGCTAGGACTCCGGTGGGCGTTTCAATAAAGATATAGCCGACTGATGCATTAGTATATATTAACAAATGCTGAGCAGCAAAAATCGCAAAAGCATTTGGATTAGCGCAAAACTCTGAATTAGGCACTATAACAAAGCAAGATGTACTGTATTTAAAAAAAAATTGTATGTTCATTAATTTTACCTAATTAATTTGAACACTTTGTGTATTTAAACTGCATTAACCACACAAATGTGTACTATTACCGACCAGCTATTTCTCAAGTTGTAACCTTTATTGTATGAACTCAATTCACATCTTCAAAGCTTTATTTAGTTTTTTTTGTGTTATTCTTTCTTGTGTTCTTAAATGTAATTGTTAAAAACCTACTATGAATATAAAGTTTAACAGGTCCCCCTATCCTTTATACTGTTATTCTTCATATGCATTTATTATCTCCTTTGATTATACGTTGTGTTGTGATTATTATTGAGTTTCCAATGTACCACACAGCATATGTACTTCTAAATGTAATTCAAAAGGTGCATACACATGCAAAGATTTTGTCCAACCATCCAACTAGTTGATTGTTTGTAATGAAAATCTGGTAAGGTATGAAAGCAAATGACAATCAGCAATTTGCTCCCAAACGCCGGAAAATGGACAAAAACTGTTGTTTGAACAAATTGTGTAGATCAAACATTTAACAAACTTGTCTGACGACCATTTTCATCTGTTTTCTGGCATTTAGGAGTAAATTGCTGATCATCAGTTACTCCCATACATTACCCAGCTTAAGATTTTGTTGTTCTGGCAAAGAGTATGTATTGTGGTGCTTTCAATAACAAAATTTAAAAAAATATGGAAAGTTAATATATGTAACTTTTTATAAATATATACGCGTACATTTGTGTATGTGCATATACACATACACTATATATATATATATATATATACATAGGCACTCCCAAATAAAAATGAGTACTTGCCGTGGTGCGCACTTCTAGGGGTAAACAGCTGGACAAATGGGTGTCACTCTCCGGACTTAAGAAATTCACATGCAAACAGTAGTCAAGTGGTCAACGTTTCGCGTTTAATGTAAAGTCGTCATCAGGACTTACAAGTGTGATATCAAACATGCTCTTACATGTCAAATACCCATCCCCCAGGCGTCTGCCATCCGTCAGTGCTGCCTCCAGCTCCCGCCCGGCGTCCGGCAATTGCCGATGACGTCAGTCATGGGAGCCGCCGCATCACCACAGTAACCTGATGCCAGCACCAGTGAAATTAAACACAAAGATACAAAATAGCCTAAATCAATTTAATACATAAAATCAACAGTGTCTGGTCAGTAATTGATAAGTGTAACCTGTTACTGCTATTAAGTATGTATCTAAGGCAAATGCCCAGGTACAAACTCTGTTATTAAATATTCAAACTATTGTATACTGCCTTAACTATTATTATTGGTTTTTGATACAGTAGATAGTAGATGCTCATTTACATCCCATACTAGTAACCTATGTATAGGTAGAATCATTTGTACACAATGTTTTGTTTGAATATTTCATAACAGAGGGTCTGATTCTGACCCGCTCGCGAGCGCTGTACGCTCGCAAGCAGGTCGATGGTGCCGAAGTGTGCATGCGCGAGATCCGGCGAGCGACGGGGAATCCCTCGCTCTGGGTCTCACACCAAAGGGGGCGTGCTGTCGATGGTGAGTGACAGCACGCCCCCTTTGGTGGGCGTGCCTTAGGGCATGGCTGCCAGACAGAGGCGTTCCCATGGGAACGCCTACCGTCTGAGTCTGGCCCCACTGACATCAGTAGTGATGTCAGTGGGAGTGATTTTAGCTCTGATAGAGGAAAAATCACTCCAGGGCTTGCGGTAACGAGACCCTACCGCAGGGTCTCGTCGCAAGCCTGATGGTCGCGATGGTCTTGACTATCGCGACCATCATCATGGACGCTCGCTATAGCTGTGGGTGGTAACCCACAGCTATGCGAGCGTCCATGAGGCCGCTCCAATTTTAGGTAGGAGGGCCCTGATTCAGAGCGAGCGCTCTGGTCAGAGCGTCCGGCTCTGAATCAGGCCCAGAGTTTGTACCTGAATATGAAGAGATTAGGGTGCATCCAGCCAGCAATCCCAGAGGGACTTCAGAAATATACAATGTAAGACAAATGGGGCACTTACTGTAACACAGCAGCAGAAGCAGTTTAAGTGTTATTTATTGCTTACATATCAGCGTATCAAGTTGACGTTTCGGTCCGATATGGACCTTTCTCAAGACCATGAAATTAGAGTGTACAACAGGATTACAGATCCATAACTATATACATACAGTACCAGTCAAAAGTTTGGACACACCTTCTCATTCAATGGTTTTTGTTTATTTAAATTATTTTCAACATAGTAGATTAATTCTGAAGACATCAAAACTATGAAAGAACACATATGGAATTATGTTGTAAACAAAAAAGTGTTAAACAAATCAAAATATGTTTTATATTTTAGATTCCACAAAGTAGCCCCCTTTTGCTTGGATGACAGCTTTGCACACTCTTGGCATTCTCTCAATCAGCTTCATTAGGTAGTCTCCTGGAATGGTTTTGAATTAACGTAATGTGTCTGAGACGATCAGTTGTGTTGTGCAGAGGTAGGGTTAGTACACAGTGGACACCACTATTTGACTACTGTTGTAATCCATATTATGGCACCAGCCACTCAACTCAGTAAAGAGAACAACAGTCCATCATTACTTTAAGACATGAAGGTCAGTCAATACGGAAAAATTTCAAGAACTTTGAATGTATCCTCAAGTGCAGTTGCAAAAACCATCAAACGCTATGATGAAACTTGCTCTCATGAGGACCGCCCCAGGAAAGGAAGACCAAGAGTTACCTCTGCTGCAGAGGGTTAAGTTCATTAGAGTTATCAGCCTTAGAAACCGCTACTTAACAGCACCTCAGATTAGGGACCACATAAAGTCTTCACAGAATTCAAGTAGCAGACAAATCTCAACATCAACTGTTCAGAGGAGACTGCGTGAATCAGGCCTTCATGGTCGTATTGCTGTGAAGAAGCCACTACTGAGGATGAACAACAAGAAGAAGAGAATTGTTTGGCCCAAGAAACACAAGGAATGGACATTAGACCAGTGGAAATCTGTACTTTGGTCTGTTGAGTCCAAATTTGAGAACTTTGGTTCCAACCGCCGTGTCTTTGTGAGACGCAGAGAAGGTGAGTGGATGGTTTCTGCATGTGTGGTTCCCACTGTGAAGCATGGAGGAGGAGGTGTGATGGTGTGGGGGTGCTTTGCTGGTGACACTGTTGGTGATTTATTGAAAATTCAAGGCACACTTAAACAGCATGGCTACCACAGCATTCTTCAGCGTCATGCCATCCCATTTGGTTTGCGCTTACTGGCACCATCATTTGTTTTTCAACAAGACAATGACCCCAAACACACCTCCAGGCTATGTAAGGACTACTTGACCAAGAAAGAAAGTGATGGAGTGCTGCGTCAGATGGCCTGGCCTCCACAATCACCCGACCAAAACCCAATTGAGCTGGTTTGGGATGAGTTGGACCGCAGAGTGAAGGAAAAGCAGCCAACAAGTGCTCAGCACCTCTGGGAACTCCTTCAAGACTGTTGGAAAACCATTCCAGGAGACTACCTCATGAAGCTGATTGAGAGAATGCCAAGAGCGTGCAAAGCTGTCATCCAAGCAAAAGGGGGCTACTTTGAGGAATCTAAAATATAAAACATATTTTGATTTGTTTAACACTTTTGTTTACAACATAATTCCATATGTGTTTTTTCATAGTTTTGATGTCTTCAGTATTTATCTACTATGTTGAAAATAATTTAAATAAGCAAAAGCCATCGAATGAGAAGGTGTGTCCAAACTTTTGACTGGTACTGTATATACATACACAGGTGCGGCAAAACTGGAACTGACATTTAATTTTAATGTCCTTGATGAATGACATGTGGTATGTTAAATTTAAATTTTTCAATTCAAAGCATGTGCATGCACACACGCACATATGACATATCCAAATGAGGACAAAAAGGGCACTCGCCAGACTTCAGACGTAATTCATGCTGTAATTGAGATCAGTAATATGAATATCCAATCCAAGCCATACCAATCAGTCAGTCGACGTTTCGGGCGGGTTGGACCATTGTAAAGACCCAAATTAATATTCCAACTGTTAGCACCACAGTATATCCAGGTCACAGTGAATATATATATACAGTATATATATATATATATATATAGAGAGAGAGAGAGAGAGAGAGAGAGAGAGATGGAAATGCTTATGGCCCTAGCTTACATATATGAACAAAAATTGAGAGTTTCAAATATTACAAACCTGGACCACAACAAAGTTAATGGGTTCTGCACAAAACTGAATAATAATGTGACATAATCACTTTAAAGTTTAAAAGGCCGCTTGTTTAACTACATCTGCTTATTTTTCATGGACTAAATCATAAGTGAACATACAGATAATAACAAGTCAATAATAGTGTAGTACAGTGGTTCCCAAACTGTGTGCCGTGACACCCTGGGGTGCCTTGGAACACTTGCAGGGGTGCCTCAGGTTGGTGGTCCAGCACCAAATTAAATTATTTATGGTCAAAGGGGGGAATTCAATTCAACGCGATGTAGAATAGCCGCGGGAGGGAGCTCCCGCAGCTATTCAATACACCGCGCTGTTTGGGCGCGCTAAGGATTTCTTCTCGCACCCCCCTGGGGATGCGAGGAGAAATCCGACCAAAGTGTCTGGCGTGCAGCAGTTTTTCTGCGCCCGGCACTTTGGTCAGAGAATGCCGGTTAACGTGCCTTAACACCTTGTTAAGACGCGATAGGTGCGATAACCGGCAATTCACCGACCACACAGCACACTGAATTGAATTTGCGTTGAATTGAATCGTCTCCAATGTAATGTAAATATATGGACAAGCAGAAGCGCAAACCTGTCCCCCACCACATAACTGAACCTAAGGATGACAGGTCAGCACAATTTACTTCACTTTACTACTTTACTACATGTTTTCTGAATTTCTCAAAAATAAACTTTTGGCTTAGGGGTGCCGTAAAAACAATGCTGATACTCTAGGGCGCCGTGATTCAAAAAACTTTGGGAACCACTGGTGTAGTATATTAATGCCTAGAATGTATTATATACTGTGTATGTCTGCATACTAAAATATAACTGCCTTTATCTGCAGTAGTAGCTGCCTTTGGCTTACTGTTTGGATGATGAAGATGTATAGCCCCTTGGCAGATGTCTACCCCCTGGGATCACAGTAGAGAATAGAGAGCAGGAGCAAAAAATAGGGTAGTACATAATGTAAATCTGTGCATTTGCTTATACACAAAAACCTACACTTAAAATTACAATTTTACATTTCTTCATTCAAAGAAGATGTTGGTTTCCATATAAAAAAATAAGACAGGTAAAGTTGGCTGTGAATACATGAATGCAAATTTCCAATAACTGATTACAATTAATGTTTGAATATGGAAATTGTCAAATCTTCAGCAGTATAATTTGTGTCCTCAAAGCAGAAAAATTCCAACAAATTAGAAAACTGTGCAAAAGTGTTTATTAATTTACTAATTTGTACATAAAGAAATATGTTATTTAATAAAACATGTTAACAGTATATAAACAGTACTTATTAATAACAGGAAAAATAGTACAAGCACACAAAAATGTAAACATTAAATAAGAGTGTAACCCTTGTGTGTATATTTCAGTATTATCTGACATTCTCATTAAAAATAATACTTTACACAAAATGATACATTTTTTATTTTTTATTTTTTTTGAGAAAAGATGTCAAACTGTATTTGAAGCAGGAATGTAAATGTATTTTATTATTTCCAAATCACTCAGCTTAGCGGAAACTCTTACTGAATGTACATATCATACATTTATTTAATTTATTTATAGTTTTATATATGCACTGTTCTATTTTAAATATTGGTAAGAAAATAATTCTTAATGAAAAGGTAATTCTGCTCATGCATATCGGAGGTGTGTCATACATAAGACCACTGGCGATGATTCTGAGTTAGGAGCAATGTACAGAAGAGCAAATAAATTTGCACCTTGGTAAAAACCGTGTTGTACTGCAGGTGGGGCAGATTTATCATGTGCAGATTTGGATGTGAGAGGGGAGTGCCCAAACTCATAAAGCTGTCCAGCATAAATGTGCACAGGAGCTGGCAAAGCCCACTGGATCATGGACACAGAGCCGTAACTAGACTTTTTGGTGCCCTGTTCCAGAAAGAGCATTGGCGCCCTCCCACCCCCTATTTTTCAAATAGGGACATTAGATGCACACTCGAAAAAGGGCCATAGCCTCATGGGGAAGGGCCGGGGGAGACATAGCAGAGGCCAGGAGATGCTGGGGATAAAGGAAGAGGAAGCTACAACTAAGAATGATAATAAACAGAAAATCGACAGGCCCAAACAGTGCCCCCTGATCTGTGGTGCCCTGTGCCATGGCATAGGTCGCTCTACCCTAGTTATGGCCCTGCATGGTCCATTGCCATTTCCCCCACCCTCTGGGACATAGACTAACCTGGGTTACTGTTTAAATCTGCTTTTTTCTCGGTTCTCAATGCCTGGGCAAAACGTTTTGCAGCACTGCTATAGGTGCAGGTTGGGGAAAGTTAGGTAAAATCTCTTTAGTAGGTTCTTCACAGTTTTCAGATCATACTGTTTCTGCCAATCTAAATCTTTTAACCATTTAGAGGCCAGAACCACATCAGCATTATTGATAGTCTATGAGGGAGTGAACTGTGGAGACTTTTCAGCAGTTGCCCAGGCCACCAAAATGCAGCCACCTGTACAGCTCGGATCTCATGCTATACAGGCCAGCTTCTGTCTTGTGTGCTTGATCAGACCTCAGAGATGCACTGGCAGTGAGAGATTTGCCAGGCAGTGATAAAATTCTCCACCAAGCCACTGGGGAATGCATCTCAGCACACATGAAAGGGTGCAGGGTGTGTGGTGCACACGTGCCACTGGGTCCAGCTGAGCGCTGCACCGCAAACCCTGCACCCAAAGTATACTTACCCTGTTCCGACAAGCAGGTCCTGCTCCTCCACTGCCTAGTGATATGCGGGAAGATGGCGCTGTGAAGTGATAGTAAAGACTCTGGCACTGTGCCAGAGCCTTTGCTCTCTTGTGAGAATGCGCCAACTTCCCGAATATCACTGGAAAGATGGCGCAGTGGAGGAGGAGGACCCGCTTGCCGGAGCAAGGGGGCTTGAGGGCCCCGTTGCTTATAGGCCCCTCTGGCGTTAATGTGCCCCCAAGGGCACCCCTGTTATTGTACTTATAAAAACATGTTTTTTATATACGTTTTGAAAAAAGATAAAACATTTGAACATGTGTAAAGTCCCCAGTCTCATCTTTGTGGAACTAGGGGTAATGTAGTTTGTTATCTGTGTGTGATGGGCACATGCATTAAACGCTGTTAGGATCAGGGATGAGCAGTGGGTGAATGCTTGGATGATATTTTGGGGCACAGTGAGTGTAATGCCCACATATTATATCCCTGAGATGTCATCAAAGTAAGTCATCTGTATAGGAAAAGCATGGGGGGGGGGGGCTGTTATGATGACACTAAGATTGAGGTACCATCAAAATCAGCATGACTTTCACTATTTGTAGAGAAAGCGACAGACATTAATTGCATCATTGTTTATAGAAAATGAGGGTGACTATCTTAGTTATTTGAAACTATACAGTTTACATTTGTTAAAGTATAACAAGTGGAAAAGCAAAAAGTGAGCAGGGAATACCCCACACGACTTTCCAAAGTAAGAGAGCTGCAAATCTGATGCATAAAATATAGACTAGAAAATATACCAAGCGCTTATCAGACATGTCCTGGGAGTTTACCCCTTAATGTACAGTACTTCATGCATGCAAAATCTGTACAGAATACAAATTGTTTCTCCAAAAATGGAACCAAGGAGCCTACATGTATACAGTGCCTTAGAGATCCATGTACATTTTATTATACATCTCTATATTACTAAACTCATGATGCACATACTGTAGCTACCACTACAAGCTTATACATTAACAAAGCATGCTTTATATAAAACGTAACTGTTACAAATACAAAAAAATAAATTTAGTTTAAAAAAAGAGGATAGAGATTGTAATTTACATAAGTGTAACATAACTGATGTAGTAGCTTTGCTCAGAGAGTTGGAGTTGGGCGGAGAAGGCGTTCCTGGCATTATCCGTAGCAAACGCACCTCCTATAGTGTTCAGCGCAGTTTTGTGGCCTGAACTTACAAGTAAAATATTGCCATAACTTTGTACAGTTACAAGTGTAGTTTGAGTTGTACATGTGTTAAGATTCCTGCAGCTCAAAATACTGTGTACTGTAGTAATGCTGCCTCATCGAGATACGCTTTGAGCATGTTTCAGTGTTGCCACATACTAGATACCTCAGTTATTATGGCAACTAGGCAGTATTTATTTTTATTGATATTTTTACTCTGTATCTTATTACCCCAACTCCTACCACCGAGGAAGGTTGGCAGGATATCTAAAGCTATCAGGGGGGTATAATCCCATTACCATAGGGTAGGGTGACCTCACTCTGCGGGTTCCCCTGTTATAGTGTAACCACCACTGTCTGGCCTAGTGCTGGTTACGGCTACTGGAGGGGAACTTCATGCTGTTCATCCCCTCCACATTAGACATTATTTCACATGTTTATGAGTTCTCACTTTGGCAAATAATATATAGCGGCATTTTAATACACTGCAAGTATGTTGTTATGAAAAAGGTGATATATAATGGAATTAATACATTTTAAAGCACTTGTGTGCTAAGGAAATACCTGGTGGTAAGAGGGTGGTGTATATACAGATATATCATGCTGTTTTTCCGTACACAGTGCAATTCTGTGAAAGCTATAAATCATTGGTGGGAATGAAACCTTACTATACATTCATATATTCCCTTTCATGTAGCTTCTCAATCAAGTATATAAACAAGAATAGTCACTATCATTCCTAATGTGGAATTACTTGGTTCAGCGTTACGGCTGAGTCAACTTCTGTCAAAATAAACGCAATGAGAAATGTACTAATTATTATTTGTGTAAGTCCTGTCTGATAGTTAATTTCTGAGGGCCAGACACAGACTTTAGTTATGCTGGCCCCACACTATGCACACAGGCTGGTCCATTTTGTCTTGATCGCCCAATGCAGACATCACTAACCCATACATGCCTACCCTCCCAGAATTCACGGGAGGCTCCCGATCTTTCGGGTAACCCCCCTGCACCCCCGGAAGGGTAGGCACTTCTCCCGCATTCTGTCCACTTCCTAGTGAAGTGGGCTTGATTGGGAGAATTTCTGCGGTGATTGCGGATCTCCATGCAAGGGCGTGGCTTAATGATGTGATTCTGCATGAATCGCGTCATTTGGTCCCGCCCCCTATTTAATTTTGATCCAATCACGGCAATTTGCTGTGAAGGGGCAAGGCTTAATGACACGAATCTTCAGGCGCCGCCCCCATCGCCACCCTCCTGCTTGTCTTACCCGGGCATCTCCTGGGAACATAAATATAGAGGTAGGCAAGTATGCACTAACCATATTTCCCAATCTGCACAATCAAATCTATCAGTTTTTTTGATGATTCAGGACTACAGTTTGAATGGCCATAAGTATACTACTAGGCCAGTTTGGATGAAAACCAATGTGATCTACAGATCTGGAAACATCAAGTTAGCAATAGAGAGCTCCACATTATGGATATAGTGAAATAAAGGCTTTGGCAAACAATGTAGTAACAATATGTTTTATCATGACCAGATATAGCATTACACCCTCACCCCTGCTGCTTCTTACCTTGGTAGGTGGGACTTCTACACCCATTACCCCTCAGACTGGGACTAGGACTATTGTCTGTGTCATCAAAGGCAAGCGCTACGCTCCCAGCATAACACTAATGTGAAGAAACAGAAGGTAACTGTCTGACATGTAAGAGGCTTCTGGCTACTTCTCTTTCATGTAAGTGGGAGGTATGGGAGCCCATTTATCATTACATAATTGCGGGTTATTCACCCAGAAAACACCCGTTTTTGGGGGATATCCTCAAATATTTAGTATCCCTTGAATGTAAAGGAGGGACAGCAGCAGATATGTGGTCCCTCTATTTTGCCAGCACCAAAACCCCGTAGTTTCTATGGGAGATGTGATGCTGTCAGATATACCAAGTCCTGGAAGGCAAAGCATTACGGAACTTGGTCCCTGCAGTTTACGTCAGTTTATGTCATAGGAACTCTCCCCGCTGTCACTTCACTCCCAGCACATCACAGGGAGGGGCTCCTTTCGATGCCCCTGTCCCTATGGGTGCAATTTGTTACATCTCAGTGGCATGACCGCTTCCTGCAATGTGATCATGGGTGCTAATATCATGCCCAGGTCACATTGCAAAAGAGATTATTAGTAAATGGCCCCTGGATGTGAGACTATTTGTCATGCATTTAGTGTCTTAGGTTCCCCTAAGCAATGGCTTGAGCTGCATATACTATTGAATGAGCGATTTATAGCAAAATGTACAAACACCACAGGCTTCATACACATCTTAAAGTACTTATGAGACAGCGGTACACATCTCAGCTGCTTCTCAGTTGCAGTTGAATGGTCATTACTGGGTGGCAACAGGGTGGTAAGGGGGCGCAGTGCCGTAACTAGGGGTGTGAGAGCGGTGCCGTCACACAAAGTGCAATCCTCTGGAATCTGCACTGTCACTGCCCTACAGCCCTTGCGTCTGACTAGCAAGGTGCCTTGAACGGTACCCTGCAGCGATTGCCAGGACCACTGCATGGTTCCGTTCCTTTAGAGTCTAGACACTCAAGGCAGGCGCCCTGCAGTCTGTGCAGCTGGTACTGTTAGCCCCGCACTCTATGTGCAACGTCATGTGCTCAGGGGATGGGGAAGGCACAAGGTGCACTGCAGCCCTCTTACACCGCTGACAGAGCGTTCACAAGTAGAATTAATTTGCAGTGGGCATTTCAGAGTTGTGTTCTGTTTTTATCTGTGTGTATGCAGAAATTCGCCCGATTGCAGTCAGATCAGTCAGATCTCATGTGCCAAGGATGGGGCTGGTGCAAATGCTGATGATAGTGATGACGGCTGTTCCCACAAGTGAAGGGCTGGGGGCGGTGTGATCATATACATGCAGCTGACTCACAGGGGACTTCCTATCACAGATAGAGGTCATAATTGTGACTGCATTGCACGCAACTCAGAATCAGTACCTAGGTCTTTAAAATGTAAAATGTTCAATTTATTTTTGTTTCGGGGGCAGATGTATGAAGCTCTGGAAAATGATAAAGTGGAGAGTGATAAACGACCAACCAATCAGCTCCTAACTGTCATGTTACAGGTTGTGTTTGAAAAATGACAGTTGGACGTTGATTGGTTGGTCATTAATCATTCTCACTTTCCAGAGCTTATAACATTACTGTTTTCACATGTATTTATTTGTGACATCTTTTTAAAAAATAAACAAAACAATTTTTAACCTGTAAAATTATTTCTCATTTTCTCTGTGCAAATCTTATAAATGTGGTATAAACAAAATGGATAAAAATAATAATAGTTACCAGTAAAACAGGCTTTATAATATAATGTTTACTTTGCATACGGTGCAGTTTGATATCCTATTATATTTTGGGACTTAATTTAGTTAACCATGGCAACAAAGTATTCTACCATTGATGTCATCACGCTTTCCAGCTGTCCTGTAGGACAGTGATATATCTCCATTTCTGTGAGCTTATTGATTAAGTGAGGTCTGTTTATGGGCGGCAGGCTCCAACACAGTGACAAGGCCATAAATGTAGAAAATGAACGACTGGGGATAATTTTTGTGGCCCTGACATGTAAAGATATATATGTAGTTTTCTTTCTGAGAGGGCACATTTAATTGAATTAGGAAATTGTAAGAACACAGTAAACTCCACTCTTCTATATAGAAATGAGTTTTATTGCCAGGTCATGCACCTCTGTGTGAGCTGTAGCTGCACCAGTTAATTTGGAACAAGGGAGATATTAGGGTACAGGTGACTGGCCATAATTATTGCTGGCTGGCGCCGGTGTACATTGCATCTAGAATCACATTTTTCATTGTGAAATGATCGGTATTTAATAATAATGAATAATTAACTTCTGAAAAGTAGTTTTTTTTAGACTAGAACTATAACTTAAATAAAAAGAATAATGCCATTATGTGACCATATCAGATACAATGTCTTCGTCATTAGATGAATGCTTTATTCTGTGACCTTTTTGATGTCATTCTATAATTCATAGATGTAATGTAATGGTTACCAATAAGGCAAGAGGGATGGCAACAGAGTACACTGATGTCTTTTACTTTAATCATTACATTTACCATTTTAATTATAGCTTACAAAACACATTTCTAGAAATCTTAATATTTATTTGAAATGGCCATAGAGATATTTTGTTATAAAGACTTGTACATATTTATGTGCTCTTCTGAAAGCACCTCAATGCACCTAACATTTTATTCTAACCCTATTGGGATGCCTGCGTCGGGACTCTGACCGCCCGGATCCTGAATGCCGAATTCCATCCAGCACCACTGTGGGACTCTGGCGAAGTGAGTATAATTAATACATGGGTGCAGGGTGTGAGCTGTGGGCACCCTCACTCTGTACCCATGATAGACACACCACTGATGTCATATTATTTTATATCTACCCTTTTATTTGAGATCTGCAATGAAAAAAAAAATAATAATTTGTAGAAAAATGTTTTTCTTTCAGTGGTCTGATCTGTTAATGCTATCCAGAGCAGGCATGGCAGCGGTAGTATACAGAAGTATGCTTCTGCCAGCAAGAGATGGAAATACTTAACACTTGCGAGATTATTGTCTGCAATAATCCACTTAATATGCACTTTAATAAATTGGCCCAATAGCTACACCACACATCACTTACATATAAATATTTACAGTTTTAATGCTAGTATACTTTTTGGACTCATATAGACAATCTTAGAAGCTAGCTGAATAGTAAACAGATCTAAATAGCACACACTAAAAAGGGAAAACCCAAAACAACAGAAACAGGATTGAGGGCAATTTACAATACTATAACTGCGAGCTAGGCCACCGAGACATCCAGCTGGGCCTCTGTGCTAATGGGTGCATAACCAATCGTGGAGGTGTGGAAACACCCTGCTTGGCATAATGTGTACTGGCTGCTATGAATGTTGGCTGACAGCGGGGGGCCTTGCTCCGCCTTCCTGACTAACCCAGGCACCCCCGGACTCCCAGACAGTTCCAGGCCCAGGTAATCTGTATCGACTCCACCCATACTTGCCTACTCTCCCAGGATGGCCGGGAGCCTCCCGAAAATAGGGTGGAAGATTGGGCAAGTCTCCCGGTCCCCCCACCTGTCCACTCCACCCCGCCGGCATCTGCTTCCCCCTTGTAAGTGGGCGGTCCGGGGGAGCCGATGATATGATTCGCACTGAATCTCGTCACTGTGAACCTGCCTCTGGCCGCACAATGGAGGTAATCTCGTTAATGTGTGGTGGAGGCGTGGCCGCGATGACGCGACTGCGCAGTTATGCCCCCGATCCCCCTCAAAATTAGTTTCACGCCCCCCCTGCTATGCCGATCTGGCTGCCTTCTCCCGAGGAGGCAGTCACAGTGGCAAACGCAGGATTTCTAGAGGGGGGTTTCCAAATGCTTGCTTTTAGAGTGAGTGTGGCCGGTCCATGAAGAAGCATAATTATCACTTATCCAGCTTTAATATGTTACATACAAAGTATATTGTGTTGCATAATTTGAGCATATACAGGACCAGCGATCACAGTAAGCTATTAGATGCGGCAGTAGAGCCATCCTGCCTGAGCTGAATGTTTCTACAGTATGTCACATGTGGGCACCATTCATGAGCATTGGAGCAAGTCCGGGAGTCTGAGGGAGCAGCAGAAGAACTTAGCACTGCCCTGGACATATAAGTACATATTGGTCTCCTTATGTACTGGATAGTGTATTATTATACACTATTATTAATTAACCCTATTGATGGTCTATAGTAGTGCACCCCTAACAGTGCATGTTTTCCACATCTCCTATTTGGTGCACAGGTATATTTATTACTGGCTGACACATTTTAAAAGATCCACAGGTGGTGCTAATCATTTCATTTGTGATACTCAGAAGAACATGCAGCACTAGTAACAATCTATTACTATTTCTATTGTGGTCATGGTTTGTGCTGGGGAGGGGGGGTTCCAGGCAGATGGAAACCCCCCTGCGTTTGCCTATGAGTCAGGTTGTCGGCAAGTATGACTCCACCCCACTTTCACTATTTGAGAGGTATGTATTTCAGAATACTCTCTATTACTACATTTAGATCACAGCATTCCATTGTGTGTATACCCTTGTTAAGAAGAGGAATCTATAACATTATTAATCTTCCACAGAATGCCACCTTTAGCCCCCTCTCAGCTACAGCTTCCATCTGTCCCGATTCTGAGTCGCATGCCTCTGCGTCTGCTTTTCTCTACGGATGCGACTTGGTACTTACTCCTGTGCTAATGCAGCAATGGGCTGCACTAAGTTGCAGATCTGTGCATCTGCAAGAGCAAGCCGCAACCATCATCATTAGTATCAGAACTTGCACCAACCTAGGTGCAAGAGATCTGTCAGAATTGTCCCTTCTCATACGCACTACTGAGAATCGCATGGAGCAGTACATATTGTACATGCCCACAACACTTCCATGACACTCCCATCAAAAATAGCCGCATTGTACAGTACATCTTGATACTCAGGGGTATATTTACTAAAGTGTGTGTTTTTAGAAGTGGAGATGTTGCCCATAGCAACCAATTAGATTTTACTTAACATTTATCTTGCACCTTCTAGAAGATAATAGCTAGAATCTGATTGGTTGCTATGGGCAACATATCCAATTCCAAAAACCTGCACTTTAGTAAATATACCCCTCACAACCCAGCTGCCGCCCGGAAACGCCTACTTCACGCTGGTCTCTGTTTGCACAAGCATATATTTGCCACTTTGGACACATCATGCAGCGCATGGGCACACCATGTTTTGCAATTCAGATGCAGGCACAGTTGGTTCAAAAACGGGAGATACATCCGTTTTCATAGATGCGTGTCACAGAATCAGGCACTTAGTGAGGATAGTCTCAATTTGAGAGAACTGTCCCATTGTGCTAATTTTTATGTACTTGTTGGGAGGTATGTCATCCACTGCTTTATGGGAAAGTAAAAGAGGGTTGAGGCACCCCCTGCTTTAGAAGAACTGTACACGTGTCCCAGGGGCCTAGTCATGCCACACTTACTGACTTTCTGGCTATCCCGTATTGGGAGGTGTGGGATCGTGGCCCCGCCCTCACTACACAATGCATGCTATACATTGTATATACAATTCTAAGATTACCATCATTGTAAAGCGGGGGTGTTGCTATGATGACTCAGGAAGTGGGCGGTGCCAGGTGGATGCGGTGCTGCTCTGAGAGTCTTGAATGCTCCTCCAGGCAGCTGGGAGCACCACCTGAGATTCGGGAACCTCCTGGCCATTCCAGGTGAGTAGGCAGGTATGCGTCATGCCCATTGTGTACGGACACTTGCCTCCAAATGGGACACAGGCATGCCCCCTATCGGCCATGTCCGAATTTAGAATCAGATGTTGGAAGGTATGCTCTTAGCCATGCTGGACACCTAATCATATCAAGTGCCTACAATTAATGAGGCTGACAGAACAAGATTCAGAAGGAAAGTCATACACAGGGTAATGGGTGCAGGGTGTGCAGAGCACAGGGGGCCCCCACACTGAACCCAGAATATACTTACCTTGTGCTGACAAGCGGGTCCCTGCTCCTCCGCGGCTCCATCTTCCCAGTTAAATTTTCTGGAGGACGGTGCCACAAGGTGAAAGCAAAGACTTTGCTCTCTTGTGCGCATGGGTTATCTTCCCGAATATCACTAAGAATATGGCGCTGCGGAGGGGCAGGGACCCGCTTGCCGTCCGCCTCACAGGTAATATGTGTTGCTAAGGAGGAGTGGGGAGGCGCTATCAGAGGGTTTTCAGATGGATCTCTTGCAGCAAGGACAGGGGTGGTGCAAGTGAACACTGATGAGCATAAGAATAGGACGGTCGCATAGATGTGTACAATTCTGCATACGGTGAATAACTACATTTATTCTGTGCATGCAATGTGAGTGCAACTGTGACTAATGTGTGCAACTCGGGGATAGGCCCCACAGTGTTCCCAGCTACAAAATTACTAATTAGTACAGAGGAAAATTATTTTACTTGATGGGACGAGGTTTAATTTGCACTGCAAAATTAAATATTGTGTTTCAAAGCAAGGACGTTGTAGAAAAGAACACTTGGGCCTCCTGAGCTACATTATTACCTCTACAGAGCATAGGCAATGGAATAGTTAATAGTCACAGACAGTCTGCTGCTCCAGGCTGCCCCAGTTCTAAATAATACAGGTGTTAGCACTGTCAGAATATTTAATTTTTATTTTAGCTCGCCTGCTGACCTACTTTAATTTATCAGGGATATAAGTCAACATTGACATGCTGCTGAATTATACAACAAAGACAACACTTGGCGCCTTCATTGTGGTTATTAAATGTAATTTATTAAGCCAATATTTCACCCTGAGAAAGCCCCTTCTAGAGTCTTTACACTTTAACTGAATAAAGTACAGCAGAAGGGCCTCTTTTTGTCAGTCTAACCGCTAGAACCAGCAATCTGTGTGCGTGACCTTCTGTGCAATTTTTAGTCAGATTATGAATTTAGAGCATAGTAAGTATAAAAGATAGCCAGATTTACTAACGTGTGAAATGTGGACTTCCTGATGGTTGATGTGCTCACAATGCGATATTGTCATAATCATAGCCCCAACATGGGGCAACCATGCCCCCAATGACGATGCAAGGTATGAGAATGTAATAATACTCATGTGAGATTACTGCTCATGTGCAGGAAAACACAGATAAGTAACACAAAGATCCCTCAACTACAAAATGGGGTTCACAAAGAGTATGATCAGTGTTCAGCAAGCGTGGCCAAACTTAGGAAATAGGAACCCTAACAGTTCATGTTTTGAGAACCACCTATAGATCTTTTAAAATGTGTCAGTTAGTAATGAATACATCTGTGCACTAGCTAGGAGATCTGGAAAACATGAACTGTTAGGGGTCCCCAGTGATTTACTAATAAATACCACAGATTTTTCGCCAATGGGTAACGCGAGACACTACCGATGTTCATCTCAACTTGGGGCACATTTCTCAATGTAATTTTGATGGCAGTTCCACAGTTCTGCCATTTCAGATTGCAAAAGCATTCTGGAGCTTGGCACCGGTAGCTAACGCCATCTTCATGGTGTTAGACCATATAAGCCCATGGGCTACAATTCCGCATTAGTTTTCAGAGAGGTATCCCCGTCCAATAAACCTTACGGGCACATATGCAGTCTGATGGCCACGCATGCACTTTAAGCTTGTAGGGTACGTACCTGAAAGCAAAATATTTGTTATAGCTATCACTTCGCTACTAACCCTGTGCTGGGAGAGGTCTTTCTTTGATGCTCTGTCCCAGCGGCCCAACAATGATACTTGCAAAGACACATCAAAACCGTATTAAAAATTAGAGATGAGCAGTTCGGTTTTACTTGGTTACGTTGGATCTGAAAAACTGCATCTTCTGGTAGCCAATGAGATAACTCCGAACTTACACAAATTTGTCGAAAAGAACTGTGTATATCCAAACCGCTAGTCTGTATTAAAAATGCGGATTATAATAACGATGCCCCCCCCTTTCTTTTCTGGATTCTATTATTTTCAGTTGCTGGATTGTGCTGTAAATCTATTCTTTGCCTCTGTCTTTATAATTACACGTCCTGCCATTAAGACTTCTTAAGGGGACGCAGTGTTCATAATTACATAGGCCTTGCTTCCTGGGTACATTTAGGAAGAGACTTTGATAAAGTGGTATTTTTAACCTGATCTTTACTAACAACATTATATTACAAAGTATTGCATACAAACAAGTGATATAATTAAATATAAATTATTATCAGCTTCCAAGACCGGATTAATGGGGGAAGGGCTTGGCGTCCCGGTGCCCCCACACCCACTAGGGTATAAAGTGGGCCAGAACGGGAGACAGAACCAGTTCGGCCTCCTCCGGTCCACCTAACTCTGGCGCCGCAGGGAGGCTCCATTTGCCAGATGCCTGCTGAGATTTTGTTACCAGCGGGCGTCTGGCTCCGCCCGCACAGCGCCAGCCGGAGGCTGGAGCTCGCACCTGAGCTTCAATTTACGGCTCCCGCAGCGTGCAGTGCACTATAGGAGAGACGCCATGACGTCTCTCCCATAATTCCGAGGAGTGGCCAGCCAGATGGACGCGGGAGCGGGGCTTGCTTATGGTAAGTAGTGTGGGGTTTTTTTTTTCGTTTTTTTTGTGTAAGTAGCTGCACTACAGGGGGCACTACTACAGGGGGCACTACTACAAGGGACATTACTACAACAGGCACTACTACAGGGGGCATTACTACAGGGGGCACTGCTACAGGGGATGCTACTCAGGGGGCATTACTACTGGGGGAATTACTACAGGGGCACTACTACAAGGGGCATTACTACTGGGGGCACTACTACAGGGGCATTAGTACAGGGGGCACTATTACAGGGGGCACTGCTACAGGGGGCACTACTACAGGGGGACCTACTACAATGGGCACTACAACAGGGGGCATTACTACAGGGGGCCCTACTACAGTTGGCACTGCTACAGGGGGCATTACTACTGGGGGCACTATTTCTGGGGGCACTACTACAGGGGGCATCACTACTGGGGGCATTACTGCTGGAGCACTACTATTGGGGGCACTACTACAAGGGGCACTGCTACACTGTTACAGGGGGCATTACTTCTGGGGCACTACTGCAGGGGCACTACTACAGGGGGCATTAGTACCGGTGGCACTACTACAGGGGGCATTACTACTGGGGGCACTACTACAGGGAGCACAACTACAGTTGGCACTGCTACAGGGGGCATTACTACTGGGGGCACTACTTCTGGAGGCACTACTACAGATGTTATTACTACTGAGGCATTACTGCTGATGCACTACTACTGTGGGCATGACTACTGGGGACACTACTAATGGGGGCACTGCATAAGGGACACCACTCCTGGGGGCACTACTACTGGGGGCACAGCATAAAGGGCACCACTACTGTGGGCTCTGCATAAGGGGAACTGCCACTGTGGGCACTGCCACTACTGGGGGCACTGCATAAGGGGCACCACTACTGGGGGCACTGCATAAGGGGCACTACCACTACTGGGGGCACTGCATAAGAAGCACCACTACTTGGGGCACTGCATAAGGGGCACTACCACTACTGGGGGCACTGCATAAGGGGCACCACTACTGGGGGCATTGAATAAGGGGCACTACTGCTCTGGGCATTGCATAAGAGGCACTACTATTGTGGGCATTATGTGTATTAGGGACACTACTGTGGGCTTTGTGTAAAAGGGGCACTGATGTGTGTCATAACATGAATAAGGTACACTACTATGTGGTGTAATGTGAATCAGGGGCGGTATGTGCAGTGTAATGTGGATAAGATTGAGCAACTGGTGAGTAATATTTCATATGGGTGCCTATATGAGTTTTTTTTTCCTGTGGGTGTATATTGTGTATTTTTTTCATGTGTGTGTCTGTGTTTTTTTTTTCATGTGCAGCCCATGGGCCCCATTTCACAATGAGGCATAGGGGCCTATTCATCATACCTTAAGTTTCTGAGGAGTTAATTAGGTTTAGAACTCGCATGGAGTTCTACCTAATTACCGGAGGAATTCATCATTCCTCCTCCCCATAACTATCTATTCTGAAAAGCTGTAATTTTTGCGATGACAGCTTTTCAGGAAATAGATAGTTATCCCAGCCTGCTCTAACTTACTGCAGCTGGAAACAGTGCTGCTACATTTGTAAAACCAGCGCATGCGCAGCACTGCCTACACCTGCTGTAAGTTTGTGTCCCCCTTCCGCTCACCTGCCCCCCTCCCCCCCCCTGCTCACCTCCCCCGTTCAGCACTTACCTGCCCGCGCAGCAGCTTCCGGGTCCGTCTGCTATGCTGTCACGTGTTCTCCTAGCAGAGCACAGTACTGTTTGGAAAAAAAAACACATTTTTTTTTTGTAAACTTTATTGTGTTCTGCTGGGAGAACACAATGTCAGCATAGCAGACGGAGCCAAAGGAGAAACCAGAGTGCCGGAGGCAGACGCCAGGGGATATGCCCAGCTGGAAGCAGGTAAGTGTTACCTACCTCACAGTGGCGGATAGTAACACCATCAAATTCCGAAAATACATAATTTTTGGAATTTGATGAATACCATAATTTCCATATCCCCATACTAATGTATGGGGAGTGTGGAAATTAACGCAGGGGGACTTAGCAAGGAGATATCAGTGATATCTCCTGTGCTAAGTGTGTTCATGAATACTAAAATAACGTTAATTAAGGAACATGTCCTTTTAAACATTATTTTAGTGTTGATGAATAGGCCCCATAATCCCTTTAGCACTCACTAATGTCCTCCTTTCAGTATTTAACAAACAGCGTTGAGCTTAGTTTATCACTGTTTGTCAATGTACTCCTCACGAGCGATACGGTCCCCATTGTGCATACCCCCATTTTGTCCATATTTAATAGGGGCCCCACATGTTTGTTACCCAGGGGCCCACATAGACCTTAATCTGGCCCTGTCAGCTTCATTTGTGTGTTTCATAACACCCTGAACTGTAGTATCAAACTGATTTATATGGGTAAATTTACTAAGAATCAGGATTGTCCCGATTTGCAAAGTGATTAATCTCGCTGGAATTTGCCTGAACTCTGGTGATTTAATCTCTTTTTGTCTCTCAAATTTACCAACAGGCGATTTTACCGATGGTGATGTAGTTCGAGATTCTCGGGTGATTTGTAAGAAAGCTCGAGTGAGTTATGTCACCCGAGATTGCAGTGATTTCTCTCTGCACAACTCTCCCTAGCAAGCAGCCTGCACATATCAGTGAGATATGTGTTGGCTGTTTGTGTTGTACCTGTAAAAAATGAGTTAATGTTTAATAAAAAATTACGTGAGGTCCCCCCAAAAGACTAACCAGCCCCGGACTTGCCAGCCAGTCCTGGTTCTTAAAATTACGGGGAAAAAAATGTGTAGGGTTCCACAGTAATGTAAGAACCAGCACCAGGCAGCAGGGCCAGACCACTATCCCCGTCCAGGGGTGGCGGGGATAGCCCCAGGCTATCAGCCTAGGCCAGGTGTGCCCTGGTGAGGGGGACCCCTTTATTGGAGGGGTCCCCAACTCCCCACGGATCCCTGGCCTGGGCTGACTAGCAGTCAGGACTGATGCTGCATCTGGGGTGTCCTGTGAAAGGTCTCCCCTGGCTGTGGCATCTATCCCCCGCTAGAAAGGGTCCGGAGCTGGTTTTAAATATACGGGGAACCTCACACCAATTTTTTTCTCCATATATTTAAAACCAGGTCTGGCCCTGCTGCCTGATTCTGGTTCTTAAATTACTGTGGAACCCTACACATTTTTTTCCCCATAATTTTCAGAACCAGGACTGGCTGGCAAGTCCGGGGCTGGTTAGTGTTTTGGGGGGGACCTCACATTTTTTTTTTCAAAATTAACCCTATTTTAACCATTTACAGAAAGAAACATACACAAATCTCAATGATTTGTGTATGTTTTTGACCATCTCGCAGCTCAGGGGGTTGAGAGATTGAAAAGTGATTTTGATAGAGAGTTTGCTCCTATCTCACCAGAGCTTGTCATCCCCATTCTTGGTAAATTTGAGAGATGTTTGTTTTAGGTGAAAAGTACTTCCGATTTGGCTCGATGGTGATTTGATTTGAGATTGCTATGTCACCTGAGTTTTACAAGTGAAATGAGATAAATCTCTCTCTAACTCACTCAAATGTTGCTTTTAGTAAATTTGCAAGCAGGAAAAAAATTAATAAATCACCCGAGATGGTCAGCTCGACCTATCTTGATTCTTAGTAAATTTACCCATAGGATTAAGGGGGGTATTTATCAAAGCTGGGGGACAGATAAAATTGTAACAAGTAAATTACCAACCAATCAGCTCCTATAATTTTTTTAAACACAGCCTGCAAAATGTAAATTGGAAGCTAATTGGTTAGTACTTTTTCTTTCACAATTTTATCTCTCTCCCAGCTTTGATAAATAAATGTTTGCAGAAAAGCTACTGTACTATTTTTGTATTTACGGGTGCAATCAGATAATTACTATCTTTTCATAGATATTTTACTGTACATTATATGTGTGTATCCTTGTAATTGATTAGGCATTTTATGGTTATTGGGAAATATATGTCTCTCACTATTTCAATAAATTGAAGGTTGTTTTATTTTTCATTTCTTGCATTCAATTTATTAAACAGTCTTGTGAGAAATATTTTTTTCTCCAATTAATATTTCCTGATGGAATAGCAATAGCAAAAGATGGATTGTGACTTGCCCAGTTAGTACTTGCACTTTGCAGTCTAAACCCTTTTTATGTGAATCTGCTGATGTTTTAATTAATTTTGACTTCAAAGAAATGGTTCTAGTGTACGGTTCTGACTTGGCTCTAGTGTACAGTTGTTACTTGGCTCTAGTGTACGGTTCTTACTTATGGCTCTAGTGTACGGTTCTTACTAATGGCTCTAGTGTACAGTTCTTACTTATGGCTCTACTGTACAGTTCTTACTTATGGCTCTAGTGTACGGTTCTTACTTATGGCTCTAGTGTACGGTTCTTACTTACGGCTCTAGTGTACGGTTCTTACTTGGCTCTAGTTTATGGTTCTTACTTATGGCTCAAGTGTACGGTTCTTACTTATGGCTCTAGTGTACGGTTCTTACTTGGCTCTAGTTTACAGTTCTTACTTATGGCTCTAGTGTATGGTTCTTACTTCTGGCTCTATTGTATGGTACTTACTTATGGCTCTACTGTACAGTCCTTACTTATGGCTCTAGTGTTTCTGTGGAAGTCAGTTACCTGCGCTCCTCTGCAGTTTTTTTGGATGCTGAGATTAAGGCGAATCACTGGGTGTGTAACAGTAGAACTAATTGCAATATTTAATTTAATTGGATATGAGGGGACATTAGTATTCATTGTGTAGATATGTTTTACAATGTATCATATGAATTTGGTAAGATTAATTTATGTGATGGAGCCTAATATTATTGTGGGGACGTGGGTTTTAATGTACAGATACTTTATGCCTCTTTCTTTTTTTTTAGTTAACATCTGTTATTACATTTATGTATATTGTACATTACTAATTGTATTTTTATGCTGGCCAGTGTTTTTTTTTGCTGTGTACTGAAAATCTGCTCTTATAAATATTTTAAGAACGGAGCATTACAGAAGGATGCCTATTTACTATTTCCCAAGGTTGCAATAGAATGATAACCTGAGAATACACAGAACAAACTACATGACTATATCTACCAATCCAGCCAACAAGACGATGTTTTGAAGAAAACAAAGGTCTATATAACAGCCCATTCAACTTCAACTCAGGAAGACATACTTTTCCCATCTACTTCCTGTCACCAGTTAATGATAAGCAATATCCTGCATTTAAGGAGCTTTTAGTCAATTAAAATGCCTGTTTTGGCTACACGGGTCTTGTGTAAGCGTTCTGCAAGGGTCATGTAAGAAAGCAAGTCTTCATAAATACCATCTACAATTTCTTGCAGTCTAGCTACGTCTCTAGTAAGTCACAAATATATGGGGACTAAAAAATATTTTTTTAGTTTTGGAACACATCCCAATAGAATAGATGAAAGGGGTGTAGGGAGTGTTTGGTGAAATATAAATTCACTGCAGAGCTTAGTAATGCGGACAGGTGTTGCAGGGTTTGATAATACAGAACAGTACAGGATTTGAGTCTGCTACAACGTCCTGTTAGAGGCTCGTGCATGCCATGTTATAGTATTGTACCTGGTTATATAGCACAGATGTGGCACATGACATGCCACTTTGGGATCTACAGTATTTACTGGAGTGTTTGGGAAATCCAGATTTACTGATCCCTGAGATTCCCATACTGCTCTGGCAATATCTACTCATTAAGTTGTTTTGCAGAGCTCCTCATAGTAACTGTGGGAATTAACACTTGGTGACCTCATACCTCCCAACATTTACACACACAAACTTCTGCAAAATAATCAGTGCTCTCACCTAACTATACCCCTTGAAATATAATGTTCTTTTTCACCACTTGCAGCAGGTTGTCATGTTTAGTGACAGATGATTCTCTGAGCAGGCAGAGAATGACTGACATCTCTGGTGGTGGTTTCATACACTTTGGGATAATGGCAATCTCAATGTTTTTACCTGCATCATTCATATCCCATTAGGACATTGCATTGTTAGGGATGCATTGTTATAGAGCCCAATATGTACATATGTGTCCAGGGAAGTGCTAGGTTCTTCTGCTGCTCCTCCAGGCTCCTGGACTTGTTCCAATAATCTGGAATGGTGCCCACATATAAAAGAAACAAAACTCATCTCAGGCAGGATGGCGCATATAATGGCTTACTGTGATCACTGGTCCTATATATACTGGAATTATGACACACAATACACTTGGTATGACGCTTATTAAAGCTGGATAAGTTCTAATTCTGCCCTCTTCATGGACTGGCCACACTCGCTCTAAAATTAAGCATTTGGAAACCCCCCTCTGGAAATCCTGCGTTTGCCACTGCATAGTCCTAAAGTGAAGTGAGATGTGGCTTCAGCTCTCTGTAATGGAAAGGTCACGTAATAATCTATTAACCCTTTCAGTGACATTGCCATGAGTCCTCTCTAACGCTTGCAAATGTATCAGTAGTAGCAAAATCAGCAGAAATTATGGAGCTGTAAGTTTGTACAAGTAAAAGTACAAACATCTCATTGTTTTTGCACCTCACACCTCATGTGTCTAACGAGCTCTGTTTCATTTTTAGGAGCTCCCTAAAGCCCACTGATCATCTCCAGTGGTCTTTTTGGGCCACTGCCGAGCGGCTTGGGCACCAATCTTAGTCCCGGCACACTTCATTTTCTGTATTTATTTGGTGCTGGCTTTAAGGACCCAGCACCAACACTGTCACTTTTACTTGTTGGAGGGAGGGGATGTCGGGCTGTCGGGGAAAGTACATTCATTTACACATGTTTTTCAGTAATGTCATACCCGGGAATTGAACCCAGGACCTCACACATTGCAGTCAGACACCTAACATATGGAGGAGAGGTCGGATGGCATATGGGGAGGGCTTAGGGGCATTTAATGGGCATGTGGAGTGGTTCTGATGCTATATAAGGGACATGTATGAAGTCTAATGGGCATTATAAGAGGCACATGGGAAACACTTAGGCGTGGGGAGCCTATATTTAAATGTTCGCTCCTCCTCAATTTAACAGCTGTTAAAAGCTGGCCATGTCACTGCCCTTAACCGACTGGCTGTATAACAGCTGCTTTAACTACTGAATAATGGTGACTGTTTTTTGAGGTACTCTGAGGCTTTTACTAGCCAAGGATACCCGGTAATAAGTATCATATTGCATCTTTCAAATGAGGAGGTCTGCTCTGTCGGTCACACTGCTGGCCACTACTCTTTAGTGCTCAAAGTGTACCATACAGTTTAGTTAGAGGAAGGGTTACAATGAAAAAAGAAAAATAATTCATTTTTTTAAAATAAAAAATAAATAGAACAATAATATCAAATAAAACATCAAACTACATTTTAAAATAATACTGTGCACCTCAGTTCCTTCATGTGTGGCAGTCCCTCTTCACAAATATAGGTCAGCAGTACAGGTGAGGATCCAACTTGTTCGAGTAGAAATGCCTAAACTAGGTCCTCCCTCCTCACCTATGGCACACACTGCGCAGATGAGTGTCATCCTTTAGCCCGAATCATGGACTCAGAGAGATTGATGAAGACTTCAATGTACACGTGGCGTAACTTGCATATTTTATACACTCCGGAACAGAGCATACTTAAGTACAGGTGATGCAGATTCAAATGCATTTAATTTGCAGAAAGTATACTGTAGGTTGGTGCAAGGGCCCCAGATGATGACGAGTAACAAACCAAGGGTACAGATAAGGAAGGGGCACACCGCAAGAGGCGTACAACTCTACATACGGGCAAATATGATATTTCCGTGTAGGCATATGGCCCCAAGTGCTTTATTTCACCATACTCCTCACAACAGATAACAGAATCAACTGACATGACCAACCTACCGGCAACATCATGCCTCAAATGATGATTACCTTCTAATGCATGAATGCCTTTTTTTTTTACCATTCTCATGTAGGCAGACATAGTTATATATGGTATGTAAGCATTTAGCACTTACATTTGTAGTTTATATCTTATGAGCTTTTCAAACTCTATTGCATATTAATATTTTGGTAATTTTTACTCAAAAATTCAGCAATTTCAGGTTAGACTCTAAGGGGGAGATGTAACAAACCTTCTAAGGAGTGGCCTACTGGAGAAGTTTCCCATAGCAACCAATCAGCTCCTACCTATCATTTTATAGAATGTACTTGATATATGCGGGGTGGAGCGTGTGGGTCATAACTCATATGTGTTACTTATGGCAGCTGCACATAAATGATATTTATGTATTTTGGAAAATCCATGTACACCAGTTTTAACTGTTTGTTTTATGGCAAACCACAAGTTTGTTTTATATTTTTTATTAGTTTAAGAGAGTGTAATTTCGAAAGAAAGAAAGAAAGAAAGAAAGAAAGAAAGAAAGAAAGACAGCTGAACTAGTCTTGAAAAATAAATCTGTATATACACTGTAAATATAAATGTGTTTAATGACTTTATGCATCCCGCAATCTTAGAGAATGGCTCAGTCACCTGACGTATATAAGTTCCCCAACTCCTACATTCCTTTGTAACAGAGCTGAACTATGTATATGCCACAGTCATGCTTCATATAGGAACATTTACATTTTAGTATAGTACTTTTAAAATGTACTGATGTGGCATATCTAAAATGCAAAAAAGTTTGACTATGGTCATCTATGGACATGTTGTGCCCACCGATCAGTGCCACCCTAGGCTTGTGCCTCTAGAGATTTACATGGCAAGTACAGCTCTGCCAGCAGGTGCAGTAATCTCTGGAGTTACTCATTTGCGTCACAGCTTGTACAGCACAAATGAATAACGTGCCCTTTCAGGACACGGAAAAAATAAATCCTGGAGCAATACGCCAGGGAGATGATTTCAGGCTTAAATAAACCCTAATCATTCTCACATGGAGAGAAACAAGAGCTCACTATTACATTTTTATTCAAAAAAGAAACATCTCTTCCTTCTTTTTTTTTTTCAACCAAATCAACCATCCAGGTGGCTTCTTAAAAATATTTCTGCAAATTGTTTCCATTGAGCCCTCTGGTTACAGACCACTGCAACCCCATGTGCTTTTATTCAGCCCTCCATCAACTTGGGTGTCCCACGTTCCCAGGGCTAACGGGACCCAGAGTAGAACTTTCATTTCAAGCCATCACTAAATGAATATCCAATAAACTGGGAGGATGAGGTCACAGTGACCAAGCAGCAGTTTATACATAAAGAGGCAAAACAACACAGTGTTGTTGCAACTGGAGCTACAATGAAATGGGTCCACCAATGATTTATTATACAGTATAACCTTCATCTTGTGTTTTTTTGCAGCCTGGGAACATTATCTTATATGCGTCATGCTAACCCACCTATTATATAATACAATGTACAACTTACCCATCCTGCCTGACCTGCTGTGGGGAGAAGGTGCGTCCTCCTCCTGCATACCCCCTGCTTACAACTATTTAATCAAGGCATTTGGCAAAGAAGGACAGCATATCCTGCACTGCATCATCTCAGTTATCACTTAGGGGCTCCCATCTGGCCTTCCCAAACCCACTATCCAGTACTGGTTAAACAGGGGCAGGTGCCTTGATATGTGTTGCTATTTTATGGGCAGGGAGGGTTTAGGTTGAAGATGCCATTTTTGTGAGCACTCTTGAAGCTGCATTACCTCCTGAAAACCCAATGGCTTTGTATATAGCCATATTTCCCAGGGCACTGTGGATTGTTTCACAGGTTTTGCTGAAAACTGGGGCTGTACAGTATAATGCTGTGGACATAGGGTGTGAGTTGAACCAATCAGAAGTTGCAATCACACTGCAGCTTCTGCTCACAACCCACTTCCACAGCCATTTTAATGTAGTGAACCAAAATGTCCTCCGTACTCTTTGTCAATGAGGTGCAGGTGTTTCTCTAACAGAGCAGGCAGATAGAGTGGATTGGTTTATTTATACACAGGGCAGAGAAATGTATGTCACATGATCTAGAGGTATAGAGAGGAGAGCATGTAAAAATTACTCAGGACTGCCTAGCAGTGAGGTGCAACCACACAATGGCGTCATGAAGGGAGTGCCGGCCACACCCGTGTGACACCAAAATGACGGCTTCTCTGCAGTGACAGGAGCCGAGTGCTGCAGTGTGACATTCTCCTGCAGCACCCGGCTCCTGTCATAGAAGAGGAGCCGACAGCAGAGACTGCCAGGGGGCATGGTGCAGCGGCTGCCCCCGGAGTGATATTTTCGAGATCCCCCATGAGGCCCTTAATTTAGCTCACGCCCCTGGGTGGGTCTCCAGCGCTTGGGGGCGATCCAGAGTGCGCACCGGGTGTCACCAGACTCGGTGATGCCTCTGCAACCATGCCCTGAAGATGACATGGTGCATGTATATACAGAGAACCATGATTTTGGCCACGGGACGTAGCTTCGCCAACACATGTTGGTCCATGTCTCTTTAATACTGGGGCCCGACAGGTCTCCCGCTGGCCCTGATCATAACTCAGTTTCAGCTTTTTGACCAGAACTAGATACCATTAGGGTGCTTCATATGCATGTGGGAAGAGTTCAGCTACAGAACCTCTGTGGGAAGATATTTCTTTATAAAATAACATTAGGATGTCGGCTAAAAATATATTTTACCTGCATGGCTCAAATATGGAGATTTCATTATTATGTATTAGGGGGCCTTAAGCTTCTTATTATGCATTTATTTAATAGAATATTCAATTATTTCTAACTGATTATCTCAGAGCTGTAATTAGACTTTTTGGTGCCCTGTGCCAGAGAAAGCATTGGCGCCCCCTCCATTTTTTAAATAGGGACATAAGTTAGTGCACCTGAAAAAATGGCCATGGCCTCATGGGGAAGGGCCAGGGAAGAGATAGGGGAGGCCAGGAGATGCTGGGGATAAAAGAGGAAGCTACAAGTAAGAATGATAATAAACCGTAAAATTGATAGGCCCAAACAGCACCCCCTGCCCTGCGGTCCCCTGTGCCATGGCACTGGTCCCACTACCCTAGTTACGGCCCTGGATTATCTTACCTGCTAAAGGCTGATTCAACCATATGACGAGTTGTACACATCACTGCGATCACACCGCCCTTAACCAGACGCTTAATCAGATAGCCATTATCACTATCTACAAGCACTGGCTGCAGCCCTACTTACACACAATTACATTTAACTATTTCCCAAATCATTTCTCACACTGCCCTGGCATTCCTGTCCTAGGTAGATAGTTTAGCAGTGCTCCTGACAGTGACTGTGGGATAACTGCCTTTGCTTTTATGGATAATTGCTCACTGTCCCATCCCCTCTTCCCCTATTTTATTAAATTGCAGTGATGGGATGGCAACATCTTGATGTAGGTCTGGCTTATAGTTGGTCCGAGGACCACCCAAGCCTTTCATTGTTTTGTATGTTATATGTATCAGTTGTATAATGTATGTTGTTTCAATAGTGTTCTCTTTTTACACGTATTTGATGTCTATTTTACTCTTTTATGCCTTTCCTATCTGCGGTAATTCATCTTTGAAAAATCAATAAAAAGATGATTTAAAAAAAGTTGTAAACGAAAACACAATAGAGAATTTGTTTATTTTTATCATACTTACGCAGAAGAACAAGACTTTGGAGAATGCATAAGCTGAAGAAATTAGACATGGTATGTAATACATGCAATATTCAATATATAACTGAGAGACAACGGGCCTGATTCTGAGTTGCACGCAAAAGCGCCTACTGGCAGTCTCCAGTCTGTGACTTTTTGCAAATACCATTTCAAACGCAAGGCCTGAACCCCCTTTTAGCATCCGTGCACTCTGTAATACCGCACTGTCCTTAGATGCCACCGTCGCTGACACAATCTAAATTTGAAGCAATCATATGGCAGGTGTAGTTTCTCTGTCTGACTATGGCCTCCTATGCCTGCGGCGGTGCGTCTGGGTATGAAAACCATTTGCACTGATACGCCTGCGACACTCCCATTACATGTCCACTGAATGGACCATGGACGTGAATAGACCATGGAACTCTACTAGTCACCTCCCAGTCACTTTTTCATCACAGTTCTGATACCATATCACAAGATCGCAACAGCATCTTTGTGGGTATATCGCCTGTGCTGTAGGGGTTTTCAGAAATGTTTGCACATGTGTGGTTGCAAAAAATTGCTCAACTGTGTAAACATCAGCATTCCGTGTGACTGAGAACAACATTGTGTATAACAAACAACATCCAATAGCTTTTCATATACCAATGTAAAACAATACACTCTTTACGTACTTGTGTTTCATTCATTAATTGTGTACCTCTAGCAGTGTCCTACTGTACTCAGCTGGACAGCAGCCATGCTAAAGAACGGGGTCACTAATATATGTTCAAAATACAGGTCAGTGTTCCCAAGCCTTCTATAGATCATAACACACACACACACACATATATATATATATATATATATCACCTGCTATAACACATAATATCACCTGCTATAGAGCAGACGTCACTTTTCTACTATATTGTAGCCTGTAATTCTAAATATACAGAATCTGCATTACAAAAAATCGTGTATCACACTACAGTACAAGGAAAATAAAATTAAAGTATATACCTAATATACAATATTGATTGTTTTTATTTACTCCTATAAATTACAGCCTTACAGTGCTTTGTGATGTATTTCCATATACTTTAGAAGTACTTATTTAAAGCTGGTTGTTTAGTAGTGTGTAAGTGATAGGTGCACTTCTAACAGTCTAGTCATTCAGTTACTCTGAATGTTCCTGGTAAGGAAGATGACTCATTACTAGATGCGAATATCTTCAGCGAGAGAGTGAGAGAATGATATACACGTGCTTTATGCATAGTGACATCAGCACTGAACATTTCTTTCAGGCTCCACATGATGAGGCTAAAACATGGCCAGCACAAAGAATGACGTGTCTCGCTAAATATGTTGTGAAGAAAATAAAATATTCATGTGGTTTGCAGTGCGTAAGGAAGACCACAAGAGAATTCAAAACATACTTTGTATTGTTACCAGAGGTCAGGATCAAAGCCCAACATAGCAAGGAACCAAAACCTCTTGTATCTACACTTTCCCTGAGTCATTCTTCAAATGCCCCTTGCTCCAGTGAAGCATCTCTCGCTATGGCAGAACTGGACACAATTATAGAAAACATCTCAATATTCAGTTAGCTCCCCACACATAGCTCACATTGTAGCACTGTGCTAATTATAATTTTCTGGACTTTTGCCTGTAGTTGCGGCTGTGTTCATTGATTTGCCAAGTTAGATTCAATGTACTCACCAAGGAGAACATAGAACTTGAGGAATGCCAAGATACCCAGTGGTGAAAAGGAAGTCTATTTTGCTATGTAATTAACTGCTGCCTGCCAGGGTGAACTGACAGTTGTCATCGGTAACAAAGCATTGGTAGTGCCGTCTCTCCTAGCTACCACATTCCTTACAGTTACAGCAATGTTATTGTTCTCTTAACTGTACAGCATAAAAGTTTTACTGATTTTTGAAAAACTGCATATATTTGTATGTATAGTATATACTGTAAAAAACAGATAATGAAATTGGCCTTGGGATAAATATTATATACATATATGCATATATATGTGGGTAGGGCACTCTTTACTGTAAACTGTAATTAAGAAGTAGCCAACACTGACTTTTTGAACTAACCAATAGGCAAATTTGGTACTCGCTTAACAAGCCATGCCTAAGAGCCTGATTCAGACCCGCTCGCTAGATGCGGCCGCTCACTCCCAGGGTATGTAAATTCATCAAAGTGTCAAGGCAGGTGCTCGCACGGCCAGGCATAAGCACACCCGCTATGTCTTGGCGAGCGATCACTTTACAGACGCCCACCAGCCTGTCTTTAGCCGCCCACTAGCGTACGTCATCTTCAGGAAATATATACAACCATCGGTACATCGGGTTCCATCGGATCTGACCGCAGCGCTTGTGGTTGACTGTACCCTACCGCAAGCACTGCGAGCACTTAATTGTATAATCCACCCAGGTGACGTGTACTATGACGCTGCCTGTTAATTATGCACGCCTCGGAAACGTCGTTGAAACACTCTGGCACGCCTGCGTCCGCAACTCCACTCCCCCCGTTACTACTTCCCTGTCCCTGTTACAACCCACAAACGGCCTCATTCCACTGTGCTGTCTTTGCAGGGCGAGCGAGCACTGTAAGGACCTCATTCAGAGACACTCGCAAAAAGCAAGCGCTTGCTCTGAATGAGGGCAGCTGCTTTTTTTTTTTTTAAGCTGGCCTCCTGGTCGCTCGCCAAGATGTGGGTGACCACCCACAGCTTTTGCGAGCGGCCAGGTGATGGTCGCCCATCGCGACCATCGGGCTTGCGACGAGACCCTTGTGGTAGGGTCTCGTCTACCGCAAGCCCCAGTGAGCTTCCGGCTCTAATAGAGCCGGAAGCTCACTACTGACATCACTGGTGATGACAGTAAGGCCGCCCTTCAGGAACGCCTCCGTTTGACCAGCCACCCCCCCTCCCCGCCTACAAAACGGGGCGAACTGTCGCTCAACATCGTCAACCGCCCCGTTTGTAGCGAGCCCCGGAGCGAGAGAATTTCTCACTCACTCCGGGGCTCGTGCACGCGCAGTGCGCATGCTGCGCGTGCGCACTGCCCGGCCATCGACCCGCTTGCGAGCGCTATGCGCTTGTGAGCGGGTCTGAATCAGGCCCTAAGATCGCTCATACTAGTTTGCGCACGCACACTGCGAACTACACGTATGCACCCATTAGCAAACATCGTCAGCAAAGAGCGGCTGCTTGCTAGCGAGCAGGTCTGAATCAGGTCCTAAGTCTTTTAATCACCAGAAGTATACATTTGTGACATGGAGCAGAGGTGAAAAATGTGCTAGTACCTCAATTTGATTTAACTATCTGGACTCAAGCATGGATATCCTTAAAACATGGACTGTAATAATGGAGTTTTGTAAACTCTGTGCTAGTGGTTACTTCCACAGTCATAAATTATTACATGTGCCAGTCAGACACTCAAGCCTCACCTTATGGTTAGGAGCAGGTAACATGTCTGCATTTAAAATAAAGGAGGGTTAGAGGAGACAAAAATAAGATGAAAATTACACTTTACCCCCCGATATAATGACACTTAAAAAGATGAAAATGACACTTACCACCCGATCAGCAGACCTACAGTATATAAAGGTAGTTCAACCGAAAATGGGAGTTTCTGGTTAAACAGGATTCAGGTGAATTGGGACAGGGTTTGGGCAGAGTGGGCGAGAATTGAAAGTATGATGATATCAGAATATTAAGCAGGTACTAATGGAAGGTTTTCAGAGCTAAACATCAGAATTCATCAATCTGTTGCTTGGAGGCTGAAATTTTCAACCACATCCGACTTGTGACAGTTTGGTGGTTTAGTTAAGTGGTTAGAGGGCGCCATAAGTGGTCCGCAGCGGCGTACAGAGGGCAAAGCATTAAGACAGTACAGGGTAAAACAGTACAGTACAATATAGTGACAAGTAACAATTAGCATTACAAATCTCCACACAGCCACTCATGAAAGGGATGCAATGGAAATATTCAGCATAAGCTGAAACCTATAGCTATTAGCGTGGGCACAGATAATGGGTCTAGGTCATAGGAGTGGAGTCCAGGGGCAGAGAGCCCAAGGAAGAGGTGTGGTGTGTAGCTGGACAGTAATAAATATACACCAAAGTGTGAAAATCAGCTTTTTTTTTTCTCATGAATTGGCGAGAAATATTTGGCCTTATGTAAGTCAATGGGGGTCATTCAGACCCGCTCGTAAGCGTCAGGATGCTCGCAAGCGGGTCGATGTTCCCCACTGTGCATGCGCACGACGGAGGGAGCTCCGTCGTGCGTATGCGCGAGACCCGGGGAGCGACGGACTTTCCATCGCTCCGGGTCTCGCAGCAAAGGGGGCGTGCTGTCGATGTTGATTGACAGCACGCCCCCTTTGGTGGGCGTGCTGGGGGCGTGCCTGCCAGACGGAGGCGTTCCCATGGGAACGCCTACCATCTGAAGCCGGCCCCACTGACATCACTAGTGATGTCAGTGGGAGTGATTTTGGCTCTGATAGTGCCAAAATCACTCCAGGGCTTGTGGCTCGGAGACCCTACCGCAGGGTCTCCGTCGCAAGTCCGATGGTCGCAATGGTCAAGACCATCGCAACCATCTTTTTGGCCGCTCACTATAACTGTGGGTGGTCACCCACAGCTATACGAGCGGCCAGGAGGACGCTCCATTTTCATAGAGGAGGGCCCTGATTCAGAGCGAGCGCTCTGGTCAGAGCGTTCAGCTCTGAATCAGGCCCAATGTCCCATATGAGCATCGTCCCTGGCCTTCATGAGACCTGGTGTGGCTGTAAGGCAATCCTCACGCGCCCAAAGCTACTGTATTAAGGCAGTGATACCAATGGTAAACTTACTATGCATCGCTTTCAAAGCTGCCGGGTCTTCGGCAGTTTTGGCCGCTGGATTTAAAGGGGGTAATAAATAATATTAAATACAAAAGACACATGGTTTAGTATTAATATTATTGCTCCTTTAAATCTAGTGACCAAACCCGCCAAAAAAGCTGTGGCTTTGAAAACCGCTGAATAGTAAATTTACCCCCAAGTCAGTCATTATACTAATAATAATACTACTGTACACCCCCACCTCATGTTTGCATTTCCCACATCCTCCCCACAAACCTCAGAAGGAACAACAGGGATGCAAACAAAATATATAATCTTACATGACGCTTCCTATAATTACTGGAGAAAGGGACTGAATAATATTCTCTGTTCTCATTCTATACAGCACATGCTATCAACCTCTCTACAACATGGCAGCTCCCAGCCACCTGACACTGCAATAAGGATTTATTACAGTATAATTATTTATTAAGTTCTCAGACAGTAGATGCCTCATAAAAGGTAGTTTTAAAGCAAATGTGTTTTTCTTTTTGCCTGTAATCAGTTTCCCCTAGATAATGTAAGTGGAGCAAAATATTTGTTTTCTTTAAGATACTGTAAAATAAAATTGTCCCAGATAAGATTCTCCATGAACTAAGTAAATATCCCACATAAGAAGTCCTGCTTGCAGAACAGGCTTCTCCTTGTGGTCTTGAGGTGTCTGCCTGTCAAAGAAAGTGTCAGATGAGGGCCACATCCTTTTGTTTAGCAGGAAGACCCTTTGTCTGGCTCCACTTCTAACAGTCTAACTCTGGCAATCCAGGGATCACACTGTTAAAGCAAATGCTTTGTAAGCCCATTGGATATCATGATTCATGATGTCAACCCTGTCTGCTGGGGCTTTCATAGGAAATTATTTCAGAAGTTCCACTCTTGGGTGTCAGTTAACATCCGAGGTTCTGGTCGCACTCCGTCAGTGAATTTGATTTATTTTGTGACCTATATGTGTGGGTGGCAAGGAGTAGATTCTATGGTTAATATTTAGACAGAAAGCTCAACGATAACCCTAATAACTCATAAACTAGTACTGTTCTAATTACTGTCAAAAGCAGAAAGTACTTGTGCATTGAAAAGAGTTAAGTTCCAAAAAATATAATTTTTGTTTTCCACATGTCTGTAACATTCCTGTTTTTTATAAAGTATAAATGTAGGGAGCAGTTTAATTTTCTTGAAAAAAGTTGATTCCATCTATTTACATTTTTTAAAACAAATATGCAACCATTCAGTAAGGTTTTCTATTGTAAGCCCGATGTGTTGGTAACTTGGTACAGTGCGATAAAACCGTGGTGGATAACAACACTACAAAAGACACAGGGGTCTATTCATTATGTTAATTATAGGGGTCCAAACTAGAGTTCATGCAGATGCACAAAACCACGGCGTCCGGCGGAAGGAGCCGAACAGGGGTGGAGGTATTTTTGGAGCTTGATTAATTTAGGTCCCCATATTAGTGTATGGGGACAGCGGGCAACATTGGGAGAGAAAGGTAAGCAGGAGATATCTGTGATAAATCTATGATGAATGGCCCCAAAACTTAATTTCTCCAAAAGTAGGTGAAAATTTTAATTTTCACCTGCTTTTCTAGAAATTAAGTGGCAGTGAAAAGACCCCAAAACATAAAACAAATTCGATTGTGCCACTTACAATTGTTGACCAAATGAAGGAATAAATCCTTCCTGCTAGTAGAATGCTAAAGTGAAGCTGTCACCTTGGATAAAGTCACTTTATAAACTAAACATACTGCAAGATGTTCTACAGATGTCTATTATTTTAGTTATATACTTTTAGTTAGTGTTTAAACCCGTCCCCTCCATTTTTCCTCAGTGACAGCACAGAAGCACAGTTTTGACAAGTATTCATGAGTCACTCCTATCTAGTGACCTGATAGGCTGCATTCTCAAGAATGATCCCACAAAATGGCTGCCTACAATGTATAGTGAAGTGAGGAATCAGCGCAAACAGAATTTTTAATTAAATTCATATTTTGTGTAATTTTGTCAACATACAGAATGTGCAGGGGCTGATTAAGAGCGGAAGGGGGCCTCTGTGTAACCTCAGTGCGGGCCCCTTCCTCTCTCTGCAGCACAGATGCGAGACAGTTGGTATCCGGTCATTAGGTCTACAGTAAATAGAATAGATAGACAATGTTTGAGTAGACAATGGAATATAGACAGGCAATAGGATGACAGGGACTGATGGTCGCCAGGGTCTGAAGGTCGACACACTAAAGGTCAACTGGTAAGAAGGTCAACAGGTACTGAAGGACAACATGGTCATTAGGCCGACACACATATGGTAGGCACCAAAGGTAGGGTTAGAGTTAGGATTAGGGTGAAGATTAGGGCTAGAAAAAAAAAAAGTGTCGACCACATGTGTCGACCTAACGACCATGTCGACCTTCAGTACATGTCGACTTTCTTACCAGTCGATCTTTAGTGTGTCGACCTTCAGACCCGAGAGAGTCTACTGCGCAAGCACATACCCCATGTTGCCGGTGATTTTTGTACTGTGCATTCACATACCCCATGTTGCCGGTGATTTCTGTACTGCGCAAGCACATACCCATGTTGCCGGTGATTTCTGTACTGCGCATGCACATACCCCATGTTGCCGGTGATGTCTGTACTGCGCATGCACATACCCCATGTTGCCGGTGATTTCTGTACTGCGCATGCACATACCCCATGTTGCCGGTGATGTCTGTACTGCGCATGCACATACCCATGTTGCCGGTGATTTATGTACTGCGCATGTGGAAATCTCCACTAACATGTAAATTGCTCCATTTTCCTGTTGATTTGCACATCGCTGACGTGGAGTTAAATATACTAAATGTGTGTAGAGTGTGCGGCATAGCCCCCCCAGACCCAAGGGCCCACAAACTCTGCACCCATAGCATATACGTCACTGCATATGTTTGTTTTGCTTGCCAGATAGACATTCACTATTAGGTTTCAATAAAACTTAAAAACCTCTCTGACTGAGTGGGGTAGAGGATGGGACTGGGACACATTTCAATGCATTTCCACTAACAAAGTAAAAATCATGTGGGACAATTACAAGAATTGAGCTGCTGTGTGTTGACAAATGACAGACAGTATAACTGGGTACAGTATGCCAATGTACTTCAGAATCTATGTTGTATAAATCACGTACGTAGATTGAGATTGATACCTCTTATATAAATCTATAGATACACAATTGATTTTAATCAATATAATCTCCCTCCATTTGTCACTAGATGATGAAATTTATACAGTCCGGGAAATCTTATGATAAACTGAATCATTAACAGCGGAGAACTAAGGGGCATATTTATCACAATCTGCATTTTTAATGCGGATGTGATATATATTTTTCACAGATATTTGCAACGTGACAATGAATATTTTCATGCAATTTACTATATTGCTCTTACTAGACGACGGGCTCCAATAAGAGCCCGTCCTGATTAAGAGCTGGAAGCTTTCTAGTTCGGGTCCTCGGCGCACACTGCGCATGCGTGCCCGTTGTCGCTGGGCATACGTCTTTGTTTCTTCCCTTTCATTAGCATCTTCTTACTGTAATGAACACTCCAGGCACAATGGTCATCTCCTGTTTTCAGCTTAAGTGTATATGTCTGCATCAATTTATCTAAGGTTGGATTCAATTTGGACTGAGATAAGCTGCACTGCTTTAATGTACACAGAATATCGTGCTTTTTAGGTGACTTGTAATAGCTTTTACTTGAGACAGCAGAGCATGATAAAATCACTTTTTGGTGAACAAAGGAGCAGCTGCTTGGACGTGTATGTGAGGGAAATATATTCTGCTGTCAGCAGGAGAACTGTCTATCATGTCACAAAAATATTTCAATAGTTATTGTTCATTCCATACAGATCAAAGTGTACAGATGAGTGACAAGTGAGAATCTCTCTTGCTGATGGTACATTAATGTCCTCTGTCTTACCACTTTCTTATGAGGAAAAAAGATGTTGGCTTGATGTCAATTATACATTATAGGCTTTATTTAGAGTATGTAAGGTCCAAATGTAGGTGTAAACCATTGGCCTCAAAATTGCAGCCTTAAGTGTGTATTTTGTGTTGCGCACATCTTACGATGCTTGTTCCAACTCAAAAATCAGTACAATGTCAATTAAATCACTTCAATGACCTGGAGGGGTAAATGCATGAACAGCCAATCTGAGTTGTTTTCCCACTCTCAAGCCTATCAGACACAAGATGTTTCCAGGCTCTATATGTTTTTATTCACCTAATAAATAATATTTTCAGCTTTACTTAGGGATATAAACTATTATTTGATTATTTGAGTAATATCACTGGAAACTACAAATTTGCTTATTACTGGCTTTCTGCCACTAATATAAAAAGTGGCAGAAAGCATATATGCCTGGGATGTAGTCAAAAGGTTGATAATAGGCTGCGGGGGGAGGTTAGGGCTTGGCTGTGGGGGATGGGAGAGGTTAGGGTTAGGCTGTGGGGGGAGGTTAGGGTTAGATTGTGGGGGGGTTAGGGTTAGGCTGTCAGGGGCGCCGAGAGGGGGGGGAGCGGGTACAGATTACCCGGGCCCGGGCTTCCTGAGGGGCCCGGGTCCGGCGCCGCTCCCCCTCCCTCACAGCAGCCCAGCACACAGCGTGTGCTGAGCTGCAGTGGAGACTGCTCGTGGCTGCTGAGCAGCAGCCACAGCAGTCTCCTAAGCCTGTGGGGGAGCGATCACACTGATCGCGCCCCCCCTGGCTTTGCACCGGGCTGAGGGGGCTCAGAGCGCCCCCTCACCCCAGAGCTTCGCGGCGCTGCATATCTTTTTTTTTTTCCGGGAAGGGGGCGTGGCCACGCCTCCCGCGATTAGGCCACGCCCCCTATTACCCGGGCCCGCCGCAGCTCTCAGCGGGCCTGTAGGCTGTGGGGGTGAGGTTAGGGTTAGGCTGCAGGGGGAAGGTAGGGTTGGGCTGCAGGGGGAGGTTAGGGTTTGGCTGTGGGGGAAGGTTAGGGTTAGGCTGCGGGGGAGGGTAGGGTTAGGCTGTGGGGGGAGGTTAGGGTTAGGCTGTGGGGTGGAGGTTAGGATTAGGTTGTGGGGGAAGGTTAGGGTTAGGCTGCGGGGGAAGGTTAGGGTTAGGCTGCGGAGGGAGGTTAGGGTTAGGCTGTGGGGTGGAGGTTAGGATTAGACTGCAGGGGGAAGGTAGGGTTAGGCAGTGGGGGGAGGTTAAGGTTGGGCTGTGGGGTGAAGGTTAGGATTAGGTTGTGGGGGAAGGTTAGGGTTAGGCTGGGGGGGGAGGTTAGGGTTAGGCTGCGGGCGGAGGTTAGGGTTAGGCTGTGGGGTGGAGGTTAGGATTAGGTTGTGGGGGAAGGTTAGGGTTAGGCTGCGGGGAAAGGTTAGGGTTAGGCTGCAGAGGGAGGTTAGGGTTAGGCTGTGGGGTGGAGGTTAGGATTAGACTGCGGGGGGAGATTAGGGTTAGGCTGTGGGGGGAGGTTAGGGTTAGGCTGTGGTGTGGAGGTTAGGGTTTGGCTGCAGGGGGAAGGTAGGCTTAGGCAGTTGGGAGAGGTTAGGGTTGGGCTGTGGGGTGGAGGTTAGGATTAAGCTGCGGGGGAGGTTAGGGTTTGGCTGCGGGGTTGAAGTTAGGATTAGGCTGTGGGGTGGAGGTTAGGGTTAGGTTGCGGGGGGACTAGTGGTTTTAGGCTGTGGGGGCAGGTTAGGGTTTGGCTGCAGGGGGAAGGTAGGGTTAGGCAGTGGTGGAGGTTAGGGTCGGGCTGTGGGGTGGAGGTTAGGATTAAGCTGCGGGGGAGGTTAGGATTTGGCTGCAGGGTTGAAGTTAGGGTTAGGTTGTGGGGGGACGGTGGGGTTAGGCTGTGGGGGCAGGTTAGGGTTAGGCTGTGGGGTGGAGGTTAGGATTAGACTGCAGGGGGAAGGTAGGGTTAGGCAGTGGGGGGAGGTTAAGGTTGGGCTGTGGGGTGAAGGTTAGGATTAGGTTGTGGGGGAAGGTTAGGGTTAGGCTGGGGGGGGAGGTTAGGGTTAGGCTGCGGGCGGAGGTTAGGGTTAGGCTGTGGGGTGGAGGTTAGGATTAGGTTGTGGGGGAAGGTTAGGGTTAGGCTGCGGGGAAAGGTTAGGGTTAGGCTGCGGAGGGAGGTTAGGGTTAGGCTGTGGGGTGGAGGTTAGGATTAGACTGCGGGGGGAGATTAGGGTTAGGCTGTGGGGGGAGGTTAGGGTTAGGCTGTGGTGTGGAGGTTAGGGTTTGGCTGCAGGGGGAAGGTAGGCTTAGGCAGTTGGGAGAGGTTAGGGTTGGGCTGTGGGGTGGAGGTTAGGATTAAGCTGCGGGGGAGGTTAGGGTTTGGCTGCGGGGTTGAAGTTAGGATTAGGCTGTGGGGTGGAGGTTAGGGTTAGGTTGCGGGGGGACTAGTGGTTTTAGGCTGTGGGGGCAGGTTAGGGTTTGGCTGCAGGGGGAAGGTAGGGTTAGGCAGTGGTGGAGGTTAGGGTCGGGCTGTGGGGTGGAGGTTAGGATTAAGCTGCGGGGGAGGTTAGGATTTGGCTGCAGGGTTGAAGTTAGGGTTAGGTTGTGGGGGGACGGTGGGGTTAGGCTGTGGGGGCAGGTTAGGGTTTGGCTGTAGGTGGAGGTTATGTTTAGGCTGCGGGGAGGGTTTAGGGTTAGGGGAGAAATACATACACAAATGGTGGAGGATCGGAGGTCTGATCCGGAAGTTGCAGTCACGTGACCACTGGAACCCGGAAAAACGCAGCTGGAGCCACAGCTGCCATCAGGAGCAGGTATGTCACCACTGGTCGACCAGGGACGATATGTCTACATTCTAACATGTTGATATTTATCACTGTCTACATGATGAATGTCAATATGATCAACGTCAACATTATGACTGTCAACATATCATACCGAACCCTATATGCCATTATCAGATTAGTGAATAATCTGTAATTCACCTTTGTAACATTCAGCCATGAATAAAAAATAAAAAAAATAAGATGTAGGGAAATATCTAATAAAACATTTGACATTTAGGGTCTTTGGATTTTTATGTGCAGACAGCAACCTGACATGAACTAAACAGCTGCATCCTCTCATAGAGAGTGTGTCCACTGTGACTCAAGCACATGATAGGAGCAGCAATAAATCCAAAGCTGCCACAGAATCTCCCTGTTTTCTCTGAGGACAGGACGGATAGGAAAACCCAATACATACATGGGACATGGCCAAGAAACACTAGGTGCTTCAGGAAATGCTAGTCCTTTGGCAGACAACAAGTTGCTGTAACTGAAGGCGTTAAATATAGTATTTACTGAAACTGTTTGTCATCATATGCAAATATTTTTTGTGCAATACTGTAAATACCATTGAATAAATCATTATCTTCTTCTTTGGATCTCTTGACAAATAACATAATATCGATGAATTTATTCATCAGGTTATTTATCCAACAGCTTCAGCTGGCCTCACACGGGCTGATCCAGATACCTAGCACTAACACTGGGCAACAGGATTAACGTACAACTTGGACAGCAACTGGAGCAGATTTGATCTGTGGGAGGCTCGGAGAGTTGCTGGAGCTAAGACTGACAAACCTATCACAGCCCTGTGTTATCCTAAACCACATGGAATTGAATTTACGTGGCAAACTACTCTTCATTTGCCAGCCTTTATTTATTCATGCTAGTCACTGCTGTGACACAAGAATACTGCTGTCACGGTCACTGCTGTGACACAAGAATACTGCTGTCACGGTCACTGCTGTGACACAAGAATACTGCTGTCACGTTGGTCACTGCTGTGCAGGGCCGGATTATAGGCTGGGCGACAGGGGCGGTCGTCCCGGGGCCCCCACACCTAAGGGGCCCCCACACCCTGTCCCCTGCCATTACTACTTAGACCTGCCTGCCACCGGCCGGAGCAGCGCCGCGCTCTGAGCCCACGTGCTCAGCGCTGCCCGGCTGACTACCTCTCGAGGAACACCGCAGCGCTGAGCACGTGGACTCAGAGCGCGGCGCTGCTCCGGCCGATGGCAAAGTGGAGCCTGTGATGGGCTGTACGGCAGTGCGGGCGTGACAACAGAGGTCACGCCGCGCAGCCCTACTCCAGCCCACCCGGCCTCAACCGCATCTGAACGAACCCTGCCTTAAGCCCACGGAGGTGAGCACGCAGGAGGGTGACAAGTAGGGTGAGTGAAATAATGTTTCTTTTGTATTCATTTAAGTGTGGTGCTGCTGGGCTGGTTGTGGGGGCCCACGATTAAATCTTATATACAGTATATACTGTGTGTGTGTGTGTATATATATATATATATATATACATGCACACACAGTATATCTGTATATATCTATATCTATCTATATATATATATATATTATGTATACATATATATATATATATATATATATATATATATCTTTGATCACTGATAGGGGCCCCCACAAATTTGTTGCCCAGGGGCCCTCACAGACTTTAATCCAGCCCTGCTGCTGTGACACAAGAATACTGCTGTCACGTTGGTCACTGCTGTGACACAAGAATACTGCTGTCACGTTGGTCACTGCTGTGACACAAGAATACAGCTGTCATGTTGGTCACTTCTGTGACACAAGAATACTGCTGTCACGTTGGTCACTTCTGTGGCACAAGAATACAGCTGTCACGTTGGTCACTTCTGTGGCACAAGAATACTGCTGTCACATTAGTCACTGCTGTGACACAAGAATACTGTTGTCACGTTGGTCACTTCTGTGACACAAGAATACTGCTGTCATGTTAATCACTGCTGTGACACAAGAATACTGCTGTCACGTTGGTCACTGCTGTGACACAAGAATACCGCTGTCACGTTGGTCACTGCTGTGACACAAGAATACAGCTGTCATGTTGGTCACTTCTGTGACACAAAAATACTGCTGTCACGTTGGTCACTTCTGTGGCACAAGAATACAGCTGTCACGTTGGTCACTTCTGTGGCACAAGAATACTGCTGTCACATTAGTCACTGCTGTGACACAAGAATACTGCTGTCACGTTGGTCACTTCTGTGGCACAAGAATACAGCTGTCACGTTTGTCACTGCTGTGACACAAGAATATTGCTGTCACAGTAGTCACTGTTGTGACACAAGAATACTGCTGTCACGTTTGTCACTGCTGTGACACAAGAATACTTCTGTCACATTAGTCACTGCTGTGACACAAGAATACTGCTGTCACGTTGGTCACTTCTGTGACACAAGAATACAGCTGTCACATTAGTCACTGCTGTGACACAAGAATACTTCTGTCACATTAGTCACTGTTGTGACACAAGAATACTGCTGTCACGTTTGTCACTGCTGTGACACAAGAATACTGCTGTCACATTAGTCACTGTTGTGACAAAAGAATACTGTTGTCACGTTGGTCACTTCTGTGACACAAGAATACTGCTGTCACGTTGGTCACTGCTGTGACACAATAATACAGCTGTCATGTTGGTCACTGCTGTCACAAAAAAATACTACTGAACCTAACCTCTGGATCTCCAATTTACTGAAATCCATTGAGATATATATTGGTCTGGTCTGATCTGGTTTAGAACTGATATATACACAATTTGATCTCCTAACACTGAAGTACTTACAAAAGAGTCTGTAGTTATTTAACTACTTAGGTATATTGCAAAACACCTGTAACCACATGATAGAGCATATATATTATATGTATATAAACAAGCAGAATATAAATATATATATATATGTATATATATATATACCTAATTTTATTTAATAAATGTATACTCTTCGAATGCAGTCAGTGTTTGGAGGAGGTGACAGGGGGGTGTGGTTAGAAAAACACAGGTGTGCCTTACCAATAAAATGCTGTTATATTGGCGTGCATAAATTAGCCATTGCGATCTCCTACACAGCATGAGAGCTCTCTGCGTATTTATGTGTGTATTTGAGACAGGTAGACCTGCAGCAAGGGCTGCATGGCTGGTCGATGTGCGTCGATATTACCGATATTTACGCTGGTACGCGGCGTTGGACGCCGATGAGAAAGAAGCAGTGGGCGTCCCTATGCTTGGGTAAGCTTTGGAATAGCATATTTTTGTAGCTGCAGTCCGTGCGACATCGCAGCTGCGATCCCATTAGTGTCCATCTCTGAATCAGACCCTCTGTACTTCAGAGTAAGATGATTTTTTTTGCATGACTGCAGCGCTGGTTTTACAATTCTTTCGTTTTAGTGTTTTTTTCTTCTTCTTTAACCTGCTGCTCGATTCTTCTGTAGTTACAGTACACACTGGGTATAACCTGCTCCTTGATTCGTCTGTGGTTACAGTACACACTAGGTATAACTTGCTGCTCGATTCTTCTGTAGTTACAGTACACACTGGGTATAACCTGCTGCTCGATTCTTGTGTAGTTACAGTACACACTGGGTATAACCTGCTGCTCGATTCTTCTGTAGTTACAGTACTCACTGGGTATAACCTGCTGCTCGATTCTTCTGTAGTTACAGTACACACTGGGTATAACCTGCTGCTTGATTCGTCTGTAGTTACAGTACACACTGGGTATAACCTGCTGCTTGATTCTTCTGTAGTTACAGTTCACACTGGGTATAACCTGCTGCTTGATACGTCTGTAGTTACAGTACTCACTGGGTATAACCTGCTGCTCGATTCTTCTGTAGTTACAGTACACACTTGTTATAACCGGCTGTTTGATTCTTCTGTAGTTACAGTACTCACTGGGTATAACCTGCTGCTTGATTCTTCTGTAGTTACAGTACTCACTGGGTATAACCTGCTGCTTGATTCTTCTGTAGTTACAGTACACACTGGGTATAACCTGCAGCTTGATTCTTCTGTAGTTACAGTACACACTGGGTATAACCTGCAGCTTGATTCTTCTGTAGTTACAGTACACACTGGGTATAACCTGCAGCTTGATTCTTCTGTAGTTACAGTACACACTGGGTATAACCTGTGGAAATCTTGCGCCAATGGTATTAAGTTAAATAGTTTGTTTAGCAATTCCAAATATGCCTGATAATAATGCTAACATGTTTTATAGCATAACTGTCAGAGACGGCCCTAGGCATAGGCATTCTAAGCAAATGCCTAGGGGCATCCCACAGCTCTGCCTCTCCCCCCACCGCTACCGCTATCGGAGCTCAGCTCCGATCGGGCAGTGCAGACAGGTCAGAATGAGCTTCTGCACAGAAGCTCATTCTGGCTACAAGGGATGATGAAGATGGCCGCGGCCGCAGGAGGAGCGCAGACAAGTCACTCATTCTGTCTTACAGGGGACGAGGAAGATGGCTGCGGCCGCAGGAGGGCATGCTGCGCATGCACAGCCGTGGCCACTCCTCCTATGGTCCTTTGCGGAGTAAAGCCATGAGTGAGAACTCACGGCTCCGCCTCCGTATTTACCATCCACCGCCAACCGCCCATCGGACCAGTCACCAGGGGCACTGCAGAAGGCAGGACGATCCCAGCTACTCCTACACCAGCCGGGCTGACAAGAGACCACCAAACAAGAGTGAGTCTTACGGTAAATTAGCTCAGACTGGGTGGGGGGAGGGGCATGGGCTCTCACTAGGCAGAGAGGGATGCAGGTATATGTATGTGTGTGTGTGTATATATATATATATGTGTGTGTATATAATTATATATATATGTACAGTATATGTATATATATACACACGTATATATATATTATATATATATATATACATATGTATATATATATATATTACTGTATATTAATATGTGTATATATATATGTGTATGTATATATATATATATTACTGTATATTAATATGTGTATATGTATATATATATATATGTGTGTGTGTATGTATATATATATATATATATTACTGTATATTAACTTGTGTATATATATGTGTATGTGTATATATCTATATTACTGTATATTAATATGTGTATATATATATGTGTATGTATATGTATATTATTGTATATTAACATGTGTATATATATATTTAGATTAATATGGTAATTATTTTTTTTTTATATATATATTTATATGTGTATATTTCACACATATATATGCATGTGTGTGTATATACATATGTGTGCATATTATATGTGTGTGTGTGTATATATCTGTATGCTGGTGTGGACTGGAATAACCAGTTATCTGGGCTCTGGGGTAAGCAATTAATATTATATATTGATTTTAATATATCCTACATTATATGGTGATATTTTAATATACACACTGTAACAATATATATATATATATATATATATATATATATATATATGTGTATATTTTGGTATCCTAGCGATTTGGATGCCGGCGTCAGGATTCCAGCGCTAATATTGTAAGCATAGGTATCCCGACTGGCGACATGCCGAACATATCCCGTACACACAATATGTCAGGGAACAATGTCATTCACAGACATATCACGCCGGCTGTACAGCACAGCCGTTGGCAGATATATCTGCTCATCGTACTGTGAGTATGTGCGATCAGCCGACCACCCTTACACTTGCTGCAGAGGCTGGCAGGGAGGGGTTTGCTATGTGACCCCCGGTCAGCGGGACCGCAGATGATGTTTGTTCAGTGTGTATGAACAACCATAATCTGAAGATCAGTCGATCTGCAGAAATATCTGTCAGGTGAGTACCCATTTTAAGATTGGTGGTGGGATTATCTGCTACGGGGCACCAGCCAAAATCTTGCCTAGGGCACCAAATTGGCTAGGGCCTGCCCTGATAACTGTCAATCATTAAAGTAATTTTCAAACTAGACACAATATTAGGATAATATTGAATCCATCTGAAATATTGTCTGTAATAAAATACTGGGCAAGATCAGCATAATCTCTTGACCAATTTTTTTCTGTCAACTGTATCTATCTAGAAAGAGGGGCTTTTAACCTGTAAGATACAGCCCAGGATCCCTATGTTCAGGTGCATAACTAGACCTAGGGGCCCATAGCAAAATTTTCACACCCCCCTTCACGCACAACCATTCAGCGGGACGGACTCTCACCTCCTGAGCCCCATGGGCCATTTTTCATTTCTTAGCAGGGTAGCACAACTGCTGACTTGGCAGGCTTCCTCTTTCCTCACTGAAGCTGGGAGGAGGCCTGGCCGTGGTCAGGGGATATCCCAGCAGGCTCAGCACACCCACTCCTAGCATCAGTAAGGAGAGATGGAACCGGCTGGGACAACAGATGTGATGCCTGGGGCTCAGGAGGTGAGCGGCCATCTGTTGGCAGCGTAACTGGGTGCAGGGAGAGGACTGGGCACGTCTGCAACTTTATGCAAATGCCGGTACAAAGCCCTTCCTTTTATACATCTGTGCGTATGAATGTACAAGGACTCAAACACCCACTTTGAGCATCTATAGACGCTGTGATGCCACCTGTGCATTTTTATGCGCTACCATCAGTGGCACCATTGAAACTTGGCCCTATAGCAGGTGCAGATTTTCTGTACGAGTATGGCCTTTAACGATGAAGCGCCTGTCTATGCAAACACTTTAGCAACACGTCTGCGACATTCAATAGATGGACCATTGTTGTGTGCATTAATAGCCACCTCCCAGTCACCACCCAGAAACGCCTAGCACATTGGCAAAACATCTCTGATACCGTTCATATCACACAAAACTGTACCTTTATGCGTATACACAGTGTAATGCATGCACTGTATGAGTTTTAAGGGATTTTTGTGCACGCGCAATGCCAAAAAAGTCACTTAACTCTGCACGATTTGACCGATTTCGACGCATCGCAACGACAAATCGCGCATAATATCAGTGACGATGATGATGCGCGTACCAGCTGGTAGTTTGCGCATCTTCAGATCTTACCTACAGCAGGCAAGATCTGGAAGTCATTAAGGACGCACAACAGGTCGTTGGTCAGACTGGACACTTTAAGCACCATATCGTGTTCTGGAGTGCCGGGGAGCTGCAAGGGAGAGTTTAAGGGAAATCGTTAACGACATTGCGTTTTGTGTCGTTTAGTGTGTGGCCAGCAATAGATCACAATCAGACCCACTATGTTTTAAACATTAAAATGTAATAATAGCAAAAGTAATATATTTAACTTGTAGACAACACTCTATATAAAGTACACCTGAAGACTGAGACTCCTGCTTGGTAGCACCCCTTCCATCTGCCCTGAGGTGATTTTAATCAGCACAGGTTCCTACACTGATGTCTGCATATTAGAACACAGGCGCACTACTTTGTTGATGCACGTGCGGCTACTGCGCACACAATTCGAAAAACACAGAAAAAATATTTTGTTATTTGGTTTGGAGTGTACTTTGGGGGTTACAGCACCCTTTAACGGTCAACCCAGCCGGCCCTTTACTTATGACACAGGCGCACGCTTGGCACTACTTTGTTGATGCACGTGCAACTACTGCGCACACAATTCACAAACACAGAAAATATTTTGTTATTTGGTTTGGAGTGTACTTTGGGGGTTACAGCACCCTTTAACGGTCAAGCCAGCCGGCCCTTTACTTATGACACAGGCGCACGCTTGGCACTACTTTGTTGTTGCACGTGCGGCTACTGCGCACACAATTCACAAACACAGAAAATTTTATTTGGTTTGGAGTGTACTTTGGGGGTTACAGCACCCTTTAACGGTCAAGCCAGCCGGCCCTTTACTTATGACACAGGCGCACGCTTGGCACTACTTTGTTGATGCACGTGCGGCTACTGCGCACACAATTCACAAACACAGAAAAAATATTTTGTTATTTGGTTTGGAGTGTACTTTGGGGGTTACAGCACCCTTTAACGGTCAAGCCAGCCGGCCCTTTACTTATGACACAGGCGCACGCTTGGCACTACTTTGTTGATGCACGTGCGGCTACTGCGCACACAATTCACAAACACAGAAAAAATATTATTTTTTTAGCACGGGGGGAGCACCCCTGATGGACAGAGCACCCCCTGGACAACACTACAGCACCCCTTTAGGACTGGGACACTGCACAGGACTTTGGAGTGGACACAGCCCCTATGGAGAACTGACTGCACAACACAGTCCAGCCAGCCCCTATGAACTCTGAAGTAGTGGACACAGCCCCTATTAACAACAGCAGCACAGCACAACACAGCCAGCCCCTATGGACTTTGAAGTAGTGGACACAGCCCCTATGGACAACAGCAGCACAGCGCAGCACAACACTACTCTGCACTACACTACACTACACAGCCCAGCCAGCCCTAACTCCCACCCTCCCTCTTCACTGTCCACAGCCGAGTGAGAAAATGGCGCCGACGCGGGTACCTTATATAGGATCCAAAACCCGCGAGACCCGGAAGGCGGGATGATGACGTTTTGCTTCGATTTCAGATCCGAGTCAGGCGGGAAAAGTCGAGCCTGACTCGGATCTGCCTCGGATCGGGGGGGCTCGGGGGGGTTCGGATTTCAGAAATCCGAACCCGCTCACCCCTAATTAGAATGGGTACAATTATGGTATGTCCTTGATAAATTGATATACAGATGTGTCCTGCCCCATTATTGCTGTGTACGCAGCAAATCGCTCCACAAATGGCGCGAGGGCGTGCGTCCACGAGTGGATACACGTGCTGCGTTCGCACCTACACCTTCATAGGATTGCATGGTGCTATCGCAGTGCGCGCCATAGCGTACCGTAGCGCGTTCTTGCAGACATTCTGGCTGCCCCCTACGCGAGGGAGCAGCTAGGTCGGCATAGCAGGGTGGTGGGGCCGGCACAGGGGGGGCGCAGACGGACATATTACTCAACATTTGGTGGGCGGAGTGGGGGCGTGGCCACAAAGTCGCATCATTTTGGCCCCAACCCGCTACACAATGCCGAGATTACTGGCATCGTGAAGCAGGGGGCGGGTAATGATGACGCAATTCAGCGTGAATCGCGTTATCGACCACCTCCACTGTGGGGGTTTCTATTGTACCTGCGGGGGGGGTCCAAAGGGGTTTGCGGCCAGGAGGGCAGGCAAGTATGCCGTAGCATATGCTGCTGTGGGTAATAGCATGGCGCGATGCGTGCGCACGTTTGTAGCGCGATTGGCAAAGATGTAGCATGACACATCTGTAATAGGAGGGATGCATCAATGCTAAAAATGCAGTCAAACCTCTGAAAATGCAGTTTGTTGAGGTTTGGCCGCATTCTCTATATGCACCAAGCTTTCCAGAGCGGAGAGATTTCCCAGAGAGGCATCCAATAGGAATTGCTCCCATGGTCTCCCGCGGCTTGCGCATAAGCTTGCCAACAGCCGCGCATGCAAAGAGGAATCCTGGGTCATAAGCCCGGAAGTCCTCACCCGCAAAGGACAGCGCTTATCGGAAGAGCTTAAATATTCATTCATACGGCATTACGAAATTCGGTACGCATGCGATGATTCGCAGGATGCACCGCATTTGGCTTGATGCATCCTGCCCATTGTGATAGTATTAGGGGGTCACCTTGACGTGATAGGTGGGCATGCATTTTTGCAGTGCTAAGAAAATCATTATAATGGTTGCACCTCTTTTTATGTTTAAAATTAGGGTGTGCAGTCCAAGCCACCCTCCCCTAACCCCCCTTAACACTAAGGTAATCCAAACTAAACACAGAATTAAATAAATCCTGAACCATGGAGAGCAAGACCACAGGGCATAAAGGAAAAAAGAACCCCTTATCTATAAAACAAAACAGATGGCCACAGAGAGCAGTGCAAGAGATCGTTCATAGCAATATGTGAAATGGTGCTTAGTCTATGTGGGCACCCTTAGTCTATGTGGGCACCCTTAGTCTATGTGGGCACACTTTGGTTTGCATCACAGATAAAAATAACAATTGTTTACAGTGATCTATTCACATACCTGTGGTTCAGCCACAGCATAAATGCCAACTTCTATGGTTATTATATGGAGTAGTGATATTTGAATACTATATTCAGGGACCTTTTACCAATTGTTACGTTCATTTATATAAATATATCATACAATTGGCGATCATAGTGGAATACATCTACATACATTAAATATTTGTGATAACATTCACCAAGCATCATTACAGAACAATTCTGTTATAAATGAATTCCCCGTACTCAGCAAAGCATACAGCTTATATTGTGAGAAAAATTTGTAAAATGTTTGTAACGCCAGCGATTTGCTAATACACCTTTGTCAGGATTAAGATGATGGGAAGAGCATTCTGCACAAATCATCTCTTACTGAGACAGTCATTTAGTTTATTGTAGATAGATAATAACATTGAGTGCGCTAAGAGCAATTCCCTTTATGTTTTTGTACAGATTTCATGAACATCTATCCAAAACACAATAATAAAGTCTCTTGTTTTTTCCTTTCTGTATCTTATTGAATTGACCTTTTTCAGACACCTTGCCCCATCTTCCTATTCACATTGATTGTGCTTCCTGTGTACAGTAACAGCAACAACTGCAGACAATGGCTGTAGAACTTGTGGGATGGTTTGTGACAGGGGTCCTGCAACCAAAAAGCCTGTAAGCAGCACAGATGAGTGGGAACCAAACTTACACCTTATATTTTACTCCCCTGTCATTCTGTAATAAGAACCTTACAAGTCCCTCTTAAAAAACTGTGATACAGTACAATGTGTTTCAATTATAACAATGATTTAAATCACGACCTGAAGATAAAGTTGCTGCTAATTTGATGTTGTGTTTCATTATTTTCTCTGGGAACTGTACCTACTCCAATAGCCAAAGTTAAATTGTAAGTTCTAATGAGCAAGGCCATCCTATCTCTTTTATTATTATTATTATCCTTTATTTATATGGCGCCACAAGTGTTCCGCAGCGCCTTACATAGTACATAGAACTAATAAGTGAACAAGAAACAAGTAACTTACAGTACATTACAGTGCAGGACAGGGACACAACTTATATACATTGCTGAAATAGTGATTAAAGCACTCACAATAAGCTGCCGGGAGTTGGCGGTCCCGTGTTAGGTGCCCTAATGGGGAGTAGAGAGTAGAAGAAAATGTAAAGAGAAGCACATGAGGGAAGAGGTCCCTGCTCATGAGAGCTTACATTCTAAGGGGAGGGGCAGACAGACAGGCGTGACACAGAAGGGGAAGATAGGAAGGAAAGAGCATGAGGTGGGTTAGGAGGAGTGCTGGAAGGCCTTGATGAAGTAGTGGGTCTTGAAAGCCCGTTTGAAGATTTGTAGAGAGGTGGAGAGTCTGATAGGGAGAGGGAGAGCATTCCAAAGGTAGGGAGCAGCACGGGCAAAATCTCGGATGCGGGAGTGGGAGGAAGTAATCAGTTGGCAAGAGAGGCGGCATGCATTAGTTGAGCGAAGTGGGCGGGTGGGAGTGTGAAGGGAGAGAAGGTCAGAAATGTATGCGGGAGAGGATTTGGTGAGGGCTTTGTAGGTGAATGTAAGAACCTTGAATTGGCATCTGAAGGGGAAGGGGAGCCAGTGTAGGGCTTGAAGGAGAGGGGAAGCAGATATAGAACGTCTGGAGAGGAAGATGAGCCGAGCAGCAGCATTGAGAACAGATTGTAGTGTCTGCTTCCACCTCATCCACCTGTGCTCCGTTGTTTCTTGCCACCTGAATAGATTTACTACACCTGATATACTACATATGTCAATTCCTCTGAAGTATTTTACTGGCTAATTTTAAAAAGGCGTATATGCCTACTCAGTACCAATGAATCAAAAACAGGCATTTTAGTGGTATAATGATAAATTGTAGTGACTCAGCACATCTCTATGTGATGCTCACACATAAGGAGACAGTATTAACAGTTATGTTATTTATTTTAGTTCACTGTATCATATGTCATTATGAGCCTAATTATCAATATGGCCCCAAAGGAAAGATTTTTGATTACAACAATAGAAAATCTTTTTTGAACCGGAGAGTTCTGCCCAGCTCTCATGATGATACCAGCTGCCAGCTTCGCCAGACAACCCAGATCCGCTGTGCACGTTTATGACCCAGCTTTAGTAAAGAAAAAAAGACACGGGGAAGCTATTGCGATAACCACGGCCATCCTGATTTCACATGAGTGGTCCGCTGCTTCAGCCAGGAAAGTGTTCTCCTACACATTATCTATTCACGGTCCCCCATAACCAATTACTGACCCTCTCCTAGGTCAATTCAATTCACCTTTAGACTAGATTAGACCAATTTTTACTGGGATGTAGTCAGCATCTCAGTGTACAGGATGTCAAAGGTCAAAATACCAGTGCCGGGATCCCAACAACATCACGATCCTGGCTCCAGAATCCCGACCGCAGGCATCCTAAAAGTAAGTATTGGGGTTTAGGGGAGGGTTAGGCTTAGGACAAGGCACTAGGGAAAGTGTTAGGGTTAGGCACTAAGAGGGGAGGGTTAGGTTTATGGTGCGGGGAGGGTAGTTTTAGGCACATGGGAATCCTGACCGCCAGCATCCTGAAGGTAAGTATCGTGGGTTAGGGAGGGTTAGGTTTAGGGTTACGGGTTAGGCACTAGGGGGAGGGGTAGGCACTAAGGGGGAGAGATTAGGTTTAGGGTGCGGGGAGGTTATGTTTAGGCACTAGGAGGAGAGGTTAGGGTTAGGCACCAAAAAAGGAGGGTTAGGGTAGAGAGAGGGGGAGGGTTAGCATACCGACCAACAAGTGTCGGTATGTTAACCCTGTCGGGATCCCGGCGTCAGGATTCTAACCGGTGGAATCCCAACTGCCGGCAACCCATACCCAATCCTTTTTACCTACCCCCTATCCAGAGGCACCAGGTAGGTGTGTATCGGGGGAGACCCGCAACCAGCGTGGACACAGAGACCAGGAAAGAACCCAGTGAGGAATACAGTGATCATTTACTATGTATTTTCCAATGCAGTGGATGCATTGCAGCAATAAAATAAATACGTAAATTGAAAGATTTAAAGGTTTGTTCACCAGGTGTTTTTTTTGTGAATACCAGAGATTTCTATTGATCTCGTCAAGACATTCTCCCTGTCTGAACAAATGGAATTCTACATGTGTGGTGGTGTCAGCATACGGTACACACTGAGCAGCATTTCCCATGCTGTACATAGCACAAGTCCTTAATATCTCCATGTGTCTTATAGAAGAACACAGTGATTAGTGTGTGCCAATATGCTGCCAGGAAATTCTGAGACATAGGGCGGGGGAGAAATCCAGCACAGAACAAGATGTCACATGCAGTATGTAAAAACCCATATTAAGGAAAGTCTTCAGTAAAAAGGTCGTGTTGGAAGATAGACATACTACTACAGCCCTGACTACTATGTGCCATTTACTTGTTGTATAATGTCTCAAAGTGCAAAATGTACTATCATGGTTATTAGGTGTTTTATATACAGAAAACTTTATTTAAAATGGTAGTCTCACGCTCCACTGTACTAAAGTAACCTGTAGACAGACTGTAATGGGGTTCAACACTGTTTTACTACACTATTGGCCCAACTTTTATATACTATGCATTAATAGGTTGACACCCCAAAGAGCAATTTTATGGTTCATGTGCTCAGATGTTTTAGGCATCATCATTGGGTCTTTTCTCTAGTGACTGTAATACTCATGACTTGCCAAACTGAAAATGAAAGGTAATAACACAGTCTACGTTCACAGTTGGACATAATAGACGGGATGTAGTAAGCATCGCATCCACGATGCCGTACATACCACCTGTTATCGGGTACATGCTTGCGATAATATCGTGCTGCGGGGGGAGCTGGGAGGGATTCAATTGGATTCCTCTCAGGGGGTGTCCAGAAAAGAAGCCCATAGGCTTCTATTGGGTAATGCCAACTAAAAATGGTGTTACTCACTGTGTCGAAGCACCAAAATACATCGCATTTCAAAGCTTTTTTGTGGGTTTTACCGCATTTCTGCCCTTAGTACATACCGCCCTCCATCTTTAATGTAAACACTTCCTCTGCTCATTGTATTCTCATTTACCCATTATATAATTCAGTAAATGACTTCCCTCCATTTTAGTGTCATACTCGTACTAATGGAACTTCTCTTTTTAAATATGTTGGTATAGTTGCTCATATCTATAATCTTACTTCTATTCTCAATTTATAATCTGAACATTTTGTACAATAGAAAAGATCTGCAATGCTCAAAATATCCCTCCATTTTTATCTATTTTCACACATTTTATGATGACTTTTTTATGTCTGAAATTTCAGAAAACAATTCTAAATATAATTTAAGCAATATAAGGTGGTCACGTAATTGTAGCTAGAGTGAAATAGACAGGAATGACCAAAGACTCCCTGACCAGACATCAATCAGAGGAAAAATAAGACATAAGGGGATAGAGCAAGTTTTGAAGCAATAGGTAAAAATCCGTCATGAGATGTCACAATAAACAAAATGGCTTTTATTGTATGTGCACTAGAAGTGTGTGGGGAATTGTTAAGCCCAGTAAGGGCATTCCATATAGATCAATTTAGTGAATTCACAAGTTACAATACATAGGGCTACATATAAATTATTGCAATGATATGGCTTTCCACTGAAGAGCAAATCTGTTTAGGAAATAGAGAGCTTGTTGAAACTTGGCCATGTTGACAGATGTAGCCTCTGGGTCCAAACTCTATTTGATTGTTGTTCACATTTGCTTATATATCCCATTTTATTTTATGTATTATGTATTCTGTTGTTAATTTGTCTTTTATTACACTAATGTAATTGTCTTTACAGCTTTATAGACACTCTAGGATTAAATGTTCACAAAATTATCAAAGACTGCCTTATACGCATCTAGACAAAGTGTTGTATATGAACTTCTGCATGAATGTGTGATTCAGAGACTAATGTTCCAGGTGGTGGAAGAATTTGCTCAATATATTCACCAATTCTAATATTTATACTTTATTGCAAATTGGTAGCAGCATTTTGTATCATCAAAGTAAAAGCATGTTGTTTTATCAAAGTAAAAATACATGGAAAACAATGCTCTTTTACAAGGTTACAAAAAGTACATTGCATCCAATTATTTTTTTTATACATTTTGTATTTCCTGAATGTTTGGCATACATTTAAATATATATGTCAGTACTTTCAGAAACACTATTTTTATTCTTAAGTAAAACTAATCACTTTATGCATTTTAAAAATAGATATATTTTGTAATATACAATGAAAGAGAATTGCTGGTCCATAATACAAAATCATTCACACTGGGATTTTCAATTTCATTATAAAAAAAGTGTATTTTATTCTATATACATCTTTTTCAAAGAAAATATTATATTATTATTATTATTATTATTAATAATAATAATAATAATAATCATCATCATATATTATTACTAATTAATATTCTTTATATTTTGACATTTATATATTAAAAATTTACCAACTGATGTTTCTTTGTAGTGAAACCAGAGCATGATGTTTTTGATTTTTTGTTGCAATCTTTATGTTTAACAATAAACACAAAAAATATTTATTAAGTTGTTTACTCTAGATTTAACATATAATGTGGTCTGATGTTAAGGGACAATGACACAAACACATAACATTATATATATTTTTTCTATAATCTAATGTCGTCATCTACCCAAAACTCACAAATGAAAGAAAATAAATCAGTTTGATTTTCTTTTTATATTTAGAAGTTGTTACATTAAAGATTGCCTTGAGAAAAATACAATTCCCAATATAAAAAATTACAATAGTTGCGATACCCTTTACTGAAAATAATTGAGATAGTAATAAATTCTATATGTAGCTAATGTTACATACTTTTTTTTAAACAAAAAAAGTCTACAAAATTATTTCAAATGGTCACTAAATACATTTAAATATATTCAAATATTATACATAATACTTGCTACAGAGTATAGTTTAATATGAGATATCTAGAGCTAAAAGTTTTAAAGTATTGTAGACATCTTTATAGCACACTAACAAGTTTCAGCTGTTAGTTATTTCAGTCACATCATAGACTAAATATACAATATATATGTGTGTACATGTATCTGTTTTTATCTATAAATACTGAGCAATGTGATTACAAAATGCTTGGGACCAGGGGTAGTTTGAATATCGGAATATTCCATATTTTCTAATATTTGCATGCCATAATGAAATATCTTCGGAATGGGGACCCAAGTCTTAACACAGAATGCATTTATGTTTTATATACACCTTAAACATACAGCCTGCAGGTAATTCCATACAATATTTTCAATAATTATGTGTATCAAACAAAGTTTGAGTACATGCATGAAATTAATTTATGTGTCATATACACCTTATACACACAACCTGAAGGTAATTTTATACAATATTTTTAATAATTTTGTGCCTTAAACAAAGTTTGTTTAGATTGAACCATCAAAAGGCAAAGGTTTCACTATCTCAGTCATGCTTAAAAATGTTCTGTATTCGGGAATATTCCGCATTATGGAATATTTGGATATGGGAGACTCAACCTGTATTTGTATGTGTATATATATATATATATATATATAATATATTTTTTTTAATTAAAGCTATTTGTTTAATTGTTTATTTTTTTTGTCTATTTGTTTTTCTTTTTTAGCTGCTTATATAATTTACAGCATATTTTGCATATTTATACAAGTGAATGTGTAAAAAAAGTGTCATATTACTACAAATGTTCTTCAAATGCATATATATATATGTATATATATATATGTCATACTAATATGCAGGATCATACTAATGTGCATAGAAGCAGAAATTTATATAGTGAATATATACAAATTTGTCTCAGGTCACATGATCTAATAGCTTCAACACTTCCTTGGTTATCAAAAAGGTGCTTGACCTTCTAAAGGCTGGAAACTCTTCTCACCTGCGATCAAATTATCTGAAGCTGGCCTCTTTCAAAAATCTTTTACATTTGACAAGGTCTTAATACTACTATGGTAGTTTCAATTATGGTCAGTGTACCACGTTAATGAAAGGAGGAAAAAAATATGGATATTAGTGACATTTGTGGGTTTCTGATACATGAGTTTCACCTAATTTGGCTCAACATCTGAATAAATATCATCTCAGCAAATGTCACGCTGTTCAGAAAATATTTATGTCTGTGCAGGATGACCAAAGCAATCTGCAGAAACCTTCCAGCAGCCCAAAGAAAGCCACCGATATTTTTCTAGGTAAAATAATTACTTTTTCCGCTGCCTATGTGATTTAAGGAATAAATATTTATTCAAGCAAATGTGTGTAAAAAAAATGAAATTGATGTAAATCTCTAGGTCTAATTCAACCAATGGAACTTTTTGAATATGTTTTTTTGGCAATGGAATAAATAAAAAAAAATTGCATCAGGTGCCTGAAATGTACCCTGATGCAATAGTTTTAATTATCCAAAATGTCATCTAAGGCAGAAATGCAAGAGGGGCATCAAAATATAAATCATGCACAAGCTAGAGACATTTACATTATTCAAAACTGTAACATGTCAGTCGGTGTTGTGTCTATTTTAGAGCATATATTAAAATAATTGGACTGCACTGAAATCTGTTCAATCAGATGCCGTTATCAGAGAACACTAGCATTTGTCAGTCATTTATATATTACTGTTAGCGCCAGTCCTCATTATACAGCCTTCTAGGCTAAGACAGTGTTGATGATCATGTTGTAAACTTGCAGGTATAAGGATTGGGGTTCCTGTTAGATTTCTGCTTAGAAAGCATTTGTAGGATTTATTTTTTTTGGAATGTGTTTGTTTTGTTTTTGTGTTTATAGTAATGTATATGACATGATATCTAGAGGGTTTAGTTACATTTTAGGCAGACATCACTTGACCTCATCATGCTTTGCGCATCAATTTTTTCAGGACTTTTTTGTTCCTCTCAAAGCCGAGGCCGATAAAGGGCGAAGTTAGCGGAAGGCTTGTGATTAGGGCACCTTGCTCATGCCACCACTATACCATCGTTTACAGCTAGCACAAAAACTTTACCTGCAGGTTCTGTATTATAAAACTGACAAATCCCTGGGGAAAATGGCTGGATTTAGTAGCTTTCGGGGCCCTAGTAAAATCATTTTTAATTGGTAGTGTAGCTTTAAAGTTTGTTCTAAAATTCTACAAACTATTAAGGTATAACAAATAACACACTGTACTACAGCATACTATGAGGTTACATCACGGTTCCAATAAGTGTTATGAGATTTCTCTTACAGCTTGTAGAATAAACTGCAATCACTGGCGTATCTATCATAGGTGCAGGTGTGCAGTACACACCGGTCCACGAGTCCAGGGGGCACAGCGCCACACGTCCTGCACCCAGGACTGTCCAATTTGCCACTGTTACTGTGGGCCGCACCATCCTAAAATTCATCTGGCTGTGCTGGCTTTCCACTGATATATACAGAAAGATGTCAACATGCAGAAGCTAGCAAAGACTGTGCTCTATCCTGCCCATGCTGTGACTATCATGGAAAGATGGTGCACCTGGAAGAGGTATGGGGACACCAGCTGCATGGCAGGGGAGAGGGGGAGGGAGGGCTTGCACATGGCTGCCCCAGCTTTTAAAACACTTCTGACTGCAAATACAGAATCTTTTTCCAGATGTAATCTTTTTCTTGAATTTGCTTGTATGTAAACAACCTATAGTATTTCAGCGCCAGTGAATGAATGACTGCCACAGGTAAATGCTAAACTGCCATTTTGTCCCTAAAGCTGGGTACACACTAGCAGATATATAATTCGATCGAACGATGAATGATATATCAGAAGCAGATCGGCGGGTGTGTATACCAAATATGTCTATGAATGGCGTAATTTACAGACATAACAGGTCAGCCCTGCAGCACGGCCGATACCAATATACCATACAGATATATCGGTGCAGCTGCATGTGTGTACCGGCGACCCGCTGACCGGCCGTACACTGGCTGCAGGAAACGCAGACACTGACATCACAACTGATTTGTAAATGTGTATAGCTTACCAAATCGGCTGCTTGGTCGGCGCAACGGCTAGTCAGTTGTATAGTGTGTACCCAGCTTAACTGTATGCAAAAAAAAAAAAGATTCTGTTGATTTGGGATCTAATAAATCACAGTACAGCACCAATAGCAGGCTATACACTGATAATATAAATCGGCCACTTTACATGAAGATGTTACAGTAGATGTGACAGTCTATATGGGATCAGGATGTTACTAAAATCATAAAACATTTTACACCTGTTGGATTCATACGTAAAACCTCTGCTGCATAAAACATTATCTTCTGGAATGACCGAGAGATGTCCTTATATGAGAACTGAGCTAGCTGGAAATAGTACAAACAAAAATAAAATAAAAAAAATCACAGTCTTAATTTAATTAGTAGCCTCTGACCTAACACTAAACAGACATGAAATTACTCCATCTCACCTCCTTATAAAGTGTTCGTGGTAGACTAGTAGAAATATAATAGCATTTTCGCTTGTAATTTTGTAGGCAACAAGAATCAGGTTTCATTTTTACTGTATCCTATGGGGGGCACGTGAGTTTTAGCACTTGACAGTTTAACATACCCCACAGTTACCTTTTTAACACCAAACAAGTTGACCATGGGGAAATTAGTATATAGCTTAATATTAAATGTGTTTAAACGAAATGGATATGAAGACCTGAAATCTGAGGGAATTTTATGCCTCTTCTAGCTAACTGCCTGCTATCAAACTATGCTAGTATGCAATATGATACCTGAGGCTAAAGGGTAGCTCTGCTAATATTACACTGCTAATATTACACTATTAATATTACCCTACAGTTCAAAAATGAAGAGAAGCTACATGGGCACTCACCATATTCATAAAACACTACAAAGTTGAAAAGTACTGTACATCTAGTTTAAATTTATTAACAAAGTTGCAAAAAACTTGTTTGTAATAAATACCAGTTTCAGTAACATATACACCATAAAATGTAGCAATGCAGCACAAATACAGGACCTATGTTTGTGAAACTGCATCTTGTTTACACAGAAACTAAAGGATTTGTGGGTCAAGATGGGAGAACTTGCAGAGTGTTTAATATTTTTCACTGTATGATGGGTAGAATTAGATGGCTTGGGGTATGCTCCTTGCAAAGTGGCTAATTCTACACTAATATACAGATACAACATTTCATTTTGGAGGACTGGATTACTTAAATGAGACAGAAAGAGGTGGAGGATGTCATAACCCCATCATTGGAAGTCTTAACAGTGGGCGAGGGGAGGTTGTTTTCTTTTCATAAATCCTGTTTTTATGCCGATAGCTGTGGAGACAGACACGTGCACCCACAGCATGAGGTGATGCAACGCCTCCCAATCATCCCGCCTCATCCTCAAAAATCAGGACTGTCCTTCCAAAAAAGTAATGGTTGAGAGGTACAGTATGGGATGTGCATTCATGAGGACAGGTTGGGTACAGGATCCAGGTGCCAATAGAATTTTGGAAGTACACTAACCCTTACCCTAACCCTCCCCCTAATCCACCTTTCTCACTGCCTAACCCTCCCCTCCTGCAGCCTAACGCAAACCCTTCCCCACCCAAAGCGTAACTCAAACCCTCCCCTCGTGCTGTCTTACCCTAACTCCTAACCTTAATACTCACCATCAGGATATCAGCGGTCGGGTTTCTGGAGCCAGGATTCAGACTGCTGTCGGGATTCCGGCAACTGGAATCTGTCCGCCAGCATCCTGACTGCGGAGAAGCCAACTACATCCCATGAGGACATTCCCTGCTTGGATGGGTCTATACGGGAATTACTTTCCATGACCTTTCAGACCCTGGAGATTTGGGATATGATTCAGAGGTGCACACAGTGGTGATGTCTCATGCAAGTGACCGATGTTTTATGTCTGCGCACATGTCCGAGTCGCAATGTGCATTTGTCCAGATGGTTAGTAATTGGAATCGCAGAAAGAATTTGGATGCAGGGAGAGGTCAGACAAAGGCGTGTCGCTGACAGTAGCGGTATCTAAAGACGCAGTATCGCTGACACAGGACGCCATGTTCAAATGGAGAAATTGCATTTGCTATAGGGCTGGTATAAGTGTCGATGTTGTGAGGGATGGTACATCTAAAGACGCAGCAAGACAGATTAGCGCTACTGCCATCGGCCACAGCATTAGTATATATGTCTGTTGCCATGGCCGCATCTGCCGCACCCCAGAATCAGCCCCTTGATGTTGTCCTATATTTATCATTTCACACCTTTCAATGACAACTGTAGAAAATTAAATTTGTAGTCGCAACTAAACTAAGTGATAAAAAGCTGTAAACACAAGTTACTAATACAATGGATATAAGGGGCCAAATGTAAATGGGTGAGAGTTTAGAAAATGTGAGAGGTTAAACTCGGCCAATGTAATAGAGTCCGAGGACCGGCAAACTCACGTGTTTCAGACTGAAAAAACCTCACGATTTAAACTCTCATCCAGATGTTTTCCCATTTTGAAGATACAACTCATCCAATGTGAGAGGTAACTACCAACCTCTAAGGCTGGGTACACACGTAAAGATTTTCTGTCTAACCATCCAACTAGTTGATTGGTTGGAAAGATAATCTGGTAAGGTATGAAAGCAAATGACAATCAGCAATTTGTTCCCAAACGCCGGAAAATGGACAAAAACTGCTGTTTGAACAAATTGTTTAGATCAAACATTTAACAAACTTGTCTGACGACCATTTTCATCTGTTTTCTGGCATTTAGGAGCAAATTGCTGATCATCAGTTACTCCCATACATTACCAGATTTTCATTCCAACCAATCAACTAGTTGGATGGTTGGACAGAAAATCTTTAGGTGTGTGGCCAGCCTCACATTTTCTAACCTCTCATCCTATTACATTTGGCCCAATGACTTATTATTGACAATTCCTATGTCCCTTCACTCATGATATTGAAGCTAAACTGAGCAGTATTTAGGAGACAAATGGAAAAGATTAAATTAATGAAGAGGGAAATAAGACTGAATTTTATTGTGACCTTTACTGTTTCCTCTACACACATTCTGAGGCAAACATAGGTGCATATTCATTTGAAAGAGTTTTTTTTTAAGACTTGGAAGTAGACGTGTGCTAATTGAATTGCTTGCAGTTGACAAGCTACGGTAACACACTTACACAATACTGTATAAAGGAGCATTGCGGGTCTTGCTCTGTGAATTGGCTATGTAAACTGATACAGTCACATGGTCTGTACATAGGCATTTGATTATAACCATACCATACCATGATAAGGCCCAGATTAATCAATGCGTGATATTCTTGTTATCACTCAGTACTCATCTTACATGGTGCTCCAAACATTCCGCTCCTGTCATGTTTGAAAAATGACAGTTAGGAGCTGATTGAATGGAGCACCATTTAAGATGAGTAACGAGTGATAACAAGAATATCACATGTTGAAAAATCTGGGCCTATGTCTGCTTAAGAGCCATTCAGCAGTGCGCAAGACACAGAGGAAGAACTGCACAGGGTGCCCAAAGGCTGGCTACATATTGAGTTTGTACACATTGCAGTTTATACAGTAGATGTGTATCTGCATAGTGCCTTTTTTCCTTAATTATGCTAAATTAGATTGAATTGGGGCATTTCTTGGTATAACTACCATATTATATCTATTATATGAACATTTAATTCTCTGTTACAGAACTCTATTGATTCTATCCTATTTGCCTTTTACGTGATTACATGAAATATTTAATAGTGGGTGTCTAATGGTAAAGCTGCTGCTGAGTAATTTACAAGACATCCCTTTTTCACACACTAATCCTGCTTACATTTGCTGATAACTAATAAATATCATGTCTCTAATATACCTTCACACAGCTTATTTTTCCACTGGTATCCTCCTCGTTATTAGGAATGAATTAGCGTAACTTACCCTTCATAATTTAGGCCCTGATTGGCTTTGGGAGACCACATCCAATTCCACAGAGCAGCCCATACCCCCTGGGAATTGTGGGAAGTGAGGGCAGACATCACTTGTCAATCGATATAGTGAGGAAGATAGAGAACTATGTAATGCACTGTTCTAATGAGCCAGGAGGGGTGAAACAATGAAGGTGAAAGAAAACTGAATGCAGCTTATAAAACAATTATTTCACATTCTAGATATCGAAGGTGTCAAGTTCTATTTAAGGGGTGTATTTATCAAATACCCCCTGAAAAGTACTATTGTCTATCGCTGCTCGTCACAGCAATATAAAATATTTTAGGGACAATTTATTTAAACAAAAGAAAAAAAGATCACCAGGTCAGTGAGCTATGCTGGTGCTTGTCACACATATGCATTGCACATGGAGGCCGGTCTTGGGCTACCAGGTGTAGGTTCTTTAAAAATAAAGAATAAAAATACAAAAAAGTAAAAAAAATAAAAAAATTTAATAAATGTATTATTTTAATATAAGTTTTATGAGAATATTTTTTCTCTTTGCACTGCATCTGCTACCGACATCCTGAGTTAGCTAGCAATGGAGGGCAACTGACGGTACACACAGCGGCATATCATGTGCCCCCTGAGCGCATTCCATTACCATCATAAAGTCTCGCCCAGGGGGTAGGTTCTCCATCGCTGGGCAATGTGAGCGTTTGTGCAGGGGTATCCACACACTGCAGGAGCAGGGCAGGTTGCAGAGGCCCGTGAACATGGCGTAGCCAGCACTGGGTGAAGGCACTGTACTTAATACATTTGCAGTAAGTATATTGCCTATGGTCTGAATTGGTCCCTTCAATTTTTAATTTTGTTCCCAGCCCAGTATTCATTAAAAGCCTTGATAAACTTCCATGTTCTACCAGGGCCGTAAAGAGCTCTAGGGGGCCTCGATACAGGGGAGTGGACGTTGGCGAGAGGTTGTGGCTACACCACATTGTCTGCATGCTGGGTATGCATGCTGAGGGGGGTGTAGACATGCAATCTTGGGAGCAGAGCCGGATTTAGGCTCCCCAGGCAAGATACTAGTTCGGGGCCCCCTATTAATATGTATATGTACATTATAGAAAAAGAGATGAATTGGCACAAGAGTGTGTGGGAGCTGCCATCCGTGGCAATATGGTAACCCACCCCCCTCCCTTCCCCTAGAGATGGCCAGAAAGTAAATGTGTGCCGACCCCTGAGTTTTTATTTTTGTTTTGGATTCATCTTCGTGTTTTGGTTTTGGTTTTGCAAAACCACCTTTACGTGTTTTAGTTTTTCGATCTGTATTTTTTTAAAAATTAAATAAAAAAAAACAGCTAACCGCGGTTACATCCGAACTGGGACTCGGTTCGACTTGGTACCCCAATGTGATTCTGAACTCGGCCTCAGTTCAACTCAAAACCCCTAAATTCGGTTGATGTTGGTTCTCTGAGGACCGCACCCGCATATCACTACTAAAAGCAGGTGTCTGTGCCGCCTTGGCAATATTCTTACCCTGGGTGGAGGAATAGAGGGGCCATGGGTCCACTTTTCCATGTACAACCTATTCCTCACAACAGAAATATTCAATTTTCAATGCTGATTTTCTTAGGATTCAGGCTAATCTTACCCCTGGATTGCCAAGATATGTGAATATGTTCCTTTATTAACTGTTCGCCAAAATAAAAGTTTGGAATGGCATTTTTAACCCATGTAAACTTAAGGGGATATCCATTACAAGATTTTTTGAACAGTCAAAAAGTCGTCTAATAGATAGGCTGCAAACGTCCTGCGGCGCGCACTCCCGTGAACAACAAAAGAAGTCTTTTGCCGTTAGAACACGCTGGTCAATTTCAGCATATTGCTGAACGACTTTAGAAAAGTCATTCAGTGGATATGCAGTGAACGACCCACAGCGAACGGCAAACAATTTTTTTTTAAATTAATATTTACTCCATTCATTAAAAATTTCCACTCCCTTGTCTCTTCAGCGACAATCCTTGGTCCTTGGTCTTTAAAGATATCGTTCACAAAGTCTTTCATGTTTGTGAAAGATTTTTTGCATGAAAGATATTTTGTTGGCAGGAAAAGTCTTTGGTCTTTGACAAAAAAAGTCTTCTAATGGATAGGCCCCATTAGTCTGACCACATAAAAATGGAGGTCCTGTATAGAAAGTGTTATGGTTTTCTTTGATCAAATGTTAAGTCATAGGAAAAAAAAATTCAGATTTTTAATTGTTCCAATAGTTTAGCAGAACTAAAATACACATACAGTAATACTATTAAGTTGTTGCTCACCTACTGGTATACTAGATGTGTACAATAATCAGTGGTAAATTTAAATGGGTACTTTGCAGCAGTCTGGGGCTCTGGGAGTACTGTCAGGCACAAAAGTCCAATCTCAGAGAGCTGTGCTATGTAAGAGCAGGAGGTGACTGAGTCTGCCTGGTAAATCCAATGTTGTAAGCAGGCACTGGATCAAACCGCTGCCTTTAAAGTTTAAAAGCGCTTTAGTCCCACACATCCTGTGACCTCTGGGTTATACTCCCTTTATCCCACAATGCATCCTGTCCCCTCTGAGTCCTGCCCCCTTTCTATCCCACAACACGTACTGTTCCCTCCAAGTCCCAGTCGCTTCTGAGCCCCACAATGCTTCCTATACCTTCCGAATCCTGCCTCATCTTAGTCCCACCGACGTTCAAGCCCTACAGGGCCATCCTCCAAATCCTGCCCCCTCCGAGTCCAGCCCCCCTTCCTCCTGCGAGGGACAAGAAGTCTGTAATATTAATGCAGGTAAAACGGATCTATAAACATGGTGTTTGGTGACAGGCGGGCCCCCTGAGTCCCACCGTGCCCTAGGTGGTCACCTGTACTGCCATGTCAATAATCCGTACCTGTTTGGAGAGATGATGATTATGTTTTTTCTGTAACCCAGGCCCCTAGGGGCTCCCCTCTGCTATCAACATGAACAGCAAAACCACTTGCCTTATTTAGAGCAAAGTGTTGGTTACTTACTAGCTGATATGTATGGGAAAGATAAATAGCAATGCAAACGTTTTCTCTGGAAATCTGTACTTACACTGACAGCGCTAAAATGAAAGGTGGAGGCTACTGAAAAGAGCAGAATCTGTCAAATAAACCACATGAACAAATACAAATATGACTGGGCCATAATGTAGTGCAGTACAAATCTCAGACTGGAAATTGTGGCCTGTGCTACCCAGATCCAAACCCAATGTTTACCCTGTGACAACCATGAAATCATCATTTCAATAAACCCTGTACACCAAATGCCTTTGTACTATGGAAATCTAAATTAGGAGCTGCAGAGTGTCATGAATGGACGGAGAGTTCAAAATTAAACCTACAGCTAATAAAACTCCACAGAGTTTTTTTCTGCTGTGCCAGCTGCCATTTATAAAGCTCGGTCTGAGCCGACTGGAAGCGTGCCAGAATGTCAATCCAGAGCCCTCTGGCTGTGTTTATGTACATTAAAGTTTAAAGGCGCTTTAGTGAACCTTTGTCAAAAGCATCACTGAGATATTATCTATGCCCCGAGTCCCCAGTGAGATGAAATGTGCACTTATTGATTAAAACAATTGCAGAGTAAAAGCTGTGATCACTTATACTAACAAAGCACTCCTGAGTCCTGAGTCCTTACATGTGAGCTCTTTTGTGGCAGCTAACATCTCTTTCATTGGCATGGCTTATCTGGCTTGCCCAATTTTGAATCCTGTCCCTGGTCTGCTAGGTGGCACTGACCTTAGTGTAGAAAGAGACTGCATAGATAATTTACAAGACCTAATACTCAAGCTACAGTTGCCATTGATGTTTAATTATGTGAACAAAGAAAATACATCAGCCTGCCAGAAGTATAGCCGAAGACCCCTGGACCCCGATGAATGATCTGAGTCTGACCCCCGTCACATCATCCAACCGTCTTCCAGCACATATGGACATTTATTTTCAGCACTCCCTGGGGTCTCCAGAGCTAGAAAGTTTCCAATAATTGTTGCCCAAGCTCATAGGCAAATGCAGGGGGGGTTTCCGTCTGCCTGGAAACCCCCCTCCCCAGCCCACACCATGACCACAATAGAAATAGTAATGTAATAGAATTTTACTAGTGTTGCATGTTCTTCACAGTATCACAAATGAAATAATTAGCGCCACCTGTGGATCTTTTAACATGTATCAGTCAGTAATAAATAACCTGTGCACCAACTACGAGATCTGGAAAACATGCACTGTTAGGGGTGCACTGCTATAGAGGCCAATATGTACATATATGTCCAGGGCAGTGCTAGGTTATTCTGCTGCTCCCCCAGACTCCCAGACTTGCTCCCATGCCCTGGAATGGTGCCCACATCTAAAATAAAACCATTCAGCTCAGGCAGGATGGCCCTACTGCTGCATTTAATGGCTTACTGTGATTGCTGGTCCTGTATATGCTGGAATTATGACACATAATACACTTTGTATGACGCATATTAAAGCTGGTTAAATGATAATTCTACCCTCTTCATGGACTGGCCACACTAACTCAAAAATCAAGCATTTGGAAATCCCAGTTTCCAAACTGGTGCTTTAACAGTCAAAAGGAATGAAAATAATCAAGTAGCCCTGTACAGCATCACATTTATGCCTGGTATCAGTAGCTACCCATAATGCTATGCACAGCAGCTTCCTCAGGCCTCCCATGCATGGCTTTCACAATTCACATCCGCAAGTTCTTTAATGAATTATCAGTAATTCATAAGGTCAGTCATCAAAAAAATGAATGATTGCTTCAAATATAGAGCAATGTTCCCTTGTGATCAAGAGACAGATGTACTAATGTTGGATTTCATACATGAAATTACAATACACACACTTCAATCAACTTCATTCCAACCACTTTCTGTTGCCTCTGAAGAGAATTATATTATCTCCTAACTAACACATCCACATTTAGGGGGTGATTTAAAAGTGGGTGCAGAGGCGCAAATCCGCTGATGTGCATTCAAAGACACCGATCATCGGACATGGCAGGCGCAGAATTTCTAAGGGAACATGACCGCCGGTGACAGTGCAACTGTATGTTTAGACACAGTCACTGACATGCCCCCGACACGTCCTTGCCTGTTGCCTGTTACCCCCCCCAACGCCCCCCAGTTACTGTCCAGAAATGCCCACTGCAATTGCGATCAGTACCCCCTGGTGGTAACCATCTGTATGCATGTGCAGTGCGTCTTGGACAGATGCGTCAGACTCAGACCCAGTGCGCCATAGCCTAAAAAGCGCAGCCCTTCGCCCTGCCTGAACTCACCATTGCCGACTCTGGAAAATCGCACCCCCCCCTCCTTGTGTAATTAGGTATACGCTCAGGGGGAGGGAAAAGGTGCTGCAGTGCAGCACAGGATGGCGCTGGGCGCAGAGAAGCCGCGCCGCCCCTGCATAAGGTCAACAAAGGATCGACAGTCCTATTGCCCTGGTAAACTGTAGTTCAGTATAAGCATTTCCTCAGTTTCAGATACAGTATATTACTTATGCTGGGTACACACTAGCAGATTAATTTTGCCGATCTGATAAACCAGGGGTGGGGAACCTTTTTTCTGCTGAGGGCCATTTTGATGTACAGTATATAACATTATTTGCGGGCCCAGTGCCCGCAAATAATGTTATATATAACATTGGATGTTATATATAACATGGATGCTCCGGGGAGCTGTAAGGGCAGTGGCGTGATTGTCTAAAGCGTCCTAAGGACGCTCCAGACGGCACTGCTGCATAGATTCTGGCTGCACGGTGCTATTCTAGGCACCCTGGTAGCCAGATGAGCCTAGCAGAATAAAGCTCAGAGAGCCAGACCAAATGATTCTGCGGGCCTTATACGGCCCCTAGGCCTGAGGTCCCCCCTGCCTGTGATAAACGCTCTGATCCAACAGTGATTCTATGATCGCTGTGTACTTCCTTCAGATTTCTTCAACAGGATTGGGAAGTCGGGAACGAGACAGCGTGTGCAGCATATCAAATCCTAACCTCCTGATCTAACATTTACATGGAGCCTTTGAAGCCGTTTATCGTCTAATGCTCGTGCATACACAGAATACCAGTGGTTCCCACATTTTCTTGAATAATGGTGCTCTAGAGTATCAAGGTTTTTTTTTACGGCACCCCTTGGATAAATGTTTCTTATAGAAAAATTCAGCAAAAATGATTAAATTAAGTAAATTGTGGTTACCTGTCATCCTTAGGCTCAGTTGTGTGGTGGTGGACAGTTCTTCTCTTTGTCTTTATATTTTATAATTGGCAACCTCCAGTACTGGTTTTGCCTATAACATTGACCACAAATATTTTGATTTGGTCCTGGTCCACAAACTTGTTTGAGAACCACTGCACTATATATTAGTCAGGTCAATCAGCCAATTATGGGCTGATCGGTCCGATAATTGTATAGTGTGCACCCGGCATAAGTGCAGTAACTTAAAAAGCTTTATATTAATGTCCAATAGTTGCCTGTCAGTGTACACAGTAGAAATACAGATCTAGAGCCTGATTCAGCAGCATTCGTATACGCAACTACGTACAAAGATCGAGCGATTGTTAGCCATTGAGCAAGCGTATAAGCCGCTCTGCTTTTGCGGTGTGATCGCACTGCGATTACGTACGTGCAGAGGAATCCATCGCAGAGTGAGTGACAGGCTATGAGCGTTTGGGGGCGTGACGGGGGAGTGGTCGGAGAAACTCAGGCGTGTCTGTCCATTTGAACGCCGCTGCTTGGGCGTGCATAAATTAGCCACTGCGATTGCATATACAGCTTTAAGAGCACACTGCGTGCGAGACATGTAGTGACTGCGGAAGATGAGACCTGGTGCAAATGCTGCGTTAGTCTTCGATGTCTGTCGATGGTACCGATGTTTAAACAGAAGAGTGACAGTGGATGGATGTGAGAAAGCAGCAGTGGGTGTCTTTATATCGGCGGTGCTTTTGCAATCATTAGCATATTTTTGCAGCTGTGTTCTGTGCAATTTTGCATCTGCGATCGCAGTAGTGATTGCTGTTGAATCAGGCCCCTAGACAGGTACTAATGTTTCCCTGTAATATTCTTATGAAGTATCCAATATGGTAAAGAAGGCATTGATACCTTATGTTTTCTGCAAACAATATGGCTATGAATGGAGTCCTTAATAACTAGAAGTTAATTCATGTGGCATGAGAAAATCTGTGCTGAGATGTTAAGCAAAGACATTCAGTAATAAACACAAGCTGCTGAACCTTTCCATTAAAATCTAGCACCTATAACTGGTGTGCTGGATCTGTACTGCCTGCTAGCCGAAAAGCCTCAAGTACATTTTTTTTTTTTACGTACATGTTGAATTCTGTTCGGCTCAATAGTTATGTTAATAACAGCTTTCCACATTCTATAATTTTTAATTGTGTCCTAAGGGACTATGAAAAATGAGGCGATGTTGTGCCCCTAACAGTTTATAATGCAAGTGTACCTACCTTTACTACTGTTAAACCTTAAAACTCTACAGGCTAAAATTCCTAATTTTACAAATAAAAGTCTTTTTTCCTTTCTGTGTGTGTATTTTTATAACCGACCTATATCCCACACGGACCTGACAGCCGGTTTATGTCAATGAGTTAAGAGTTATTGTTTTCAGATTTTCGCTGCATAAAAATGGCATACAACTGGAAACAAATGTTTTTAATAATAAACAGGAGGCTTCAAATGTGGTTCCACCGTGACTATTATTTTTTTTCCGGCAGTACAACGCTTGTACTTGTTTTTGTAAAGAAATACTGATTGTGTTAATCACCCAACCTCTTTTTACCATCTGTTAAGATACAGACCCAATTATTCAATAAAATATATATATTTTTTTTTCATCATACAATCATTACTTTTTTATGTATAATGTTAGGGGATTACCCACTATTCTCTCTTTTATGGAAATGTTCATCTAAAACCGTGACCTGGGGGCACACATATTTCCGCATTCACAAGCATTTTTGGTGGAGATCGGCAATATTCAACAAGTTACTGAGCATTATTGGACATGTAATCATGGTCATTCCGGAAGTTGCCTATTCCTTAACGAGGAAAACTTAAAAATACACAGTATTCCTACATTCTATTGATCTCACTTATGAGGAGCCTTTACACTGCTGCACCTAGTGTGCAGAGAGGGGCAAAAGTAGGGGGGGAGCGGAGGGGGAGCGATGACGCAATTCGCGCTGATTCATCCTGACCCTGCCCCCTACTTTACAATGCTGAAAACCTCGGCATTGTGAAGCGGTGGTGGGACCAAAATGACGTGATTTTGCACAACACCCCCTGCTCCGCCCCCATTGCGGGGTAGTATCCCGGCCACGTCCCCTCTATACGCATCACTCCTTCCTGCTTGTCCAACCTGGCTGCCCCCTCCCTGAGAGGACTGCTAGAATGTCGGCAAGCCTGTCCCATATACTTAGCCATGCACCCTTGTACCAAGGCCCGATAGATCTCCGTCAACCCTGGTTGTGTATGGTGGTCTGTCCTGTCCAATATTTTTGAAGACACCTCCACAATCTAGAAGTATACCTAAATGTGCAGGGAGGTGAATACACTTCACAACAAAAGTCCAAACTACTTTAGAACTATCCCTTCCATGTAAATGAACCATCTTTATTACATGTGACACTTTAGTAAGAATTTTACCAACGTAAAATAAAAAAAATCTCAGACATGTACTTCTCTGCCGAAATAGAAATGGAAGGTGCAAAATGTGTCCCGTTAAGACTCGACGTCCACCAGTTAATAACTTGATGTAACAGTCAAGGCTTTTTGCAGGATCAAATTGGCCATGTGCCCTTCCACACAGATAGGAGTGCCCTTATTGTGCCTTCAGCACCTTTTGTCTCATTTCAATAATCTTACAAACAAAACAAAATGCTGTTTTTACATTGCTCTGCATAATTGGAGCACCTACTTGGGACTTTGCTAGGACGCCCTGACTCTACAAGACTACCTACATCGATTGGTACACATGTCCATTCCTACACAGAACCAATCATTTTGTTCAGTAGACCTATGAGCTTTGGAGGAAATCTACAGATATTTGTGTATACGAGGCATACAACAAGCTTCGTAAAGGAGGCCCTATGCTGGTAGGTACAGTAGACGTACCCTAAGCATAATGAGGAAATAAAACCTAGATTAGTAACTGTGTGTTGTACAGTATATGCACATGTGAGAGATGTATCATTCCAAATGAAGGAAATCCTTCCCAGCCCCCTTCAGCATATATCCTGTGCCATGAAATTTGTTATCTGTTTTTTTTTTCTTTCAGTTCTCAGCATTGTGAGATAAACTTCAAGGAAGATAATATGTAAAACAAACATGCATTATCACTAGTGGAGGAAAAAGACATGCAAACAGGATTGGCAAATGTGTACCATGGATGAAGCTACAGTAAAACCTACTGGGATAGGAACCGCAGACTTACAGAAGCACCAAAACAGTGTGTTTAGATGATGGAAACCGCAGTTGTGAATTCTTGAAGGGGTGCCGAGCAATGGCAAGAAACACAATTTTCATTGTAACCGTCCATCTCCAATTGTTGTGGAGCATAGAAATTATCAGCAGATCACACATGTGCTAGTTGACATTACCAGGAAGAAATTCTTTGAATCCCTCTCCCCCAAAAATTGGCATATGTAGCTCATAGGCTATAATGGCTAATGTCACCTAAAGATAGCATTTTTATAAGTAAATATTTGTCTATATGATAACCTGGATAGAAGGTATAGATCTTTTGATTTTAATTCAAATATCCTGAAGTTTATTATTTAAAAAGATAGAGGCCCTGATTCAGAGCCGGGCGCTCTGACCAGAGTGCTCGCTCTGAATCAGGGCCCACCTCCATTAGAATGGGGCGTCCTCCTGGACGCTCGTATAGCTGTGGGTCACCACCCACAGCATATACGAGCGTCCAGCAAGATGGCTGCAATGGTCTTGACCATCGCGACCATCAGACTTGCGAGGGTCACCCTGTGGTCGGGTTTCTCAACCGCAAGGCCAGGAGTGATTTTGGCTCTATCAGAGCCAAAATCACTCCCACTGACATCACTAGTGATGTCAGTGGGGCCGGCTTCAGACGGTAGGCGTTCCCATAGGAACGCCTCCTTCTGGCAGGCACGCCCCCGGAACGCCCACCAAAGGGGCGTGCTGTCAATCAACATCGACAGCACGCCCCCTTTGGTGCGAGACCCGGAGCGATGGAAAGTCCTTCGCTCGCCGGGTCTCGCGCATGCGCACGACGGAGCTCCCTCCGTCGTGCACATGCGCAGTGGGGAACATCGACCCACTTGCGAGCGGACTGCCGCTCGCGAGTGGGTCTGAATGACGCCCACAATTTCTTGTGAAGTCAACTTTCCAAGTGTGCTGCCATTCTCTGTGCCTGTATGGGGTCTATTCATTATCACTTAATTCTACAAACATTTTCACCTACTTATTCAGAGATTAAGTATCGGGGCCAATTATTATAAACGTAATACAGGAAATTTCTCCTGCTTACCTTCAGTCCCAATCTGGTCACTGTCCCCAATCTATTGTATTATGATCTAAATTCATCAATCTCCTAAAATACTACAAGAACCTTTGCCATCTTCCATAAGTCTCTGAATCAGGCCCTCATTGCCTTCCTTAGGTGGCAGAAATGTGTACAGACTCTGGGCCTGATTCAGACCCGCTCGATGGTGCTCTAGTGCGCATGCGCACGACGGAGGGAGCTCCGTCGTGCGCATGCGCGAGACCCGAATAGCGTCGGCCAAGCGTCGCTATGGGTCTCGCACCAAAGGGGGCGTGCTGTCGATGGTGAGTGACAGCACGCCCCCTTTGGTGGGCATGCCGGTGGCGCTGCTGCCCAGACGGAGGCGTTCCCATGGGAACGCCTACCGTCTGGGGCCGGCCCCACTGACATCACTAGTGATGTCAGTGGGAGTGCTTTTGGCTCTGGTAGAGCCAAAAGCACTCCTGGGCTTGCAGCAGCGAGACCCTACCGCAGGGTCTCGTCGCAAGCCCGATGGTCATGATGGTCTTGACCATCGCGACCATCTTTTTGGCCACTCGCATAAGCTGTGGGTGGTCACCCACAGCTATGCGAGCGGCCAGGAGGCCGCTCCAATAATAGGTAGGAGGGCACTGATTCAGAGCGAGCGCTCTTGTCAGAGCGTCCGGCTCTGAATCAGGCCCTCTGTACGTCAATACTACATAACAACTCGTCCCTATAGTTGTTCAATATTGTTCAATTTGAACAAAAAACCTTGTGTACCTTTAAGACAGGAGATTTTCTGAACAGTGGGCTGTAGATAGCAGTGAATAGTACAGAATTAGGTCCTGTCACAATTGGTCATCATGTTTCATGTACGTTTTATGTATATTAGACAAACAACATAAAATAGGTGATTGTTTATTACATAATCCCTTTGTATTGTGATTATGGGCCTTATTCTGAAATGCACGTAATGTGAACACAATGCTGGGTGCCAGTTGGTGAACGGAATGCTAATGCACCTGTACCCACATAATAAGTCGCACACATTTATGTGATGGCACTGCCACACTCCTCCGTCAGCGAGGACAGCTGTCATCACTGTCATTGCCACTGACACTTACCCCACGCTATGTGCAGAAAATGCGAGGAAATTTGGCGGCCACAATCCCCTCTCATGACTTAGACTAGGTAGTAACGCTGGATACATGCCAACGACACAACCACAAAATGGTTCTCTTGCTTGCGTTTGCATTGTTGCCACCCAGTTGCCACTGAGAAAAGCCCATTCAGCTGCCGCAGAGAAAGGGCTGAGATGCATAGGGCTCTAGGGGGTCTATTCATTATCAAAAAAGCAGGTGAAAATGAACATTAGAACCTGCTTTTGTAGTAGTCACCTCTGATATAAACTTGTCCTTAGCCATGGCTATTACATCGCCTCCTTTAGCAGCTGTTCTGAACACCTTCTTTATGTTTCCTTCCTTCTCATGACATACGGTCTAATTACGTATAAATACCATATTTGAAAAAGTTTACAAATTCCAACAATACAATCTCTGAATTCTGAATTTGTTTGATAGACTAAGAATAGAGCTGGGACAACAAGGGTCGATGCATTCTACAGTGTGGTGTGGTTGGAGTAGGACTGTGTAAAAGATGCCAAATTTTGTGGCCCAATATGGAATGAGGCAAATATTTTATGGGACATTTTTTAAAATATTGCTCACATTTGTCCATCAAAAAAGCAAAGCGGACTGCGCTTAATTGGTCTTATATTAAATACAATCTTAAACCATCTGTTTATTGGTAATAACTGTAGGACAGTGATTCCCAACCTCGATCCGCAAGGCACACTAACAGTCCTGGTTTTAGTGATATCCATGGTTAAGCATAGATAGTTAAGTCAAAATAACTGAGGTACTAATTAAGTCAGCTGTGCTCAAGTATGGTTATCCTTAAAACCTGGACTGTTAGTGTGCCTTGAGGACTGTGGTTGGGAACCCCTGCTGTAGGACATATCTTTAAAAAGTTCTGTGAGGATGAAATGCATTGATTGAGGACAGACCATTGCTTGCTGCAGACCATATTAAAACCAACAAGTGCTCACCCGGTTCTTCTATGTTGGAAATAATGCGCCTTACCTGAATATAAGCAGAGACTGCTATTAATGATTGCAGCATTCTGCATTCGAACAGTAAAAGTAGATACCTCAGTGTGAGAAAAGGCTACAAGGAAGCCTGTGGTGAACTGACAAATGGTGAGATTCAGAATCTCGTGCGCACCAGAGACAAATATCACTGCAAAGTCAGCTTAAAGCCACATTTCTTGCACAAGCATCAGTCAGTCAGTAATTATATAACAGCTGATGGAGGCAGGGACCTTACATACTGGAGATTACTCTCCTAACATTTCATCATATTTACAATTAAGAATTCCGCATTTGATGGTAAAACTATTATCTTATTATCACAGACAAGTAATTTTATTGTGAATAATTCACTAATTTTATTATAATCGGGTGAACTATCAAATATATTCAAAGCTGGTGCAGCAATTTACACTATAATTTTGATCCAATTGAGTGTATATTATATGTTTTTATTATAGATTTGTATGTGTGTGTTTAATTAATTGTCTTTATGGTTAAAGAGAAGCCTCCTATGTTCATTATCAATAAGATTGTATTTAATATAAAACCAATTAAGCATAGTTAGCTTCTTTTTTTTTTTACGTTAACTGATTTTCCAGCTGAATTTAGTCAGATCAGCAACTGGGTTGTTCTGATGAGCAGATAAATTGGGAGATTATTTTATATATTTTTATATAGCTTTCATTTTTTAATACTATTATATTTTGTAAATCTATTGGATATTTTTAATCTCAGAGCACCCGGAATCCAGGGGTGGAGAGCAGAAATGTGCAATAAATCAGCTGTTTGGGCTCCCAAATGGGAGTTTGGGCAACCAAAGCAGGACTTTAGACTGGGTTATCTGCGATACGTGGCTAAACCCTGTGCTTTTCAGAGCACACACATGGCACTGGTTCCCGAATAGAGCAACAATTGAATTGCTCCGTCGAGCATTCATTGCATATGGGCACCCAAAAATGAATTGAATTGTCCCCTTTGATGGATTAATTAGGACACAAAATCAAATAGATGGCATCAAAATCTACAACTAAAATCAGCATAAATAACATTGGGCTAGATTCAGATTTCTAGCCAAACCTGATGGTTTGCATACAAGTCCGATGGCGGGTGGCCTAGGCATACATGACCCATTCTGCGCATGTGCAGAACGGGTCTTGCGAGATTGCTCACTGTAACCCCTAAGCCGCAGCATTAATAACATACTGCGGGAGTTTGGGGGCGTGTTGTCCCTGTTTTGTAGGTGTACCGAGGCCAGGGTTTGCGTCTTTCGACACAGATTTCCTAGTTCCGGCAGCCACTCAGAGTAAGCTGTGTCTTACTCAGATGACCGATGGCTGTGACCAAGTTTGCGATGGTGATCTGATGCTGCATTTTCGGATGCAGCAGCGATGCTTAGAGCATACCGTGAATCAGACCATTACTATTATGCTAGACCAATCTTTAAAAAAAAAAAAAAAACTAGACAAAAATTTAATATTCTACAACAAATGCTGTTTTATACAACAATCACTGTAGGGGGAGGCCAAGCTTAGTAAAGTAAAACCAAATGTAGTATTTGGCTCAGCTGTTCTTTGACCTGCCTCAATAGTACACATACTTTTAGCCACTTCAGTCACAACTGTTTGATACATCCAGCACTGGAGACCTGACCCATTCTCTGCATCTGCAAAACTTCATGAGCCGTTGTAAACCTGAGGGAAGATCAGGCAGAACACAGGCAACCATAACTTTCCGCTGTTTCTCTGATCAAGAATGAGCAATCTGTTTACAAGTGGTATGAATTCAGGGAATCAGCCTGCAGCATGTATGGAAGCCATCCAGCTGGAAGAAATAATGTTATCTATTTCCGATATTCCAGGTGTTACACACTAATATCTCCATTTATTTCTCAAAATTTAAAGGGACATCCCATTGTTGTAAATAACCCTTTTGTATTCAATATTTATAAAATTATTTTAAATTTAAAAACCCCTTTTACAGACCTAGGGAAAGACAGGGTAGTCCTGAGCAGGCAGAAGACAGGAGAGTTTAGAATTGTAAAACTCTGACTCCTTCTGTGTGACAACTCAGCGCTCTCCGTGCCTGTGGCATCTATGTCTATTGCTGGTCTTGCATCTAAGACTTTATAATAATGCCGCTACAAGCCCTTCCCTGGTTTACATCTGTGCATCCGAATGTGCAAGGACTGGGACGCCCACTTTCCACATCTCTTAGTTGCTGAAATACCAGTTGGTGCATCTTTAGACGTGACCATACTACGTCACAGTATGGCCTCCAACGTACACAATTATTGTGCTTCTGAGCTGCAACAACTTCTGTGGCATGCTAGCATCACTCGATTACATTTGCAATACATTTCTGAGTCCGTGTGTCGACACTGATACTGTGTACGCGCACACTGTTTGCTGCATGTGCTGTGCAACTTTTTGCGCAGTTAAATAACATTGACAATTTACATGAACATCAGCATTGTGTCTAACTCATAATCAGGCTGATAACGTGGAAAATTCTAAATTCTCTTACAGTGGAGCATCTAACCAACATTGGAGTATCTAACCAACAGTGGAGTATCTAACCAACAATGGAGCATCTAACCAACAATGGAGCATCTAAACAACAATGGAGCATCTAACCAACAATGGAGCATCTAACCAACAGTGGAGGATCTAAGAAAAAATAGAATATCTAACCAATAGTGGAGTATCAAACCAACAATGGAGTATCTAACCAACAGTTATCTTTGGGGGACATATATCAAACCTTCTAAAGAGGACAGGGGATGCCCACAGCAACCAATCAGCTGGGAGTTGTAGTGCACCGGGTGGCATGATGACGAACACCTTGGTGGTTAGTAGCGCTGTGCTCCTCTATGGCAGTGGTGGTGATGTAGTGTACTTGCGGTACACTGCGGGCACTGCAGTAATGAGAGTATTAAGGGTATATTTACTAAAGTGAGTGTTATTAGAGGTGGAGATGTTGCCCATAGCAACCAATCAGATTCTAGTTATTAACTTCTAGAAGGTGCTAGTTAAATGTTAAGTAGAATCTGATTGGTTGCTATGGGCAACATCTCCACTTCTAAAAACTCACACTTTAGCAAATATACCCCTTAGAGGGAATGTCTATTAACATGGAGGAAAGACACACCAAAATGGCGCGCAGTAGCGCATGTCAGAGTTCAGGCCTCCTGTTGAGCTCCGGCAGGTCCTAGAGACCACTGGCCCAGTTACCTGGATGCAGGCAGTGCAGAATCGGTCTTCATTCATCTGTATTGTATAGAACAGAGACATGCTGCATGTGGCACTCCAGCTGCTGTGGAACTACACATCTCAGCATGTCCTGCCACATGTTTCGTATTCCCTAATAGCATAACTGTGGCAGGGCATGCTGGGAGGTGTTGTTCCGCAGTAGTAAGCGTGCCACAGGTTGCCTACCCCTGGCATAGAATGTTAATGCTGGCTAATGACAGCATTGGTGTAAGATAAACCTGTTATTATATCAAATCAATATACAGCACAGAAAAACTTAATTCAACTACTGTAAATATAATATGAATGTATCCATTAATTCTCAAGTGTGTTCCCAATGCTAAATCAAACTAATCAGCTTTTATACATCTACTTGGTGGAAAATAAAACATAAGGTTTTCAAGCCTATTTCCTCAATTAGGCTAGAGAAAGATAATCCATGTACAGCTTGAGATATAGATGTCGTCCTGTCAGTCAGCTCAAGGAAACACACTGTATCAGTCTCCCAGTGTGCCTAGACAGGAAGTGAGGGAAATGCTAGGTTTTGACATTTGCTGATTGGCAGGTGATGTAAACCAGTAAAAGGCTGGGTTGTTGTTTTTTTGTGTAATAAATATATATATTTTTTAATTCCACATGTAAGAAAGCCAGCATCTTACAGGCAAATTATTTCCTTTGATCAAGTTTCAGAGGGGTGGATGGTTAATATTTGCAGTTTTATATAACAGCTTAACACTGAGGGGTCTGTCATACTGTTTATAACTGTCAACGCCATGTCAGAGCCCCAGGCTGCTCTCTTCATGGGTCTCACATTGAGTTTATACATGCAAATCTACCCCTTCATGACAGGAAGGGCTTGGTACTGGCCTCTCCAGTTGTATTAATAAATGGTATACGGTACATGTGTTTATATGCAAACTCATTAGTTCAACTTCTGGGAAAAAAAAAAATATATTATTTCAGCAGCTCAATTTAATTGTATGTTATGTGGGTGTATGAGCCATACTTGCCTACTTTTGAAAAAGCATTTCAGGGAGATTGTGAAAGCTACACCTATCAGCGCGGCGGTAAAGTGGACGCGTACTGCTACATCTGAGGGGCGTGTCATAAAATTTACTTCCAGACAAATGTAAATAAGCCCAAAAGCAGTTAGTAAGATCTACTTGTTGATGAAAACACGCTGATAATTTTTAGAAAATACATGTAGCCATAGGAATCATTGTGCCTTATAACCAATGCAGGGAAATTATACTAATGATCCGATTTGAATGTATATATTTCATTTTTTTTCTGTTATATAACAGCTTCATAATGGGGGTAAGGTGCAATCAGGGAGCATGTTAGACTCTTCAGGGAGTCAGGGAGATTTCTACTATTTCAGGGAGTCTCCCTGACAATCAGGGAGCGTTGGCAATTATGGTATAGGGCATTTATGAAGTGTATCACACTGTGCGGATATAATTTAGCTCCAGTGCAACTCTCATCTACGGCGACCTTACACTATGTAGAACCATCACTGATACATTTGACAGCTCAACTAAGCAGTGAAGGTATAAAGTCCGTCCTGGAGACCAGGGTACGGAGTTCATTGGCGGCTCCCACCTACCTGCATTAAAAGTGAATTCATTAATTAAAATAAATCTCCCCCAAAAAACGGATACACTGACTTCCCTAGGGGGAGAATCTATTGTCCTCCGCTGCAAGTCTAAGATTGCTGACTTTCATTACTCAAAAGTACACATGTGGTGGTCCCATTTTAGAAAAGGTCTGCGGCTCCAAGGACACTAGTGCTATGCAGTTATCATTGTCTGCAGTGTTTGTGATAGGATCCAATCGTGAAAAAAACATTCGCTTGTTTGACCTAGAGATCCAGAGTTTAAAAAGCACCAACATTATCCCCAAAGGTGGTGTTTTACTGAAAATTAAAGTTCACGTAATATCCGAAATAACTAACTCTGAAGAATGCAGTACATTAATTAGAAAATGCAAACATTTGTGACTTCTATTTCATCTAAACTGGTTTATCTCCTAACTGGCAAGTAACTGGCACTGAATTTACAACTGGTCTGTATATGAATAAAATATTGAAACCAAATTCAAGGCATGTTTTAAAACTAAGGGCCTGATTCATTATCGATCGCAACTGCGATTACGCACGTAATCGGACGATTGTTGCATTCTGGGTATGCATCACAGTGCGTGTGCGCAAATACTCCACTACGATCGGATCGTAGAGTGATTAACAGGAAGTGAGCACTTGGGGGTAGTGACTGGGGGGTGGTCAGCGTAACACAGGCGTGCCAGTGCATTTGAAAGCCGTTACAGGAGCATGCATAAATTAGCCGTTGCGATGCCATACGCAGCTTGGGCTTTCACTGCTTGCGATGAGGTTAGCAATTTCTGAGTAAGGTCTGACCTTGGGCTCCGATGTTACTCGATGTTACCGATGGTTTTGCAGACTTGTAAGTATTACGGATGTGTGTAAGATAGAGGGGGTCTTCCTCATGTTTGGATGCAACGGCATTGCGACTGCAATCATTAGCATATTTTCGCAGTAGCGATTCATAATGAATCAGGCCCTAAGTAAGACAGTAAGTAAGAAACACCATGGTACCCTTATACATCCAGTTGCTGGATAAGTAATAATGAAATTAATTTATATAAAATTCTCTAAGGTCTGCCTCATCTTCAACATGCATGCGAGGGCGAGGGCGGTCAGTGTAGCCGGACAGAGCAGCAGACCGGGTCTCTTTACTAATTACAAGTTGTTACTAGTTATAAGTTGCTAGCAGAGGTATATTATAAGGTACATGCAAAAATAACATACAGATAAATCCTCGATTCAAATTTCTTGATTTTACACTTGCCTGGAATTTATATATCTTTTATCATGGTACCCTTATTCTTTCATGCAATTACGGGACAATTCCCTGATTTTACACCCCTAAAAAAGACCCAGATACAGTAATCTGTAATGTCATATTGCTTTAAAGTAGTTTATTGTGTATCTATTCAGTTAGGTAAGTATACATTTTGTTTAATACCAAATTACCATTGGATTTTATTACACAGATTTGTTATTTTTTGCAGAAAGTCCACTAAAAACAGAAACAAAGTGATTACTGAAATAATACATGAATTGCCTGTTGTGTTTAAAGTCAATTTTCCCTCATTTCACATTCTCTCTGAATATGCACTAATTTTACAATTCACTTCTAATCCTGGTGGCATGAGCTGAAGAAAAACAATTGTCTGCATTGCAGTAATAAAAGGGGTCTGTTCTTTTACTATAATAAATGCATTAAAAAGATGCTCCTGTCCTCATTCATTTCAAAATGTAATGCTGCTTTTAGAATTGTAGCCTGTCATGCAATAACATTCCTGGACAATGTTGGTACTCATAATTAGCATGAGCTCTGTCCCCTAATTCTGAATGGGGGTAAACATTTTTTCCTATGCATGGCATATGTAATGCTGCCCATCCATTTAACGATGCGGGGGCCGACGGCACGATTACGACGCCGTCGTCTCCCGCGGGGTGAACTGCATACACTGAATGTTCAGACATTCAGTGTATGCAGATCAATCATCCCCGAACATGGCAACCTGATGGCGGTCGTCAGGTTGACCGTCATGTTCGGGCAATGATTGATGTTAAAAACGACCAGCGGGCGCGAGCATCGCTGGTCATTTTTAACCTCCAGCGATGCTCGACCGTCGTTATCGCTCGATCGCTAGGTATAATCGCCTTGTGGATGGGCAGCATAATTCAGTTGAAAGAGACAGACAATAAGGAAGTTTATTCAACCCAATGTGTCGTCAGATATCACCATTATTACAGTTGCCAAACTTTGCTAATTCTCCTGCGCACCTCAAAAGGCCACGAGGGAAAATTAGCAAAATGACTGGTCGTGAAATGCTTTCACCCAACCATTCCGGAGGAACTTTGCAGCCACTGCACTGAATTAAATCGCCCCTAAATGTCTTTTGGCTCAATCGGTTTAAAACAAAGGACAACAAATGTGGAACAAACATAAATTCATTGCCAGCAATTGCCAGTCTTATCTTGGTACAAATATATATGTGAATGTTACTGGTAGTTCTTTCATATAAGACAACATATTGTTTGGATTTTCTGTGATATGTAGATGATTAAACAATGGCTAGTCTATCAAAGAAAAGATATCACACTTTGCTCTTCCAACTAATTAGTAATGTGACAGCTATCTGTGACGTATACAGTATTAGTAAATAATTGACTTTTTTTTTCAATATAATAAACTTTACTTAGTATTCTGTCTGCTTACAAGTAAAAGAGCCATTACATATGTCATTACCATGTGAGAACCGGACATGGAATATATACACAATACAGCATTATTGTTATTAAATAATTAAATAAATAGGAATTAAACTCCTAGGAGAAACATGGGAAAAGGCTTTAGAAAACAATATGTAACCAATATGCCCTAAAGCACTTTGCATTCCTCTGCGACCTCATACATACCCTGTAGCATCTCCTGATTATACTATTACAAAGTCACAAGTTTGTGGTGAGCAGACAAAACCCTTGAAGTTTAATAACAACAAACTCTGCAGATTTTTACAAATGCATTCTTTTTTCAGGCGGTAAGATTTCCCAGATGAAAAGAATCTCTTCTCATACACATTCTAATTACATGCAATTGAACATGCCACTAGTGAGGGCTTGCAACATGCTTTGAACTGCTTTTAAAATAAGGCAGAAGAGAAATAAATATTATTCATAGTGAACTCAGACTTTGAATACAAAGTGACTTAGGTCACATAGAGATCATATGGAAGTAGGGAAAAAAAGGGTACTCTCTGCGTTAAACTATAACTATAACGTTTATTGATGTATTAAAATGAGCCACAATGCAGACTCACAGTACTGTACACACATTAAATAAGAAATACAATTATAACATTACAAAAGTTTCTCTAGAAAAGAGTTCTGGACAATGATGATAAACATGTCACAATTGTGTGGCCAAAACAAAGGATGTGTGCGGTGCAGGGAGGCCCATGCAGTACACAATGCACCCATGTTAATACTCACATCTCTGGAGTCCTGTGTCGGCGCTACACAAATCACAGGGAAAATGGCGCAGCAGCCATTTATCCGGTGATTTGCGCAAGTGCAGTAGAAAAATCACAGACGCCATGTTCCCGGAGACCTGTGATGTAGACCCTGACACTGTCTACGCTGAGCAGAGGGGTGCTGTGAGCCCCTCTGCCCAGCACAAATCCAGGGGGAGGTGCGAGATGATCGCTCCTCCCACAGGCAGAGGAGACTGCTTGCTACTATGCAGCAGCAAGCAGTCTCCCTTTGCAGCCCAGCACACAGCAGCGTGTGCTGGGCTGCTCAGCTGACAGTTAGTAGGGGAGGGTGGCGTCGGACCCCGGGCCCCCCCTCTCGGCGCCCCTGCTCATAAACACAGAGGTGCCCAGGCATGATTCTTTATAAAACTTACCATCATGGCACTAGCGCTAAAACATCTTGTATCAGAACTATCTGCAACAGATGGACTCACATTTCAGAAGCTTTGTGTTGACTGGTGCAGAAAATATAGATTATTGGTACTTATAATCAGGGCTTAAAATACATTTTGGCCCAGGACATTACGTCATGGTTAATGAGAGGTTCAGGAACTGAGTTCCTGCTTGTTCCTACTTATAATACAAAATGTGAATAAGTGTGAAAATGGATTGTAAAGTACAAATGCTTCAAGGAACAAGTTACACAGAGATATATGTACATGAAATCTAGTAATCTAACTTTAAATTACTAATGTAATTCAGTATGATTGGCTCCAGTTCTAGGAAACATAATTAATATGAAATAATTTATTAAAAATGGCTTCATTAGCTTCTGATTCCTTACTGCCCCGCTCAATTACTGAGATCTGTAGATGGACTATTAGCAGTACCTAGCATCTTAGCATCTCCCTAAATTTATCTGGGGGTCCGGCTTTTAGCTTTGTCGCTCCTACTCTATGGAACTCGCTTCCCTGCACAGTTTGAGAAGCCTCCACTATAGAATCCTTCAAAAACAGACTCAAGACTTTTCTGTTTCCTCGCGCTTTTCACTAATGTCCTTCACTAATGTTTCTCGTTTCTAGTAAGCTTATTTTGTATTTTGTGTTTAAATGCAAACATAAAGCACTTTGAGTCCTACTGGGAGAAAAGTGCTATATAAATAACATTATTAATATTATTATTATAGTTTTATTTTAAAGCATATACATTTTCCTAGTCTATAAGGCTATAGCTGGATAGTTATCTATATTATCCCTCTCCTGCTGTGCTGGATGGAAGGAATTAAAGATGATGAATGCAGATTTTAAGCCGCCGAGGAAGTAACTACTTACTAGATCTTCTGCTTCTTTCTGAACTTGATAAGTAAACACTGCAGTCTTTGCTGTTATTGTCGGCTTACAAATATTTATAATACGCTCCTAGGGTCTGTTTAGTAATGCTTCAGTCAGAAAGAAAAACATTTAATTTACTAATGAAATATATCATGTGTAGTCAATCTGTACTAAAGTATACTCATCACCAGGAATTAACCCTTTTCTTTCAATATGGATTAAAAACTATCAATAGACAGTGATATAGCAAAAACGAATAATACATTATATTTAGTGTTTCTTTTCTAAAGGTGCATACACACACAACGATTTTTTGAATGATTATCGTTAAACGATATCGTTTAACGATAATCGTTTGAAAAAATCGTTCACTTTCTGAGTCAAACGATGAACGATTATTGTTCATGCGCGTTCACGTTTGTAGTTTGTAGTTTGTAGTTTGTAGTTCAGTCAGACTTGTCAACTCAACGATTTTCATTAAGTTAATATGCAAAAATCGTTTGTAGTTCATAAAAATCGTTCATTACATTTAGTAAATGAACAACTTTAGTAAACGATTTTAGTTAATTTTTTCAAGGGAAAAAATCGTTTACTAAAATCGTTCATTAACTAAATCGTTGTGTGTGTATGCAGCTATAGCCATTCCTGTTGTTAGACCACTATGAGGCAAACCATTGTCATCCATACCAAAACAGAAAAACAATATAGACATATGGACAATTTTGAAGTAAAGTTATATTGAAAAGAAAACTCTTAAACCCATCATAGTGCAAATAACAAATAAATACTTTGAAAAATGGCCTTTAAAAAAATGACTTATTGGGAAGAACTGAGTTAACAGTTATCACATTGATCAAGAAAACAGAAGGAAAGATACATCTGCACACGTTTCATATTTTTATCAACAACATCGCATGTATTTCACTTTGACAATTGTATTTGTAAGTGTCCCCACAAGATTGTTGCTCTGGGGTCCCCACAAACCGTGATCCGGCCCTGCTGTGTAAAACCAAGGTGTTACATGGAGTGTGCATTATAAATAAGATTAAAGGTGACTACACACATAGCTATGTGTTACCGATCAGCCGATGTACACGATTTCCCCCTGAACTCTCCCCGGGAGCTCCTCGGCAGTCCTGCACATGATTTGGTATGAAAAAGCTGCCATGTGACACACGATCTATCATCCCTCCTATCTACTCCAGTGCATCCTGACTTGAGATTGTCAGATCTGCCCTACAGCACGGCAGATCTGAAGATGCGATGTGCGACCTGCGGGGACGCGCATCGCATTGTGAGTGGGGACTCACGATTTCCTAACAATTTTGGCATATTTTACACGATCTGTCATTCCAATGTGTCAGAATCGGCCAGATCGGGTAAAATATCGCTATGTGTGTGGGCACCTTAACAGGTTCTAACCTATGAAAATATATGCATCAAAATGATCTTTTAAGGATTCATTCTATTCATTTGAACCTTCAGTATAAATCTTGCTGAATAATCTATTTATTGAAAATAGCCTCAGAATAATTAATTTATAGCAAGTTTTGTTACTCCTTGCTATAAACTATATGGATATTATAAGTCACTCAGGTGTTCCATAACTATATAAATGCACAAAGGTAACAAAATTCCAAGGTGGCTTTTAAAGATTGTAGTAAATCTTATAATATACACATTTTCCTAAGTAGCCCTTAAGTAATTAGTTTCAAACACACCATTTAACAGTGATTACATCAGAACTTAACATTTATACAAATACTATTTACAGGATGAATCAGTGAAATTGATGAATAATTTCACCCGCCATGAACATTTGGACATGGTACATCTCATAATCTGGCCTAATGAGTCAAAATCAGGGCTGGATAAGGAGGGGGGGAGACAGAGACGGCAGCCCTGGGGCCCACACACACAGATGGGCCCCCACACAGGGTCAGTGTGACCCATACCGAGAACAGGTACCCAGTGGCACCTGTTCCCTGGCGCGGGGTCAGCTGCTGTATAAGCAGCACAGACAGTGCTGCTGCATACAGCCCAGTGCGACTCCCGACTGGTGTCACGTGACACATCACATCAGTAACGCTAATGAGGGGACTAAGGAGCACCGGAGCAGCTCTGCCGGAATTGGGCGGATGACACAGGTGAGTAATCAGGGACAGGGATGGAGGCAGCAGGGCTCTGTGTGGCTTGGGGAGTGGAGTGGGGGAAGTGGGGGTTGGTGGCATCTGTATGGCTGGGGAAGTAGGCTCCGTGTGGCTTGAAGGGGGCCCCCACAACTTAGTTGCCCTGCGCCCCCCACGAGCTTTAATCCACCCTGGTCACAATCATTGTATTTAAGCGCACAGGGACATTTGTATCCAAAGATCCAAAGACTCTTCAAATAAAGGAACTCACCCAATAAAAGAGGTATTGTGCCAAAAATAAGGACATCAGGGTACTAATAATAATATTTAGCACAATTAGAAAACTATTTTGTTACTGCTGGGTAATAACTATTTAAAGAAATAAAATAGGGGGTAAAGGTGCGATAATGGATCTAATAAGTAATGATGATAAGCAGCAAGCTCATGAGAAGTAGGTGTTTTTTCTGTATAATAAGAATTTTTGTCATTTTATGATGTTTTTCAGAAAATGTCCAATAATATTTCACTGACTTCTACATGGACTCTGGGTCTGTGCCAAATACATTGGAATTAGGGCAGCACAGACGGTGTAATGGTTAGCGTTACTGCCTCACAGCACTGAGGTCATAGGTTCAATTCCCACCACGGCCCTACCTATGTGGAGTTTGTATATTCTCCCTGTGCTTGCGTGGGTTTCCTCCGGGTACTCCGGTTTCCTCCCACACTCCAAAAATATACAGCTAGGTTAATTGGCTCCCAACACAAATTAAACCTAGTGTGTATGTGTGTGTGTACATGTGATAGGGAGCATAGATTGTAAGCTCCACTGGGGAAGGGACTTATGTGAATGGCCAAATATTCTCTGTAAAGTGCTGCGGAATATGTGTGCGCTATATAAATAACTGATAATAAATAAATAATTAACTCGTCCAGTTTAATTATACAGAATGTGTTAACATTTCCTTTAGTTCAGTCAAAAACATTCTCTGCCCAGTCTATATTGGTGTAGCTAACATGGTACATGGTGCAGGTTGTGTAATGCACATGGGCCAAGGAATGAAAATGGCCCATTGGAAGCCACTTAATTTGTAGGCTCACCCTCACTAACAGTTGTATTGACAAGTAGTGGGCCCTGTGTCTAGCTCTTGGTGGCTTAGGTTTATTATGGTAGCCCTGCCATTAGGATTCTTCCTGGTGGTTAGCTACCATGTTAACGTACTGCTGCTAACAGTGAGGATCAGCCTCCTGCCCTGACTGGCTCAGCTCCTGTTCTGGCAGACAGGGTACTAGGCCATAAGCCCTCCTCACTCATCCTTTGATATACATTCTCGCCCATCATTCTCCCCTTGCCACAAATGAGTATGAGGTAGGCCCCTGTGCACTGGTCTTGCACACATGCAAGGGCAGAACTATGGGAGACAATGGAGGCGCCTGCCGCCGGGCTCCAGCTCTGAAGGGGCACCTCCTCCATTGTCCACAACATATTCACCCCACTTGGGGCTGTAACTATGTACCCGGAGTGTACCGTCATGGCTGCCCAATACATGGTACCCCTTCCCGGCACCTGAGAAGCCACCATACACTAGTGGAGAGCTCCATGTCAGCCCATCAGCTGCTGCCTTTGTCTATCTATAGCCTTTATGCATCCATGGGAATTGCTACATTACAGTGTCAGCGGCTGTGACGGAGGCACCAAATTATAACTAGCCTCCGGGCATATGGGATGAACTTACACCACTGCACACAAGGCCACTGAATTCATAAAACACACCTGTCAGTCTACAACTGTTATAAGCCCAAGTTATGTAATCATTCTTTTATACATTGATGACAGACATATTGATCCAGCTGGAAATATTCTCTACACAGTGTGTTTCTCCCTGTGCAGTATGCGTTACCCCAGTCATTGTCCCCACTTATCTTCATTTACCCTGTCAGTACTTCTCTCTGTCTAGTTGACATTTTCCCCTGTTCAGAAAATTTGTCTTTATGGGGGAGATGTACTACATCTTGAAAAGTGATAAAGTGGAGAGTGATAAAGTACAAACCAATCAGCTCCTAGCTGTCACTGTACAGGCTGTGTTTGAAAAATGGCAGTTAGGAGCGCTCGCTCTGAATCAGGGCAGCACTTTCTAATAGAGCCGGAAGATCACTACTGAGGCCGCCCCCAAACGGCAGGCGTTCCTTCGGGAATGCCTCCGTTTGGCCAGCCACCCCTCCTGCCCGCCTCCAAAACGGGGCGAGCTGTCAATCACAATCGACAGCCACCCCGTTTTGGTGCGAGACCTGTAGCGACAGAGCGCCCATCTTTGGCCGGGTCTCGCGCATGCGCAGTGGGGGACCATCGACCCGCTTGCAAGCGCTGTGCGCTCGCGAGCGGGACTGAATCAGGCCCTGGAAACCGTAATAGAAAGTTAATCACACATAATCGCCACACGTGATAAAGGCAGTCCCGATGTCCCTCGCTTTCATCATTAATGTAAATGAGGCAGCACAGAGCAATATTTTGGGGGAAAACCAAAAAGTTTACAGCACAGAAAGGAGCGACACTAAAGTGGAGGGAGGCCGGACTTTGATGTGATGTATGCACTTTGAGAGTGAGCATAATTCTCCACAGTAAGGGGCACTGTTAGGTTACGTAGGGTCTTTCAAGAGTGGAGAATAGGTGTGCAATATGAATTGCGCTGAGTGTAGCATCCAAGACACGGTGACGCAAAACGAAAGTGTTCGCATTGTGCATTTAATGGTATTGGTTTATTACCTCTTTGGACAGGGGTTTGGAACGTGCACATTAAGCACTATTTATCACTATCAATTAACAATGGTAGGGGTAGAAAAAAATATTACGACTTTGGTATATTTTGTTGATGGTTAGAATGTGGACATGTTGACAACCTGCTAACAAGGTCGACAACGGGCAGTGTAGCGATGGGGCTGTTCCGGTAGTAAGTACCCTAACTCTAATTGTGGGCTAATGTTTGGCTGGTTGTCCATCTCCCTAACCTTAATGTCGGTATGTTGTATGTTAGCTGCTGAAATGTCAACAATGTTGACATCATAACTGTCGCCAATGTATTGTTGACATTATGGGGGCGATTCAATTGTTTTGGGCACCTGATGGAGCAATTCAATTGTTGCTCCGTTTGGATGCCTAAAGCCCCAGGGGGACACATTTCTTTTCACAGCCACTGGGGTCTGAGAAGAAATGTGTAAAGTCTGTTGTATGGGCTCCCTAACGGTGGTTTGGGCACCCAAATGGCAGTTTGGGGGCCTTAACCACTTCTTTAGATGGGTTTAGCCGCTTTGCGCAGCTAAACCCGGTGCTTTTAGGCGCGTTTAATACTAATGGGCGCCCAAACTGAGAATCAGTTGTGGGAATGGAAAGGGAGGCAGTGGATGTTTCCGGTATTTTTCCGAAAAATACAGAGAGAAATGTGCGATTGGGATTGGCAGGGAAAGAGCTTTATTGCAAGCTCTGTCCCTACAAGCTCTGTCCCTGCATGTGGATGTTAGTACATCCATGTGATATTTCTTAAATTCGCAATGCAAATTTAGTTGAAAATATTATTCTACAAATGCATTTTAAATGTGGATTGTAGTAAATAGGGGCCTACAGTATGTCAAGTATACAGGAAGGAATTATCACCAGGACTCCCCTGTAAGAGAGAATGACTGAGTAAGAATAAGCAGAATACTGTAACTCTCAAAGTAAAAAAGAGAACAAATCCTGTCAGTCATAGAAAAAAGAACAACACAATGAACAGTAAATTTCAGTTTGTTATTCTAACAAAGAAGACAATTACCATTGTTTAACCAGCACAAGTACCATAGTCAGTAAAGAGTTAAAGTAATGCAATATGGTCATTGGAGGGAATACTTATTATATATCTGTATAGCAAATGCAAACTGTGTAACCTGTTATTAAATACATTAAGAATGAATACACTTTGTAATGCTGATTCAATTAATGTAATGCATACAAAGTCAGTGTAACTGGTATATGTAACCACCAGAGGCTGAAGTTTTACAGCTACAGTGTGAACAAAGAATATTGCTGTTTATTCACTTTTTTTTTGTAATCATAAATTGTTTTCCTAAGCCCATAATTAATATGCCATGTCCCGATGTTTATGAGTTTCTACAGAGCAAACAAACTTGTTTGTTTCCTAGGAAACCTGTCAATTAAGCTACTACTAATACAGTGTGTGTGTACAGTAAAGTACTTTAAAAAAAATAAAAGGTTTTTCCTCTTCACAAAAGTTCTTTTAAAAACTGATTTTTTTTTCTATAAAATCCATGGGATAAAGTTGTACACCTGGTTTTGTAATGCGTTTGAACAAAGGCCAAATGCGTTTTTTTGCAAGATGTTTAGGATGGTGATTTATGAATTGGACTGAGCACCGTAGCAGACCCACCTATCCCCTGTCACAATACACCCATAAACCTGTACTACTTGTCAGCACAGCTCTGGACTCTCTAAAAAGCAACTGATTTAACAGGAGCAGTATGATAGGAGCCCATATAAATTCACACTCTATGTAAATGGTTTCTGAAAAAAAAAAACCAAGGAGTTAAAATCACTGTGCATAACATTCATCAATGTGTCTCACAATATTCAGTATAGAGGACTGATTCAAAATGGTTCTAGTGTAAATGTTCAGGTTACCTGATTGAATTGTTTGAAGGTCTTAGTACTAGAACATTACAATTTTGAAATAAATGTTTTATACATTTACACACTTTGGGCCTGATTCAGACCCGGACGCTATTTGCGCTCGCTCGTCCAGAAAATAGGGGTGGCTATTCAAATGAACCGTTCGCTGTTTGCGGTCTGTTCACGCCTCTAGGTCTGAACGAGCGAACAAAACTTGCGGTCGTTTTTTTGGAAACTACGCCCCCTGGTCGCTCGCATCCTACGTCATGTCGGCTAATTATTAGATTAATCGAGTACATGAACTGCTCGCTATTCTTGGGGTTGGTTTTTGCTACCACAATTTTGCGAGCAGTTCTTGGTAAAAAATAATCCAGTGACGTGGTCAGTGATGCTGCGGTTTTAAATATGCACACCCATAAAACGCCCGTTTTGACCTTTAAGCACGCCTGCGATCGTATCTCCACTCCCCGTTTTCAAGCACCTTCCCCTGTTACCACCCACATACGCCTCATCCTGTCATTCAAATTAGCAGGCATTCGCTATTTTGCGAGCACATGAATTTCGGCCGCACTGACTGGTTTGCGCATGCGTATAACAATCCGTACGCTTGCGCAGTTGGGCAAACATCGCTCGGAGCGAACGAGCGGCCGCTTACGAGTGGCTCTGAATCAGGCCCTTTGTTCCATGTTATGTATATATCATGCTATTAACTAGGCAGTAGAATGCTATTGGAGTATGTAATACTATTGCATTTGTTTACACAACAAGCACCTGACACTTAGCCAGCTGTAATATTGCACAATTTTGACTGGAATAGTAGATCAGCCTTATAGTGGTTATAATTAAATTCCATAGAAGTGAGGGGAGGGCATCGGGTGCTGGGTGGGTATAGTTCTCGCAGCCTGCCAGGGCCTGCCACCTATTAGGTATTTAATAAAGCAATACAAGTAGGAAGATAAAGGATATACTGTTTGCTACATGCAGATGGTGGTGGGACAGATACACAGACAGTGAATGCGTAAAGCAGAAAGCACTACTGTAGCTAATGTCTAACAAGACATGGATTTACTATGATGAACTTCATTATAGAAAGGAAAAGTTTCTGAAACTTAAATATGATGTTAGCAAAGTGACTCAAATTCTCCAATGCATTTGTATCTAGTTAGAAATAGATCTCAATGGTTGAAAGAAATAACTTTTTACATAACTTTTTTTATGTCAATTCTTAAGTACATCTGGCTGCCAATACAACAGAGAGAGGAGATTCAGAAGCTGACATTAACCACTTTACTTGACAAAAAGAGCATAGCAAAACATATAAATATTAATTTATATGTAAAGGAGAGTATAGTAGGGATCTATCTTCTGTAATATACATTGTGCACAAAAAGTTGCTTTCTACATTTTTAGTGTCACATTCAATATCCTTTCATGTAACAGTAAAAGTATAGTTGTTAACTATCAATGTTCCACTCTCAGCTTCTGTGGCATGGCAGTGTCCACTGTGCAATGACAGCAGGTAGCAGTGGCGGAACTAGCTGCTGTGCAGCCGGTGGCTTGAACCGGGGCCCGCTGTGGAGCATGGGCCCATAGCCGCCTGCATCCAACAGCACCGCTGCACCCCCTGCCAGTGTCCCCCGGGCCTCACAGTATTTAGGTGTAGCACAGACTGCAGTGAGAGCGGTCTGCACCACACAGTGACAAACACACCGCTGCCAGTGGCGGCTGTGTGTTTGTTATAGCAGCCAATGAGAGTCCGACAGACTCTCATTGGCTGCTGAGTACATGGAGGGAGCCGTCTGGAGCTCACTCATGAGCTCTGCCTTCAGGCTCCCCCATGCAGCAGGTGATGGGAGAGACGTCATGACGTCTCACATAGTGCAGAAGAGCGGGCTGGGAGGAGAGGACAGCGGCGGTCGCAGCAGGAGATGGGATTCAGGTAAGTGGGGTTTTTTTTGTGTGTGTGTAAGGGGCACTGACACTGGCACTGCATAGGGGGGTGCAACTGGGGACACTGTATAGGGGGGGTGGCCGCTACTAGGGGCACTGTATAGAGCGGTGCGGCTACTGGGGGCACTGTATGGGGGGCCGCTACTGGGGGCACTGCATAGAGGGGGTGGTCGGTACTGGGGGCACTGTAAAGGAGGACTACTACTGGGGTCAATGCATAGGGGGGACTACTACTACTGGGGTCAATGCATAGGGGGCACTGCAGAGGGAGGACCACTTCTGGGGGCACTGTATAAGGGGCACTACTGGGGGCACTGCATAGGGGGGACCACTTCTGGGGGCACTGTATTAGGGGTACTACTGAGGGCACTGTATATGGGGTATTACTGGGGGCACTGCATAAGGGAACCACTACTGGGGGCACAGCATAGGGAGGTCCAAAGCATATTCTTGCACCTCGGCCCACCACTCTCTAGTTCCGCCACTGGCAGGTAGTCCTGTTTATACAGGAAGATAACAGATGTATAGTAAATGTCGCTCTTGAGTCCTACCATGTAACCCCATCCTGATTTAAACCTGGGTCCTATGTAGAATATAGTGTATGTCCACATTATCTTGCATGTTTTTGCACTGCGCATGTTCCGGAACCATGCGTGTGCTACTATGGGTGATGCAGAGTAGTACACATTTCAGTCACATCTCCCCTTGCGAATGAAGGGGAGTAACTGGGCTGTGACAGGACATGCTCACGTCAGCAATTCAGAGTGAGTGTATCAATGGAACTGCAGAGTTGGACGGAAGCATAAATGTTCTCGTTTCCATGCACATCATTTGCACATTGTGTAGAGCTGGCACAAGTGCCCCCTGATGATGACAGGTATCACATAAAGTGGGAAATATAAGATGTGTACAACACTGCATACAGGCAAATATACGCATGCAATTTGGAAGTAATTATGGACAACTTGCATGCAAACCTGCATCAGGTCACATACTGTAGTTTACTATACCTTTTCCTGTGTGTTTGTTTCCTAGCTATTTTTAGTGGGATATAGGTCTCTGCAGCACTCCCTGCTCCCTTCACTTTAGCCAGGGAGATTCCAATTGATGTCGCTTGGTATCAGTTTGTGTTATACTTTCACATTAAGTGGAATATTCCATTTGAATACTTTATTTTATGATCACTTGTCAAGGTAGGAAACAAATTCCATAGTTACTGGCCAAATTACTGTACCCCAGGGCAAGATTCACAGCCTGTATACTGTAATGGGGCCTCCGCCTCTTTTTAAATTTTTGAACACTGCATACACAGCTCCTGGCCACATTGATAGAATCCTGGACAGTCAGGTCTAGTCCATCTATATATAGGCATTTAATTTAGAAGGTGTGTGTGATACTGTTTTACATTTATTTGATATAAATTTTATTTTAAATATTTTTTTTAAGCGTTTCATCAATTATTGCGTGCACTAGAGAAACATGTAATTTGTTTATTCAGGACAGTACTAGTTGCATGTTTTTTTTATTCCATTAATAAATAATAAATCACATTTAATTTAATCAATTTATACTTGGTCAGTGGCTCACAAGGAGGGTGCGGGGGGTGCGGGCCGCACCCGGGTGTCACCCGCCGAGGGGTGACATCAAAGTGCAGAGCCCCCTCAGTGACAGGAGACCCCCAGAGAGACTAAAACCATGACACCGTGAAACTATGACACGAGGCCATGCCCTCTATTTCCCAGCGCGCGACAATGCCGCGCACACCACTTAGCTATCCATCCGCAACAGGTACATGAAAAGGTAGGGACACCACTGTACTTAGTCACTTTCTTTTGGTCATTCTTACTTTATAACATAGCTCACTGTGGGGCATATTCATTATGTTAATTACCAGGGGGCCAGGCAGCCCTCAATAATTAACATCCTTACTCGCAGCGAGCACCAGAGCAAAGTCATCATTGCTCCGGTGCAGAGACAGGTGATCTGAAAATCAGCTGTCTTCATGAATGTTTTCACCGCTACTTTTGCAGTAGTGAAAAATATCACTTCCGAGTCTGACTCAGCAATGCTAGTGTGCCTGTGTAAAACTGGGATTCACGCAGGCGCACAAAGCCCCAGCAGAAGGAGTCGGACAGGGGCAGAGGGATCCGAAAGGCTCCATCTTGGCAACCCAGGTCTCCTTCCCATAGGGTAGGAGCAAGGGGTGTGGGCGCAAACATGTTACCGCATTCAAGCTCTGAAAATATTGTATTATTGGAGCTTTAGAAATTTGGTTCCAATACTAGTATATGGGACAGCGGGACAGATTGGGGCTGAAAGGGAAGATAATAGATATCAGTGATATCTCTTACATTACCTTTATGATGAATTGCCCCAATACTTAGTTTCTACAAAAGTACAGATGTGTCCTCATACATCTAGCCTCCTTGCGTGTTAAACAACCCTTCTAGTCACACCATGCCCTGGCGTGACTTGGTAGCGCTGAGCGTCTTTTTGTGCAACTTTGTCCCTTCAATTGCATTTTATTGGCATAGCGATGCGAATAGGACGTACACGCAGCTTCTGCTGATTAAAATGATATGCTGCATGCCTACATTCTGTGTATGACTGCGGGTGCATCTGCATGCGAAACGCTCGTTACAGTGTCAGCGGCTATGACACTGTAACATAGCATTTCACATGCAGTTGTACCTGCAGCTGCACACAGAATATAGGCATGTAGCATATCATTTTAATCAGCAGAAGGTGCGTGTACGTCCTATTCGCATCGCTGTGCGAATCAAGGTCTGAACACTAATCTACTTTTGTAGAAATTAAGGGTCTGGTTCATTACAGATCACATCTGCGATTACGCACGCAATCAGCCAATTGTTTCGTTCTGCGCATGTAATGTGCGAACCGGCCACCGCGATCGGGACTGCGATCGCAGAGTGATTGACAGGAAGTGCCATTTATGGGAGGTGATAAGGGGGTGGTCGGCGAAACATAGGTGTGCCAGGGCGTTTGAACGCCATTGCAGGAGCGTGCATAAATTATCCACTGCGATGCCTTACACAGCCTGAGCACTCATAGTGTGCAATGAAGTTAGAAACTTCTGAGTAAGGTCAGAGCTTGTGCAAGTGTGCGTAAGGCTGCGATGGTACTCGATTGTACCGATGGTTTCACAGTCTTGCTAAATATTATGGATGTGTGTAAGGTAAAGTGGGCGTCCTTATGTTATGCTGTGACAGCATAGTGATCGCAATGGATTAGCATACTATCGCAGTGAGACTGCATGCGTATTCGCTATTGCAATCGCAGTTGCGATCGGTAGTGAATCAGGCCTAAGTGATGATGAATATGGCTCTATGTGAGTAAATTGTTGATCATTATAGTGGTTGAAGCTGTAACTATTATAAGGACAGTCCCAGAACACTGTATAGCTCTTCTTTTAGGAGAGTAAGGGATAGTCTACTCTATTCACAGTACTGTGTCACAGACACATTTTATCAGGTTATAACCATGATTGTTTCTCTACCCTCCTCCAATCCTGTAAATATTCTTCTTTTATCCTGTGTGATATTTTCCTTCTTTTCCAGCATGTCCAGGGATATTCCCAAATGTTAGAGAGTTCTTCTGAGTCCCAGTAGAGCAGGGTACTCTACCGTGATCCAGCTCACTTTCCTAATAAAGTAGGCAGGGTGGGGGTTTATGAGATGTGTGTAAGTGAGCGTGAGTGTGCATGTGTGAGTCTGAGGACCTCATTCAGAGCCGGTCGCACAGAGCGTGCGGTCGGTCTGAATGAGGGGAGGACCTCTTGAATTTTCAAGACGTCCTCCTTTGCAGTGGTAAGGCTGTGGGTTAACACCCACAGCCTTACGACTGCCTAAGGTGATGGTCGCGATGGGCAAGACCATCGCGACCATCTGGGCTTACGACGAGACCATAGGGTAGGGTCTCCCTTGTCGTAAGCCCCGTAGAGCTTTCAGCTCTGTCTGAGTCGGAAGCTCTCCACTGACATCACTAGTGATGTCAGTGGGGCTGCCCCCAAACGGTAGGCGTTCCCATGGGAACGCCCCCGTTTGGGCTGCCACCCCCCCGGCCCGCCTTCCAAACGGGGCAGGCTGTCAATCAACATCGACAGCTCGCCCCCTTTGGATCGAGACCCGCTACGACCGGCGCTGTCAGTCGTAGCGGGTCTCACGCATGCGCACGACGGCGCCGGTGCCGTCGTGCGCATGCTCTGTGGGGGGCCATCGACCCGGTCCGAGTGCATCGGCGCTAAGGACCGGGTCTGAATGACCCCCTGAGTGTGTGTGTGTCTTTGGATGTTAAAAATTGTAATAATGCTAAACAACTAAAGCTCTCTGATGATCAATGAGCCCAGCAACTCTCCGCAACCTTAAGGATCTGTTTCTGATTATGTTTCACTAACAGAACTGAAATGTCAAAAATATGATAAACAGTAAAGATAACACCAAGACAAAGTCCAGAAAAGTGTGTAGGCGCTGCCACATTGTAGGGATTCAGTAACCAAACCAGAATCTACATTATTTGTTTATTTTGCATATTAAGCCAGTAAGCTTAATACTTAAACTTTGTAAGTTAGTCCTCTAATAGGCATAAAACCCCTCCTTGAGCACAATCCACTATTTTCCTGTCACTGCCAAGGGCCTTCCTACTTCAATAAATGTTTTCAAAATGTCAATTTAGAAAACTTCAAGTCATAAGCAGATTCCTGACACAGTACAGAAAATTTCCATGAATAAAACCTGCAGCCTGGAGCATGTTTAGGTCCCAGGCATGCTGCTGATCCTTAGCAGACTTTATGAGAGGTAATTATACTTACTGTACTTTCCCTGATTAGCTTGATTTTAACCTTAAACATTTTCACTAGATTGGAGCTGAGCTAAATGATCAAGGCCGCCCAATTAAGCTATAATATTAGCAAACGCATATAGACATCAAGGTCGGAACACTAATCTGTATTCTTTTCAATGTGTAGGACCTGTCACATAGGAGCTGTTAAAGGAGACACTATAAAGTAAAAAGAACTACAGGTAAACTAAAGGGAACTACAAGTGCCAGCAGGTGGCCGGCACCCATACCCCCACTGTAAAATATAAAGTTAGATAACCACAGTACACACACCGTATACAGTATAACTTTAATACATACACCTATCCCACTCACACATACTTACCTGCTGCCAGATGTTTACGTCCCCTTGTCCCGTAGAATCCACGGGTGTACCTGAAAAAAAGATCTTATACTCACCATCATCCTGGCGCTGCTCTCTGTAGCATCTTGGGTGGGTCCCCACCTCCCCTGAGTTCTCGGCTTGGGCTGCCCAGCTTGGTGTGTTAATGCTTTGGCCGTGGAGACCCGGTGATAGGGTCTCCTGGCTGTGGCATTACACCCCGGTCGGTTTGGGTCCGGCGCTGGTTTTAAATATAGTGGGACCCCTACGCATTTTTCCCCCCCTATATTTAAACCCAGGACTGGCCCTGCAGCCAGTCCGCAAGTTCCAGTGCCTGACATTCATTGTGCAGGCGCCGGGACCAGAAGCAGCGGCAGCCCCCCTCAGGTAAGAGGGCAGAAGCAGCTGCTGGTCGCAACGCATTGCAAATTAGACACATTTTCAGCAAAATAAGACGCCCATTGTGAGCAAAGTTGCACAGGAATGGCGGCTCACTCACGACAAGCTTATCGCGCTGCATGGCGTATTGAAGCTATATGAGCAAGGACACATCTGTACATGTTACATGAATAAAAATTATATATGTAAAGGAATCCTGATTTCAGCCACCATTTATGGACAATGGGATAAATATATAAACAGAAACTGAACATGTTTTTCACATATGTTTTTACCTTTTTATGATTTTGCAGTGTAAATTAAAGCGCTCCAGGATAGGATATTAATAACATTACTTTGCATAAGCACCAAAATAGAGCATTTGCTCATATACTGTGTGGTACTTCAGTGCTTGTTGTCACTTGCCCATGATGTCATCTCTGAGTATGTCATGTGGCTTGGGGCTACGGTATAGGAGATTGCATCACATCTTAAATAAGATGAATACACTCATGGAACAAGCTGCCTACATTCAGCAGGTGACCACAAAGATTACACTAGCTAACACACATTGCAGGCCGAGCAAAATGTGGAGATGTAGTCCTCTGTCTAATGTTTTAGCCAATGTGCGGATGAAGGGTAAATAGTTAATCAAAATTAATATGCTGTTGTTTTTACCATTTTATATTTTTATATTTGTTATCTCATTATAGCTGATGAATCATGCACATGACCTAAATTACAGCATTGAAATTACATATCTACATATCTTTTTATTAATCATTCACTGGAATGGCTACATATATCAACTGTTATCAGCTGCTGTATGGTTTCTTAAAATTCTATATTACATCACAGGACAACACAGAGCATCATATAACAGCAGAGCATTTTAGAGCACAAGTAAAATAAATCCAGATTTGTCATTATTATAACAGTGCCATATCTGTCAATATTACAGATGTTACTGTTCTGATCATTAATGGATAAAAAATGTGTCTTCTCTTCCTCAAATAGGTTTGTTCTCTCCCTCAAATATGTGTCTTCTCTCCCTCAAATAGGTGTCTTCTCTCCCTCTTCTCTCCCTTAAATAGGTGTCTTCTCTCCCTTAAATAGGTGTCTTCTCTCCCTCAAAATGGTTTGTTCTCTCCCTCTTCTCTCCCTCAAATAGGTGTTTGAGGGAGAAGAGAGGGAGAGAAGCTCCCTCTCTTCTCCCTCAAATAGGTGTCAGCTCTCCCTCTCTTCTCCCTCAAATAGGTGTCTTCTCTCCCTCTCTTCTCCCTCAAATAGGTGTCAGCTCTCCCTCTAATAGGTGTCTTCTATCCCTCAAATAAGTGTCTTCTCTCCCTCAAATAGGTGTCTTCTCTCCCTCTTTTCTCCATTAAATAGGTGTCTTCTTTCACTCAGAATAGGCTTGGAAGGATATCAAAACACAGTAAACACATCACACATACAGTGCCTTGCAAAAGTATTCACCCCCTTGGCTTTTTACTTTTTTGTTACATTACAACCTGTAATTTATTTTTATTTTATTTTCTGAATTTTATTTGATGGATCTGCACAAAATAGTCTAATTTTGTGAAGTGAAATGAGAAAAATATATATAAAAAAGAATCTTTATAAATACATTTCTGAAAATTGGCATGTGCATATGTAATCACCCCCTTTGCTATGAAGCCCCTCAAAAGTTCTGGTGCAACCAATTACCTTCAGAAGTCACATAATTAGTGAAATGAAGTCCACCTGTGTGAAATCTAAGTGTCACATGATCTGTCAGTATAAACACACCTTTTCTGGAAGGCCCCAGAGGCTGCAACACCACTAAGCAAAGAGGCATCACACCATGAAGACCAAGGAGCTCTCCAAAGAAGTCAGGGACAAAGTTCTTGAGAAGTACAATTCTGGGTTGGGTTATCTTTGATGATCCCCTGGAGCACCATCAAATCCATCATCATCAAATGTAAAGAACATGGTACCGCAACAAACCTGCCAAGAGAGGGTCCCCCACCAAAACTCACAGACCGGGCAAGGAGGGCATTAATCAGAGGCAGCACAGAGACCAAAGGTAACCCTGTAAGAGCTGCAGAGTTCCACAGCAGAGACTGGTGTATCTGTGCATGTGACCACAATAAGCCATACACTCCACAGAGCTGGGCATTATGGAAGAGTAGCCAGAAAAAGCCATTACTTAGTGATAAAAATAAGAAGACACAATTTGGGTTTGCCAAAAAGCATGCGGGCGACTCCCCAAATGTATGGAGGAAGGTGCTCTGGTCAGATGAGACTAAAATTTTACTTTTCGGCCACCAAGGAAAACGCATTGTCTGGCGCAAACCCAACACATCCCATCACCCCAAGAACACCATCCCCACAGTGAAACATGGTGGTGGCAGCATCATGCTGTGGGGATGTTTTTCAGCAGCAGGGACTGGAAAACTGATTCGAGTCGAGAGAAAGATAGATGATGCTAAATACAGGGATATTCTTGAGCAAAACCTGTTTCAGTCTGTCTGTGATTTGAGACTGGGACGGAGGTTCACCTTCCAGCAGGACAATGACCCGAAGCATACTGCTAAAGCAACACTCGAGTGGTTTAAGGGGAAACATTTAAATGTGTTGGAATGGCCTAGTCAAAGCCCAGATCTCAATTCAACTGAGAATCTGTGGTCAGACTTGAAGATTGCTGTTCACAAGCGGAAACCACCCAACATGAAGGAGCTGGAGCAGTTTTGCCTTGAGGAATGGCAAAAATCCCAGGGGCAAGATGTGGCAAGCTCATTGAGACTTATCCAAAGTGTCTTGCAGCTGTAATTGCCGCAAAAGGTGGCTCGACAAAGTACTGACTTTAGGGTGGTGAATAGTTATGCACACTGAAGTTTTCTGTTATGTTGTCCTAAATGTTGTTTGATTCACAATATATAAGAAAACACAACTTCACAGATGTAGGCATGTTCTGTGAATGAAATGATGCACACCTTCAAACAATCCATTTTAATTCCAGGTTGTGAGGCAACAAAACCTGAAAAATGCAAAGGGGTGTGAATACTTTTGCAAGGCACTGTATGGAAATGAACAATCAGAACTCCAATCACAAAATAACAATGTATTTAATTTATTGATGTGTTCTATTTAGAGATGTGTGTTCGGTTTTCAGCAAAACCAAACCTCACCGGAACCTTTGGGGTTCAGAGTCTTGTCGAGGCCTGGCTCTGATCACTTTTGGGGTTCTGAGTAATCTTGAGTCCCAGCTAGGGTCTGCTGTAAGTTTGCATATAAGCAGGTGCAAATTACATGATTTCAACTGTTCTTAAGCAATTTAAAAAAACAAAGCCAAAACAGAAAATAACAAAAACACTTGAGAGTGGTTTTGCCACAACCAAAACCCTAACATTTGAGGGATAATCGGCCCAGGTGGTGTGACCAGGCTCTGAAATTATCATCTGATCGGCCTGATCATTGCATAGTGTGTATCTAGTTTAAGAGAGAGATAGATTTGGAACAATCTACTAGTGAATCCTGAGGAGGCTACCTAGCTCTATCCATCTTTGCCCCTTTCAAACTATTGCAATCAGTGATGCTTGGAGAATACAAACCTTGGAATACTCCAATTAAGTATTGGTGGAGCTCTCTATCATTGTATTAGTCAGGGAAAATTATATACTGGGTTAAAAATACTGTAATTGTCAGTGTGGATATCACATTAGACCAGATAATGTGGTTCAACATCATACACACCTATCTTCCATAAAAGTAATAACAACATCTTCCTTGCACGGTATGACTTAATACACTAATATATAACTTTCATAAAGGGCTTAATTCCTTAATTAATGTTTTTTAGTCTGTCTGGTTAAAATGCTAGCTCTTTGAGCTAGATCCCACCTCTCTCAAGTGTCTCCTATAGATTTTACAACCACCCGATGGCTTCATGTGCAAATGGTTTTTTTAAATCTCGCAACATTGAATAAATAAGTGCATACAACATGCTAAGTAATTATAGCACAAATGGAACATTATTAATGAAAATCTTTTACATTTAATACAAACTAAAAGAAATATCTATGCTGGGCTACATTTCCACTGCGGGGATTTATCTGGCTTGTAAATGTCATTTTGGCGCCTGTCAGCTACATGTTTTTGAGCAGGGTATAGTCAACAAAGAGATGAAAAACTAGCATAGCATGAATTTCCGTTAGAAGCCCCAGCATGCGGCTAATCACTCTGGTTTCATAATAAAATATAAAGTGAAATTCACATTTTTTTTAAGATTGTAAGTAACAAAAGCCAACATTAAACACATGATTTATCTTATTACACAATAGTCGTCTGTTTTTCTTTACATCACAAAAATAAATTCTTGTAGAAATCCTGTTGTGCCCGTGGATTAGAATATGTGCTGCCTACGGGTCTCTGAACTTCTTTTATAAACATATAATTATTTATTTTCTGTAGAATGCACCGCTGCTCCATATAATCCCAATGACAGGTCATTCTCTGACAGTAAATTTATTGCTTGGTTATCCTTTGAGATTTTATATCACCATTAATGTTTCCTTTTAAAAACTTAAGCGTACATTAAATTCTCGTAGAAGGTTTCCTCGTGTTTTCCTTGGAAAACCACTTTCTGCGGTATTTCATATTATACAAATCCCTCCACACTCCCCCTACTCTTTTAATACCTTGGGCGCTCTGGTACGTACAATGTTTTATCTGAAAAGACCCTTCCATTCTTTCTAAAATATTTTTCTAGCTATGTGTCGATGGGATTACCTATTACCCCTAGGCAGCCATATGATATAAATTGAAATAAAATGTCTTTAAAAGAAGCTTGTTACTATTAAATCCAATTGCAGATCTGGCAGCATTGGACAGGCAAGCCACTAGTCAAAACACTGAAATTACTGTTTCTTAAAGGCTCGGACTGAGTCTTGGTTCTTTTTGCTAATCAGAAGAAGAAAATTTCATAAAAACAAGATTTTTGCATAATAGCATTTGGTGATATATAATGAAAACCATATATGTTATTACTGTACATGTAAATGTATTCTACATGTACAAGAGAAAGGTACATAAAGTGCATAAGAAAATAAGCGATTTTCCCCTGAGTTTTCTCTTCGGTGATACACTTCATCTGCAATCATCTGATCTTCAGTGCAATTTGCCTTCACTTGCTCCTAATTAGGCCAAAAAGCCCATGTCCATTTGTTATGAGTCAACAACCAGATGATCTAGGACAAACAATGGCTACATATACATGCAGACTGCAATCAGCCAATTGGATATATTTAACTGCATTTCCACAATTTGGAATTACTGTTTTTCACCCCACATACACAGTGATGAATCTACAAAAAAAGCAATCTGACCATTCACCTCTCTATCAGCAATGCATTTGTACCAACAAACATGTCATTCATATCCACTTAGATAACACCCATTTTAATTTTTCACAAACAATAACTGAACCTCTTTACTGTATTTGTATGCTTTTATAAATTGAGTTGCTGCCAGAGGATTGGCTGATTACTTATTTACATTAACAAAAGGTGTACATGTGTCCGCTAAATGAACAACTCATGTAACAACGTGCCTACATGTGCTAATACTCAGAATACAATACTTATATCACAGTAAACACTTCTAAATGTTTTTATGGGCATACTAGACATGCAGCTTCTTAGTCACATAATCTTGAACAATTACATATTTTCTTCTTTAGGTAAATAAGAGTCCTTAAAAGAAACTCTGTGGTACAAAATTATATTTTATAATAAACAATTGCAAGTTTATTTAAATACATTGCATTGAGTCTATCAAAGCCCAACTAGCTGGAAATCTATAAATATAGCCTACACTGAGCTTCACAGTAAGTCAATGTTTATAATGGGACCATTAGAGGGCATTTGCCAAGGCAATAAATAACCCTGTTAATTGCTTGCAGGTTCGTCATACTGTATACTAAACCTCCCAACCTTAGACATTTTTTAATCAAGACTCTGCAAGAAAGTACATGGTCACTCCACAATGAGCATGTTGCCTAACCCATTAATGGAGGCCCTAACGTGCTAGGCCTCCCCCAAATCACTCCTCTGCAAACACTCTAGTACTATCGCACCTGCTCACAGCTCTGAGTGGGACATACCTACCAACATTCCCAACAATTGGGACAAAAGTCCTGGATCTCTGGAGGACAGCAGAACAGTTCTCCAGAATAGAGTTTGTCCAGTCTAACCTGGGACAGCTTGGCAGATGTGGTAGCAATAAATTGAGATAAAACTTTTTCAATAGTTGTAAAAGTGGTTATGTACTAAATGTTTAATTGCATAGATTGCATTGAAACCTTAAAACCAATGGTGGGGCAGCCCAAAGACCAGTCAGGACAATTATGGAAACAGGTACATAGGACAATCTGTATAAAAAGGAAATTAGTAGGTGGCTCTGAGTGATAATCAACAGTGGATAATGGTTCAACAGTTTATTAATACAAATAAAATGTATCTTTAGCAGTTAATAACCAACATTATAAAACTCCCGGTTGTGGGGTCACTAATACACAAATAAAATAAATATAAATGTTATGAGAAAATAAAGCAGATGAATCAAATTAAAAAGCACATATTTAATAACTAGCTTTTGGCAGACATCAATAATTGAAGCGATTAATATGAATAGGATCTCATTGTCCCATAGAGCCTTCTGTGGCACTGGTAATCTCATACACCGATCTTAGTTGTTAATGAATTCACACAGTTCAAGTTAGTAACTTTGTATCACTGGTCTCCAGTATTGAAATATCAATAACAAATATGCAGCAGTATGTTGCGGCTTAAAGCAGTTCACAGCAAGCCGCCAGGAGGCCCAGTTCTCCACAGTACGCACAGTGTCCAGGTAATTGGTGTGAGCTAAAGCTTGGCTGAAATAACAGGTGTACAGCGAGTCATCCAGTAGCGTGAATATTCTTCCCAATGCAGCAGCACAGCACCTCTCTCCATGGGACTCTCCAGCCACAGTCCTACAAGATGGAGAGCCCACAGGTCTTAGCCGTATTATGTGGGGGTGCCAGTAAATGCAATTGAGTTTCACAGATGAGCTCTGCCACAGGTCCCGCATCCTCGTGGCGTTTCCCTGCACTAGGCGGCTTTTTCTAGAAGTGGATGTACTAAATGTTTAATTACATAGATTGTATTGAAACCATAAAACCAATGGTGTGTCAGCCCAAAGACCAGTCAGGACAATTATGGAAATGGGTACAGTACATAGGACAATATGCGGTATTACACAGCAATAAGACATTCGTTTTAATTTTATAATGTGTACTAGTTAAAATCTAAGAGGACGCTGTAGGTTATAGAAACTTTTTCCCATGCAATGTCTCACTGGCTGTTATGTAGCATCACAGAATGTTAGTGGCAAATATAACATTTAGCCTGGTGTTCAGATTATGCTACAGATTTTGCTATGATTATCAAATTTATTTTAAATAATTTCCAATAGTTTGTTCTACAACGACCACATGACAATCTGCTTCAATCATTAACCAACCTTTCAATAAACTAATACTTTACTTCTACACTTTTTCCAATGAGATTTTGAGTTTGACCCTTGTCTTTGAAGTTTTTTCTACTCTTTTGAATCGTTCTATCGCTATATTTGTATATTTTAGTATGTTCCCTCTTTCCTGCCTCCTCCAGCCAATTCATATTGTGTACCTTAGTTTGGCATTAGCAGTGCAGCTCAATTTTCACACCTGCAGCTGCTGCTGGGCCTCTATTAGTAGTTGACACTATCCATGATGCACCTTCTATCCCCTGTCCAAGGTGCTGAAAGTGGCTGAGATGAAGGGAGAGATTATCCATTTGGGTATGCAGTGGCATAAAATTAGTTTACTGAATCCGCCAAATTTCTAATTGTTCCTTAATTACACAGTATAACAGAGGCACAAAAGGGTTAGAAAATATGTAGTGCAAGATACACAGAGTAACATACACATTACATGCTTTGGGCACAAATCACAGCCATAAAATGAGTTCACTGAAAAACCTGGAATTACACCCATGCATGTTGCCCCTGGGATGGCACCAGCTGCATACAGTATGTGCCTGGCTTATGCCAGGCATGTGTCACAAACACACATCGTAACTATTGTTTTTCTACCAAAATACACGTTCACTAATAGCCATCAATAAAACTTTCAACTATAACATTTTGCCAATCACAAATAGTTCACTAGTGATGTACGACCACCATCATTACCATGTATCTGTCCCTGCCCTTGACAACGTACAATGACACAAATGGTCGGAATGCCGTATATGCGCCTCTTTGCCATTCTGCAACAGTGCAACAAGCATTACTTACTGTACTAAAGGTATGTTTGAATGTCCTCTCTCTCTCTCTCTCTCTCTCTCTCTCTCTCTCTCTCTCCTGTTCCGTCTCACCAGTCCCGAGCAGTCATAAGTGTAAGAAAAACTTGCAAACCTGCAAAGGCACATATGGATGCAGACCAGTTTTCTGAGCATGCGTTGAGGAATTTATGCTATACCAACTGGCATAGTTCTCACTCTGCATCACCCCCTCTTTATTGTGACGTTAATTCGGCTCACCAACTATCACCAAGTCATAAATCATTATTGAACTGTCGTCAGCTGGGGAATTCTGTAGCTCCTGCACCACTAAGCACCACAAGAATTGTAATGTAAATGTTATTGTAAGAAGATGGCTTAATACATATTAATCATTTCTATATGGCTTGCAACAGATAACTAGAAAATGTATAGCAACACAGTGACATAATGGTTAGCATCACTGCCTCCCAGCCCTGAGGTCATGAGTTACATTTCTGACCAAGGAACTATATATGTGGAGTTTCTATGTTCTCCCCGTGGTTACATGGATTTCCCCAAAGGTGCTCCAGTTTCGTCTCACACTCCAACACATATTGGTATGTTAATTGGCTTCCCTGTGTCCAAGTAATAGGGAATATAGATAATAAGTTCCACTGGGGCAGGGACTGATTGAATGAATGACTGAAACAGTTTCTGTAAAATTGCTGCCCAATGTGTGTGTGCTGTATAAATAACTTAATAATTAATAAATAAAATGGTTGTAACTAGTGAATGAGGATGGAGATAATAGATGACTATGGGCCATATTCAATTTGAAGCAAAAACCCCATGGCAACATATTTTCGCCTGTTTTAATTATCCCCGTATTCAATTTCAAAGACTTTTCGCCGGTGCGAAAAGTCTTTATAGAAAAACGGGGATAACTTTTCTCCACACAATAGGTGGCAAAAAAAGTGCAAAATTGGGGTTTAAGGGTGCAAGTTTTAAAAAAATAGTCTGCACACCTGGGAATGGACCCTAAAATTAATGTGTGTCAAAAAAGTTTCAACAAAAAAATCAGGACACCCCAAAAAATGAACTTGAAGTTTGGGGTTAGAAAAAAAAAATATGGGGGACAAAATCCTAAAGTAGCGAAATAGATTCCAGAGGGGTTCCCAAGTATGTGGCAGGTGTTTTCTTCATTGCGGAAGTAGCGGCAGGTGCATTTTTGAAGAATTTAAAAAAATCAGTTTAGGGACTTAAAAATATGTTTGTACCCCAAATTTGATGTAACTAGTTTTTTTGCAAAAAAGAAAACTTAAGTGCTATGCTTTGCCCCTTCTTCACAGGCGCATTTATGCACCTGCCGCGGCTATTTATAAACCCTACTTACCGTCCGCAGGCCAAAACGGGGGTCCCCATAGTGATCCCCCATGTCAGCCCATCATTAGGGGGGTCCCTGGATGATTTCCTGAAAATTCCCTGATTTTTTCCGATACTTACCTTTCCCCCGGGTCCTGTTTTTGCCGGCTCCAAATTCAATGCGGGGATAAGTGGGCACACGCCCGATACTTTATCCCCGCAAAAACCTCCGATGTGGAGCGAAAAGTCCAACACAGACTTTTTGCTCCCAAACTGAATATGTTTATAGCACTTATATCTTAGTCAGGGGTGTAGCCAGAACTTTGTGGGCCCCATGGCAACATATTTAAGTTGCCCTTGTCCCAGTGCTTCTAGAGAGACACTTGTCTACAGCAGTTGTTAAGTTTATGCTCCATAATAGTGCCCTAGTTAATTTTCTGAACCATAGTAGCACCCTAGTTAATGTTATGCTGCATAGTAGTGCCCTAGTTAATGTTATGCTGCATAGTAGTGCCCTAGTTAATGTTATGCTGCATAGTAGTGCCCTAGTTAATGTTATGCTGCATAGTAGTGTCCTAGTTAATGTTATGCTGCATAGTAGTGCCCTAGTTAATGTTATGCTGCATAGTAGTGCCCTAGTTAATGTTATGCTGCATAGTAGTGCCCTAGTTAATGTTATGCTGCATAGTAGTGCCCTAGTTAATGTTATGCTGCATAGTAGTGCCCTAGTTAATATTATGCTGCATAGTAGTGCCCTAGTTAATTTTATGAACCATACAGATGTGTCCTCATACATCTAGCCTTAATACGCCATGCAGTGTGGTGTGAGTGAGCCATCGGGTCCCATGTGACTAGCGGTGAGCATCTTTTACACCCGAAAATGCATCTTAGTTGCAATGTGATGTGACTGAGATGCACAAGAAGACTGCATTGATTAATTTGATATGCAACACTTGTATATCTGTGAGAGTTGTAAATGAAGTACAATGGAACTTGACGTGTAAAAAAGTTGCATCACAGCACTTTGTATACAGACTCCAGCTCAATCGCACATAGATATACAAGTGTTGCACATGAAATTAATCAGTGCAGTCTCCTGGTGTGTCCTAGTTGCATCGCATTGTGACTAAGATTAATTTTCTGGTGAAAAAGGTGCAAAAAATATGCTCAGTGCAAGTAGTCGTACAGGACCTGGTGCGCCGAGAGGGCCAGTACACATTATGCCACACAGTACCCTTAATTCACAATTTGGACATACAGTGTCCCCAGTTCATATTATACCACATTACAGTGTCCTTAATTTCAAATTATGCCACATTGCAGTGCCCCAGATCATATCTTGCCACACTATAGTGCCTCCACTTCATATTGTGCCACATAACAGTGCCCCAGTTCATATTATGTAACATTATATGCCCTTCAGTTCATATTATACCACATTAAAATGAGCAGGTCAGATTATGCCACAATACAGTGTCCTCCAGTTCAGATTATGCCACAGTACAGTGGCCCTTTACTACTATAGCATCCACTATATCTCTCACTGAAAATGTAATGTCATCGCATTTAGTCTGAACAATGGGTCGAACTCAATTGCTTAGCAGGCAAATCGAGGAAATTGGTACATAACTACAGTATATAACTTGGGTCTGGGGCCCCTTAAGCCCCTTGGCCCCATACCAATGGCACCCCCTGCACCCACTATACTGTAGCTACGCTCATGCTCTTAGCAGCACATAGTGGTAGATGAGGACAGTTGTTGTCTCCTGTGCCCTGCTTGCTTGATTGATGTGATGTTATTAAAGGAAGCTTTCTCTTTCGCTTGCTGCAGCTCTAAGCCCCGGTCAGAAATTCCTGTTTTGATAAAGTAAATGCATAAAAACATCTGGAGCAGCCTATTATCTGCAGCAAGTCTGCTGAGGCATGTTTGTTACAGCGCTGAGATGATGACCTTTCCTAAGGTAAACCTTGGCTCATTGTGTTGTGTAGAAGTTTTCATAAACAAGAAGCAGATGCTCAGCTAGAGACTCTACAATACTATCGGACTGGGTGATATTGATCTGTTGTCTGTATTCTCCTATACAGTACATGTAAAAATAAATCTATTCCTATGTGCATATCATTTTATGCTTTCTTCAATCACTGAGGAAAAACATTGCTTACTCTTCCTTTTACCATATTTTAAGTTCATATTATGATCTTGTAGGAGTCAATGTAAACTCTTTTGTTATCTTAGGGTAAGCTATGAAACAAGCCTAATGTGCTGCTGTATCTGCCAACTGCGCCTGTGTAGTAGAAAGCGATCGCCGACTGCGCATTGCCACACCATGCAAATCGACGTACGGACGCATTGATCCATCCATTGAAGGATCACTCTTTCCGTGAAATGCGCTATATGTTTGGCAAGTGGGAGGTGACCATGGAACTGATCTGACTCATGGGAGTGTTATAGGAGTGTCATGGGGATGTAGCCACACTTCTGTGCTTGCTTGTGGTGCATGGATGGAGATGGGGGGGTATACATACTAAAGTGGGGTTTTTTAGAAGTGAAGTTGTTGCCCAGAACATCCAGAAGGTGCTAGATAAATGATAAGTAGAATCTGATTGGTTGCTATGGGCAACATTCCCACTTCTAAAAACCCTCACTTTAGTATACAGTATATACCCGGGACATCTGTTTCTGACGGATCTCTTGCGCTTAGCATGGGGTGGATAAAAGTCCCGATACTAATGATGACGGCTACAGACAGAAAACTAGCGGCCGCCCTGGACTTCCACATGCAAACACACAAATACTCACAATAGAGTAAGGTAGCAAGCAGGCTTCTGCAGCCGGAGGGAACAGCAGCCACAGATGCACCCAACTCAGGCCCTCACGTGTGGAGCTAGTTGTGCTTCTGAGCCTATTGGGTTAATGCTAAAACCCTCAATGTGAGGGAAAAAAGAAAATACTTCAGTTGTAAATGTGCAGCAATATTATCAGAGAAGTTCTTAAATTTAGCATGAAAACATCTCAAAGCAACACTCCACATTACATGTACTCTACAGCTGTTCTGTTTAGCGCATCAATGTATCATCTACTAATGGGTTCACCATAGCTGTGTCTCTGACTGGTAGCACAAAGAGAATAAGCTAGCCAGAATCATGGTCCATTTAATGATATGCTTGAGTCCATAATTTCTAATCTTATATTGTAACATTACTTGCGGTCTGTAAGTGATCAGTTGAGTACATATCTGTTTGATCAGACCTCACATAGGAAATTTTGGGGGAGATATATCAAAGCTTGACGAGGAATCAAGTGGAGATAGATAAAGTACCAATCAATCAGCTCCTGTCATTTTCCAAACACAGCCTGTAAAATGACAGGAGCTGATTGGCTGGTACTTTATCTTTCTCCAAGGTTTGATATATCTCTCCCTATGCACCTGTAAAGAAGCCATGAATGACTGGATACTAAGATGGATTGGCTTGATGTTGGGGATAATGAGTCAGCTGCCTGAGTCACTAAGACATATATGATTTTGCCACTTCTGTAACATTACACCTTGTAAAAGTGCTCAGCAGGAACTGGGTTAAAATCCGACATACGTTTAGATATTTTTTAATGACCTCAGATGAGTACACTGTTATTGTGTGAGGGCAAGTCAGATAGGCAGCCATTCCACTTACCACGCTGATCAGTTCCATCAAGGAAATTACTTGTACAAAGCCAGACACCTCTGCAGCTCAGAAGATTTATGTGCAAGGTCTAAAGGGACAACATTTGGTAACTGACAACCTGAGTTACAACAGTGGAGAGAAGCCGCAAGGGGGGAAAATAGACCAAAGTCTAAATGCTTTTGGCGGCACTCCAGCTGCTAGTCCAGAACAAGGCTGACATTTAGCCCCTGCGATTGGCAATGTCTATCATCCAGGTCAAAGATGTCTGGTGCATGACGGCTCTTTGTTGGTTTGGCAGTCAGAATTACACTCGTATCCCCCCGACCCCCTTCCCCTTTCCCCTTTCCAGGTCCACCCTAAAATCCTACCATTAGATTGTGGGTTACAACAATGCCAACAAACAAACAGGTTTCCAGCTCACCTGCAGTGTACTAACAATACAGTAAGTAAGATTCCCGCAGTTATTAAAGAAAACACAAAAATAAAACCCCTAATAAATTATGTTGGTGAAGAGTTTTTGTCATCAACCACATAATTTAGTATTTTCCAAGCAATGGGAAAAACACTTTTTATTGGTTGCATGTTCAAAGCTTGTTTCTAAATGCTAATCACCAATGGATCCATTGAGAGGATATATTGCTACAGGGGATGTGGTACATTTCTGTAATGTCTCACAGGATTATATTTGGAACAATGTGTGCAATGTCCACATTTATTCAGCAGCAGTTCCAGGGTGAAAACTGCTATGTAAGAAGATTTTCCTGGTTGGAAGCCCAGATTGTGGATCTAAATAAATAACTGGAAAGGAAACTCAGTTATCTATAGGCTATATGGAGGGGCATTTGCTACTCAGGAACCAGACATGGGTTGTGCTCAGATTTAATAAGGGTGAAAATTTAGGATAAGAGGGAGTCAGAAAGAAATCTCTTAAGAGGTTAGTACTGCCCTATACGTCCCAATGAGTATGTAAATGGATGCTATTGGGGGAAGTTAATTTAGAAGTATCATTTCTGGAACAGGATGCTCCCTATAGCAGGCAGGGTAGTGATTGTTCCAGTAAGGATCAGGGTGCAAGTGGTGACAAACACTGGTAACAGGGGGCTCTGCTCTTAGGAAGAAAAATAGTAATTTTTCACCATGTAATGTTGAGATTTACTAGTGATCTCATGCCCGGTAATATACCCAACTACAAGCGAATGTACAGTGATTTATCCAACAGTAGTAATACGTCCATAAAACAAGCCCAGAAATAATAAAATACCTAATAAACTACCCAGCAGTAGTACAAGGTATTCAGATGCATAGTAGTGTGCCTGACCTCCACACCTCCTACCCTGATGCCTGTTATACCCAACAGCTTGTCATTTTAATAATAAAATGCTTATCAGTATTAATATACCCTTTGCACATTAATATGCCCAGCAGTAGTAATATAGTAAGTGGTGAGACCAACAAGAACAATGTAGCCAGATATAGGCTCAGCAGTAGTAATACGCTGATACACCAATAATATGCCCAGCAGTAGTAATATAGTAAGTAAGTGGTGAGACCAACAAGAACAATGTAGCCAGATATATGCTCAGCAGTAGTAATATGCTGATACACCAATAATATGCCCAGCAGTAGTAATATGCTGATACACCAATAATATGCCCAGCAGTAGTAATATGCTGATACACCAATAATATGCCCAGCAGTAGTAATATGCTGATACACCAATAATATGCCCAGCAGTAGTAATATGCTGATACACCAATAATATGCCCAGCAGTAGTAATACGCTGATACACCAATAATATGCCCAGCAGTAGTAATATGCTGATACACCAATAATATGCCCAGCAGTAGTAATATGCTGATACACCAATAATATGCCCAGCAGTAGTAATATAGTAAGTGGTGAGACCAACAAGAACAATGTAGCCAGATATATGCTCAGCAGTAGTAATACGCTGATACACCAATAATATGCCCAGCAGTAGTAATACGCTGATACACCAATAATATGCCCAGCAGTAGTAATACGCTGATACAGCAATAATATGCCCAGCAGTAGTAATACGCTGATACACCAATAATATGCCCAGCAGTAGTAATACGCTGATACACCAATAATATGCCCAGCAGTAGTAATATAGCCAGAAACATGCCTATAATTTGACCAATAATACACTCAACAACAATATGGCGAGTAGTATCAGTACTTATGTTCCAATCTCTTTCTCATGGTTCTAGTACCATCAGTAGTAGTGTTGTCTCTCCCCCCTCTGCCTCTAACTCAGGTCTGCTCCCACCTCTTTCAAAATAAAAATGGTGAAAAGATGAATGTGAAGGGGTACGTGGGAATTTGGGAGATGGAATGGACATACAGTATAATAAGTTCTTCTTTTCCACAGTTACTGTACATTTTTTATTTTGTAAAATTCAGCGATAAAGCTGTAGAAACTGAACAACCCTGTATGGGAGTAGATTTATAGGAGGAAACCCCTTTGTGTTGTTTCAGCTTTTACACACTACATTAGCTTTAAATGCTTCAGGCAATGAACGTTTGCTGGAAACCGAAAAGAAAATGAACCTAAAATTATTTACAATGGGAGAAAGTTTATATCTACCATTTATTGGCTTTTTGTTGGCAGTGTGTACTATGTTGCAGCATATATAAATTGATTTTAAATGTTTTCCCTGAAAGTGCGAGAAGAACATATTTTAAAATACCATCATTTAAGTATAAAGTTGCTACAGGCTATTGACTCAATCAGCCCTAAGATGTTGTCTTCACCAGTTATTACAATCACAGGGAATACAAATTAAACTTACATCACTGGTGTGAGTTAAATAAGGCTAACATAACAATTTAAAACAAGCAGTGAGTCACAGAGACCAGGAGCAGTTTATTTCCACTAAGCACACATCAAATTCTGATGAGGCAGCGCAACACTATAGGGTACATTGGGCCTGATTCAGACGAGGATGCTAATCCCATCATGGCTGCAACTTTGTACGCAGCGGAACAGAGAAGTTATGCTAATGCTGCAGCCGCTGTAATGTGGACAGAGACGCCCACAGGCAGCATTTCTAATCTGCTGCTTACGTACAAAGACGATTCAATGGTCGCTCAGCGAAATTCTGAGCAACCCTATAGCTGCTCTGAATGTCCATCGGAAGTAGCCGCCAGAGCCAGTGAAGCTGCGTACAAAACAGCAGACACTGGCTGCAACAAGACCATAAAATACCCGCGTTTGACTACCCACCCCCTTTACCTCCCAAAAATGCACAATGATTATCAATCAGTCTGCGGCAAAGACTAATTATGACCTCCATCTGTAAACCATCGCGTTATTTGTGCAGTGCAAAAACATCGGCCAATGGCACAACATAGACATTGCATCCACCTTTGAACCAGGCCCAGTAGTGCTATGTAACAACTAGTGTCATTTATAATGATTGTGCTGTGACATTATATAAGCATCACCGATAATGTGGGGCATCAGTTCTTACACATTAAAGGGACCTATTATTTAGCCAGAGGTTCCCAAACTCGATCCTCAAGGCACCCTAACAGTCCAGGTTTTAAGGATATCCATGTTTGACCACAGGTGATTTAATTAGTGTCTCAGTCAATTTGATTTAACCACCTGTGCTAAATCATGGATATATCTAAAACCTGGACTGTTGGGGTGCCTGGAGGACCACTTTTGGGAACCTCTGTATTAGTATTTAGTATCCAGGCTATTAAGCAAAGGCTGAAAGCTGGAAATAAGATATATTTTCTATGTTCAACCAAGTACTGCAGTCCCCATAATTCTCAAAGGGAACTGCAATCTTCACCAATTTACAAAGTTTCAAAGAGTATTACTTTTGTATAATAGGCACTAGAAATCATTGCGGTTATACACAGTAATAAGAAATGATAGTTTACGGCGCCCTACTCTAATGATACATACGCCATTATGGCTGCCCTTTTGAACAAATATACAGCTAAATATTTCAATAGAAATATACAGCTAAATATCACAGTAGAGCAGAGGTGGTAGAATAATGTAGGGTTTTTACGGGAAAAAAAGATTGTGTCCTTCCTGCAAATAAGGAGACTCCCCCTATCTGTGCCTTCTTCACCACTCTATCTTATACATAATAATCTCATTCTGCAGAGCAAAATCTAATTTTTTGGTTGCAGATTCAAATATAGGAGCTCTTATAGGCGGACTTATCAATCCACCCATTAACTGAAGATGGCGTCAGCTACTGTAAGTTTTTCAGAGCTTGTTAAATGCAACATTCTGTATTTTCATCTCCATAGAGAAATATGGGGATGGCTGCTGTGATCATTTGTGTAATGAACGCAGACAATATATCCGATATCTCCTGCTTTACAGTATTCTTAAATAGGTACATTACCTACTTGTGCCTTAAACATACAGAAACAGCTGGTTTTTTTCATGTCTTAAGTATGGAAATTAATTTTATTTTTATGTTTAGCCACTACCTTTCGAGCACATGTTGCTACCTGTAAGTTATCTGACTTATTTGCCTTTTGTATACTAACGACTGAGAACCCATCACATGGCTCAACAATAGCACAGTCCACCCCCTAACCATGCTACATTAACATCACTCTTCCATTGTGTGGCTGAGGTTAGTATGGTGTCATCAACAACAATACACGCACATTGGGGGAATCATTCATTTATTTAAAAAAATTATAATAATTTGCATATATTTGCTTGTTGCATGAAAGGGCATAATTTACATACATGAAAGGGGTTCTGCAGAGATACAGTTTTGGACAACGGGCGTTAAGAAGAGATTCATGGAGGAAAGTGAGAACTCGGCAAAGGTCAGTGTTAGTATTTCAAAGTATTATTCTATGGATAGACAGAGAGAAATAAAATGACCTGGACATATGCTTCTTATACATACTATTACATATGTATACTGTAGCACCTTAATAATACCAGCACATTTGCAGAGTTTATGTCTGAGATACTGTATTCATCTGAAGGTACAAGGTGCAAAGTAAAGTCATAAACAAAGAAAGTATGAAGCATAAAAAGCATAAAGCTTCAGCCACGCAAATAACAATGTCATACACTATACACAGAGTCAGCAACACAGTTAAGCCATTCATACACAGGATGGTGTGTAAAGCATGTACCGACCTTTTGAAGGGTGTGAGGAAAAATGGTGTTATACGCATATGAAGCACATATGTGCAATAAAACATTTTATTTACTTGGCCGATGAGGAAAAGAAACACAATAATCACCATTTTATTCCATTAAATACCGTAATAAGCATTGCCATCAATGTTTACATAAATGGTTCCTTGATATTTTGTTTCTGTAGATTGCTTTACTTCACATTCCAAAACACTGTTTAAAGAGCAATACACTTTAATAAGCTTTATGGGCTAAACTCTGCAACATACTCTAATAAATGTAAGTGGGGGGAAGGCATTTTAAAGGATTTAAGCTTCTGTAATATATGACTATACTGAAAAGACTGTAACCTATGGTTACATCACCGAGGAATATAAATTGATATACAAAAGTAATCACCTAATTACAAATATAACCGCCATTTACCACGCATAGTAAAACTAAAACACACATGAATGCTGAATTCTATATGATTCACAAGTAACTGTGGCTCTACCGATTAAATGGTGATGCCAACCTCCTAATCCTTAATCCTTGCCCTGGACACGGTGAAGGTCTTCGATAGGTCCTCAAGGTCTTTAATGATTCAAGAACTTCTCCAGTTTGGTTTTCAAGGCATATTTTTAGGCCATTAAAGCCCTTTATCATGGTTCCTCTACTGTGATCCTTGCTGGAGGCCTCCTTTAGCATTACAAATTGAACCAGACATATTCACCCTCCTTATTGAGCCACTAGCCTGTAGAATCAGGGTTAATCTAGACATCTCTGGCATTACTATCGGCAGCTCTCATTATGAACTCTCTCTTTATGCCGATAATGTCCTCCATCCTTTGACTAAACCGTGGACTTCCCTCCCCAACCTCTTTCATGAACTGTCCCTCTATGGACAGCTATCAGGATATAAGGTCAACAAATCTGAGATTCTACCATTTCACCTCCTGGAGCCTTTGAAATAATGGCTGTAATTAAACTTTGACCTTACATGGCAGAAAAACTCTGTCAAGTATCTCGGAGTCCAAATAACTAAAACCTATGACCAGTTATGCCCCTATTGTCCCTTGCACAGAATCGTATCACGTTACCCTTGCCCTTCCCCCTACCTCTCCCTTCCCTTTTTACTTTCCAACTGCCTAGTGTATTTTGTCTCTTCCTTTTCTCTCTCTTCCCTCCTCTACACTCCACATTTTATTTACTTATTTTTTTCCTCTTCTCCTCCTTCTCTATAATTCCCGGTATTTGATTTGAATTGACAGGCCATTAGTTCACTCCCACTCATGCTCACTGTTGATCTTGGTTATTATCAACTTCTGTTTCCTTTTTGTCAGGGGTTTCCCTTGTACTTGATTGTTTTTTATTTTACTTTCCTTTGGATTACTGTTACTTATTCTAGAGCCTTTATTGTTATTTATAATACCTACAAAAGATTTGTGTTTCTTTCCTGTTCAATTTTGTTGATATATTATTGAAACCCAAATAAAGCAAAATAATTATAAATGGTGATGTCAAACAGTATTTTATTAAGTAATATTTTTAAACATATTTGTAATTTATCTGCTTATGTGCAGGAATTGTCAGTATGACTCTCAGATTCCCCTGCCTCCATTAATCACTGAAACAGAACTTGTCAGGCAGCCACAACCACTGTTGGTCTCATAGCTTTTACGCCATATGAGCTGGAGACTTTGCATTCAAAGAAAGATGTGAACTACTGTATCTTCATTCATTGAATTCATCACCTACCTAGCTATACAAGCAAGTACATTTGGATTATGCAACGTTGTTGCAACAAATGAATGTTACATAGTCTGGAATTTCAAGTTTTTATAAGGCAGGGTTAGGCAACATGTGGCACTCCAGCTGCTCTGGAATTACACAGCCCACCATTCCCAGACACATTTTCAGCATGACCCAACACCAAAACGGTGACAGGGCATGCTGGGATGTGTAGTTTACAGTAGCTGGAGTGCCATAAGTTGCCTACACCTATATTTTTGGAAAAGCAGTTTTACACTTTGGGCTCACACACGGCTTGTCCTGCATCTAATTCCTGGCTACATAGAATGTGTATTGCTACGACTTACTTCTTGGACAAGGAGTGCTATGGAAATCTGTTTTATGGCTATTCAGCTAGATATTATAACCAAACTGGTGTTTAACAGACAGTGTTGGTATTAAGAAAATCACATATTAAGTAAAATGGAATCTAACTAAAACATCAAACTGCTGAAAGGTAGGAAAAAGTAATTATTAGCTAGATGTTATTATCGCTTTATGGGGATATTTCACACTGACCTCTGTCTCCGGGATCTTAGCATGAGTTAGGTCAGTTTCGTAGTGGTTACAATTGTCCATAAACATATAATAATAATAATAATAATAATAATAATAATAATAAATAGTAGGTGCATATGTTGGTAATGCTGTAATTATAAGCATACTTAATGAACAAATAACATTTCTGTATTTTTCTTAAGTTACGCTTAATAATCCATATATGCAATGGTATTTTTCCAATATGCTACCAAAAGAAAGCCATTTTTCTTCTAGGAAAAAACACATCATCAGTTAAACAAGTTATTCTTGGTTTAAATTACATTGAGCAGAAATGTGATCAGAATTCTGGTCTTGTTGATTGGCAGCTGAATGAAACAATTGCTTGGTCATGTGATCCAGCAGCCACCAGAGCAGTTCCCATTTGTGCCACAGAATAACCCAATGACTTCCACACATTGTTTAACCTGTACCTCTTCAGACTCATACATGTTCATCCTGTGCACACTGACCAGGCATTAGTGACCACTGTGCACAGGATGATAATATTAGAAGCGTTTGAAAATCATAAGAACATTTGGAAGTACAACTTTTTCAAACATTTTAAACATATTTCCCAACAATGAAATGACTGAAGAGAGATTTTTAAGATACATTGTAAGGAGGCGTACTATATCATTTGTTTACAGTGCAGCTTTACATCAACTACAGGATTCGATTTTCGATTCAGCAAGATCCTAAACCCAGAGATTACTGTTGCACATTAAATAGAACCAGGATTGTTTGTTTTTTATTTAAACTTACTGTATGAAATGTAGCTTTATTTTTAACTGTTATTTTAAATGGTAACAAGTACCAACAAACAAAATGTGTCAGATATATCATGTTGAATATAATCTGACTGAAATATAATCTGCCTGAAAAGTACATTTTAGAATAAATGAGTATTTGTGGGATGATTAATTTATATTTAAAATCCCAGCAGGCAGAACATGCGGCAGGTTCATAGTTTGTCAAAGTCCAGTAATCCTTTCATCCTTCTGAGGCTCGTAATCTGAGCTTGGGTATTTAATTAGCAATAATTACTGTAGTTATATGTCAATTGGTTTTATATCTCAGATATGGTTAGTAAATTGTCATGAAAAGAGTGCTTGTTATAATATGTAACAGTTCACACTGTATATATTCTGCAAACAAGGAGAACTAATGCCCTGGTCAATATACATTGAGATGTCTCTATAAACAAATCTTTGTAAAGATGTGCACAGTCTATTGGACCAGGGATTACACACTGCCCTGGATCTGAGAACCACTTCCCATATTTCTTAAGGCAGTTATCCAGAGAAAATAGGGAATATTTGACTGTACAAGTAGGAGGACCATTGGACAAATTCCGTCTGAGCAGCTGACCATCATTAAGGTTTACTGGGACCTGTTAGTGCATTTCGAAGGTGACTACACACAGAGGTCAATAGCCATCATGTTCCACTTACAGAGGGGCCTAATAAAAATCAGACTGTGTCTTTTTTGGGAGCACACACTGATAATTCACACTCTATTCCAGTTCAGAATGCATATGCATAGCGCAAAAAGCTAAGTATAAACATTGCCCAAAAATATAAGATTTTAAATAAAGACACATACACAATTATTAAATATGATTAATAATGTGACAGATCGGGGTTATACAATGCTTTCTGCTTTTTACAAACACAGACATTTGGATTTTATTTAGAATGCAAAAGACAAATATACAAAACTCTGTTCAGAGATGATGCTGACCTGGGTATTTTGTGTGCAGGTATCACGTTCAAACCCACACCCTTTATTTTATACCCCTCTGCCATTAATTATTTTGAAAAAACAAACTGTTTAGACACCAAACAAAAAAGAAAAGAAAAGAAATCTGACATAAAACTAGTGTTTGTCTATGCTGCCCTGTGAATTGTGCGCCCCTAGGCATGTATTCATTCTAAATGTACAGGTCAGCATGATGCTACTGCTGGATGGCTCTGAGAAGCATTAAGGAGTTAATTCTAATGTCTTTTTAACTATTGGTGTATAATCCATCTCTTATGGCTAAAATATATACTTCATTGAGTTTGTCAGTCACCTGGGGCCGATTGGATTACAAAGGCACAGAAAAATGCTTCTAATCTTCCATCATTTACCACAAAAAAAATTAAGCCGTCTATGTGTTAAAGATGTAGAAAGTTTGAGACTGTGCAGATGTCCAATAGCAGCAGGGACCAGCACAGAAGAGTTATAGGGTAGGTGTCAGAGAAAAAGCACTGCTACACTATTACTGTTACACTAGTTAGGGCTACACTAGTACTGCTACACTAGTACTGCTACACTAGTACAGCTACACTAATAGCTAATACATTAGTACTACTACACTAGTACAGCTACACTAGTAAAGCTACACTAGTATTGCTACATTAGTATTACTACACTAGTACAGCTACACTAGTACTGCTACACTAGTACTGCTACACTAGTACAGCTACACTAGTACTGCTACACTAGTACTGCTACACTAGTACTGCTACACTAGTACTGCTACACTAGTACAGCTACACTAATAGCTAATACATTAGTACTACTACACTAGTACAGCTACACTAGTAAAGCTACACTAGTATTGCTACATTAGTATTACTACACTAGTACAGCTACACTAGTACTGCTACACTAGTACTGCTACACTAGTACTGCTACACTAGTACAGCTACACTAGTACTGCTACACTAGTACTGCTACACTAGTACAGCTACACTAGAACAGCTACACTAGTACTGCTACACTAGTACTGCTACATCAGTACTTCTGCTACACTAGTACAGCTACACTAATAGCTAATACATTAGTACTACTACACTAGTACAGCTATACTAGTACTGCTGCACTAGTACAGCTACACTAGTAAAGCTACACTAGTATTGCTACATTAGTATTACTACACTAGTACAGCTACACTAGTACTGCTACACTAGTACAGCTACACTAGTACAGCTACACTAATATAGCTACACTAGTACAGCTACACTAGTAAAGCTACACTAGTATTGCTACATTAGTATTACTACACTAGTACAGCTACACTAGTACTGCTACACTAGTACAGCTACACTAATACAGCTACACTAGTACAGCTACATTAATACAGCTACACTAGAACAGCTACACTAATACAGCTACACTAGTACTGCTACACTAGTACTGCTACACTAGTACTGCTACACTAGTACTGCTACACTAGTACAGCTACACTAGTACAGCTACATTAATACAGCTACACTAGTACAGCTACATTAATACAGCTACACTAGTATTGCTACATTAGTATTACTACACTAGTACAGCTACACTAGTACTGCTACATTAGTATTACTACACTAGTACAGCTACACTAGTACTGCTACATTAGTACTACTACACTAGTATTGCTACATTAGTACTACTACACTAATACAGCTACACTAGTACTGCTACAGTAGTACAGCTACACTAGTACAGCTACACTAGTATTGCTACATTAGTACTACTACATCAGTACTTCTGCTACACTAGTACAGCTACACTAATAGCTAATACATTAGTACTACTACACTAGTACAGCTATACTAGTACTGCTGCACTAGTACAGCTACACTAGTAAAGCTACACTAGTATTGCTACATTAATACAGCTACACTAGAACAGCTACACTAATACAGCTACACTAGTACTGCTACACTAGTACTGCTACACTAGTACTGCTACACTAATACAGCTACACTAATATAGCTACACTAGTATTGCTACATTAGTATTACTACACTAGTACAGCTACACTAGTACTGCTACAGTAGTACAGCTACACTAGTACAGCTACACTAGTATTGCTAGACTAGTGCAGCTACATTAGTATTGCTACACTAGTACTGCTACACTAGTATTGCTACATTAGTACTACTACATCAGTACTTCTGCTACACTAGTACAGCTACATTACTATTGCTACATTAATACTACTACAATAGTACTACTGCTACACTAGTATATGCTACACTAGTATTGCCACATTAGTACTAATACATTAGTACTACTGCTACACTAGTACGTATACGCTAGTACAGTTACACTAGCATTGCTACATTAGTATTACTCCATTACTACTGCTACACTAGTAATGCTACACTAATACAGCTACACTAACAAAAACAGCTAAACTAGCACTGCTACACTAATACCCACAAATACTGTTACACTAATACAGCTACACTAGTATTGCTACATTACTACTACTACACTAGTAATGCTACATTAGTACTACTACACTAGTACAGCTACATTAATACAGCTACACTAGTACAGCTACACTAGAACAGCTACACTAGTATTGCTACATTAGTACTACTACATCAGTACTTCTGCTACACTAGTACAGCTACACTAATAGCTAATACATTAGTACTACTACACTAGTACAGCTATACTAGTACTGCTGCACTAGTACAGCTACACTAGTAAAGCTACACTAGTATTGCTACATTAGTACTACTACATCAGTACTTCTGCTACACTAGTACAGCTACACTAATAGCTAATACATTAGTACTACTACACTAGTACAGCTATACTAGTACTGCTGCACTAGTACAGCTACACTAGTAAAGCTACACTAGTATTGCTACATTAGTATTACTACACTAGTACAGCTACACTAGTACTGCTACATTAGTATTACTACACTAGTACAGCTACACTAGTACTGCTACATTAGTACTACTACACTAGTATTGCTACATTAGTACTACTACACTAATACAGCTACACTAGTACTGCTACAGTAGTACAGCTACACTAGTACAGCTACACTAGTATTGCTACATTAGTACTACTACATCAGTACTTCTGCTACACTAGTACAGCTACACTAATAGCTAATACATTAGTACTACTACACTAGTACAGCTATACTAGTACTGCTGCACTAGTACAGCTACACTAGTAAAGCTACACTAGTATTGCTACATTAATACAGCTACACTAGAACAGCTACACTAATACAGCTACACTAGTACTGCTACACTAGTACTGCTACACTAGTACTGCTACACTAATACAGCTACACTAATATAGCTACACTAGTATTGCTACATTAGTATTACTACACTAGTACAGCTACACTAGTACTGCTACAGTAGTACAGCTACACTAGTACAGCTACACTAGTATTGCTACACTAGTGCAGCTACATTAGTATTGCTACACTAGTACTGCTACACTAGTATTGCTACATTAGTACTACTACATCAGTACTTCTGCTACACTAGTACAGCTACATTACTATTGCTACATTAATACTACTACAATAGTACTACTGCTACACTAGTATATGCTACACTAGTATTGCCACATTAGTACTAATACATTAGTACTACTGCTACACTAGTACGTATACGCTAGTACAGTTACACTAGCATTGCTACATTAGTATTACTCCATTACTACTGCTACACTAGTAATGCTACACTAATACAGCTACACTAACAAAAACAGCTAAACTAGCACTGCTACACTAATACCCACAAATACTGTTACACTAATACAGCTACACTAGTATTGCTACATTACTACTACTACACTAGTAATGCTACATTAGTACTACTACACTAGTACAGCTACATTAATACAGCTACACTAGTACAGCTACACTAGAACAGCTACACTAGTATTGCTACATTAGTACTACTACATCAGTACTTCTGCTACACTAGTACAGCTACACTAATAGCTAATACATTAGTACTACTACACTAGTACAGCTATACTAGTACTGCTGCACTAGTACAGCTACACTAGTAAAGCTACACTAGTATTGCTACATTAGTACTACTACATCAGTACTTCTGCTACACTAGTACAGCTACACTAATAGCTAATACATTAGTACTACTACACTAGTACAGCTATACTAGTACTGCTGCACTAGTACAGCTACACTAGTAAAGCTACACTAGTATTGCTACATTAGTATTACTACACTAGTACAGCTACACTAGTACTGCTACACTAGTACTGCTACACTAGTACAGCTACACTAATACAGCTACACTAGTACAGCTGCACTAATACAGCTACACTAGTACTGCTACACTAGTACTGCTACACTAGTACTGCTACACTAATACAGCTACACTAATATAGCTACACTAGTATTGCTACATTAGTATTACTACACTAGTACAGCTACACTAGTACTGCTACAGTAGTACAGCTACACTAGTACTGCTACAGTAGTACAGCTACACTAGTACAGCTACACTAGTATTGCTACACTAGTATTGCTACATTAGTACTACTACATCAGTACTTCTGCTACACTAGTACAGCTACATTACTATTGCTACATTAATACTACTACAATAGTACTACTGCTACACTAGTATATGCTACACTAGTATTGCCACATTAGTACTAATACATTAGTACTACTGCTACACTAGTACGTATACGCTAGTACAGTTACACTAGCATTGCTACATTAGTATTACTCCATTACTACTGCTACACTAGTAATGCTACACTAATACAGCTACACTAACAAAAACAGCTAAACTAGCACTGCTACACTAATACCCACAAATACTGTTACACTAATACAGCTACACTAGTATTGCTACATTAGTACTACTACACTAGTAGTATACTACTACTGCTACACTAGTACTGCAACACTAATAGAGCTACACTAACTAATACAGCTAAACTAGTACTGTTACACTTACCGCTACACTAGCACTGCTACACTAGTGCAGTTACACTATTACAGTTGCAATAATACAGGTACACTAGTACAGCTACACTAATACAACTACACTAGTACTGCTACACTAGTATAGCTGGACTAATACAGCTACACTAGTACAGTTACACTAGTATAGCTACAAGTAACATATAGTAATCCACAAGAACTAATTTTTGCACCTTTATTCATGTTTTCTTTTCTGCCATTAAATGCACACATGATAAAAAAGATACATACATTTGGAAATAGAAAAAGAACAAATATAGAAATGTTATTTTATAAATAAATTATATATATATATATATATATATATATATATATTATATATAGTACAATAGTCTGGCACTCTCAAAATCCTGATGAAGTATTGTGCTCGGGTGCCTCCTGGTAAAATAGACAACTCCGTAGGTAAATAATAGCGGCACTCCGAGTCTTAAATAGGCAGGTAAACAAACGTGTTTAATCCATAAAAAGCGCCCCTTTGTTACTCACCTTGACAAAGGGGCGCTGAAGCTCCGAAACGTCAGCCTGTTTTTCCTATTTATGGATTAAACACATTTGTTTACCTGCCTATTTGAGTCTCAGAGTGCCGCTATTATTTACCTACGGAGTTATATATATATATATATATATATACACATATATATAGACCTAGTTGTTTTACTGCCTGATGCAGATGGAGCAAAAAAAAAAAATCAAAAGATAAAACGAATAATAATAATAGTTATTATTATTACAGGTATCAATATTAATATTATATTTTATTAATAGGGTGGCACAAGTATTCTGTAGTGCCATACAAGGGAAAACTGACAATAAATTGCATAAGTACAGGCCAAACAATTTCACATAGATACATAATTACTATGTGCACTTAGTATAATTATGTAGAAAAGACAAGCTTACAGTCTATAAAAATATACATTGACTCAATTATATAAACTATAGCTATAATTGTTTGAAAGGAAGAGGCTGCAGTTTCATTATGTGATTTTCCATTGTGCCCCTAAACCTGAAGAGCACTATATGAAACCTGAATGTTCAGCTGAAAACTAGAAATGCCTGAGCAATTTCAGCAATAAGCTAATGCTAGCTGCAACTCACAATCAATTTACACATTTAATTTGTCTTTTATGCTATAAAATTGCATATATTAAAATAATAATATATGCCCTTTAATGCTATCTTAAAAATAAGTTACTTGATAATGCAATATTCAATCACTTTATCACGAACAACTGGTCAATAGGTAGCGTTGTTGCACTGTGTTAAAGGTTTTCTCAAAAATAAAATACATGCAGTGGGGCAGACACCGTGCATTGCAGAAAATAGAAAGGAAGATGCAGGTGCAGTGTGCACCTACTGTAAGTGCTAAAAATACCGATAATCAAAACATTTATAATAAACTCTAACAAATAACATGGAGTTTAAATATGGTTCTTAGAACATGTTTGCCCAAAAATGTATGCCCACCTACCACGTTCAGGTGAACCTCATCAGGTGGGTCCCTAACTTCCTTAATATTGAGCATGATAGCACTGCTTAATATGTTTAAAATTAGGGTGTGCAGTCCAGCCCCCAACACCTTTTTCCTCTGTATGTGTGTGTGTATTTAATGTACATTTGAGGGTGAGACTCCTTCACCTGACATGGCCAAACATGTACCCATAATTATACTCCATTTATTGGTGCAAGAATCATGAAATTACTCTAACTGTTTTGGCCAAACATGTACCCGTAATTATACTCCATGTTAATTGTTAGAGTTTATTAAAATGTTTTAATTATCATCATTATTAATGTTTAGAGCAGGGGTGGGCAATAAGTGCCCCCCCAGCTGCTGCTGAACTACACATCCCAGAATGCCCTGCAATAGTTTAAGCATGGCCAAATAGAAAAACTGTGGCAGCACATGCTAGGATGTGTAGTTCTACTACAACAGCTGGGTGGGGGGCACTTATTGCCCACCCCTGGCTTAGAGTGTCTATCTGCATTTTCTTTTCAGTTTTTTCTGCATGTCTCAGCATGGTAGCACCACTTATTATGTTTAAAATTAGGGTGTGAAGTCCAGCCCCTTCCCCCCTTTTTCCTCTTTATGTGTGTATTTAATGGACACTTGAAGGTGAGACCCCTTCTTTCTGGACTAGCACCCCTCTCACCTGCCCCACGTGATTTTAATTAGTATAGGTCATTGCATTGCAGTCTACACATTGGAATGGACATTATAAGTAAGTTCTGGATACATTTATATAATGTCATAGTATTAGAGGTGTTAGGGACCCACCTGATAAAGTTCACCTTGATGTGGTAGGTAGGCATACATTTTTGGCCAAACTTGTACTAAGAACCGTTTTTAAACTCCATGTTAATTGTTAGAGTTTATTATACATGTTTTGATTACCATTATTCTTAATGCACCTGCAATTTCTTTCTGTTTGTGCATTGCAATACAAGTCTGAAAGTGGTAGCACCTCTTATTATGTTTAAATTAGGGTGTACATGTTAGGTGTGACATGAATGTCATTTCCATCAGCACTCAGCTTTATACAGGTTGAGTCTCCCATATCCAAAATGCTTGGGACCAGGGGTGCATTTTGGATAATGGAATATTCCGTATTTTAGAATATTTGCATATCATAATGAAATACCTTGGGAATGGGACCCCAATATACACACAGAATGCATTTATGTGTTATATGCACCTTATACACACAGCCTGCAGGTAATTTTACACAATATATTCAATAATTTTGTGGCTCAAGCAAAGTTTGTGTACAGAAATGAAAATCATTTATTTTTCATATATACATTATACACAAAGGGCCTGATTCAGAGCCGCTCGCTATTTGCGGTCGTTTGTTTCAAAAAAAGGGGTGGCTATTCAAATGAACCGTTCGCACTTTGCGGTCTGTTCACATCTCTAAGTCTGAACGAGCGAGCAAAACTTGCAGTTGAAATTTTGAAAAATACGCCCCCTGGCCGCTCGCATCATACGTCATATCCGCTATTTATTAGATTAATCGAATACATCGAACAGCGTATGAACTGCTCGCTATTCTTGTGGTTGGTTTTTTCAACCGCTATTTTGTTCTGACTAAAAAAAAAACAAGTGACATGGTCGCTGACGCTGCTGTATTAATTATGCACACCCATAAAACGCTCGTTTTGACCTTTAAGCACGCCCGCGTTCTGAATTCCACTCCCCGTTTTCAAGCACCTTCCCCTGTTACCACCCACATACGCCTCCTCCTGTCACTCAAAATAGCAGGCATTCGCTATTTTGCGAACAAACGAGTTTCGGCCGCACTGACTGGTTCGCGCATGCGTATTACAATCCGTACGCATGCGCAGTTGTGCGAACATCGCTCAGTGCAAATGAGCGACCACTTACGAGCGGCTCTGAATCAGGCCCAAAGCCAGAAGGTAATGTTATACAATATTTTTAATAATCTGTGCCTATGACAAAGTTTGTGTACATTGAACCATCAAAAATCAAAGGTTTCATTATCTCAGTCATGCCAAAATTATTCCGTATTTCGGAATATTTGGATATGGGAGACTCAACCTGTACTGTATATACACACATATGGCCCCTGATGAAAGTCACCAGGAGGTGATTGAAACTGCCATCGGGCACAAAGTGCAGTTACACTGCAACACGATGTCCTCAAACAACAAAACTATTCTTTGTGTTTCACCTAACGTGAGTGCTGTCCCTGCCTCTTCCCTGCTGGATCTGGTAAGTGCTTTGTGTGTTTTTTCTTGTGGTTTTGGCACCGGAGTTTATTCATTGATGAGTGCTGCTGCAATCACTAATTACATTGATTGGTGCAAGAATCATGAAAGTACTCTGTTTTGGCAACAAAAGGGTTAATATGTACTGTGCCTTTAAGACACTGCAATGAAAAGACTTCACAAATGTACTCACTGTCAATCAAGGCAAATAAATGTACAGTAATTTATATCTAATTTAATAGTTACCATATGTCTAATCTCACATTTTAAAAACAAATGTTCAGTGGGGGTGGGGGGTTGTAAAAGACATTAAATATAGTCAAACATTTAACTAAGTTTGAAAGCTAAAGAGAGAAAAATCCAATAGCAAAGAACATAAATATCATTTCAGTCTAGTTTAAAATCAACAAGATTCAAAACAGACTTGTCATTGTTGCGAGGTTTCTAGTAACTTGAAGTACTAACAAATTTTTAAATGCTGGTCAACAAAATAATTTAACTAGAGGGGCCCGGGTCTGGTGCCGCCCCCTCCCCCTCTCTTATCTCACAGCAGCCCAGCACACGCTGCTGTGTGCTGGGCTGCAGTGGGAGACTGCTCGTGGCTGCTGAGCTGCAGCCGTGCCAGTCTCCTATGCCTGTGGGGGGCAGCGATCACACTGATCGCGCTAGACTGAGGGGATCAAAGCGCCCCCTCACCAGTGCACAGTGCCGCCACGTGGCGCTGCAAAAATAATTTTTTTTCTCTCTTTTTTGCCTTAGGGGGCATGGTCATGCCTCCAGTTATTAGGCCACGCCCCCCTCCCCGGGCCCCGACACAGCTCTTGAAGCACCTGTTAATAGGGTGAGAGTTTAGAAAATGTGAGAGTCTAGCAGTAAACTCTCACACTAATACATTGGTTGAGTTGTATTTTCAAAATGGGAAAACATCTGGATTTTAAATCGTGAGAGTTTTTGAGTCTGAAAAGCATGCGAGTTTGCAGGTTCTCGGACTCTATTACATTGGCCGAGTTTAAAGAGTGTGGGAGTTTACTCTCACATTTTCTAAACTCTCACCCAATTATATTTGGCCCGATCCCTGTAAGAAAATGAAAAGTAGTTTCTATAAGTAGCATGTATATAATACAGAAAATAAGTGTATTATAAATGCAAGTAGTGGCTTAAACACCGCAGTGGGTGTGTTTACAGATTAAACAAATATACTTTATCCTTATAGAGCCAGAACATTGAATATCTTATAAAAAAAATGGTGCTCAAATATATAGCACAGTAGTTGTAGTTACACATAATCTATATAATAATTGTGCAAGGTCTGTCCTGTCGTCACATCTCCCGCTGCTAGGGAGACGGGACAGACCTTTGCCTAGCAGGGGCCAGGAAAGGAGGAGGAACCGATGTCGCGAACACTGTAAGTATAGGAACATGACGAAACAGGAGGGGAGCAGGACTGAAGCGTGTGTTATGGGAGTGAGCAAGGGAAAGCCGCGGAGACTTTTATTTGCCATGAAGGACCATAAATAACACTATATTTTTGTCCCAGGCCAGGAAATATTTTGTGGCTCTAAAATATGTGGCTTTGTCTCTAGTAGGTCAATTTTACCAGTGAGTTTCAAGTAAGTGATTTTTTTAAGGACAAGAGTTAAGGTATGTGATAGGTTTTTTGGCAATATGTCAATGGCTTTGCCTTTAATACAATAATCGGTTTCAAAATCAGTGCGGGAAAAAAAAATCACTGCTTAATAAATGAGGCCCTAGATGAGAATTTGCAGGAGTTGATAGATGGTGCTCATGAGTTCTTATTAGCATCAGTCAGAAGAAGGGAATAAAAGTTTTCTATTGTGTAATTTCCGACAGTTCAGAGATGAGAAGTAAACATGATCTCAGGTGATAAACCGAATTGCTGAACTACCAAAATCAGTATTTGCCAGAAAGAAACAAAGGTGGTTGGGAGGCGGCATCCAGTGGTGCCGAGAGGGGGGAGAAGTGGGTACTAATTACCCGGGCTTGTTGAAGGGGCCCAGGTCCGGCATCGCCCCCCTTCCCTCTTACCTCACAGCAGCCCAGCACACGCTGCTGTGTCTAGGCTGCAGTGAGAGATTGCTCGCTCAGCAGCCGCAGCAGTCTCCTGTGCCTGTGGGGGGGGGAGCGGTCACACTGGCGCACCCCCCCTGGCTTTGCGCAAAACTGGGGGGGCTCACAGCGCTCCCCTCCCGAGCATGCAGCGCTGCTATGCAAAACTTTTTTTTTTATACTAAGGGGGCATGATCACGCCTCCCATAATTAGGCCACACCCCTTTCACCAGGGCCCGACGCGGTTCTCAGAGCGTCTGGCGGCATCACACAGCTGGATGGTCACTTCCTGTAAAAACAATTATTGTAGCTGATAGATCAATGAATTGACACCTTGAGGCCTATTTAGTAATGTACTAATTGCATCTATTTTCAGAATTGCCGCATTATGTAGTCTTGGGGTTATTTAGCATAATGGTATAGAGATATTTGTTGCTTTCCCTGTATTTTCGGTTGCATAAGCAGTCCCTGTAACCTTCTAGGAAGACTGCGAAAATATCTCATTTACCAGCCCTGCTGACCTGGCACCTGGTAGTTAATGCCATCTTTAGCTAGCGTTAGTCATTGTAGCTGATATGCTACCTCTTTGCTAGAGAGGGATCTTTGGATTGTCCTAGCAGTCTATATTTGCATGTGTCGTCGATAGACATCCCTACATCAGGGCTGATTATGAAGGACCCAATGGTGCGCCTACAGTTGTGTGTGCTGAATGCTGCTTTTCCATTTGATGGCATATTGAATAGAAATGAGTGCTTTGGTTTTGGCTTGGATCTTCCGTCAAATTTAGATCTCAGAACAAGACAAACCATATTCTTTCCGGAAATCTTGACTCTTGTGTGAAAGCTGAGATTTCCGTAAAGTTGACGCTAATACTAATCAGTTGAGCAAGCTAGCAATGTCATTGATATAGCCTCAGTTGCTTACAGTGAGACCAATAATGATCAGGTGCCTCCTCTGCACAGAAGTTTTGTGAAGTTGTTTGGTGGTGGAATTTGTCAGGCAGAGCTTGGGAATGCCAGGTGAGATATGATGCTATAAAACACAGGTTCTCAAACTCGGTCCTCAGGACCCCAAACAGTGCATGTTTTCCAGGTCTCCTAATAGAATAAAAAGTGAAATAATTAGCTCCACCTGTGGATCTTTTAAAATGTTTCAGCCAGTAATGAATGCACCTGTGCACCTTCTAGGTGACCTGGAAAATGTGAACTGTGTGGGGTCCCGAAGACCGAGTTTGAGAACCACTGCTATAAAATATTCTGCACTGTCTAAAATGTGTGGCAATGTTCTGCTCAAAGCTGGAGAATATGCGAAACATGTCAGCAGGAGTGGAGGGAGCATCATTATACCACAGCCAGATGGACTTCAACTGAAAGCTGGTCTTCACCTTATATCCGGATCTAAGAAATCCTGCTGTGTTTTGTGATCTGCCTGACTTTACAACACTGACTGGCCCAGGGTTTAATGGCTGCATCCATATTATTGTGGTGATACGCTATGTTATATGTTTTCCATTGTACAGTACGTGCATAGTAAATACAATACTTCACTATCTGGAATTCATGTTATATGATATTCTGGAAACCATCGAAATATGCAGGACTATCCAGGAAAGAGAATATAAGAGTAACATTGTGATATACAGTACCTGCATAAAGTTTACACTATTAAATATTCAGAGTATCGGTGGAAGGAAACATCTTATTGCTATTGTCTTGCTGTGGAAAGATCACACTTTTTATTCATATTACCACAAGGCAGTGGCGTAACTATAAATTTTGCTCCCCCATGCCAAAAAACTTTCAGGTGCCCCCCCCCCATCCTGCCCAAAGATCAAACACACCCAAAGACGACGTTTAAGGTGTGTGGTTACATGATACAGCAACGTGCCTTACACATTATGACCCACAAAGTAATGCTACTTATAACACAGTGTGCCAGGCCGGAATGCCCCTTACAACACATTATGCCACACCGGAATGCCCCTTACAACACATTATGCCACACCGGAATGCCCCTTACACAGGCCACACAATAATGCCACGTATAACACATAATGACATACAGTAAAGCCCTTGTAACAAATTTATGCCATGCTGTAATGCCCCTATTTCACATTATGCCACACTGTAATGCCACATGCAACACATTATGCCACACAGTAATGCACATACAACACATTATGCCACACAGTAATGCCCCTTACACATTATGCCACACAGTAATGCCCCTAATAGCACATTGTGCACACAGTAATGCCAAATACACATTATGCCAAACAGTAATGCCCATTACATCCCACCCTGACAGATCTACTTCACCAACCCTCCTCTCTGCTCCTGCCAATCTGTCACCTCAGCTCAAGACAGGTTGCACAGTTTTTGTCTGTGTAGAACCAGATTATTGGGAACATTGGCCCTCATTCAGAGCCGTACGCTATTTGCGGTCGTTCGTTTAAAAACAAGGGGTGGCTATTCAAATGATCCGTACGCACATTGCAGTCTGTTCACGCCTCTAAGTCTGAACGAGCGAGCAAAACATACGCTCGTTTATTTGTTAAAAACGCCCCCTGGCCGCACGCATCCTACGTCATGTCCGCTATTTATTAGATTAATCGAGTACATCGACCAGCGTATGAACTGCTCGCTATTCTTGTGGTTGGTGTTTGCTACCACAAATTTGCGTGCAGTTCGGGCTATAAAATAACCCAGTGACGTGGTCAATGACGCTGCTGTTTTAAATATACACACCCATAAAACGCCCGTTTTGACCTTTAAGCACGCCTGCGTTCGGATCTCCACTCCCCATTTTCAAGCACCTTCCCCTGTTACCACCCACATACGCCTCATTCTGTCACTCAAAATAGCCGGCACTCGCTATATAGCGTACAAAGGATTTTCGGCCGCACTGACTGGTTCGCGCATGCGCACTAAAAAGCGTACGCATGCGCAGATGTGCAAACATCGCTCGGAACGAGCGTACTGTTGTTAACGTGCGGCTCTGAATGAGGGCCATAGTTTATAACCTGTAAACTGTGTGTATCAAGTTAGTGCCCCTTATACAGTGCCCCCTGTAGTTGTGCCCCAAAATGCAATGCCCCCTATACTAGTACCCTTTATGCAATGCCCCCTGTAATAGTGCCCCTTATGCATTGTCCCCTGTAGTAGTGCCCATTATGCAGGGCCCCCTGTAGTTGTGCCCATTAAAGTAGTGCCCCATGTAGTTGTGCCCCATATGCACTGCCCCTATACTAGTGCCCCTTATGCAATGCCCCCTGTAATAGTGCCCCTTATGCAATACCCCCTGTAGTAGTGCATTATGCAGGGTCTCCTGTAATTGTGCCCATTAAAGTAGTGCCCCCTGTAGTTGTGCCCATATGCAGTGCCCCTTGTAGTTGTACCCCTTCAAGTAGTGCCCCCTGTAGTTGTGCCCCTTCTAGTAGTGCCCCCTGTAGTTGTGCCCATTTTAGTAGTGCCCCCTGTAGTTGTGCCCAGTAGTTGCCCCCTGTAGTTGCCCTCAGTAGTGAGCTCCCTGTAGTTGCACCCAGTAGTTGCCCCTTGTAGTTGCCCTGAGTAGTGAGCCCCCAGTAGTTGCCCCCAGTAGTGAGCCCCCTGTAGTTGCCCCAGGAGTGAGCCCCCTGTGATTGTCCCAGTAGTGAGCCCCCTGTAGTTGCCCCCAGTAGTGAGCCCCCAGTAGTGAGCCCCCAGTAGTTGCTCCCAATAGTTAGCCCCCAGTAGTGATCCCCCAGTAATGAGCCCCCTGTAGCTTCCCCCAGTAGTGAGCCCCCTGTAGTTGCACCTAGTTGATCCCAATAGTGAGCCCCCTGTAGTTGCCCCAGTAGTGAGCCCCCTGTAGTTGGCCCCAGTAGTGAGCCTCCTGTAGTTGCCCCCAGTAGTGAGCCCCCTGTAGTTGCCCCCAGTAGTTAGCCCCCTGTAGTTGCCCCCAGTAGTTAGCCCCCTGTAGTTGCTCCCCCCCCCGCGCGCGCGCACACAAACACACACACACACAAAAAACACTTACCTTTATCCCCGCTCCAGTGCTGCTGCCGTCCATACCGCGGCGTCCGCTCCTCGGCACTATGGGAGTGACGTCATGACGTCACTCCCATAGTGCCCTGCGGGACCCGGAAGACGGAGGGAGCTCCATCATCCGGCTGCTGCCAGGGGTTTGAATAGGAGCCGGGCGCCTGCTGGTAACACACTCAGCGGGCGTCCGGCAGATGGAGGGTGCAGGGGGTGCGACCGCACCCCCTGCACCCTCCGTAGTTACGGGAGTTCCATCACTGAGTGGCGTAACTACTGCCCCCGTCGCCCCCAAGCTACCCAGAGCCTCCAAGCCACTGCGGGGGCTGCGGGGGCAGTAGTTACGCCACTGCCATAAGGGTGTGTGACTATGATAATATTACACTAGTTTTTGTTTTGTTTTCTGTTTTTCTCTATATGCAAATTGGGCCTAATTAGAGTTGTACGGTTTTAACATCGCTGCTGTGTCTTTGGAAAAAGCAGCAGCGACGCTAAAATATGCTAATGCCGAAGGAAGCGTCTTGTGTAAATAAACGCCTCCTGCCGGCTTCTGCGATCCACTGCTGCGTCCGAGACACCCCTGTTTTCTGGGACACTGCCTGACATCGCCCCCAAATGCAGGGTGTGTGTACAGCCCTCAATCAGGCCCATTATACAAATATGGAATGAAATCTCATTGGATTTTAGAAGAACAACACTTAAATGTAAAGATTCCTTTTTTATATATGTAATTGTATAAGTGTTCTTCAGTGTCACTATATGAGATGTTGGTTGAGGCAGCAGGAGCACAGGTTTTACGTTAAAACACTAATTTTATTTAATGTAATGCGGCTGTGGGACTTGGCTATTCATTTAATCATTTGGTTATTCATTTAATGTGGGTGGAAACAATTATTTTATTGGTGGACACTTGATGGTGGGGCTATTAGTTTAAGGTGGAGTAATGGGACTATCATTTTATTACTGGATGATTTGGGGGCTATTACTTGAATGAGTTTGGGGAGAAGGAGACCTACTGATTAAATGTGAATACTAATTATTTAATGTCAGTGCTGTTTGGGATGAAAAAAGGTTAATACTTGAATGTGAATATTTTAATTTAAAGTTGGGTCTGTTTGGGGAAGAAATAGGTTTATCTATTAAATGTGAATACAATTATTATTACTGCTCTGCACATGAAGGCAGAGCTGGGCACATCACACAGTAGTGCCGGCAGCATAACCTGTATATTCCAAAGGGACAGGAAGCAGTTGGAGAGGCTACGCAACCGCTTACTGGATAAGGACGTAAATCATGGGGGGCTGGGCTATGGATGTTTGAGCCTAGGGCAGCCAGAACACTTAATCAGGCTTTGGTTACAAGAACCTGTCCCCACTTATCCTGTTAATTTGGGTGTATCAGGAGTCTGACAAATGGGTAATTTAGTACTATGAGCAAAATATATCTGGTAGAAAAGTGGGGACTGTAAAGTATAATGTAAAAAACAGGACATGCGGAAGCCCTACCTTATAAATATAAAACATACTGTAATGTAGTATTTCGCTTTGTTGTATCTTTTTCTTTTTTTATTGTACACAGGGTTTCCGTGTCTCTCTCAGGTTATTGCAGTTGGAAAGGAACTGTGATTACCTGTCATTGTGTCATTGTGGTATATATAGTAATAGTGTTGTGCAGCAGTGACTCAATGTAGTACTTCATAAACAACACTTAGGGACGCAGACACATCGTTGGGCTTATCTTTTTGTGAACCCGGACAGGGTCCCATGGTATCTGTAATCTTCTGGGGCTAAAACATTTAAAACACGCTGTCTGCATTTAATCATGCTGCTCCTAAAGGCCTGGAGCCCCATGCATTACCACCATGTTGTCATTGTCCCGGGCACGTGGCATTATCATTTCTCACTACGTCACCCTACCACCGAAATACACTTCTGTTACTTCATGTAGTTATATACATTTGGTTTTTACAGTACAATAAAGTTACCGTACCATCTACTGTCTACAGCTGATCTTCTGATAGGCAGTATCTGGGAACACCCAGCTCAAAGTTCAACACCCACCTGTTACAAAATCACCCCAGTTTAAAGTGTTATGGTTTGTTGCATTCGTTTGCCTTAGACTTCCCCTCAGACATACATTGTAGTAAACTTAATTTTAATAATTAGATGTTGATATTTTTGAAACCCAACTCTTAAGGAGGTGGACCCAGGATTAAAATGTATCAGTGTAGCTGATTCCTATGGACAGCCCTACACATACATACAGTACACTAGACTGACACCACAAGACTGCAAGGTGGAGTAGTGGCAGGAAAACACATATAGCCACTGACACAGATACAGGTTGATCACATTGTCAGCTCTACAACTGTTCAGTGTCTTGCTTCAAATTTCTTACACAGGGTTCAATTTTTGACACTGCAGAGCTATGTAGTAATGAGTGAAATTATGACTCCAGTTTTACAGAGCATCAAAGTTCAGTTGATACAATTTTCGGGTTCTGCTTTTGCCTCTGTACTGTACTGTAAATTAGCATTTTTTAGAACGAGACAATAATTGTTAATTCTCTCTGCTACATTGTGTGGTTGAGATAGGACTGGCAACTCTTAGGCCAAGTTCTGCTGGCAAAAAGTGCTTAATATTACAGACAAGGGGGGGGGAATTCAATTAGCTGCAATCAGCCACTTTTCTGGGGAAAACGGCTTATCGCGCAAATTTTTACTTATCGCGTAATTCTATTAGCCGCAACTTTTTACAGGTGCAAATTCTCCATAATATTTGCCACAAAAAGTTTTCACAACCTCCTTAGTACTGTAGGTGAAAAGTTATGCAAAACTCCTATTTTTGGTTAAAAATGTCGGGACTTGGTTTGCAATCACTGGGACACTCTTCCAAAAAATATAAAATGCTGGAAAATTAGTTAGTTGATGTGGGACAGGTATACGGGAGTGCTGTATGAGTGGGACAGGTGTTTTTAAGATTGCAGGTAGGTTTTAAATGCATATATTGAAGGTTTTTTAAAAGTGTCTTTTAATAACACAAATATATGCTTTAGTCATCTTTATGAACCCCCATTTTAAAAAGAACATTTATTTAGAAAAAAAATCTACTTTCCATCATTATTTCACTGTTTTATAAACATATATAACAGCCATTTGACACATTTTAAGAATCCCAAATATGTTTATTCTAGCCATTCGTATAATTTTATATTGTTATCCTATATCAGTATTGTTTTTTAGGGGGTACAGGCAGAATTCAATATTTTTACCTATACCGGCAAATTACACAAAAAATTATTGTGACTTTTGTAATAGGATTGCGCAAAAAACACAGATGCGCATAGCCGTGATAAGCAGTAAATCTAGCGAAGGGTGCGAAAACTTAGTGCGTGATAAATTATTCACGGCTAATTTAATTCCCCCCCTAAAAGTGGGATAAATCGTTTATATCATAGGACTGTACAACCTCAAGAGTTGTAGACTAACATTAGTCAAATGTCATACAACCTCCATAAGGCTTCAGTAGCTGTTGGGTCAGCCATTGAGTGGTAATGAAGTGACACAGTGGGTGATTCAGAGGAGGATGTAAAGCGGTAGCAGCAGCAAACTTTTATCAAAGTCACTACTGTGAAACTATGCTAATGTTCCAGCAGATGGGCTGTCTATTGAGATGCCCACCAGCTGCAGCTCTAATCCGCAGTGGTGCGCACAAAGGCGCACCATCAAGCAGGCATCGGCCAAACCATCGGACTTCTGAGCAATCATAATGGTTGTACAGAATGTTCGTTGGAATTTAGCTGGCAGGGTCAGAAGAACTGCGTCTTCTGCGACTTTCTGCAGACATTCTTCTTACATTGCATGTAAATTGAACCCTCTACTTCAAAATCCAACCTCTGGAGAGTACTGTATGGCTTTATTTAGTACATACATTTCTAAGAAACCTGGGAAAAAAAACGTCAACAACGGGGTTCAAATATTAGAGGTGGAAAAACATTGGAACTCTTTTATCAATGGGGAAACCATTGACCACTGGTTGTGAAAAGTCACTGTTTCCTAAACATTGATGGTTAATACTATTCACACTTAAATGGAATATGTTTTGAATCATGTTTTGAATTACGTTCTTCCAGACATACAAGAAAGCTAGTTGCCAAACTATATGGAGAAAAGTGAAAGGGCATTGTTTATAGTCTAAAAGTGCATTGCATAATTACTGTGACGTGTTTAGTGTAAAATCAGGAACACTGTGCAAAGTCAGGTGATTTTATACACTCATTGTTCTTCATTGTCTGCGTTTCCTATTAATTTACTAGCAATAACATAATTAACTGAAACATATATAAATGTATAAAATGCTCAGTATATCCAATAGTATAAACACAACAGTTTATTGAAAATACCAGTTTAAAGTACTAGTTAATGCCGGTACCAGTTGATTGGGCACAAAAGGTACACAGTATTTAATCACATTTATACTGTTTGAGAGGGATAAATGTATTCTTCAGTAATGCAGAATATTCTCAAACAGTCTAATGTCATACAAATCACATATAAAAAAAAGAAAAGTAAGTAGTTTTAATGGGTGCACGGGGACCCACACTGGTAATTTACAATTTCATATTTTTAATATGTATGCATTAAAATATCTCACTGTATTAAATTTGTTAAGATGGTGAAATATAAAAAGATATAATTGTGTAAAAGAGAAGAAAATTAATGTGTACAATAAAATATGCAAAACAAAACCATTGTCAATTTGTCAATCTTTCAATATGATCAGTGTTTAGTAACACAGTGGTTCCTTACTTATTATAGTTTATTCTGTTATTTATGTTGCAAATAATTATTTCTAAATGCCTTCATCAGCTTCTAGAAAGAAGTAGCAAATTGTTTCAAACAATGAAGTGACTAATAATGTGTATAGTCAGTATTCCAAACTGATAAGTGTCTTCTCTTCCTATGCTTAGATGTCTTATCCTTATGTATTGGTATGCAGCAATGCTTATAGTAAATATTTCTTAGCTATGCAGTATGTACAAATATATGTTGTAGTTCTGAGTCTCTTAGCTATACGTTATAATCCCACACAGCAGGTATATTATGTTAGTATATAGTTGGTCAACACACTTAGTATTAATGGGTCTCCACTGCATGTGATATATATTAGTAGTTCCCATTATATCATTTGTGTGTGAATTACATACCATGAAAAAGGTTTTATAGGTAAAAATGTTAACCTTTGCAGCTCTAGGTATTCATGTATAGAATAATGTAGGTGAACCATTAGGCAATTGCAGTCATTCCCAACACTGCATATAGCACATGTATCATTTTATACATCAGTAGCTGGAGCATAGGCCTCATATATTTAACATAGCTTTCAATAATCAGAGGCAATAGCAATTAGTCTCAGCACTATGTATAGCGCATATATCATTTTAACTTAGACATCAATGGCTGGGGTTTATATCCATTTAGCAACATATTAACACTGAATTTAGTTATATGACATTAATAATCGCTCACAGATAGGCTACGGCCGTTTCACTAGTCAGGATTTCGCAGTGGGGAAGTCCATGTATGTACCCTGCGCTAGCAAATTAACTTACCGGCAAAGGTACTTAAGGTGTGCTGGTAACACTTGGGTTGGTAATCAGTGGCTGAGTCCAGGGCTGCCATCAGAAACTGTGGGGCCCACTACTTATCCTCCCCCACCATGGCCTGTTGGACGCAAAGTTCCAACGAGCTCTGGTGCCCACGAAAGCACATGCTATGATGCCCCTTTATAGAAAACTTTCAGGACCTTTCAAGAAAATGGATTTAGACACCAATCCTCTTATACTACACTCATGCACTTAACTTGAGAGCTCCGTGTCATTCAGATACATTATCCTTTATTTGAAATCACACATTTCTTTAGCAGTCATACCCAGAACTTGAACCCAGCACCTCTCACACTGACAGACAGGAAGGCTCCTGTAAGTACAGAAGAATATGTGCACCTTCAGTTACAACCTCCTTTATTTAAGGCACACATTTTAAAAGAGGAGATGCCAGGGATCAAAGAAGAGAAAGCTACAATTGAAGATGATTATAAACAGAAAACTGACTGGCGGCCCCGAACAGCGCCCCATGCCCCATGCCCTGCAGTGCCCTGTGTCGTGGCACATGTCGCACTACCAAAGTATGGCCCTGGTGCCAAGTGCCACAGTAAAAATTAAGGAACTCCTTTAAATGTGCACAGTCTCCGCCCTTGGCCTCATTTAAATACCATTTGGCCATAATAAACATTTTTTTTATTTTGCTGTTTAGGCTGATGCTAAATTTGAATCAGGTCATTATGTATACAGCTCGATTCAACTATTACCCACAGCAAACAATTGCTTCTTTGTGAAAAATGACATTCTGAATCTGAGAGGTGCAGTGCAGCAATGCCAGGTGCAGCTGTGTGACATCACAACAGAAGGAAAAGAGCTTTAGCGCTCGTTAGCACTGGGCCGTTTCATTATAAATGAGCCTTAGACTGTATGCATTGCATTATAAGGTAATGTGTTTTGAATTACGTGTGTTCCAGACATACCTGAAACCTGCTTTAGGGATGTACAAATCTATTTTGTTTTAAAAATACAGAAGATACCAGTATTCTTTATTATAATGTTCATATATATATATAGATTATTTTAGAAAGAAAAATCTGAATTCTTTTAAACAATGTGTCAGTTTTTAAAATACATTTTTAAGTGATTGTAGTGCATTCCAAATAAACATAAAAGTGACACTAAAATGTACAGTATGTTGCAATTTATAGAGTGAGAGAGAGAGAGAGAGAGAGAGAGAGAGAGATAAGAACACAATGAACACACCTTGCTTAGTGCAACTGTATTTTCTATGCTTTTAATAATTTGGTCTGTGCAAACCCCAGTGTCAGACTGGGGCTAAAGTGCCCACCAGGAAATAGCAATAGTAGGGGGCAGGTTTGCCGACAATCTAGCTGCCTCTTCCGAGAGAAGGCAGCCAGCTGGCCACAGCAACGCAGTTTTATAGGCGGGGATGTGACTGTGCGATTGCATCATCGTGGCCCCGCCCATGCTATACAATGCCGAGATTACCGGTACTGTGTAGCCGGGGACAGAGCCACGATGAAGAGATTCAGCGACCATTTCGGGAGATTAGGCAAGCATGAGTAGGGGCCCGCTAAAGAGAGGTGTGGCAATAATATGTGCAAATAGATGAAGGGGCTAACTAGCGATAGATCTCCTAAAAGCCAGAGAAAGGGTTGTCCTGAGGGTTGTCCTGATTAATAAATAGACCCCACAGAGTGACATTAATAAAAAATATTGTGTTTATATATGTGCAAATCCAGCTTTAACTTTGAGGATGATATAAATTGAACTACTGAAAAGAATCTAACTACTGAAACTGCGTATTAATCCCATTTTGAATACGTGTTATTTTAGGATTATTATTTTTAGTTTAAATGTGTTTAACCATGGGGTTGATGAGAGCTATATTCATTAAAATACTTTTTTTCAAGCAATTACATTATTACAGGACAAGAGAAATTGAATATAGTGATGAAGCTTAATAGATTGACACACCATAAGACAGGAATGAACAGAAACACAAGTCAACAAAGGGCAAATACACAGAGCAAAAAGAAATCCACCAGGATGTAGGCGCAGACACTGTGAAAAACGGCACAAACAAATCAGTAGACTGAACCCCTGCAAAGATAGCATACTCTATTATGCCATCAGACTCTTCCATACGCCACTATTATGCCATCATACATCTCCGCATTCCACTATTATGCCATCAGACTCCTCCAGATGCCACTATAGTGCTAACAGACACCTCCACATTCAGTTACACAGATTAGAATAAACATGACAATTAATTTCACACACACACCTCAGCTGTTACAGTATGTCCTAGCAGGGAAACTTCTATTCTGTCCATATAATGAACAAAAAAAGGGGGGGTGAATAGGTACAGAGGAAAACCTTCACATAATGGGCACGTACTAATATTAAACCAGGTACCACAATTGTCTGGCTATATAATAAAAAGTTTTATTAAAAATAAAAAACAGAGACAACAGGTGTCTATAAATAAAAGGTATTAAGGGTAATTGGTAATATACTGAAAGACCAGTGAAGAGAACATAAAATCACAAAAACACCAGTAATCCAATAGTATATTAATGTATCTCTCTCATAAAGTCTGTAAATTTGCTCACCTCCTTTTGTCCGTAGAAGTGGAGGGAGTTCAAATTATTATAAATGGGTGAGTAAAACATAACACCTATCGGTATGCAGATATTTAGAGAACACTGCACCAGTTGGTCCAAAAAATGAATGGATGGTAGGAGCCAAAGTATTTTCAAGGGATCCTCAGATCTGTGTCTTTTGCCACAGTTGTGTCTGGTACTGTATGCAAATGGCGCTATAAAGTCCTTCTACATCCATGCGTCCGAATGTGCAAGGCATGAGGTGCGCATTTTCAGCATCCATAAACACTGAAATACGGCTTGGCACTTCTTTAGATGCACCATCGTCACACCAACAAAACTTGTACCAGAACTATGGCAAATGCTGATTAACAGTCTGAATTTAGCCTACTATGTGAACAGTGTCTATGAATGCAACCACTATCAGCGACACTTCCATAAAACACAAACTCTACATGCTTCTATTTAGCCACCCCCAACTTACCTCCCAGTCACCACCCAGGAATGTCCCATACATTTCTGCTACAGTGCATCTAAATTCGTACTGCGGCTCTACATAAGCAAAATCAGGATGCATGCCAGATGCATGTGCCGATGAAAATCATTTCTCCACTGCACCTGACATTGGCACTGCATCCGACAGTATCAGGCCCATAGTGGGATATAGTACCGTGGGTTCAGGATGGCCATCTCCAATGCCAAGGTGGGCAAGCTCATGCCCTATCAGTTTAAAAATGAAGAAGGCAGGTGCCACTGGGAAGTGGCAGCATGTTATGGTGTAGGTAGCTGCCAAGTCTGGCTGACAACCTACTGTAAGCAGCGGCCCCTGGACTGCCAGAAGACATTGCGAAGACTAGTAAAAATTTAGCAGGCAGGGCCCCCTGCTCATTGACCAGCACTCCCCTGGCCCACACCTATATATATGTCCCACTTTAAGTTGGCACTCAGAATAGAAAATACAAAATGCTCAGATGCCAAGTCTCATATTGAAAAATAAACAAAAACCAGGAAGGAAGACGTCACTCAGAGACTATAAAAAAATCTAATATATTAAGGTGCAGATAGGGCAACGTTTCAGGGTGCAACCCCCTTTCTCAAGCCAACACCATAGATACAGTACTATATGTGGTGTTGGCTTGAGAAAGGGGGATGCACCTCGAAACGTTGCCCTATCTGAACCTTAATATATTGGATTTTTTTATAGTCTCTGAGTGCCGTCTTCCTTCCTGTTTTTTGTTTTTATATACAGTATGTATTCATTCATAAAGACACTGATATGAGGATAAGGAGGGTTCCCTATATACTTAGGGCCTGATTCAGAGATGGACGGTAATGCGATTGCAGCTGCAATTTCACACTTAAATGCAGCTACGAAAATATGCAAATAGTTCTAAAGCTTATCCCAGCATAAGGGCACCCACTGCTGCCTTCTCATCTGTGTACAATGTCGCTTATCTGCGTAAATATCAGTAAAAATTATGCACATCGAGCACAGGTCTGACCAGCCACAGACTCAGCAGCTCTCCTGACCCTCAGAGAGCTCTCATGCTACGTAGGAGATTGCATTTATGCACGCCCATGTAACAGCATTTAAACGGTCAGACAAGCCTGCATTATTCTTACCTCCCAATCACTCGATCTGAGTAAAAATCGTCATGGTGTCCGTCTCTGAATCAGGCCTTTAGTGTACACTTTTATTAGAGTAAACTGACCCCTTATACACTACATAAAGTATATGGGGAATCGTTATATCTAAATATGGTGCTTTCTATGGTTAGCAGCATTGAGGCACAGCTGCATGCATTCAACATTCCAATGTCACCTCTTTCCAGGGCAGCATTTGTAACCTCTATTAGGATCATCATCCGCAGCAGCTTCCTTGTTGTCTGGTGGGTGTGGAGCTTAGTCTCTGCATGAGGAAGTGAAGTGGACTGTGGAGGGAAGGGGAAAGGACTGCATGGGGGCTGCTGCCTAGGGATGGCCATTGGTGGTGGCAAAATAGCAAGAAGCCATCGATGGCTACCCCTGTTTTGTGACTGACTGGCCCATAGACCAATCAGAACCTGGGGGCGGGGCTTCATGGGTGCCGGGACGGAGCTATGCTCCGAGTCCCGGCACCTTGTAAAAAAACCATTTGGCTATGCTTAGACATCGATGAAAACATCTGGTTCTCCCCCATCGATGGCAAAAGCATTTGACAATGGCCATAAACAATCGATGGTCAATGGCAATCCCTACTGCTGCCTGCCCCCACCACCAAGAGTCACAGCACAGTCAGACTGAGACTGTCATGTTCTGACAGTGGCCTAGAACATGTATTGCAGCTTGTGATAGCTGTATTGCAGGGAAACAAAGTCATTAGCCATTTCCAAAATCAACAAGCAGAGCTACAAAACCACTTGAAATAGTACATTCACATGTGTGTGGTCCAATGGAAGTAAAGTCGGTAAGTGGATACAGATACTTTGTGACGTTTAAAGATGACTTCACAAGTTTGACACGTGTATTTTATCAGAGAAAAGTCTGAAGTGGTGAAATACATTGCAGATTACATGAGACTTGCTGAAAATCAGAAAGATCACACACTCAAGACTCTGAGTTCTGATAATGGTGGAGAATATCTCAAAAGAGATGTGAAACAATTCTTAAGAAAATATGTAATAGAGCATCAATTGACCATTGCCTATACGCCTGAGCAAAATGATGTCAGTGAATGAGCAAACCGGTAGAGAAAGAAGATGTATGTTAAAGGACACAGGCCTAGACACGCAATTGTAGACGGAAGCCATGTCCAGAGCGGATTATCTCAAAAACCGTTCTCCTACAGTTGCCCTAAAGGACATAACACTTTTTGATGCATGGTCAAAGAGAAAATCAAGTGTAAGAGAGAACTTTTGAAAGTACGGCCTATGTGCATATACCAAAAGAGAAAAGACGAAAGCTGGATTCAGTCAGTAATGTGCATCATGCTTGGCTATTGCCATAAGAGCAGATGTTACAGACTGTGGAATCCAAATACCAAAAAGTTTGTCAAGTCCAGAGATAGTTATCTTTAAAGAAACAAAAAAAATTGAAGAAAAGCTGGAAGTTGATATGAACAAGTATGTATCACTGGACATGATTAGCTTGGAAGTTCAACCACAGAAAAGATATTCAGCAAGGTCAAATATCAGCAAGCCATCTAGGAGATATGATGAGGAATTTGCACAGCTTGCATTCAGTGAGCCTCAAGGTATCTAGAAGCCAAAACTAAAGTCTGATTGGTGTGAATGGAAATCCAAGATAGGAAAAGAGACTTTGCAAGATTTAAAAACCACAAGTGTGAAAAGCATCAAGAATTGATATAGTTGCAGCAGTTTGTGAGTCGAAAGCATATTATTAAGGCCCATGCAATCAGTGAAGGAACTTTTGCTGATATATCTTCTGAGAAGGCTAAGTTGAAGTCTTGTGTTATGTTAATGCCTTTCCATATGTTTAGTTCAATTTATTTTACAGGTCTCTATAAAAAAAGCTGAAAATAAATGTTTGTGTAGCATGGAGAAGCTGGTAGCAGGGGAGGGGGAGGTAAGAAAGCAGTGTACTCCTGTACTGTTTCCCTCACTGAGCATCATACTTCTCTACTTTTTTCATTTGGCTACTTTGGGGGGGACTCTAATGCCATTAGGGCCCCTGCCCCTGTTGTGGGAAAATGCTAATATTTTCTAATTGTCACTTCTTAGCCCCCTCCATATGGATCGCAATTCCCCCTTTTATCTACCCCATTCTGCTCACTTTACTAGGAAGTGGGCAGGATGCGGGAGATACAAACACTCTTCCGGGGCACAGGGGACTACCCAAAAAATCATGAGCCTCCAGCAACTTCCGGGAGAGTAGGTAAATATGATATGCATACATGCTGGGCACTGGAGCCCAGAGTCTGCAGAGAAGGTTTGCTCTTCAACCTGATGTGCTCCAGCACATGTGACTGCAGCCATCTTATTACTGTGTGTGAGAGTGTCACAGTGGGAGACATATGTCTTCCATTTAGCTCCATAGAGACACGATTATTACCTGATTTAAAGCTGTTCCAGCATCCTGCACCACTATCTGCAAGCAGCATACACTCACCAGCTGGTGAGCTGAATAGAACCCCACTTTGCTCAAGCTTCACTCCATCACTAGTGTACATGTAACAGTGAGTATGTATGTACCTGTTATCTGTCAATAAACCAACACTACTGGTTAAGTAACTGGGCTGTTCACAGTTTGTCATCCGCTGGTGTGTGCCTACATTACTGCAAGTATTAACACCTGCACATATATCATTCCCAACATGGTCATTATAACAACATATGGAGTGGCCACAGATTGCCCAGACTGGCCATATGTATTCTGGATTCTGGTCATAATTTCAACCTTATCTGTCTATTGTTGGTTGTTTTAAATTCACAAATGATGGTTAACAAAGTTTAAAATTACTTAATTCATGAGGTGTACTTGGATTTTTTTCAGGTCATATGCTTGTTTGCAGATTTATTATAACTCAGGGTAAATTGAAAGCACAATGGTCTCTCTACTAACTCTGTATTTATTATTAAATCAGATTGCCAAAAATCAGTTCCATAGGTAAATCTGCAGGGCCCCTGAATACAAGAAATGTAATTCCACATAGAAATGAGCCTCATGTGTTTTACATTTGGAAAGTTACATTTGGTTGACTGTGCTGCTTTTATTTGGTAATCTGTAATACATAACACGTGAACCACAGAAACACTTTCCACAGTAATAGAAGTTCAAATAACACAAAAACAGCACAACAATAAAGCAGGAGCAAAGGCTGACAGAGAGTTTTGCCAATTTTTCTCTTTGTAAGATAATTTGTTCTGATTTCCTGAACAGAGTAACATATCCATATACAAGGTGCAGAAGTTTCTTGTGCATTAAAGGAACCGGTAGAAGACGATGCTGAGTCAGGATTTCCATGTTCCCTGTCATTCATCATGCAATGTCACCTCACACAGCTAACTATTGATGGCTAACTGGTTTTAATGGCAGATTAATGATTCGTCCCTTTTCCATACTGTTTATAAGAAGACTACAGGACAAAACTGAATTGCTGTGTACAGCTAAAAAGGTCAATAATTAAAGGTAGCATGATGAACTCACTGTAAAAAAAATTGTTTGGGGTCAAGTTAGTTAGGAGCAAGGGGGCGAGTTGCAGTTGCATGGCGTGTAAACGCCGTTATGGGCATTCAGGGCCGGATTAAGGTTTGAGGGGGCCCTGGGGCAACAACTTTGTGGGGGCCCCTATCTATATAATTGTATATATACAGTATACACATATATATGCACATACACCACACACATATATTTATATACTTACACACACATACATACATTCACACAGAAAAACACATATATACACCAAACATGCATGTGTCACACATACATTACACACAAACATATATACATACACACACAAGTCACACAAACACACTTACCTTGCACCATCTGCACTGCATGTTGTGGATGGGGAGGGGATCTGGCAGGAAGGCACCATGTTATTAAGCTCTGCCACCCTCGCGGCTTTGGCCGCGATTCGCGGGTCAGTCGGAAAAGGACGGAGCCAAAAGACACAATTGTAATGGAATTGCCTCATGCTGGCTCCGCCTCCAGCCAATTGACCCACGAATCGCGGCATTTTGCCACGAGGTGGGCGGGGCTTAATAACGGTGCCTGCTCTTGTGCAGCTGCTCCTGCTGTGTGGGGGCCCGTTAGGTGTGGGGGGCCCTGAGACAACCGCCCCTGTCGCCCCCCCTATAATCCGGCCCTGAGGGCATTGAAATACCCCCCCACACACACCGACTTGTGGATTTTTGTATGCGGTGCTGTAAGTGGGGCATATAGCCGCACTTACTCGCAGCGGCAACTAAGTCACTCCTGATTGAATTGACCTCTCTGTGGGCTCTATTTATTAACATTATTTTTACTAAAACAAAGTGAAAAAAGGTGTTTTCACACCCTTTTCACATTATTTTAGTATCACCTAAAGTTACTACAGGGGAATTGGAGTAGAATTCGTAAAATTCTACTCCAACCCCTAAGTATCACATATTTTTAGTAAGCAGATCACATTTCCCATAATTGTAATGGGAAATGTGATCTGGCCAAAGTTACTAAAAATAAATTGTGAAAAAATACCGGGGAAAGCCCTGTGATAATAACGCCACCTGTAGTAAATCCCTGTGATATTGCCTGAATTCGCAATGTGAATTCAGTCGGTAATATCACACTACAATCTGCATTACAAATGCGGATTGTAGTAAATAGAGCCCTGTGTGAACTGGAGTAAAACACTATGAATATAAGTTAGAATACTAGCTTGCCAAATAAAGACAATATGGCAGTGAAGAGGGACCGGGTGACATCTATAATGCTATCCATCTATATTGCTAGCCCCATCTGTCTTCAGCACTTTGCACCAGTGCTGTCTATGGGGGAGAGTCAGAGATCACTTGCTATCTATCTGTCCTTCTCCATGGCATTCCAATGGGAGGTTGGGGACAGGCCCAGCTTTTGGGGGCTTTACAAGTGCGGTCGAATAGGGCCACCACCCCATAGACGGCGCAGTCCTCCCAACCTTCCCGATTACAGCAGGACAGTGCCGTTTTTCGGGCACTGTCCCACTGTTCGACCCGTGGGCGGAAGTGTCCCGCGTGCGGTCAGGAGGTTTGGGACACGCACTGATACAGCTCTGCTTTGCTAAGCAGAGAGTAGTGCCGGTGAAACTGAATGGATGCCATGCGCCAACCATTACCGGTACAGGGCATAGCTCCACCTGAAGCTGGCCCTGGTTAGGGGGAACTTTATAACGCAATTGTGTAAGTCAGGGCAGTTGTACTGTTTGTGCTGCCATAAACCACTATCCACTACTACACCTCCTAAGTCAATAATGCATCTCAGCTTTCCCAATCATCCACAGGATGGCACTGTGGTCAGCATTACTACCTTACAGTGTGCCACAGCCCCATTTTCCATTCTGACCATGGCACTATCTGGTTGTAATATGTGGTTCACATGGCTTTTTCCCGGATGCTGTGGTTTCTTCTCACTCTCCAGAGACACTGGGGTACGATAAATGGCTTATGGCTAAGTTGGCCCTGGTGCTTGTGTGAGTTATTTGCCTGTGCTGGGGAAAACAGACTGCAAGCTCCACTGGAGAAACAACTGACATGTCTGAACAACATTATCTGATATTAAACCACTGCATTATATACTGGTACTACCAGAATTAAAGGATGATAACAATTCATTGTGTTGTGCATATTCTGTCCTTTACACCTAACCCATGATTTTGGCATTCATATAGGCTAGCGTTCCCAGGGCAGTTCAAGTTTTGGTGCTATAAATAAACCTGGAATCCAGATTTTACTGGGAATTCACATTTTACAAGTAAATGAATAGAATTAATAGAAAGGGATTAGGTAGCTGATTTACAGCCTTTGGCATCCAAGGAGAAGTTTCTTTATAGTCTGAAAATATTTTGTGGCACAGGGGAGCCTTACATCAGTACTATATGGCAGGTAGTATGCAGGGTATGGCATTCCACACAAATACTGACTCTCATTCCATGAGTTGAACTGACGGACTCTGGCAGCGTATGGTCGGCAAATATGTTATTGCGTTGGGTTTTTATTCATTCTTCATAAATCAAGTGTTACACTTCAATGCCAATCATTATTTTTTTATAGGACTCAGCATAAAATCCTATTATAATGATTATTGCTATTAAATTAATACAGTCAATCCAGCAACTCGGATTGCTGGATAGATTACAGCAGAAATATTGTGGCCTACAGTAAGCAACCTGCAAATTCGTTTATGAGAGCTGACATCCAAGGAAAGGCAAGAGAGAGAGGTTCACTTATAACTACAAGGATTCCTAATATTATTATCAGGATTAGTATTACATTAAAGTATTAGGTAAATACATTCATTCCACATCCCACTCTCCTCCAGGCAAACCCCTGCTACGGGGAAGGAATCTCCCGTTGATTACTATAAAACATAAAAGAAAAACAGGGGCAGACATTGCATTAAGACAACATTTGGGATATGGCGGTGTAGATTTTGGCAGGGTCTTCTATTTTATTTCAAAGCTGTGTGGAGATGTAACAAAACAAATTCATGTTCAACATCTTGACCTCTTAAGACTATTTGTTTGCAAGAATGGAGAGGGAGGGGGGTTGTAGAAATTCCCCTTAATGTCCCTACAGAATTGTAAACCCCTCTGAATTACAGTGTATTTTACGCAATCAAATACTGAAAATCACCAGCAAAAAAAAAACCTATGTGAAATCACTTAAGTGACTTAATTATTTACAATGTAACTTGACACTAGTACTCAGCACACAGTCTCTTTCATTCATTTTGTAATCTTCATCAAGTTGTGTTACAGCTACCAAAATATGTTTAAGTTTACCACAATTGGACATACATAGATGGTGTTGGCTGCTCTCTCGGGTATGTCGCAGGAGTGAGCTGGGAGAGATCACCAACGCTTTCAAAACAGGGGAACTTAACCCGAGTTGATTGCAAGTTCATTTTCTTTTTATAACCTTCTGGCCACATGTGTGCATTCAAGGACGAATTTCAAACCTGTACCATACCATGAACCCTAGGAAAATAAACCACATGAAACAGGCAGAAATTGAGTCTATTACCCAAGAGATTGTAGCGGAAATTGATCCAAATTTGCTCGTTTTTATGAATTTAATTTTCTTGCTCCGTACCGTGGACGTATATTTAAGGCAGATATTTATACTCATACATTTAAACCTTTATCGTACACATACAGAAAATAATTATAACAACACAAACAATGAAAAATCAATTCAACTTTATAATAATAAAGACATAATAAACAACCAAACCAAAAAAGTTCAAATTTGACATTTTAATACTTCTATATTGCATGCTTTCAGAGTGTATCCCATCAGGTAACACTTTATTAACTGTATCACTTATTTTCTCATTTGCGACGACAATGAGAGTATTACAAAGGCAATAATGGCAGAAAATATCATCTGAAAAATCCCTTTTGTTGTTAGTTATTTAAGTAAATAAATATTAATTAGAAACAATTTTTTTTTTTTAAAGGAAAGTGTAGTATTTGCTGTTTTTCTTATTAAGGCTAAGTACTTATGGGTGTTAATAAATTTACCTATGGCATTTTTCCAGTGTTTTTTTTTAATATAAAAAAGATACTATGATAAAAAGGTACCAGTACTCGCCTAGCTTGCTAAGGGTCTGTGGCCAGATTAATGTTTCCCTGTTCTAAAATGTGCTTGGAACAGAGGAGTCTGGTGATATAAGTTCTGGGCAGGAGTATTAAAATATATCAGTGATGACTGTAAAATAATTTGTAGTTTTGCCAGAAAGAATAACTGTGACGGGACCAGGGCCGCCATCAGTCGGGACTACTGTCCCGGGCCCAGTAACTCAGACAGAAAAAGGGGGCCTGGCCTGCTCCTACCGCCCACCCGCTCCCCCCCCCGCCGTTGGTACTGCAAAGCAAGTGAAAGGGGCTTCTACTGTAAGGGCCCCCCCCCCTCGTCCTACACCCACCCGCCCGAGCCGCCGCTACTGCCTCGCGGACGGTCGATGTGTAACAGGCCCGCTGTGAAGAAGGGGCCCTGCTGACTGTGCCTGTTTATTGTCCCTCTCCCGATGTGCAATAAAGTTATCTGGCCCGCGTGACGTCATGACGTCACCGGGCGCTACAGAAGGAGAGAGAGGAGCCGCGGCAGTCACCTGAAGAGCAGCGCACTGAGCGCAGCAGTCTGGAACAGAAGGATGGGTAAGAACTTCTTATGCTTGCTGAGGCACAAAGGGACTGGAATAACACACTGTGCAGAGAGTGAGTCAGAAGGGGGCCTGGAAACACCGGTGTGCAGTGCTGCAGAGACAGAACATAAATGTATCACATAGACCTAGTAGATTTGAGATATATATGTATATATATATATATATATATATATACTTCTACATCTACCAACAGCCTGTCCTACAAATATTCCCCATGTGCAGCAATCCCTCTGTTATCCCTTCCAGTTTCAGCACCCCTTTTCAGTTTTAATTTTGGTGCACAGGGCTGTCTCTGCTTTCCTACATCCTGGCAGAAGTTTTGTTCAAATTTTGCCAGAGCTAATAGCAGCTTGCTACTGAACATATATGGGCCCCAATGTAATAGTCTGCTATTTGCAGACACCGGAGAAACCAACCTGATTTTCCCTTAAAACTAATTGTCACTTTAAATCTAGAAATTACTGTATGACGACAGCGCTGGTTCGTGTGTGTGTGTGTGTATATATATATGTATATATATATGTATATATATATAACTCGAACCTATCCGTGCCTGCACATCCCTAATATATATATATATATATATATATTATAAATAACATCTGGAGCCATATCATTGGCACCAGGGCCGTAACTAGAGTGGTGCGACCTGTGCCATGGCGCAGGGCAGGGGGAACTGTTTGGGCCTGTCAATTTTCTGTTTATTATCATTCTCACTTGTAGCTGCCTCTTATTTTATCCCCAGCATCTCCTGGTCTCTCCTATCTCTTCCCTGGCCCTTCCCCATGATACCATGGCCCTTTTCCAGGTGCATTATGCCCCTATTTGAAATATAGAGGGGAGGGCGCCAATGCTCTTTCTGGCACAGGGCACCAAAAAGTCTAGTTACAGTTCTGATTGGCACATATGCTGCATGTTCATCTTGGAGTGCGTACAACTCTGCATATCCATATAGACAAAAAGAGACGTGTGAGGCTGCATTGTGTGGGAAGGGGGGCCCTGCCTATTTTTTAGTCCCGGGCCCCACAATTTCTGATGGCTGCCCTGGACGGGACCACTGAGTACCATCAGAAAAAAAACACTGTAGTACAGTATGCTCACCTGGTTCTATTGATCAAAATGAGGAATGAACTATCTGTATTAATTGTACTTTCTCCAAACACTGGACTAAAAATGCATAGCAACTCCAAGGTCCGTTTGACATTTCAAATCGGTTTTGTGAGTACTGAAAATATGATCTGACCCCATCTGTTCAGGGTGTTTGAAAAGTGCGACTTTGATCCTTCCTTTATGCTCCTAATTCAATATTTTTATTGTCTTTCCACTACATCCGCGATAGTCAATGAATTAAGAGGCACCCAAATTGTCATGAATAGGGGGACATGTCAGGATTATCTGCTTTTAGCATTGTTGTTTAATCTATCCATTGATCCCCTTCTTCGATTACTGCAATCATCCCTTTTATTTAAGTGTATACCCATAGGCAACTCTGAAGTCCAATTATTAGCCTTTACTGATGATGTACTAACATACATAGCTAACCCCAAATATTCTTTATCTTTGATTTTAAATAAATTATGAGAATTTTGTGTGGACTCTGGATTTGAGGTTAATACAGTATATCTAAATCTGTGGGTTTGAACTTGACGCCAGGGGTCACTCTGTCATGGGCAAAATCTCATATAACTAATATAGGTATCCAATTACCGCAATTACAATCCTTCTCTTATCATATTTAGGCAGGGCCAGTCTTATTAAAATGGTAACATTCCCACATTTATTGTATCAATCAGCAGGAATGCTTTATTCACAGACTTTTTGTGGAAGGGAAATGCCCTCGTATAGCCCTACTGACATTACAGCAGATCAAAGCTGTAATAGGGATATTATTGTTCCACATGTGATAAATTGCAGCCATAGCCCGCTACCTATAGGATTGGATACATGGGAGCGATTTATTTACTGACTCGTCATTAGAAACCCAATTTCTCCCGGAAGGTAATTTAATTAGGCAGTTAAAGTTAACCCAGTCTACCCGGAAATTATGGCATATTCTGAGACATAATAACTATCTCAATGTTCTTTGATTTTACCATTTCTGAGTAATCCTAATTTTCAGCATTGCTCAGATACTTTCCCTTTTGCTCCTTGGAGGAGGGCGGATGAGAGATGTGGGTTGTCTTAATGATATATCTACTAAAAAACCATTCACATATGCACAGACAGTTACGATATACACTGAAATTCAAAGCTCCCCTCTTGCATTTTTTTAGCATTATGTTAGTGCCATTATAAGATGGTTTACATATCAGTATTGGCATAATTGGATTGATGGGACGTTGAGATCTCTGCCAGCCATAAAACAGCAGACTCCCTGCACTATGCTTTTCTGAGAGAACAAATAGATCACTCACAGGTAGCCTCAGGAAGTAGTCAGTGGTTACCTCCTTTCTCGTGACATTTTGGTTAAAAATTTACTTATTTCATGTTGTCTACAACCAGCAGCACAATATCAGGAAATGTTTTAAAATATTTTTCACAGGTCCTACTATACACCCTATCGACAATTCTTAGCAGGAATGTGGACATCCCATAATTGCTCTCGCTGCCGCACGCCACATGCAGACTTCCTACACTGCTTTTGTACATGTCGTCTCCTTCGTCAGTTTTGGTTAGTGGTGTGACAATTCTCTAATCACCTGCTCAATTTTGGACATGATTCCTACAGTATGACTGAAAAGGTTTCAAAAGGGATGTAAGAAATTACTGTTAATGCAGTAGCACGTAAAACTATTTTAAAACATTGTATTACTGCTACTGTATGCCACCATCTTTACCACTTTTTCAATACAAACTATTCCACATTTTTAATATGGATTGGTTGGAAACCTCTTTAGATAGGGAACGGTTTAACTTAAAATTTTTGAACACTTGGGAAAGTTACATTACTACTCTCCCTTGGGAGTTCCAGCAGTGTATCAAACATTCTCTTAAGTGTATGTTGTAGTATGAATGGCGAGTTCTCTCTGCTTATCCTCCTATAATTTTTGATAACTATTTAAAAACTTCCTGTGATTATGGCAATTTTTTATATTTCTTCGATTACGTCCGCACAGCTCCCCCTACCCTTTATACTTTGTTATTATGTTTTTATTATCTCCTTCCAGTATATATTAAATTAGCATTATCTATAAGTTTTTCAATGTTCTATATGTTTATGTGCTCCAGAGATGTAAGTCTTTGATTTTATTATTTCTGTAAAAAGTACTTCTACTGTATGTATGTATTGTGGTGCTTTCAATAAGAAAACATGTAAAAAAATATATATAATCTGCATAGTTATTTACAAATCCATGTTCTGAGGTCCATTACATAATGCTCACCTTTCAGAGAATGCAGCGCAGAGTAACAGACACAATCCGCTCAACAGCCAACCATAAATATGTATTAAAAAGCTCACGTCATAACCTGGCAACACGGGGACCAATCCTGCCACATTGTCCAACATGACCAAACATGTAGGTGATCAGAGTGGATGAGAGACATCCTTCTGGCCCTTTAGGACAGATGGCCTTATCATTTTTGGCACTATGGCCTGATATTATGTATATAATATGACTGTAGATGGCTGCACACAAAGTCCAATAGTTGTTATCTGCAGTCATCCTCTGTCCACCTTTACCAACATGTTCAACAATGAATAGAAAGGTTAAATCAGTCCTGATTGCACCAAAGTTAAAACCAGCGGAGTGCAGCTTAAGCCCCAAGCGCCGCGGTGAGGGCCACAAATCACCAAAAAGACATATATAAAAATTCAAAGTTCAGGATAAGCGCTCCCCTTGTTAGAAAATAATGTCACTGTAGTAGAAAATTTCCTTTACTACAGTCCAAAGTTACAGTGTTCGCACATGAGGGATCCTCTGGGTTCCAGTTATAAATCAGCAGTCTATTCTTACTCCTTTTGTGAAATGACACACATGGGTTTCATCTTGGGTAGATATGATACATCAAAAAGATAAATAAAGCCTCGCATAGTGCAAACTCATTAAAGATTTATTTAAACAGACATAGATATTTTGCATATGCATATACTAAGTAAAATAGGTAAGAATCCCCAAATGAACGGGGTTCCTGCATACTGTGTTAGGCCTTTTGAGAAAGGCACACTTTGAGGATATGAGAAGGGTAGATGGTACACCCAGGTAGTTCTCCTTCACTTCCCGTTATTCTGCATTCCTGAAGGTTCCAACAGGTTGTTCAATGATCATCTACACCAAAGCCTTTGTCAAGGTGTGACTTATCGATTTTACTTGAATTACTGTCAGCAAACATGGTCATTTTTTGGTCCCACAAGTTGCAAAATTGGACCAATTATGTTCCCTTGGTGGCAGTTGCAATATGTGTGGTCAACATTAGTGTCATTGACAGTTTGTTGTTAATTGTAACATATTATTGCTAACACTTTTTTTAGCTAGATACTGTGCCACGATTACCCCATGACCCACCAGTAGTAGATCGATCAATAGACAGACAGATAGAGATCAAGGGCATTCAAACTACGGCCCGCAGGCCAAGCATGGCCCATCATCTGCTGTAATTCAGCCCACTGATAGGATGGCATTTTTTAACATCAGATCGGTCAGCAAGCAATTTGTAGAGGTTACTTGGGGCCTAAAGCAGGTGGCCCCTCTAGTGAAGTGGGTGACAAACAGTCAGCATGTTACTGCCAAGCCGTGTGCGGGACTAACATGCGGGCCGAAGATGGTAATCAGTGGTGCATTATAGCAGGTATCTATCCCCCACTCTATTCCAATTCTTCTATCCTGGATCCTGACTCTCCTATCCATTATGCCATCTCTCTTGTCCCTATTGCCCATCATCTTCTCCCTTCAGCCCAGTCTTCTACCCATATTGCGAGATAGGAGATATTTATGCATAAGGGTGGTAAAACCGGACACTTTTGTTCAACTGGGGTCATAATGTGAACGGGGGGCAATACAGTGCAACATAACTCAATTAGGTGCGAAAAGCTGATAGCGGCTTCTTGCCAGGCGGAGACTATTTGCCGTATTCAATTGCAAAGACTTTCGCGTATGCAGGAAGTCAATGCAATGTAATAGGCGATAAGTTTTGCCTATGAATACCCGGCAGAAAAAAATGCAGAATTGCAGTTTTGGGGTGCTACGGTGCGGAAACCACTCTGCACCCTTTGGACAGCCCCCCAAAGGATAACTGTGTCAAAAAAATGCAAAAAAAATTAGGAACACTCCAAAACAGCACTTTGAAAATGGGTGGTGAAAAATTACAAAGTGGGGGTACAAACGCAAAAACTATCTAAATAGACTTTGGGGGGGTCTGAAAGTATGGGGGAGGTGTTTTTTTATTGCAGGTGTTTGCTGAAGGTGAGTTTTTTGCAGCACTTAAAACTTGACTTTAGCGATTAAAACTATGCTTGCACCCGTTTTCAAGTACCCCAAATTTTACAGGAATACTTATTTTCTCCAAAAGAATCTGCTTAATGCTATTCTTCACAGCTTGTGCAAAGTTGCTATTTTAGAGCAATTGATAGCATTTAAGTACCCCAAATAGCTTCAGTAGGGCTAATCGGGGACATCTACATTGATCCCTAATGTTTTGCATCTTTTGTGGGATGTCAGGCTGATTTCCCCAATTCTGCCAACAGTTTACGCCTGTTAGAGTTTCACCAGGACGCGTCTCCGCGTCTTTTGGAATTTAAAATGGCGAATAGCGGGAGCGCGCACGATACTTTTTTGCATGCAAAACTGGCGATGTCGGCGAAAAGTCCAGTATGCAAAAAAGTATCGCGGGTGCAAAAAGAATTGAATATGGCCCATAATGTGAATTGGAAGCTATATACAATGTGACATAATGTGAACTGGGGACAGGTAAATGTAACTATTTGTCATGGGAAAATGATTATTTGCAGTAAAGTTTTGTTTATTTTACTCATGGAATGAAATAAGGAAACATTAGATGAACCAATAGCTTTGCCTGGGGCAGGAATCGTTTTCCCACACTGTACACAAGAGCACAGGAGAGACAGCGAATGGCATTTTGAACAGGCAAACAAAATAGTACCATTGTATATAAGATGGGGCAGTTGCAGTTATGAAAATGGTACTAGACATAAGTAGTGATACAACAGAGAGCAGCAGTCCACTAACCAATCAAGAACAGTATTATTCAGTAATAATGGATGATAGGGATTTCAGTGAGAATGGTAATTTTTAGGGATTATGTTCAAGAATTTAGCATAACCTCACATGGACATATTGCCCTGTAGAGCTGGATGGAGCATGATTCTGTGTTAATTAAATTTATAAATAAAATATACACTCCGATAATAATGAAGCTACAGCACAGGGGTACTATGGCAATAGCACTGCTACCAACAAGTGGTAATTACCACTAAAAATAAGATTTACAGTGCTTACCTGCCAAAAGCTTACACATACATGAAGAAGCTTATCGAAACAAGAGCTGGAGCAGTACATGTACCTCTGGAATACCTGTTCTTAGGATGGGAATAAGAACATTTTAATATATTTTTTTTGTTCTTTAGCTTTTTTAAATTAAGCTATCTATCTATCTATCTATATTACACCTAATCAAACGATAGACCCACATGGACCAGGTAAGTGTGGCCAGTAAAAGTGGTAAGTAGCCTTTACTGCTCCAGGACGTTATTGTCAAGACAGTTCAGTATATTTTATATATAAAATGCAGCAATAAGTGATAAATAAAAATCAGCCTTATTACTGCATATTAAAAAATAGACAACTAATACTTTAGTCAGTTTTATTAGTGCATGCATTGCACATGATATTCATCCTCTAATATTCTATTATAACCTCCTAAACTAAATTGTCGAAGCAATACATCTATGTGAATGTAGCCTAAATCTGCAGCACCAAATCAATCTGGTACAGTATTTAACATTTTTTGTGAACTCACTCCTTAAATATATATTTCAGTATATTGAAGTTAATTAGGTCACATCACTAGATTATCCTGGTTTTACTTCACAAATGAATTTAGCATGTTTTACTGCAGTGCTATTTGTTGCTAAATATTTGAGAGTTTACACCATGCACAGCTAAACATGTCCTAAATCAAAACATTTGTTCAAATACCAGAGGAAAGCTCAGAGTTTTTCACTGTGATCCCTCCTAAAATTAAAGTCTGCCAAACACAAGCTTGTTTCATCAGCCAAACATTCTGACTAAAGCACCTGATGAATAAATGACATAATGGCCTAAACCCCCGCCCCACATCTGTGCACTTATATCGCCCATCTTGTACAAATTGGTATTTTAGGTATTTACCCCAATCTCCCTTATATTGCATCTTCTGTCGCAGATACTGCCAGTCATAGAGATGACATAATATTTATTATTTAAAAATAAATATGTTTAAGCGGTTCAAATCCCGACGCTGGAGGACCGGCAGTGAAGATCCCGACAGGTAAGTATTTCTACTATTACTAACCTAACCCCCCACCCTTAACCCTGCCTTAGGGGTGCCTAACCCTAACCTTCCCCCCCAAGTGCCTAACCCTAACCCCCCCTTTAAGTGCCTAAACCTAACCCCCCCTCCCCGCAGCCTAAACCTAAGTCTTCCGGGGGGGGTGCCTAACCCTAACCTCCCCCCGGGGGTTCCTAACCTTAACCCCCCTTTCCCTAGCCTAACCCTCCAGGGGAGGGTGTGCCTAACCCTAAGTCCCCCCCGGAAGCCCCTAGCCTAACCCTACCCCCGTGCGGCTGTCCGCGCCCGGCTTACCTTCAATCAGTATGCAGGGCGTCGGGCTTATGGCATAGGTAAAATGACAGGCGTCGGGATCTCGACGCCTGTCTTTAGACCCCTGCCGGGATTAGACAGTCGGGAAGCCGGCGGTCGGCATTTCGACTGTCAGCTTACTGACTGCATCTCGTTTAAGATATCCTCAGTGAATCATTTCAATGTTATAATGGACCTATCACCTACAGACAGTATAAGCAGCCATTTTGTGTTCTTAACCAAAATTCAGCTTATCAGTTTAGTAGGAACCAGTGACATCAGTGCGATGTAAGGACATTTTAGGTATATTTTTAATCATAGTATATGCAATGTATGTTTGCTTTATTTATGATTGGCAAACCTTTTCCAGATTATTTACATGTGCCAATATTGGCATTGGTACATAAATTATATTTTCTGATGCATCTAAAACATACTTACCTACTTTCAAGAAAATCCTTACAAAGATCCTGGGTGGTGCGGGGGGCATGGCCTCGGATTTTGCACAATCGTTCCCCCACCCCCTGCTGTTGAGTGCTGCAATATGTGGCTTTGGACACCGGGAGTGAGGTATGTAGGAAAAGAATGGGCTGAAATGCTTTTCGTTTACTGCAGCGTGTGCTGGACTGGGGTGAGAAAGGTGCTGACAGGTAAGGAGGGGGGCGGGGAACCGGGCACACGCTGGGCCTCTCTAACAAGCCCTGGCCTGGATAATTGCTCTATAAAATTATGTAAAATGTGATCAGCAAAGAGTATTTTACCCAGCCAAGGCTGTTGAGAATAGAAAAGGTCCCAGGTACTGGGAGACGTAATAAAGCCGGGAGGCATAATCATGCCTCCTCCAAAAAATGTAGAAAAACACTATGCTGCACCACGTGCTTCAAACGGGATAATGTCCCCTTCGACAGCTGCCCCAGGCCCCTACCAGACTCCTCCCACAGGGTAATCAGTGAACCCGCCCCTTCACACCATGTCTCGGCACCCCTGGCTCCAGCTTGTCTTTTTTGTCATATAAATCTGTAGAAACTTCTGCTATACTGTATATGTACTGTATATGATCATAATACAATTAGTATACTCATTTTGATGATAGTCTTCCTAAAGGATAAAAAGAGTATTCAACTTACTTAGTAGATTATAGTAATAGATAATACCAAAATAGTTCCAAGGCAATTACAATGTTTTTTAAATCTTTAGTATATCATGGATTTCAGTAAATATTTTGAGGATATGTATAATAAAATGAAAATGAAATATATTTTAGCTAGAACAGGACAGTGATATTTGAAGTTCTTTGATGATTGACAGACTTGGAAAAACATGATGAGCAGATGACATAACCAGTTAATTGCAACCCACCCTTAAAACTGCTACAAGGACCCTATTATTTGAACATTATGGCATGTTATTTATGGTGGAAATAACTACACTATTGTATTATGCAAACGTAAGATTATATATTAAATAATACTGGAACTTGTCAGTCATTTTGCCAAGAAAATTACTAACCATTTTCCAGCCGAAGTTCCAGCCAGGATCCCCACATTAAATACCACATGTCTAACTTACTTGGGCCCAAAATGAAAACACCCATTAAAGAATATGGATTTTAAAGATGATTGCAGCACATAACGTCTTGTTTTTATTTTATGTCAGTAATTTCAATAAAAGCAGATTGTAAATACTCCTGTACACATTGCAGCAACTACGAGTAACTTTTAGTCAATGTTAGAAGATGTTGCAATTAAACTAAGGTTCAATGTATAGCAGGGGTGTATTAAGAGAGGAGGGGGCCCGTGTGCAGTCTCCGTCCGGTGCCCCCTCCTCACTCTCTGGCGGCCGGCAGCGCACTCAGTGCAGCGCCGGATCAGTGGACTCTGGGCACTAGTCTGTGCACAGAGGCCCTGACTCAGAGCCGAACGCTCTGACAGAGCGTTCGCTCTGAATCAGGGCCGGGCTTTTTTTTTTTAGAACGTCCCCATCAGACTCTCCACCTTTCTACAATCCTTTCAACGGGCTCTTACGACCCACTACTTCATCAAAGCCTTCCAGCTCACATCCTAACTTACTGCTACATGCTATCTCCCAGTCTACCCCATCTGTGTCACCCCTGTTTGTCTGCACCTCCCCTTCAGAATGTAAGCTCTTACAAGCAGGGCCCTCTACCCAGGCTTGCCGCCATAAACAGGGGGCGTGGCAATCGAGGCGGGGGCGTGGACACGGAATCGCGTTATTTTGGCCCTGCCCCCGCTACACAATGCCGAGATTTTTAGCATTGTGAAGCAGGAGGCGGGGCCATGATGACTCGATTCAGCTCGAAACGCGTCACCGTCCACTTCCCCGCTGCAGGGGTTTTATTGTAACCGCTGGGGGGCTGGATGGGTCGGTGACCACCTGGATGTTTCCCTGCCTTTCTGGGGGGCCGGGAGCGGCACCCAATTTTGGCAGGCTCCCGGCCGAATCATAAGGGTAGGCAAGTATGCCTCTACCCTCTTCTACTTACTTTACTTTCATCTACTTCTTACTCCCTACTAGGGCACCTAACACTTGGTTGCGTATGCTCCGCTGCTTATGTGGGTGTTATGGTCCCTAATGTAGCAATATATATTATCCATGTCCTGGTTCTGTATTGTATTGTTCTGTAAGTCACTGGTCACCTATTTATGTACTTTGTAAGGCGCTGTGGAACACTTGTGGCGCCATATAAATAAATGATAATAATAATAATAATAATAATACTACAAATCTATTATATTCTATATTACTGACAAAGGGCACTGGACCTCATTCAGAGTCGGTCGAAGCGGTCGCACAGTCGTACGCCACCGATGTTCGCTATACTGCGCATGTGTAAAGTTCGCAATGCGCGTGCGCAAACTAGCCACTACGATCAGAAATTTCTCTCTCCTTGAACACAGCCAGGTCGGTAGTTTGAGTGACATATTGAGGTGTTTATGGGTGGTAACAGGGGAAGGTGCTTGAAAACGGGGGAGTGGAGATCCGAACGCAGGCGTACCTAATTATGCGAACGGCGTTTTATGGGAGTGCATACGGTTTATGGGAGTGCATAATTAACAAAGTAGCGTCATGGCACATGTGACATGGGAGGTTTTTACACTGACATGATCGTAGAGCTTAAGAGAGGGTATGGTCAACCTTAAGCTCTACGACCAGTTCCGATGGTTCCAGATGGTCTCGATTAATCCATATATGCCCGGAGATGATGTGTAATGCGCACGAGAAGGGGGCGTATTTTTTTGTCTTCCGGCCGCTTCCTCCCCTTGGTCGGCCAGCTACCGATCCGAACTTAGGGACGCAACTTGCGAGGGAATCATTTGCATATCCGGCCCCTTTTCCCGTACGACCGAGCGGCCGCTTCGACCGACTCTGAATGAGGTCCACTAGACCTACCCAACATCTTCTAAGTACCAATGCATATAATTGCAATACAATGCTATTACACGCTATAAAGACATGTGTACTATATCTACTAATATGAAAAGATTACTGGACTGCAAGTCTATTACAATTTAGGCATATATAGAACACCGACCTAAAATAACAAGGCAATTATCATGGTTGTATATCAAGGTGGCGCAATGATAAGCTTCCTGCCTCTCAGCACTGAGGTCTTGGGTTGATTCCCACCAGAGCCCTATCTAGTGAAGTTTGTATGTTTTCCCCGTGTTTTCATAGATTTTCTAAAGGTACTCTGTTTTCCTCCCACAGTCCAAAACTGGCTTCTGGCAGTAACTGATGTGAAATACTAAAATATTTTCTGTAAAGCGCTGTGTAATAATTCAGGGCAATCTGTACAGACATTCAGTACTCATTGCTTTTCTTTTTTTCACATTCATCTTGAATAATGCTATATGTTTATTTGTTCTTTCTATATAGTTAGTTTGGGGGCTAACGATGTCCTGATTGTGCTTAGTATAGAATTCAGCATAAGAACACATGTAAGTTTCAGCAGCAGGAGACAGTATTGTTGAGGGCTCAGATCGCACCTGTGTTCCCAATAGTGCCCCAAGAACAGCACACAATTACTCACATATTAGTGCAATATCATTAAAAAAGATGACTGTAAAATAATTCAAGCCCACACATCCTCCCTACCTCATTAAACAGATATGTATGTGTTAAGCCAGTGTCTGACAATGTGATACGCCAGCCTGCTATCTGCTATTACACTACAAATACCAGTGTTTGCTGATTTCTGGCATCACTGCAGTGTCTCAATATCCTTACACATGTAGGATGTCAGGGCTGGTGATAGACACACTTATCTACTGTCAATTAGAACAGCTGGAAAAGATACAATGTAACACATACTCGGCATTCTAACAACACACAATACATCACACACTTTCTAATGCTCAGTATACAATAACAACCTGTATTTAGTTTAATCGCGTACTTAAACTTCAGCTTTGTACAATATCAGAGTATATGATGGTTCTTTGAAATGGTTAATGGCATTAAACTCCACAGTGTAACAGTCTAGACTTGTGTACTAAGCATCCAAAACATTAAGCAGCCACAGTGTAAATTCGTTGGCTTTTCATATCGATGAAATGATCTTTAATGAGATCTCCGGAGGTAGCCGCAGACATGCACTGATAGTCGTGTAATGTTTGCTCTGTTTCCTTATACAGGATGTCCCACATGTTAACCCACAAACTTACGGGGTTTTATGAATATAGCTTTACATTGTTTTTATTTACCACACATGTAAACAGACATATACACAAACATAGTCAAAAATACACATACAGGACCTCATTCAGAGTCGGTCGTAGTGGCTGCACAGTCGTACGGGCTACGGCCACAAAATCATAAACGGAAGCGATCGTACGGCTGGTCGATCGTAAACAAAGTGATGCCCATTCGTTAGCACTGCACCTCCTCTAGCTACCGACTGATCTGATCGAACGAACGAGACAGTCGTAGTCAGGCGCTGTCAATCGCTGTATGCAAATTATGTTGTCATGGTTGCGGCCGTATATGTTGTATTGATGGTCACATGTCATGTTTACATGGACTATCGAACAGCTTGTTATTAGCTTGTTGTCAATTATCTAATTAAGAGTGTTTAACTTTTGCTGTTCTTTTTCTCAGTTTTTTTTAATGTGTCAATAAACTTTATTGTTTTTTTTGTGGGGGTTTTCCCCGTTCTCGTTTTTTTTTTAAATTCCAAAACAAAGTAATGTTTATTATCTGTGAATGTACTGTTGCTAATTGTGTTAACTTTAAAAATGCATGTGCATTTTGCGTTAGGATCATTTGCACTCTTATGTTTGCAATTGCACACTGCGTGTTTTATCCAATCAAATTTGACCTTATTTTTCGAGTCACGTGATTAAAGGATTGGCCAATAGTGGTTTTTTTTAGGAAACTGAGTAAATATTTTAGCCAATCATCTTTATTTTACCCCATGTATATTTCATGTTTTCTGTAAAATCGGCCATTGCCATCATGAGAGCCGCGGCCTTTACCCGTCGGGAATTGAGCATTCTTGTAAACATTTTGGACAGGCGGCTTACAAACGCCCAGCCTCCCATTTCCAACCGCTTAAAGCATGCGCCTTATGCGGAGGTGAGGAGAGCCCTTTGCCGTGCTGGATTTTGGCGCAATATAGCGCAACTAAAGAGGCGGTGGTCTGATAGTCCTTTTGGCTAATTTGCGGACGCGATTACGCAGACGTAAGTATGCGTTTGTATAGATGTTAAAATTAGTGGACTGTTAAAAATGTCTGTTCTTTTCCAATTCTTTTCTTAAATGTAAACAAACCCTCCTGTATGTTGTCCCTATTGTCCTGAATGTGTAAAGTGTACTTGTATTGTGTAGCCGAAAGTGAAAACTAAACTTAGACTTTTTTAATATCTTTACATTTTAGAAACACAGCGGAGACAGAGAAGGGCCCGCAGATTTGGCCGCAATGCAGGTCCCAACCTGCAGCCCTCCCCCTCACCTTCCCCATTCGCGCAACCCAGCCCTCCCTCCCCACCACCATACTCCCTCAGTAACCCTCCCTCCCTCTTCCAAAACTCCCCTAGTATTCCTCCCTCCCCTGCCCACTCATCCCAAATCACCACTCCCGTGCCCGAGTCCTCAACCCAAATATCCCCTCCCTTGGATTTTTTCCAGACCATTTCCCCTCCACCATTCCACCAACTCCAACTTTCTCCCCATCTCCAGCACCATCTCCATCTCCAGCACCATCTCCATCGGGTGCTTCGTTACCACGCTCTGATGGTATGTGTTTTTTAATATTATTATTTTATTTTTTTTGGAGTGTTGTTATCCATGTTTTTTTTTAAATATTTTGGCTGTGTGTTTGTTTTAATTTTTACAGTATGGGTGTCATAATCATTGCGCAGTAATCCTGTTACTCAATATTTTGTGGTGATGTTTTGTGCCTCGGCCCTTTTTTTGGGGGGGTGCCCAAAAATGTATGCCTTTTGGGGTTTACAAAATGCTTTTTATTTGGTGTAAAAATTGAATACATTTGGATTTGTGTTTTAGATTTAAATAAAACATGTCACAGAACTTGGAAAGGTGATAGGAACCAGACTAACCTTGTTAATGTTGTGTACACTGTGTTTAAAATGTACTAAGATGTAACTTCATTAGGAAAAGTGATGTTAGCCATATCAAACAAACACATTGTAGTTTTGGATTATCAAGAACATTCTAGAAGTGAATATGTGCAGTGTGTTTTAAGGATATGGCCATCATGACTTAAGAATACACCTCCCAGTTGTTTATAAATCATCCTAGGGTATTTTTGATTATGCCACATAGTTAGGGTTTCAAAGTGTTTTTACACCATAAAAATGTCTACATAATAATAATGTTGTGTGAAGTAAACTTTAGAACACACCCTAACATCACTGTGTCTACCCACTGTTTGGGACATTGAATAATGTTTAATGTTAAAATGTGGGTAATTTTTTAGATGTTTTTAACCTACAAATATATTTTTCTGTCCACAGATCTAACCAACATACTTGTGGGAATCCGTGAGGAGCTCACTAGAACAAGTGGCCATCTATTGGAGGCCTACTGCTGCCTACAGCGGATTTTGGGGAGTCTGGAGCGTTTTTAGTTTTTTTTTTTCCCTTTGTACATTTAAAAATGTTTACATTTCCAGTAAAGTTTTTGTTCTAAAACATTTGTCCTCTTCTTTCATAAAAAATAAATGGTGTAATTCTGCATTTCGAATACTTTGTGAACAAAGCTGGGTGCCTTTCCATAGTGTAACTAATACAAAATGTTTATTTTAACCTTAAGAACATTTGCAGTAATGTTTTTTTTGTTTTTGGTTTGGGGTTGCCCTACATTATCCACCTCAAAATGGGTTTCAAAATACATTTACACCAAACCTTTTTTTTTGTAAAACATTTATTAAATAACAAACATGTTGCCAACATGCTTTTAATTGTAAAAAGCATTTCATCACAGAATCACACAAAAAAATGGCCTCAGGTTTTTCTAAAATAAAATAGCTTGCTTGGTCAGACATAAACAACAAAAGCAAAACTCAAACATAATATTTCTTTTTTAACAGACAAAATAAAAAAAAAAAAATGAAAATTAACTAAACATGTGGTGGGATATCCGGAAAATGTTAGTTGTCCAAAAACAGTACAGGGTATTGCCAATGGGTTCCATTAGTATTTCAGTTTCGGAAAGTGTTGTGATTTTTGAAAAAAAAATAAATAAATTAGGTTCACCTTAAAATACATTTGCTCTAAGTGTAAAATTAAAAATAAAGTTAAAAATTATTACCTAAAAAATCTTGAAACCACAGAATTACGTCTGCCCCCCCCGACAGCATCACAACACCTTCCTCCGGGGGGCCATCCTCTGGCAAGGCATCCTCTGGCTGCATGGTACTCGACTCCTTATTGCAATGTTGTGTAAAATCCCACACAGGACCACAATGCGAGAAACCATATCCAGCGAGTACATGAGTGCACCACCAGAGTGATGGAGACACCGGAACCGGCCCTTTAAAAGGCCGATACAGCGCTCCACCACCTGCCTGGTGGCAGTAAATGCGGCATTATATTGAGTTTGTGGCCCTGGTGTGAGATTCAAATAAGGAGTCAGCAGCCAGGGCGTGCAAGGATATCCACTGTCACCTGATGGAAATGGGACACCAAAAGATCCATAAATTGTCAATGAAAACATGTTTACACTATTACTATAGCTACATAATGGATTTATACTTACCAAGAAGCCACGCATCACCAGCTTGCAGTGTGCTTAATTTTGTCCAAATCCCTGAATGCTGAATCACATACGCATGATGGCTGCAGCCTGAAAATTTGGCATTCAGGGAGAGGATCTGGAGGGAGGCATCACATAGCACCATTACATTTAGCGAATGGAAATGTTTACGGTTCCTATAGATTTGTTCCCTGCATGCAGGGGGCTGAAGTGCTATGTGAGTGCCATCCACTACCCTTATGATGTGTGGAAAGCCTGCAATCTCAAAAAACTTCTGCTTTACCACATCAAAGGCTTCCGTATCCAAAGGCATACTAATAAAATGTGCTATATGATTGAAGAATGCATCTAGCACACGCCTCAGGATCCGTGAAAATGAGGGCTGGGAGAGGCCACCCACCAGCCCCACAGTGGTTTGGAAGGACCCAGAGGCGCAGAAATGTAACACCGCCAACAACTGTGTAAGTGGTGTGATTGCTGTAGGAATGTGAATCTGACTTTCTAGATCATTCTTTATTATTGAAAGAGTGTCTAGGATAACATTTGGAGGCAGGCGATAAGTGGTTACAACCACATCATCAGGCATTCCAAAAAGGGTGACACGTGTTCTATATATCTTGGCCCTTGCACGCCTCCTATGCCTACGCCCAGGAGGAGGCTGAAGAAGGTTGGTGGGGGGCAACATGGCCACTAATAGCTGGCCCACATCACTCTGTAAAGTTAGAATTTTAAAAATAAGTGTTCTTGAGAAAGAATTTTCAATATTTTTCAAAAAATACTTAGCTTAGTAATAAAGGTGCATATTCTTACAAGGTCGGGCTGTGCCATCTTCGGGAACCCCTACAGGTGTTGTTTGTGTACGGCTTTTTATTTTATGGAATAAAAAGAAAATATTATTTAGAAAAAAAAACCTCTACTACTACTATTATTGTTAAAACAATCCTTAACTTTGAAATTGGGCAATATTAAAAATTTAAAACATAATTATTGTTTTAGCAATAAAAACCACAAATGCATTATTAAATGTAAAAAAGACAGCATAAAACACTTCATTATTAAATACAAAAAACTTTTAGGTTTTTAAAAATAGACACTTACCTGAATCCAGTACAAACTGGACTGTTAAACACCTAAAACAAAACAATAGAACATGACAATAATTTTTTGAATAATGTCCTTTTTTTTTAAATTCCAAAAAATAAAAAAACAGCTTGCAGTAGGCTGGTACACATGCTGGAGTCTGCAAAGAACGTTATTTTGTTCCTCCAAAAACACGTCCACCCAAACACACAAAGTAACCGGGTTTGTTAAATTTATGGACAAACAAAAATTAAAAAATAACCCACCACCCAAAAAAAAAGGAACACCAAAAAAAACAAAAAACCACCACCCAAAAAAAAAAAAAGAAAAAAAAGGAACACCAAAAAAATAAAAGAAAAAACCCACCACCCAAAAAAAATTTTAAAAAATAAAAGCACCACTCAAACAACACACACAAGCACCACTCAAACAACTCCAAACACTGTAAGCACTAGCAAACCCTTCCTGCACCACAAATCACTCCAACTACAACCCACAAGTAAGGGAACATTTGGCTTTGCCTTAAATAAGGCCAAAATAACACAATGATTGAATAATGCAGGCAAGGTGTGCATTGTATGTAGGCAAATAAGGATGCACGGGTAACCAATCCAGGGATGCGCTCACAGCTCGGACAACCCACGCAGTGATTACGGAATGCAGGGAAGGTGTGCATTGTACGTAGGCAAATAGGGATGCACGGGTAACCAATCCAGGGATGCGTTCACATCTCAGACAACCCACGCAGTGATTACGGAATGCAGGCAAGGTGTTCATTGTACATAGGCAAATAGGGATGCACGGGTAACCAATCCAGGGATGCGCTCACACCTCGGACAACCCACGCAATGATTATGGAATGCAGGCAAGGTGTGCATTGTACGTAGGCAAATAGGGATGCATGGGTAACCAATCCAGGGATGCGCTCACATCTCGGATAACCCACGCAGTGATTATGGACTGCAGGCAAGGTGTGCATTGTACATAGGCAAATAGGGATGCACGGGTAACCAATCCAGGGATGCGCTCACATCTATAAAATAGTCATCAAAAGCACTATTCTTCATGCTCTCTCACAAGTTTTGAAAATGACAAGCGAGGAGCATGGTGGGCAGAGGACAAATGAGGCAGGTGTTAAACACATTTTTTTTAAAACACAATAACAGTTCATATCTTCCACAAATGCATTTTTTAAATTAACAAAATGAAAAAATATTGTAGGTGCTGGGAATCCACTACCACCACCGGAGGAGGAGGAGGTGGGGCCAAGCAGGCCAAGGCCCAGAAATCCACCGTTTTCAAGGCTAGAGCTTGAGACATTGGTGACCATGACAATGGATAACCTTGTCCATGCCCCAAGAAATATGGGGGCTGGAGCCAAAGACAGGATTTGGGAGGAGATATCCAGGGCTGTTAATGCTGTGGGGACAACCCACAGAACCATGAAAGTCATCAAAAAAAGGTGAAAAAATGATATTGTGAGTGTACTGAAGTCAAAAGCAAGATCTTAATTAAATAATCTAACCCTTAAAAAATGACAAATCACATTGTCAGATAGACTGATTTCAAATACCAGCTGAGGAGGAAGCTACGGAGTAGGATGGACCATGCTGCAGGAACAGGTGGTGGTCCCATCCCTGAGGAGCTGACCTTGACGAGGTTGGAGATGTTGGCTCAGGGATGTGTGACGGAAGAGGAGATAGTCGGCGTATCCACTATGGACACTGACATGACCGACTTCAACGCTCCACATGTGCAAGAATGTAAATATTTTTTGGACTCAAAAAAGTATAAAGCTAAAACGTGTATGCGTTTTTTTTTATAAAAAATACAAATGTTTTTTTTTTCCAGACACAGAGGAGGTAGTGCCTGCTCCTGAGGTCAGGTCTGGGTCCAGCTCAGATGGAGACTCTGCAGGGGAGGATCCAAGTACTCCATCTGGGGACCCTGTGGAGTCTACTCCAGGGCAACCATCGGAACGAGCAGTGCCTCTCCTCACCAGGTTGGTCTACCAAATGGAGACCACTCTGGTGAGGGTGGCGGTGGCCCTGGAGACCATTGCTGGGGCCATAGATCGTTGGGCCAATACCCAGGAGCAGGCAAACCCACCTGCCATGATGGAGCAAGACTCTCTTCCTCCCAGGACCACCACCTCTGGCAGCCCAACAGCCACCCCCGCAAGTATGGAGAGCCCTATGCCTAGGCCTGAGGAAATACCATCTACCTCTGGCCAGGCCAGTCGGCGGGTTACACGCCAGTCGGCTGTCCGTAGTTTACCTCTTCCTCTGAGCCGGCCCAAACGACGCAAGTAGCACTAGATATCTCCTCCCTCACCTCTTGTCCAGTCCCCATATTTCTTGTCACCAATGTCTCAAGCTCTTTTTTTATTTTTTTTATTTTAATGTTAGAATTGTGTTTTTTATTTTTTATTTTTATTTATAGGCAAATGTTGCCCTAACAATTGTAACTAAAATTGTGATTAAAGGCTAATTTCCTAAAAATAAAATTTTTTATTAACAAAATGTCTAAATTTAACTATATCAATGTATACATGGTTTAAAAAGTATGGTATCTGAAAAGGCTGCTACGCAAAACACAATGCTATATGTTTTAAAAAATGCCCGAAAAAATAAGTTTAAAAAGTACAAATAAACAGTTGTGTTACGAATTCCCTAATGCACACGCAAGTGAAATCATTTACAATTTAATTAGCAGTGTTAATAGTTACAATGCACCAATCTTAGCTGCTTGATTTGTGTGGTTCCAATTAGAAACATCACAAGTAACATCGGATTAACGATTGTACTGTTGTGGCTTACGGACGCTTCTTGCCTAGCTTAGCCTGGACGATCATCCTGTTCGTATAGTGACGTTGTCATGCATCCGCAATTCATGGTCGTACGAAGCAGATAATTTATGCACTCCCCTAAAACGCCTGGAAACGCTGAAGCATGCCTCCATTTGCAGACCACCACCCCCGTATACACCCACAAATGGACTTTCCTGGCAATCAACTTTCGCAAGCCACTTCCGTTTCGGAAGCCCTACGACCAACAGTATTTTGCATTGGTAGAGCTTGTACGCACATGCGCACAGCTAGCCATGCTCAGGCGCAGAAAGGAAAACATTGGATGCGTACGACCTTGTGGCCGCTACGACCGACTCTGAATGAGGTCCAAAGTCTTTGGCAGGGTCGTACAATCAGGGGAGGCAGAGTCTCCCCTGTTATAATGTTTAAAATAATACAAAGAAAATATTTATAGTACAGATCCTGTGTCATAAATATCTGCTTTGCATTATTTTATCTCTACAGTTAAAATCAGTCACGAGGCAGAGAGAGTGGTGCTTCCCGCTGACAATAGAACAGCAGGGGAAGGGGGGCGGGGCCATGCCATGGGCTGTAAAAGCCCATCGAAAAATAGGGCAAAGCGGCACCTATAGAAGTGCCTCATTGACAGGGACATGCTTTCAGCCCCCATGAAAGCACGCCCCTGTAAGTCAGGCAGATGTGATTGGACAGTGAATCCATCACTTAATCCGCTGTCATCACTGGGTGTGTAGCAGGCATATGCGTTGGGGACGCGGTGGAGGTGTGGGCGTTAGCGTCGGCGGGACCTGGCTGAGATAGCTGGTATGGCGGCAAGCCTGGATTCGAAAGAAAGAAACTGAAAAGTTTCTTACCATATAATGTGCAGTACTGACTCGTAATTGTTTTTCCAACTTCAATAACAAATTTTTATAAAAATGCCAAATTAAGGTAATAGCTCCAGGTCAACAAAAACATATTTATTAAACATAATTAAACCTCCTGATTGACATATAAAAATAAATGATATACTTAGGATTGCACCTACAGTACTATGTAACTTTGCTGAATACCATATTGTGTCCATAATCCCTTTTTCACAATTACCTATGACAATAAAACATTTGGCATATATGGTCAATGTTCCCTATTCCTGTTGCATATATCTTGATAAAATGGTCTCACCTATGTCTCATTATGAGCCCATAACAGGACAGAATATTATTTGCCAGGTTAATAAACTTAGAGTAAATAACTTCATCTCAGCTCACTCTATAGTCAGAGCCAGAATATTCATTAGGTAACCTAGGAAGGACCTACAGTGGGCATGGAGAGGCTCAGATTACACCAAGGCTGGGTACAAACTTGTCGATATATCACTCATTCTATCGATGAGCGATATATCGCAAGTGTGTGTGTACACCCCATAAAGTATGTCTGTGAACAACGACATTCACAGACATATCAGGTTGACTGATGCTGATAAATATGTGTACGGGGGACCCGCCAACCACATGTACACTTGCTGCAGGGACCGCCGACACTGACATTTCAACTGAGAAGGCAAATGTAAATGCCCACCCAGTTGTAATGTGAGCCCAGACATATCGAACAGCCGATTAGTAAGTGTGTATAGCTTAACAAACGGCCACCCGGATGGCAGGATTGGTCTGCTGACCGATCCATCGTCCTAGTGTGTACCCAGCATTACCCATATTTCTGTGTGTTTATTTATTGTTTTAAAAAACAGAGCAGGGTAGGGGCACCAAACCTGTATCTTGCCCATAGGCAATCAGGCTCTCTCCATGGTGTAAACTCTTGACGTTGAAGTATCATAAACTATCTTTCTAAAAGATATCATGGAACTCCCAATTTGTACATGTAAATGACACACGCCACTGACTGCACTTTTATTTGCTGATATAGTAAATGATTTTTTCACTGAACTACTAGAACACAACACAGAGTGACTGACTGAGCAAAGGAAAGGTAAATCCGCTTGCTTTTATTTTAATTCAGTGAATGGCAGGTAAAGTATGTGCACATTCCCTTGTTCTGGTAAGAGAGATCACTACAGTAACCAAGATGGTGATTACAATGGTGCTTTGCTACTCAAGAAAAATCAAGTCCCGTTTTGGATAATTGCACTCATCAAAGGACTAGCAGAACCATTATGGCTGTACGATTGTATATTATTGTACAGATGTAAATTATTATCAAGGAGGAGCATTGGTATTTGAAAGCACCATCTTGCTGCTGACCTACACCAATGCCCCGTATCTGACTTGAATGCTTAGATGAAAATGGAATTTGATGGTTTGGTGCAATAACAAAATGTAAGCTTTACTGCTGAGAACCTATAAAAACCATGATTTAATTAGGTCACATACAGTATACTCACTTGCCAATTGCTCAATATAATTTAAAGCAAAGGAAACAAAGATCTGCATAATAAAACTACACCTAAACACAAAATAGATGATTAAAGAGAAACACAATTTCATGTGCTTATTTGTTTAAACTAGTTATTTACACACAGTTATAGTATATACTATACTCTGGATAAGTCCTCCGACACATATTTCATTAATTGATGACATTGATGACATGATTTCACTAAAGAAATTAAAATTCAGGAAAAAAAAGGCGACGATATTGTGTACCGAATATCAGCAGAAAAAAAGCACTTGAATAGCCCCCCTTAATGTTCTCATGAACTTGGAAGAAGTACTTACAGTATCTAGGCAAGTTTTATTTAGTTCAAGGTTTACAAATCCAGCAGATACAGTTAACAAGGACCAGTACAATGAACACATGATAATGATTTAGCATGCTTAACAAACGCAGTGTTGTTCAGGGCTGGGGTGCACTGAAAAGGCCAATAACCAGGGGAGCATTGTGATTAGAAGAAAGGGAAGGGAGAGCAGGAGTTGAAGGAGGACCAGAAGGGGAAAAGAGTCATGCCAAGGGGAGAAGTGATAAATGTTGCATGGTGAAACTGGACAAAAGGGGACTACTAAAAAGCGAAGAGTATGTGTACTTTGTGATACCCTTGGCTCTGACAGGAGCCTACGAACCTTGTATATAGGAGGCTGCCACTAGATGGAGCCATTGTGCTCCAAGACTGAGACAAGCCAGCTACAGGACAGTGTTTTTGTGGTCCTGGATACAAGGAGACATTGAGGAGTGGAACGAGGAGGGGGGGAAGCTGCCTCAGGTCTGCTGTGAGAGACAGGAGCCTGAGCAGGCAAAGCATTATTGCTGAAGTGATGAGGTGACAGAAGCAACTGAGTTCCCACTGACTGTGCAATGAGCGACCGCTGCAGAAGCGCAGCTAAGACTGAGAGACGAAGACAGTGTGTCATAACTGGGAGTCGCAATTGATATCCATGTAGGCTGTGAGTGAGTAAAAGTGCTGTAAAAGGGAGACGTCCCTACTGAGCTGCAGCACTAAGAAATGTTGAGGAGCTATTGAGAACCATTTGAGAGCTACTGAGAACTGTTACAGAGCTAAATTGTATAGCACCATTTGAGAGCTACTCAAAACTGTTACAGAGCTAAATTGTATAAGATATACTGAGAATTGTCGTCAGATACTGAGAATTGCAAAGAGATACTAAGTTCTGCTATATTACAAGTTCTTTGCAATCCTGACCTGTACAATAGACTGAGTTTGAGTAAACAGCGTGGTATTCTACCTGTTTGAGCTACTAGAGAAACTGAGGGCATGATTCAGAGCCGCTCGCTCTGACAGAGCACTCGCTCTGAATCAGGGCCGGGCTTTTATTTTGGAGAGGCCTCTTGACCACCCACAGCTATTGCGAGCAGCCAGGATGATGGTCACGATGGTCAAGACCATCGTGACCATCGGGCTTGCGACGAGACCCTTGTGGTAGGGTTTCACCCATCACAAGCCCCAGAGAGGTTTCGGCTCTAACAGAGGCGGAAGCTCTCCACTGACATCACTTGTGATGTCAGAGCCGGCTCTGTCGTGCACATGCGCTGTGGGCCACCATCGACCCAGTTGCGAGCGCTCAGTGCTTGTGACGGGGTCTGAATCAGACCCTGTGTCTGAGTTTGTCAATATAAAGAGTGTAAATATTGACTTGAGGTAAAGAGCATTTTCAGACTTGGGATATTTTGGGATTTGGCTACTGTGCAGTGCTGAAGATAATTGGGATATATTGCAAGTGGAGCTATTTTTTTGTGCCTTATCATTGGAGAGCTAAAGCTATTACTCTCTGGAATCAAGAAAGAACAGCATTAGATGCTTAGCTTATTGCTAGTACCAATTTTGGATTACAAATACATGCATGTTATAGGTCAGTGATCATCCAGCAGCAAAGCACTCCAATGACAGAACTTTGTGTGCACTTTAGAGCAAAATACTGAATAGTTTTGAGGTTTTTGCTCAATCCGCTGAATAGTAATTTGTAGTGAGTTTACTGTATATCTGTATTTTGCAAAGGTTATTGCATGTTTGAAGTATAGTATATTGAGACAACCGAGAAATTACCTTTTTCCTAGTTATAGTCAAAGTTGTGCTGCAGCAGCAAAGTTAAAGAAGTCCATTTAACTAACAGAAAGAGTTATTGCACTTTGCCTATTCACTACTGTATTGCTAGCTTCTGTGTTGAAATTGCTATATTTCCTTTTGTGCTGCAATCTCTTGTTATATGTATGGTGATAATTATTTTCATACAGTGACCTGCCCTGGATCTACGTCCTCCTATCCCTTTAATAAATCTACTTGATTATTCTATTTACCAAGGCTGTCACATTGTGTAAATTTTACTGTATGTACTGGGCTAGCCTCTCTGCTAGAGCCTTAGGTGGATAAAGCTCAAGTAATCATTACCAAAGGAGAAGGAAGATCCGCTGGAGCTGACATCTCAGCTGTAATGTACCATCTACATGTAACTTATCTGTGCCCACAAAAAAAAACCCTGGGTACCAAACTTTTTTTTTGGCACATTGTCGTAAACAGGACAACATATAGGTACATTTAATATGGTAGAGTGCATAAACCAATGTAACTAACATGGGAAAACATACAAATGAAAATCACCGATGTCTTACTTTTATGAGTTTTATAGGACATAAGGAGTCTCACATGAGCAGTATTTTAGGAGAAGACTGTGAAATGCTGTAATTAATGAAAGTAGTAGCCCAAAAGTGATGCTGGGCAATTCTTTAATGTGATTATTTCACTTTGTCAGCATGCACAGATTCCCATGGAACACTGCAAGCCTGCAAGTGGCTGAGTAAACTCTGCACAGATGCATGACAAACAGAACAGGGACAGTTACCTGCCAATGGTACTAAAAAAAATATAGCTGCTTCTCCAAATTTCTTTTATTCCTTAAATTACACCGCCACAATGTATACATAGGTAATACAGGACATTTATGAAGTCTCACCAATGAGTGAATCCCTTTAATATGAAAGACAGATTTCTATCAATATAAATGCCTGACTTCAAATCAAAAATCTCATAAAATCAATGAAAAGTCACATCTGTTTTTCTTCTCTGCGGACCTCGCAAGCCAGAAAAGTAAGTGTAAAATAACTCTACTAATACAAGTTTGTAGACATAAATTGGCTGCACTGACTAGACAGCAGAAGCTTAAAATGTAATTAGGGGATTTATACTTCTTTCTGAAATGTTTCTTAAGATGCCTCATCTCAGCATAATTACTATTTAGGGTGTTTTTATTTCATGTCTGTCTGTTTTTGGTTCAGATATATATTTATAGTGTCTCATTTATTGCCATTAGTAACTTTACATTTTAAGAAAGGTCTTATTCGGACATTTTGTGCGCTGGTACACAGTATATGCGCCCAGAATGAACATTGGGAGCAAGAAGATAGGTACCGGCTTGTGGCAAAGACGTGCCATGTAGCTTGCTATGTAATGGGATACCTCTCTAGGCAAGCCGAAAGCTGGAAAAGGGTACCATGGGGACAGTGACCGTGCGGCCCCCTCAGCTCTGACCCCAGGTGGCGGTAATGGTCACACACCCCTTGTTACAGCCCTGCAGAGCCTTTTAGAAATATGGTTACAGCACACAGTACACAATGGGAAACACTGAACCCCTGTTACATGACTGTGCCTTTCATGTAGACAATGCATTGTGAGAATTCAGCATTTCATATATTACGATATGTGACAATAACTGTTTCTTAACTTCTGAACTCAGTGGTGTAATACCTGCAAATATTCCTGTGCGATTCCGGTCTAACCTGTACCCTCCGCACTAATTATCATACTAATTCCAGTATACTGTACTTGGGCAGAACTCCAGGACACCCAGGAGAGTAGATCAGTCTCTGCGGGAGTTGGTGGCCCCACTTGATGACATATTTCACGGCGAATCATGTTATTGGAGCCCTGCCCGTCTGCACAATTCAAATTGTGGCATTGTATAGTAGGAGATGGGGGTCAGAATTTGTTCCACCATGTCTCGCCCATCCTGAGGTAACCCCCTACCATTATCTGGGACAAAAAATGCAGTGTTGAGCTTCTAATAATAATAATAACAATAACAACAACAACAGCATTCTTTATATCTATAATAAACACATGTGCGGATAACCACAAATCAGCCATTCATGAGAAATAGAAAGTCACTGAGGGCTTGGTGAGTACCAGTACCAGTCTGTCTTTCAAAAGTCCACCCATTGTGGCAGAGCACTGCAGGTTGTTACTGAAATGGTAAGGTGGTTGTATGCTGACCACTATCCCAAGAGAAGCAGCATATAGCTGAGGTATTCATATTAACCATGTTGGTAGGGGTTAGGTGCGATATGCTGACAGTCATAAATAATGTCGACATTCATAATGTAGGCACTGATGAATTGTTGACATGTTAGAATGTCAACATATCATCCCTGGGCGGCCCAGTGGTAATTTAGCTGCTGCAGCAGCTCCAGCGGCGTCTTCTAGGACATGTAACCGTCATTTCCGGGTCAGACCCCCAATGCTGCAGCATTCTCCTATCCCTAATCCCTCCCTCTATTGCTTAACCCTAACCTCTGCCCCCTGCAGCCTACCTCTAATCTCCCCCTAGTGCCTATAACCCTGACCCTCAAGCCACCTAACCTTAAATCCCCCCCCCCGTTGCCTAACCCTAACCTCCACCTACTGCCTATAACCCTAACCTCCCCCCACAGCCTATAACCCTAACCCTGATGTTGACATGCTGACTACATCCCATTGGTAGATCTTTATTCTTAGTTACAATGCACATCTCACTATACTGGAGGGTGTAAATTCTTGACACTGCAGTTTTGTATACTATCTAATATATCTGGACCAGGGGCATAACCAGGTATTTTAAGGCCCCATAGCAAAAGTGTGTAAGGGCCCCTATGTACCACCCAATAGTGAAAAATGTATATAACACATGTACAGTGCATCCGGAAGGTATTCACAGCGCTTCACTTTTTCCACATTTTGTTATGTACTAAAATGGAATAAATTCATTTTTGCCCTAAAAATTCTACACACAATACTCCATGATAACAACGTGTAAAAAGTATCTTTGAGATTTTTGCAAATTTAATATAAAAAAAACCTAAGAAATCACATGTACATACGTATTCACAACCTTTGCCATGAAGCTCATAATTGAGCTCAGGTGCATCCTGTTTCCCCTGATCATCCTTGAGATGTTCCTACAGCTTAATTGGAGTCTACCTGTGGTAAATTCAGTTGTTTGGACATGATTTTGAAAGGCATAGACCTGTCTATACAGGTCCCACACTTGACAGTGCATATCAGAGCACAAACCAAGCATGAATTCCAAGGAATTGTCTGTAGACCTCCGAGACAGGATTGTCTCGAGGCACAAATCTGGGGAAGGGTACAGAAAAATATCTGCTGCTTTGAAGGTCCCAACGAACACAGTGGCCTCCATCATCCGTAAATGGAAGAAGTTCGGAACTACCAGGACTCTTCCTAGAGTTGACTGGCCGTCTAAACTGAGCGATCGTGGGAGAAGGGCCCTAGTCAGGGAGGTGACCAAGAACCCGATGATCACTCTGTCTGAGCTACAGCATTCCTCTGTAGAGAGAGGAGAACCTTCCAGAAAGACAACCATCTCTGCAGCAATCCACCAATCAGGCCTGTATATTAGAGTGCCCAGATGGAAGCCACTCCTTAGTAAAAAGCACATGGCAGCCCGCCTGGAGTTTGCCAAAATGCACGTGAAGGACTCTCTGGTCTGATGAGACAAAGATTGAACTCTTTGGTGTGAATGCCAGGCGTTATGTTTGGAGCAAACCAGGCACCGCTCATCACCAGGCCAGGAACTGGGAGACTAGTCAGGATAGAGGGAAAGATGAATGCAGCAATGTACAGAGACATCCTGGATAAAAACCTGCTCCAGAGCACTCTTGACCTCAGACTGGGGCAACAGTTCATCTTTCAGCAGGACAACGACCCTAAGCAAACAGCCAAGATATCAAAGGAGTGGCTTCAGGACAACTCTGTGAATGTCCTTGAGTGGCCCAGCCAGAGCCCAGACTTGAATACGATTGTATTATGTACATGTGGTTTCTTAGGGTTTTTTTTATAATAAATTAGCAAAAATCTCAAAAAAACTGTTTACACGTTGTCATTATGGGGTATTGTGTGTAGAATTTTGAGGACAAAAATGAATTTATTCCAATTTGGAATAAGGCTGTAACATAACAAAATGTGGAAAAAGTGAAGCGCTGTGAATACTTTCCGGATGCACTGTAACTATGACAAGGAAGATGGGCCCCATAGCAGCTGCACTCCTTGCACCTATGGTAGTTACGCCTATGCTGGAAACTATCTTTCAACGTATTACAAATTAACTGTTTTATTTTTTTTTCACCCAAGTGATCTTTGTCTACATAGTGAAGTTTTCATTTATAGCCTAACAATGTTGTCACTGCAACTACTAAACTTCATCCCAGAGTGACTAAGACAGAGTGAGAGAGACACCTGGTTGTCTTTATGTCAGTTGATTCTAGGTACTGTAATGTTTGTTCACAGCCTATTGTGCAGGTAATACAGAAAATTATACAGAAAACAACTACACCACTGGCTATAGATAGGTGCTGTATAAATGAAACTAAACCATTTTAGAGACTGATACTATTTAAAGGGCTATCATTCCTTTACATGGGCGTTACAAATTTTGCAAGGTAACAAATATAAAAAAGTTAATAAGTGAAATTGGATTTTAGTTATCTACAAAGTCACACAAAAAATAGAGTGAATGTATATGTATACATGTACTGTATATATAATATTTGTTAACATTTTTTATATAGCAGCAGCATACTCTGTAGTGTTTTACTGTTGGTAACAGACACAGTAATAAAACAGGAATGGGTATTTAAAAGCAGTCATAGAGGTAAGGGGTGCCCGCTTGCATGTTGACAATCTATAGGGAGAACTTGCATTATATAGGGTAAAGCTTTGTATGTATAGGTAAAAGCTTTCTATGTATATAGAATCACTTATCATTTATTGCTAAATATCAATGTCAAAAACTGTGACCAGGTGGTTGCTGTTTTTGTAATGAGCATATTTTGCACCTTTTAACCAGAAACACTCTGCGATAAATGCACCAGGTTGGTTTTGCCTTTATAATAAATTGCCACCTGTGTCTAAATCACCAAAATATTGTCAAACTCCGCACCCCACAGAGTATTACATTTGGCCCCCTGTCTTGCAGTTACTTACCATAGTCATTGCTCCTGTCCCACCTTGGCTTACCTCTATGCCCTTGCTTTATTTAAGTGGCCCTTAGGCATGTCAGTAGTTTAAGAAGTAAGGTAACATCTGCTCTGGGAGTTGAGGAATGATTTTCAGACATTTTCCCCAAAAAGTTGTCTTGCCTGTTTTAAGCTACCTTTGTGATTTCATCTGTATATGACTTATGTGATGTGCCCACTTGCAGATGATGCCAATCTTGCTATATATTTTAGTATGGTGGGATTATACTGCCATTTGCTCTGCATTTGATTTATTCATAGGCTTTTCACATTTTGACAAGAATACACCTTATTAAACTCAGCCATGATTTTTCATTGCTTTCAGGCAAGCTTTTACTCCTACTCTCTGTATGCGGCTTTATAATGCCCTGAGGTTTCATTTTAGAGAGGCGTTGCTTCCAGCTAATCCTCCTCCATAATTTCCCTTAATATTATGGTATTTTCCGAGAGCCTTGGATTTAGATTTTAATACCGTGAATGGTTACCGAGGCAATGCATCAATGGAATGATGGTTGAATAGTGTATGTGTGCATGTGGTGTGAACAGGAACACAAATCGTGAGTAAGTTAAAAGGAAGACGGAGGAGAAAGACGATAATATCCCCAGGAGAGCCCCATCTGTGAACACTTCACCACTCCCCAACGGCTGAAGCTCTGCGTGGGCACAGGTGGATCCCAGCCTCCTGCTGTAGCAGAGCCCAGCGCGTAGCCTGAAAGAAGACTTTCATTACTGTAGGCTGTTTGGATTGGAAAGTAGCCATCTCAAACATTTGCAGGTGGCTTGGCCATACTTTGACACTTAAATATTTGAGGCCGTGATAAAATCAGAATATTACTACAATATGGCGCTATACAAAGTGTAACATGCAATCCTTAATATGAAATGTATGTTAAAAGATCCATTCTCTAGGGACCACTAAGAAATTCACATTTGAAATTAGTATACTACTTATTCCCAAATGTTTTGGTTTTAATGTGTTTGGGAGGGAATGGAAATGAAAGCAAGCCCTTCCAAGTTCTTTCGCCTTTCATGCTCAGGTTACAACTGTGCGAGGCATACTGTACGTTTTCAAAAGACTCACATTTTTTATTTTTGCTTATCCTCCTATGGCAAATAGGAAAACTCATAAGTCTCTCAAATTCATAATCCTGTTTGTAACAGCTCAAACAGAGTGAGGGAAATCAAGGGAATGTTGCCATCATGTGCTCAGATGCTATCAAGAAACACTCTGATACCCATCAATACAACCTCTTCTGTTTTGAATACATCCACCCCAGCATGGAAAGTATATACAGAAATAATATGTTGTGTGATTCGAGAGTATAATAAGAGTTAATACTACACAGTTTACAAATGACAGTCTTGTAGTCACCCTCCTGCAGTTATCCAGTGTACTGGCTAGAACCCAATCAGTGACCCAGATTAATCTAACCCATGTTTATGTGCTTGTGGCATACAGGGGCGTATTAAGAGAGGAGGGGGCCCAGGTGCATTACCCATCTGGGGCCCCCTCCTCTCTCCATGGTGGCTGGTAGCACACTGACCGCAGTAGTAGATTCTGGGCATGCGCGAAACTCTGGGAAAATGGCCGTGGCGGAAATTTTCCAGGTGTTTCATATAGTGCTGCTACAGCCGATGCAGGACTTCGGAGAGATAAGTATTAAAAAATATGGGCGCCGGGATTGCGTTGTGGGCCCCCCTGGACCCTGCACCCATTATAAATACACCCCTGGTGGCATAGGGTCACTGTTGCTTTAATATTGTTCTCCCTGTAGTAGATGGTATCTGCAGTTATGTTTTGCCTCACATACTTTAACAATAAAAATCATACAACTTAGTTATATAGTCTTGCTTCCAATAAGCTCACTCACCAAACAGAGGTCAAAGACAAAAGAAAAAAATAATAATTCTTCATCTACAGATAATTGGCCCTGAAAGAAAACTTCCCTAGAATACGTGTTGTCTGATCTTCTCTTCCTGATTTCATGTCATGTGTTTGCTGACCACCTATACAGTATAGCTATAGAAATATCAGCCTGCGCAACAGTCTTTATGCGGGCAGCACTGGGGCACTGATCCACTGGCAACATTATTTACCGTTGGAAACAGTTACGATACAATATGCATTTGAAACCACATAACTTAATACACATACTTATGAAGAATACTTCATATAAACAACTTGGAAAATTTACATTGCAATAACAATATTTTAGAGCACTCTCTTCATTACAACAGGGAGATTTTGAACACAGAAATTCAATCAAAGACAAACCAATGTAATCACGCATTATAAGAGAGAACAATGAATGTATACTGTAGTTTAGGTTACTGTAAGAATTATAATATTATATCCAACAAAATGACAGACCCTTATATCAAATATCACATCTTAGCAAATAAGGGGCAATGCTAATTACAACACATATAATTTACACATATAGGGGCTGATTTAGAGCTGCACCCAAGTTGCCATAGATGTGGCCGCATTATGTGCTCATAAATAAATGCGGATCGCCACCTGTTTGCAGAGTTGGTAGCAGCGTTCCTATCCTAACCATCCACTTGTGAAAGCAGCCATTACCATTATCAGTTAGAGAGATCCATCTGAAAGCAGACGGATCTCTGCATACACTCACCTCTGATGAGCCCACAATTGCATCTACACGTCCTGAACACAATTAGCCTACACATGCACGCCCATCTGCACCCACTTGGTCGCAAGTGGATATGCGGCTGAGATGTGCATCAGTGCATGACTCTAAATAACCCGGAGTTTCCCAAAGCTATATATACCCTAGGTTACAGAGCATATTCAGTGCAAAAAGTTGTGACATCCGTCCGCACAGCGGATTATAGCCTATTATACCCATAGGCTATAATAACAGATCAATTACTGTATGTCATTAATATGGGAAACATTTACAACAATGGGAAAAAATATTTGTCCTCCTACCCGATCTGGCGATTTGTGGAAGGTGCTTGTGTGATGACTGAGCTGGACTGGGGCGATGGCATTGCCTGCTGAATTACAACGCTGGTGTCATGGTTTGGCATTCTTGTATTTGATAGCTGGTGTGATGCAGGTCCTGCCATTCCCCCAACTGCATTGTGCAGGGTGATCGTCTGTAAGCAGAGAAAATGATGTGGTTCATACTGGAAAGCCTGATTTGTATCAAAGCGTTCAAGTTTTCTTGGCATATTGGTCTAAGAAATCCTTGTTTTACAGAATCTTACATTGCATAATGCTTCCAAAGGTGACATTATTTTATATATATATATATATATATATATATAGATTATAATGTATAGTAACTGCAAAATAATGTATATGCCACATAGAAGATAACAAAATAAGCAAAATATAGATTCATCATTTGTAGATATGAAAAAAAACTGCTACCAGTGAAGAATGATAATTATAACAAACAAAATATTTTATTGTAAAGGTTAACTCCACTAGAGCTCTTATAGTTTTGAAATCAAGGACACCCAGGTGACCAAAAGTTTGTTCAGACCACAAACTCCACCCCATCATTTCTTTAAGGTCCCAAAGGATGTCAAATATTTGTAGGTACTACTAATACATCATACTTGCCTACTCTCCCAGGAAGGTCGGGAGCCTCCCAGAAATCGGGTTACGCTTCTGCACCCCGGAAAGGTGGGCAAGTCTCCCGGTCGGCGCCACATCCCCTGGCATCCTCTCCGGCGTGTAAGTGCCAAAGTGGGCGGTCCAGGGGAGCCGATGATGCGATTCGCGCTGAATTGTCACCGTGGCCACGCCCCCTGGGCGCACAATGCCGGTAATCTCAGCACTGTGGCGTGGCCGTGATGACGCGATCGCGAAGTCACACCTCCCTGATCCGCCTCTAAATTAGCTGCATGCCCCCATACTGTACAGTTATGGCTGCCTCCTCCAGGAGGAGGCAGCCACAATGTCGGCATGTATGTAATACATACATACAGATGTGCACTGCAAGCAGAGAAGAGGATAGGTCAATGGAATTCAAGCAGGAGACGGGGCTATGTGTCGTCACTGTACAGTCAGTGGCAGCAACATGGGAGTGAGGGGAGGAGCAGCTGCAAACAATGATCCTTATTCAGCAAGGATCGCTATTGCGATTACGCACACAATCGGCCCATTGATGTGTTCTGCGCATGCGTATGGATTTGTGTTTGCAATCATTAGCATATCTTCGCAGTGAGACTGCGTGCGTAATCGCCTTGCTGAACCAGGCCCAATGTACCCAGAGTGATGAGGACTATCCAGTAGCCAGCCTGTAAAATGAGAGGGACTCAGGAAGTGGGACACTATATTGTCTGTATGTGTGTATGTATATGTGTATGATTATGTATGTGACAGTATTTATGTGTATAGGTGTAGGTGTGCGACTATTTATGTATGCATATCTCCAAACATCCCATATTTTGTGGGACATCCCCAATTTGGTTTAGGCCATGAAATGATGTAATTTACAATCCGAATTTGCATGCAAGATGCATTTGATGTATTTACATATATGTTTATTGTGTGCTTTATTTATGCTGGCATACATTATACAATTATCTGGCCGATACGCCCTATATCGGCGGATTGACCAGATCATTGCAAAGTGTATGTGGGCACCCAATCTGAAAATATCGATCGGTCATCCAATATTTTCAAAATTAAAGTCGGCCATATTGGGTCAAACATGTGGAAATGATTTTTCGCTGCACCTCATCAGGTTTATAATGGGCTCCCATTGTGATGAAAGTAGGTTTTCAACTGCATAGCTGCATGTCAGATGCACTGAAATGGACCTTAAAATATAAAGTATGTGTCAAAGCCATCATAGCAATTTACATAAACGTATCTAGTGTTAGAAATGTGTGGAGATAAGCACAATTTAAAAAGAAACTACATAATAATGTGTTGTACTTATTGTACCTATTGTACAATACATTGTGAAAATAGGGTAACTAAGTAGAGTTTACGCTATGTAATACTGTATAAGGCAAATCACATAATGCTGCTGCAGAGTCCTGACACCTAAGCACCAAATGATATGTGGACAGAATTGTAGATCATTTCAACAATCACAAAGAACATCCGCAGATATTTTCCCCTAATAAAATACAGGTAAAAGCTCCTGCTTTAATGCTGTGGACATGACACATAGGGGTCGAGTTTGCAAAAAGTGAGTTTGTTTTATGAAAGTCACATACATCGCACGAATACAGGCACCCGAGAAATGCGAGATTCAACTGGAAATGTTCGGTCCTTGCGCATACTTGCCTACTCCCCCGCAACCTGCGGGAGGCTCCCTATTTTTTGAGTAGCCCCCCGCACCCCTAGAAGAGTAGGCACTTCTCCCTCATTCCACCCACTTCCTAGTGAAGTGGACAGAATGGGGAGAATTTTACCGTCAATCTGCAGTCCGTGCGGAGGGGACATGGCCGGCATTTCCCTGCATAGTTAAGTATGTACTCATATCAAAGTTGCGCAACTTTTTTTTACAAAATGCAACCTGGGAGAAGGGCGTGATGAAGTGGGCATTCCAAAACATAAACTTCAAGAACTGACTGTTCACTTGCTGCCTGATGCACTATACCATTCTAATAGTAACCACTTCTCAATAACAACTAGTGTATTAATTTTCAACACAAAATATGAAGTATAGTCCATAGGAAACATGCAGAAATTATATTTTTACTTCTTGAATGCAGTTTGAAGGAAACCTTCTGTTATATACTGACAAGTTTTGAATGAGAATGTTTGATGGCGCCCTGAAACACGTTCCCGTTTGATGTAACAATGATGCTCCAGTGACAGACCTTTGATGTATAATGGACACACCCATGAGGAACCACTTATATACCACAATAACATCCTGGTCAGATTTCTATTAAAACATGTGTATAGTGAAACTCCTATCTATACCACAGTAATATCCTGGTCAGCTGTCTATTCTAACACGTGTATAGTGAAACTCCTATCTATACCACAGTAATATCCTGGTCAGTTGTCTATTCTAACACGTGTATAGTGAAACTCCTATCTATACCACAGTAATATCCTGGTCAGCTATCTATTCTAACACGTGTATAGTGAAACTCCTATCTATACCACAGTAATATCCTGGTCAGCTATCTATTCTAACACGTGTATAGTGAAACTCCTATCTATATCACAGTAATATCCTGGTCAGCTATCTATTCTAACACGTGTATAGTGAAACTCCTATCTATACCACAGTAATATCCTGGTCAGTTGTCTATTCTAACACGTGTATAGTGAAACTCCTATCTATACCTCAGTAATATCCTGGTCAGCTATCTATTCTAACACGTGTATAGTGAAACTCCTATCTATACCACAGTAATATCCTGGTCAGCTATCTATTCTAACACGTGTATAGTGAAACTCCTATCTATACCACAGTAATTTCCTGGTCAGTTGTCTATTCTAACACGTGTATAGTGAAACTCCTATCTATACCACAGTAATATCCTGGTCAGCTATCTATTCTAACACGTGTATAGTGAAACTCCTATCTATACCTCAGTAATATCCTGGTCAGCTATCTATTCTAACACGTGTATAGTGAAACTCCTATCTATACCACAGTAATATCCTGGTCAGCTATCTATTCTAACACGTGTATAGTGAAACTCCTATCTATACCACAGTAATTTCCTGGTCAGCTGTCTATTCTAACACGTGTATAGTGAAACTCCTATCTATACCACAGTAATATCCTGGTCAGCTATCTATTCTAACACGTGTATAGTGAAACTCCTATCTATACCACAGTAATATCCTGGTCAGCTATCTATTCTAACACGTGTATAGTGAAACTCCTATCTATACCACAGTAATATCCTGGTCAGCTATCTATTCTAACACGTGTATAGTGAAACTCCTATCTATACCACAGTAATATCCTGGTCAGCTGTCTATTCTAACACGTGTATAGTGAAACTCCTATCTATACCACAGTAATATCCTGGTCAGTTGTCTATTCTAACACGTGTATAGTGAAACTCCTATCTAAACCACAGTAATTTCCTGGTCAGCTGTCTATTCTAACACATGTATAGTTAAAATCCTATCTATACCACAGTAATATCCTGGTCAGCTGTCTATTCTTACACGTTTATAGTGAAACTCCTATCTATACCACAGTAATATCCTGGTCAGCTATCTATTCTAACACGTGTATAGTGAAACTCCTATCTATACAACAGTAATATCCTGGTCAGCTGTCTATTCTAACACATGTATAGTGAAACTCCTATCTATACCACAGTAATATCCTAGTCAGCTATCTATTCTAACACGTGTATAGTGAAACTCCTATCTATACCACAGTAATATCCTGGTCAGCTGTCTATAATTTCTAACACGTGTATAGTGAAACTCCTATCTATACCACAGTAATATCCTGGTCAGCTGTCTATTCTAACACGTGTATAGTGAAACTCCTATCTATACCACAGTAATTTCCTGGTCAGCTGTCTATTCTAACATGTGTATAGTGAAACTCCTATCTATACCACAGTAATATCCTGGTCAGCTGTCTATTCTAACACGTGTATAGTGAAACTCCTATCTATACCACAGTAATATCCTGGTCAGCTGTCTATTCTAACACGTGTATAGTGAAACTCCTATCTATACCACAGTAATATCCTGGTCAGCTGTCTATTCTAACACGTGTATAGTGAAACTCCTATCTATACCACAGTAATATCCTGGTCAGCTGTCTATTCTAACACGTGTATAGTGAAACTCCTATCTATACCACAGTAATATCCTGGTCAGTTGTCTATTCTAACACGTGTATAGTGAAACTCCTATCTATACCACAGTAATTTCCTGGTCAGCTGTCTATTCTAACACGTGTATAGTGAAACTCCTATCTATACCACAGTAATATCCTGGTCAGCTATCTATTCTAACACGTGTATAGTGAAACTCCTATCTATACCTCAGTAATATCCTGGTCAGCTATCTATTCTAACACGTGTATAGTGAAACTCCTATCTATACCACAGTAATATCCTGGTCAGCTATCTATTCTAACACGTGTATAGTGAAACTCCTATCTATACCACAGTAATTTCCTGGTCAGTTGTCTATTCTAACACGTGTATAGTGAAACTCCTATCTATACCACAGTAATATCCTGGTCAGCTATCTATTCTAACATGTGTATAGTGAAACTCCTATCTATACCTCAGTAATATCCTGGTCAGCTATCTATTCTAACACGTGTATAGTGAAACTCCTATCTATACCACAGTAATATCCTGGTCAGCTATCTATTCTAACACGTGTATAGTGAAACTCCTATCTATACCACAGTAATTTCCTGGTCAGCTGTCTATTCTAACACGTGTATAGTGAAACTCCTATCTATACCACAGTAATATCCTGGTCAGCTATCTATTCTAACACGTGTATAGTGAAACTCCTATCTATACCACAGTAATATCCTGGTCAGCTATCTATTCTAACACGTGTATAGTGAAACTCCTATCTATACCACAGTAATATCCAGGTCAGCTATCTATTCTAACACGTGTATAGTGAAACTCCTATCTATACCACAGTAATATCCTGGTCAGCTATCTATTCTAACACGTGTATAGTGAAACTCCTATCTATACCACAGTAATATCCTGGTCAGCTATCTATTCTAACACGTGTATAGTGAAACTCCTATCTATACCACAGTAATATCCTGGTCAGTTGTCTATTCTAACACGTGTATAGTGAAACTCCTATCTAAACCACAGTAATTTCCTGGTCAGCTGTCTATTCTAACACATGTATAGTGAAACTCCTATCTATACCACAGTAATATCCTGGTCAGCTGTCTATTCTAACACGTGTATAGTGAAACTCCTATCTATACCACAGTAATATCCTGGTCAGCTATCTATTCTAACACGTGTATAGTGAAACTCCTATCTATACCACAGTAATATCCTGGTCAGCTGTCTATTCTAACACATGTATAGTGAAACTCCTATCTATACCACAGTAATATCCTAGTCAGCTATCTATTCTAACACGTGTATAGTGAAACTCCTATCTATACCACAGTAATATCCTGGTCAGCTGTCTATAATTTCTAACACGTGTATAGTGAAACTCCTATCTATACCACAGTAATATCCTGGTCAGCTGTCTATTCTAACTAGGGATGTGCAGGCTCGGATAGGTTCGAGTTTGCACGTGGAGTTCGGATTTTTCCCTCCAAAAAAACGGAACTCAGAACGAGGCAAAACGTCATCTTACATGGACGAACATCATCATTCCTGGTCTTTTGTCCAGGAATGATGATGTTCGTCCATGTAAGATGACGTTTTGCCTCGTTCTGAGTTCCGTTTTTTTGGAGGGAAAAATCCGAACTCCACGTGCAAACTCGAACCTATCCGAGCCTGCACATCCCTAATTCTAACACGTGTATAGTGAAACTCCTATCTATACCACAGTAATTTCCTGGTCAGCTGTCTATTCTAACACGTGTATAGTGAAACTCCTATCTATACCACAGTAATATCCTGGTCAGCTGTCTATTCTAACACGTGTATAGTGAAACTCCTATCTATACCACAGTAATATCCTGGTCAGCTATCTATTCTAACACGTGTATAGTGAAACTCCTATCTATACCACAGTAATATCCTGGTCAGCTGTCTATTCTAACACGTGTATAGTGAAACTCCTATCTATACCACAGTAATATCCTGGTCAGCTGTCTATTCTAACATGTGTATAGTGAAACTCCTATCTATACCACAGTAATATCCTGGTCAGCTGTCTATTCTAACATGTGTATAGTGAAACTCCTATCTATACCACAGTAATATCCTGGTCAGCTGTCTATTCTAACATGTGTATAGTGAAACTCCTATCTATACCACAGTAATATCCTGGTCAGCTGTCTATTCTAACACGTGTATAGTGAAACTCCTATCTATACCACAGTAATTTCCTGGTCAACTGTCTATCTAACACATGTATAGTGAAACTCCTATCTATACCACAGTAATATCCTGGTCAGCTGTCTATTCTAACACGTTTATAGTGAAACTCCTATCTATACCACAGTAATTTCCTGGTCAGCTGTCTATTCTAACATGTGTATAGTGAAACTCCTATCTATACCACAGTAATATCCTGGTCAGCTGTCTATTCTAACATGTGTATAGTGAAACTCCTATCTATACCACAGTAATATCCTGGTCAGCTGTCTATTCTAACATGTGTATAGTGAAACTCCTATCTATACCACAGTAATATCCTGGTCAGCTGTCTATTCTAACATGTGTATAGTGAAACTCCTATCTATACCACAGTAATATCCTGGTCAGCTGTCTATTCTAACACGTGTATAGTGAAACTCCTATCTATACCACAGTAATTTCCTGGTCAACTGTCTATTCTAACACGTGTATAGTGAAACTCCTATCTATACCACAGTAATATCCTGGTCAGCTGTCTATTCTAACACGTTTATAGTGAAACTCCTATCTATACCACAGTAATTTCCTGGTCAGCTATCTATTCTAACATGTGTATAGTGAAACTCCTATCTATACCACAGTAATATCCTGGTCAGCTGTCTATTCTAACATGTGTATAGTGAAACTCCTATCTATACCACAGTAATATATCCTGGTCAGCTGTCTATTCTAACATGTGTATAGTGAAACTCCTATCTATACCACAGTACTATCCTGGTCAGCTGTCTATTCTAACTAGGGGTGAGCGGGTTCGGATTTCTGAAATCCGAACCCCCCCGAGCCCCCCCGATCCGAGGCTGATCCGAGTCAGGCACGACTTTTCCCGCCTGACTCGGATCTGAAATCGAGGCAAAACGTCATCATCCCGCCTTCCGAGTCTCGCGGGTTTTGGATCCTATATAAGGTACCCGCGTCGGCGCCATTTTCTCACTCGGCTGTGGACAGTGAAGAGGGAGGGTGGGAGTTAGGGCTGGCTGGGCTGTGTAGTGTAGTGTAGTGTAGTGCAGAGTAGTGTTGTGCTGTGCTGTGCTGTGCTGCGCTGTGCTGCTGTTGTCCACTACTTCAAAGTCCATAGGGGCTGGCTGTGTTGTGCTGTGCTGCTGTTGTTAATAGGGGCTGTGTCCACTACTTCAAAGTCCATAGGGGCTGGCTGGACTGTGTTGTGCAGTCAGTTCTCCATAGGGGCTGTGTCCACTCCAAAGTCCTGTGCAGTGTCCCAGTCCTAAAGGGGTGCTGTAGTGTTGTCCAGGGGGTGCTCTGTCCATCAGGGGTGCTCCCCCCAAGTGCTAAAAAAATAATATTTTTTTGTGTGTTTGTGAATTGTGTGCGCAGTAGCCGCACGTGCATCAACAAAGTAGTGCCAAGCGTGCGCCTGTGTCATAAGTAAAGGGCCGGCTGGCTTGACCGTTAAAGGGTGCTGTAACTCCCAAAGTACACTCCAGTCCAAACCAAAAAAATATATATTTTCTGTGTTTGTGAATTGTGTGCGCAGTAGCCGCACGTGCATCAACAAAGTAGTGCCAAGCGTGCGCCTGTGTCATAAATAAAGGGCCGGCTGGCTTGACCGTTAAAGGGTGCTGTAACCCCCAAAGTACACTCCAGTCCAAACCAAAAAAAAAAATATTTTCTGTGTTTGTGAATTGTGTGCGCAGTAGCCGCACGTGCATCAACAAAGTAGTGCCAAGCGTGCGCCTGTGTCATAAGTAAAGGGCCGGCTGGCTTGACCGTTAAAGGGTGCTGTAACCCCCAAAGTACACTCCAGTCCAAACCAAAAAAATATATATTTTCTGTGTTTGTGAATTGTGTGCGCAGTAGCCGCACGTGCATCAACAAAGTAGTGCCAAGCGTGCGCCTGTGTCATAAGTAAAGGGCCGGCTGGCTTGACCGTTAAAGGGTGCTGTAACCCCCAAAGTACACTCCAAACCAAAAAAATATATATTTTCTGTGTTTGTGAATTGTGTGCGCAGTAGCCGCACGTGCATCAACAAAGTAGTGCCAAGCGTGCGCCTGTGTCATAAGTAAAGGGCCGGCTGGCTTGACCGTTAAAGGGTGCTGTAACCCCCAAAGTACACTCCAAACCAAAAAAATATATATTTTCTGTGTTTGTAAATTGTGTGCGCAGTAGCCGCACGTGCATCAACAAAGTAGTGCCAAGCGTGCGCCTGTGTCATAAGTAAAGGGCCGGCTGGCTTGACCGTTAAAGGGTGCTGTAACCCCCAAAGTACACTCCAAACCAAAAAAATATATATTTTCTGTGTTTGTGAATTGTGTGCGCAGTAGCCGCACGTGCATCAACAAAGTAGTGCCAAGCGTGCGCCTGTGTCATAAGTAAAGGGCCGGCTGGCTTGACCGTTAAAGGGTGCTGTAACCCCCAAAGTACACTCCAGTCCAAACCAAAAAAAAAATAATTTTCTGTGTTTGTGACTTGTGTGCACTGTGGCTGCACGTGCATCAACAAAGGAGCAGCGCCAAGCGTGCGCCTGTGTCCCATAAGTAAAGAGCCGGCTGGCTCATTTCTTAAAGGGTGGTGTAACCCACAAAGTGTACTACTCTCCAGCAAAAATAAAAAAATATTTTCTGTGTTTGTGTGCGCTTTAGCCGCACGTATATATCAATATAACATAAATGGAGGACCAAACTTTCTCCGATTTAAATAAAATAGGGAAAGATCAAGAACCACTTCCTCCTAGTGCTGTTGCTGCTGCTGGGAGTTGTTCATCATCCCAGAGAGGAAGTAGGAACATCACTACTTTTACTAAACAATTGACCCTCCAACAGTCCCTAGCGATGAGGATGAAGTACGACAGCAGTCATCCTGAAGCAAAACGTATAACTGAGGCCTTGACTGCTATGTTGGTGTCAGACGTGCGTCCGGTATCCGCCATTAGTGCAGTGGGATTTAGACAATTGATGGAGGTAGTGTGTCCCCGGTTCCAAATCCCGTCTAGATTCCACCTGCATCCTCAAAGCAGCAGCGACAAGCGTGCGTCTGTCTGTTAAAGGGTGGTGACACCCTCAAAGTGTGCTACACAAACAATAAAAATATTGTTCTTTTTTTTCGGTCTTTGTGAAATGTGTGGGCTGTAGCCACATCTGCATCCTTAAAGCAGCAGCGACAAGCGTGCGTCTGTCTGTTAAAGGGTGGTGACACCCTCAAAGTGTGCTACACAAACAATAAAAATATTGTTCTTTTTTTTTCTGTCTTTGTGAAATTTGTGGGCTGTAGCCGCACCTGCATCCTTAAAGCAGCAGCGACAAGCGTGCGTCGGTCTGTTAAAGGGTGGTGACACCCTCAAAGTGTGCTACACAAACAATAAAAATATTGTTCTTTTTTTTCTGTCTTTGTGAATTGTGTGGGCTGTAGCCGCACTTGCATCCTCAAAGCAGCAGCGACAAGCATGCGTCTGTCTGTTAAAGGGTGGTGTAACCCTCAAAGTGCTCAAAAAAATAAAAAACTATTTTTTTAATGTGTTTGTGACTTGTGTGCGATGTAGCCGCACGTGCATCAACATAGTAGCAGTGCCAAGCGTGCGCCTGTGTCATAAGTCAAGGGCTGGTTTGGACATCTGGTCCGGACTGAAGGACGTGCCAACAATTTCTGACAAGTCTACTGTCACTGCATATGATACTGTCCTCAAAGCAGCAGCGACAAGCGTGCGTCTGTCTGTTAAAGGGTGGTGACACCCTCAAAGTGTGCTACACAAACAATAAAAATATTCTTCTTTTTTCTGTCTTTGTGAATTGTGTGGGCTGTAGCCGCACTTGCATCCTCAAAGCAGCAGCGACAAGCGTGCGTCTGTCTGTTAAAGGGTGGTGACACCCTCAAAGTGTGCTACACAAACAATAAAAATATTCTTCTTCTTTTTTCTGTCTTTGTGAATTGTGTGGGCTGTAGCCGCACTTGCATCCTCAAAGCAGCAGCGACAAGCGTGCGTCTGTCTGTTAAAGGGTGGTGTAACCCTCAAAGTGGGCTCCACAAACAATAAAAATATTCTTCTTTTTTTTTCTGTCTTTGTGAATTGTGTGGGCTGTAGCCGCACTTGCATCCTCAAAGCAGCAGCGACAAGCGTGCGTCTGTCTGTTAAAGGGTGGTGTAACCCTCAAAGTGCGCTCCACAAACAATAAAAATATTCTTCTTTTTTTTTCTGTCTTTGTGAATTGTGTGGGCTGTAGCCGCACTTGCATCCTCAAAGCAGCAGCGACAAGCATGCGTCTGTCTGTTAAAGGATTACATCGGTGACAGCATCCAAGTAGGCATATCAGACAGTCCGTACCTGTTTTGGCAGGAAAAAGAAGCAATTTGGAGGTCCCTGTACAAACTGGCTCTATTTTACCTGAGTTGCCCCCCCTCCAGTGTGTACTCCGAAAGAGTGTTTAGTGCAGCCGGGAACCTTGTCAGCGAAAGGCGTAGGAGGTTGCTTCCACAAAATGTGGAGAAGATGATGTTCATAAAATGAATTATCAACTCTTCCAGGGAGACCAGCCTCCAGAACGTACAGAGGGACCTGTGGTTGTGGATTCCAGCGGGGACGAATTAATACTCTGTGAGGATGAGGATGTACACACTGAAGAGGGTGAGGAATCGGTGGATGAGGAGGATGAGGATGACATCTTGCCAGTTTGTGCAGGGACAGATTAATTGCCAGCTTGTTTTGTGGGGGCCCAAACGAACCAATCATTTCAGCCACAGTTGTATGGCAGACCCTGGTGCTGAAATGATTGGTTTGTTAAAGTGTGCATGTCCTGTTTATACAACATAAGGGTGGGTGGGAGGGCCCAAGGACAATTCCATCTTGCACCTCTTTTTTTTCTTTGCATTATGTACAGTTTGGGGCCTAGTTTTTCAAACTGCCATCCTATCTGCCACTGCAGTTTCACGCCTAGATGGGTCACGTGTTTGTGCCGCCCACTCGTGTCGCTTAGCCTAGTCATCCAGCTACCTCGGTGCAACCTTTTGGACATAAAAACACTATTGTGAGGTGTGAGGTGTTCAGAATAGACTGGAAATGAGTGGAAATTAAGGTTATTGAGGTTAATAATAGCATAGGAGCAGAAAAACCTACAAATTCTGTGATTTTAGCTGTTTTTATGCTTTTTTTCAAAAAAATACAGATCCAAAACACAAAACCCAGAACCCAAAACACGGAAGGGTGGTTTTGGCAAAACCAATCCAGATCCAAAACACGAAGAAAGATCCAGATCCAAAACCAAAACACGAAAAGTGGCCGGTGCACACCCCTAATTCTAACACCTGTATAGTGAAGCTCCTATCTATACCACAGTAATATCCTGGTATACAAAGACTCGGAATTGGTCACAGACAGGTCGCATCATCGAAGTTTGGGGAAACCCTATGGTTGCTCCAAATGTCTGTCAGAACTAAAACGCAGGGGCCAGTACCACTGCGTACAGGGATGCAACTGCTGGCTCCAACATCCCCCCCCACCCCCGTCCCGAAATGTTTGTGACGTGCCTGAGTTTTACATCCCACAATCGCTCACTGCCTGTCCAAATCCACACTACGACCACCATCTTAAATCCATCGCTGACACATGTGCAGTGCGGCTCAGACACATTCACAGCAGAAGAAAACATCGGCCAACTGCGAAAACATCGACATTGCGTCCACCTCCGCATCAGGCCCTATATGTGTGATTTAAAAGGTCAGGTGTAATGCCAGCTCAGGAGTTCATAGTTCCACCACCGACCTCAGCCAGAGATGGATACATACATGTAGAGCTCCAGCACTTGGCTTGATCTGTAATGACTCCTCCCTACATCCATGACAAGAAAAGGGCAGTGCTACGCTGCCAGCAATTCACACAGTACACACATTACACATCAGTAAATCTTTCTTTGTGTCTCCATGGCAAATGTTTTCTATGATGCTTACTACTGACCACTGCCGAGGATAAGCTTACTCTTCGCCTCTTATTGTAGGAATGGCACTAGTTTAGTAACCCATCCCTGTGATAGACAAAGAACAGCAATTAGTTACAACATGTGATGGTGGGTTGACACCGTGGGGTATATTTACTAAAGGGCGTTTTTTTAAAAGTGGAGATATTGCCCATAACAACTAATCAGATTGTAGCTATTATCTTCTAGAAGATGCTAGATAAATGATAAGTAGAATCTGATTGGGTGCTAAGGGCAACATCTCCACTTCTAAAAACCCGCACTTTAGTAAATATACCCCTGTGGTTCAGTAAGACATTGAGAGGTTTTAGCTTATTATGGACATACCAGACACTTTAATGAAGCAATGATTGTGCAATATTGAATGCAAGCGAATAAAGAAACTTCCATATGTCCAAATCATGATGATTTACTGATTGAGGTGAGCATATTTCAGAGCACAAGTCAGTGATAATACAGGACTGTGCTCAATGACATCAGACCTGTCCAAATACAACAGGCAATTCCCCCCGTACCAGAAGATTCCTCTGATGCCATTTATGAACAATTACAGACATTTATCGGAACTTGCCCAGTGGAAAGTGTTAGCTGCTGTTAGCATTCCTTTTCTAAACAAAGACACAGACACAGCATTCATGCGATGAAGCATTTTGCTCCTTTATAATTACTCTCTTCTCAGTCACATACATTATAATGCATATCTTGTATGGCTTACCCTGGTACCGTGCAACTCCAAGGTCTTTATATTGCATTGTTCAAAAGTTATTGACAAACATTGCTAAGCAACCTCTCTTTCATAGGGCCTGATTCAGAGATGGCGCTGTTTGCACAGTTGAGCGATTATCGGTGGCCTGTGCATGTGTCTGAGTCACACTGCGCAGGCGAGGGCGGTAGCAGCGATTATTTTCCCGCAGTGTGACTGACAGTCAGGCAGCATTTGGGGGAGGTAACGGAGGAGTGTCGGCAAAAATGCAGGCGCGTCGGAGCCAGCGACTGCGATTCCGTATGCAGAAAACATGACTCCGGCGTCTCAGTTTCCCTTTTCTGCGCAACCATAGGGTTACTCAGAAGCCGAACTATTTAAGAATCAGAAACCAATGCTGCGTCTTCGTATGCGATCGCTTGGATTCGCAAAGCTGCCAGTGGGTGACCCAATACAAAGCTAGGCGTCTGCGACATTTGCGTATTCTCGCACATCCACTGCGCACACAGACACAGCAGCTGCAGCATTAGCGGCCATCTTTGAAACAGGCCCATAATACACAGTAGACACATTAATACTCTGAGAAATAACATTATATTTTGGTATATCTTATGTTTTTTGTGAAAATAAACCATATAATAAAAAAAATACTTTACAAAGGATATTTTGTCTTATACAACATAGCTGAATTTATGGCAATAGAGACATATGTTTTTGCCATGAGTCTATCTCACGTAAAGTGTCTGAACTCAGGTGCCCAACTAGTATGCGGAGAGGTGAGGAGAGGTGAATTAATGACGGATTCCCGATAAACAGAAAGTAACAGAAAGGAGCTATTAATAGAAGGCAGGCTGTATATTCAGACCTGTGATTTCAAACATTTGTTTTATGATTTAAGATGTATTTAACACCTCTGAAGGTGTAAGACTCAAAGCTGTATCTGAGCGGCATAAAACCAGTTGCAGAAAGTAAAATAAATACAGCCTTCAGTGTGGACGTCTTATGGGCTTCAACAAGTCTGGATTTAAACAAGAGTATTTGAAATAAAAAGTTCAAAGTGACAAAATGAAAAATGACAGGTCTAAAAAATCATAAGTGCAGCATTAATAGATTTCCCTATGCTATATAGCAGATCTTGTACATACTACCTGCAGCAGAAATAGCCCTATTACGTAGAAGTAGCAATAGCCTGCTATAACCAGATCACTGTGTATAGTGGGCTCGATGCAAACCAATTCACTGCCTAGCATTCCTCTATACGCTGTATGGTGTCACTGGATTGCATCAATTTATGAAATCAATTGCATAACGGTGCTTGCAGAATAAAGAACTATTTTTATTTTTTTTAAATTATTTGTTTGACTTCACCCCCAATTCATTAATTTACCCCTCTTCATTTAATAATTAAATGCTTTGTCTTTAAAAATAAGTGATCTTAAAGTAGAAAAGGAGGAAAGAGCACAGATTATATAATTGAAGGCTAGCATAGTGGCTTAAACATTCTCAAAAATATGTCAGGGTGCAGTGAACAATTTGAGAATTATTTTTTCAATATTCAAGGAAAAGCAAGAAAATACTGTCCAGTATCCACTGCAACATATCACATTATTTCTGTTGATGGAGGAAGGGGCTAGTTCCTTAAGTATATATTTCCAAAATAATGTACAGTACACTGAGCAAAAATAATTCTTTTTATAATGCAACCACAAACTATATTTATGCTTTTATACTTTCCCTATTTATTTTGTTTAGTGAAAGAATAAACGTTTGCCACTCTCTTTTAGATTCTTTTTCTTTGTCTCAGCGTATGATCTAATTCATGGCAGACTTTGCAAAGCCCCAGCTTTACATGAGAAATGCAAACAGTTCATGTAATAAAAACCAGCCAACATATTGAGATTGGCCAAGGTCCAAACACTTTATATGTTTTATTTCAACCAAATCTGCTATGAACTGAAGCAGTTACTGAAGTTTCTATTGAGAATTTCACCTTGGTATATAGAATCTAAGTTAAAACATTCTAAGATATTGGCAACTTTAAAACTGCAGGGTCTATAATACAGTTACATTTCAAAACTTAAACATGTATTTAAGTAAAAACAAAAAATTGTCATTAGAAAACCTTTAAATTTGACTTTTTTCTTTAATTAGGATTTGATCATTTCTACTGGTATACTGAAGGTAAGAGAATCTAATGAAAACACTTATTTAAAAATTATATGTAAGAGAAATAAACTCAGTGGGCACTTTTTTTTTATATACAACTGTACACCTGCTTGTAAATGCAATAATTAGCCAATCACGTGATAGCAGCTCAATGCATAAAAACTTGCATGCCCGGTCAAGAGGCTCAGTTGTTGCTTAGCCCAAAATCCAAAATGAGGAACAATGTGGTCTAAAAGTATGTCTGAGTTGCACGCTGCTGTGACTGCATTAGCGTCTTTTTGCAGTAATCATATCTGTGACTTTATGCTAGTACTAGTATAAACCCTTCTCCTGGTGTACAACCATGCGTCAGAATGCGTAAGGACTGGGACGCTCACTTTGTGCATCTGCAGTTGCAACCATTGGAAGCGCCATCGAGATTTGCACCAATGCTTTGTGAAAAATCTCCGCCAGAATATGGCCTCCAATATACGCAATTAAGCATCTGAGTCCACAACAATTGCTGCGACACTCCCATAAAACTCCCATCAAGCAAATATCTTTGTGTGTGTCTTTAGTCACTTCCCAGTCACTGCCCAAGAATGGCCAATACATTCCACAGTCAGAGCCTGGTGGCGGGCGGAGTGATCCGAAAGGAAGGAACGGGTATCGGGAGCATTCGCCATCTTCAGATGGTGACTGCTCCCGCACTCAAGCTCCGAAAATATTATATTTTTGGAGCTTGATGAATTCTGTCTCCATACTAGTGTATGGGGACAGCAGGCCATTCTGCCAGAGGAAGGTAAGTAGGAGATATCTGTGCTATCTCCTGCTTTACTTTTTTGATGAATGGCCTGGAAACAATTTTTACAATTGCAGGTGAAAATGTTTAAATGTTCACAAGTGATGATGAATAGGCCCCTAAAGCAGAGAAAGATTAAAAAGGTTCAAATAACATCAATGTTTAATTAGTGCACACTGCTGACTCTGAGCATTTGCTAGACCAGTGGTTCTCAAACTCGGTCCTCAGGACCCCACACAGGTCACATTTTCCAGGACTCCCAGCAGGTGCACAGGTGTAGTCATTACTTACTGACACATTTTAAAAGATCCACAGGTGGCAGGTGCACACGCAGGGGGGTTTCTGAGTACATGGAACCCCCCTGGCCCAGTGGCGGGCTGTGCCGGGAGGCAGGATGCCTTGTGCCCCCCGGGCTTCTCACTTGCCGAGCTGCAACTTCCTCAGACAGGTAAGGGACCCTGGGCTGCAGATTCCATGCGGACAAGCCGTCCGCATGAATCTGCTGAAAACGCTCTCCAAAAATGGCTGCCGCCTAGGAGGAGTCAGGCACTAGAGGTACTACTTGACCTCTAGTGTCTGTCAGGGAACACAGAGCGCATAGTGTTACCCAGAAGTGCCGGGAACGCTTGCGCCGCCGGAAGAAGAATCAGAAAGCTGCATTTTCTCCCATATAACTCCTGAAAAGGAGCATGAAACCCCTGATAACGAGCGTGAGACCCCTGACAACGAGCATGAGACCCCTGGCAACGAGCATGAGACCCCTGGCAACGAGCATGTAAACCCATAGCATAAAACCCCTGGCAACGAGCATAAAACCCCTGACAACGAGCATGAAACCCCTGACGAGCATGAAACCCCTGGCAACGAGCATTAGACCCCTGGCAACGAGCATGAGACCCCTAGCAACGAGCATGTAAACCCATAGCATAAAACCCCTGGCAACGAGCATAAAACCCCTGACAACGAGCATGAAACCCCTGACGAGCATGAAACCCCTGGCAACGAGTATGAGACCCCTGGCAACGAGCATGAAACCTTTGACAAAGAGCATGAAATCCCTGATAATGAGCATGAGACCCCTGACAAAGAGCATGAAATCCCTGACAATGAGCAGGTAACTGAAAAGTAATTTGAAGCCTTACTATGGGGCATAAAATGGTGTTAGGGGCATAACTGTATGTGGCATAATGTGTACTGGGCATTACTATAAGGAGGAAAAATTATAATGTAAACTGTATATGGGGGGTGGAGGCGCATTTTTAACTGTTTGCACTGGTAGCCATATTGCCTAGAAACAGCCCTGTATTAGTATTAGCAAAATGCCATGGGGGAGATGGCGCCAAAAACTTATTTTGGCAGGTGGCGAGCAAAATGTATAGTTATGCCACTGCGCGACTGCGTACCGACTTTGAATAGTTAGGCGCAGTTTCTCCGTCTAAACATGACCTCTGTAGCTGCAGCTCTGAATCTGAGAACACAGCAGCTCTCACTGATGACCTCACAACACTCCCATAACATGCCCATGAGACACTCTTTTTGCGTTCACTTCAGGTCACCGCCCAGGAACGGCCATCACTCTGCCACTCTATTTTCATTACCATCTGATCCGATCGCAACAGCATCATTGTGTACACTCAGGGTAACACATTTACCGTACTGGCTTTCTGAAGTTCTCGCACATGCGCAGTTGCTAAAAATCACATTGTGCAAGTTTTATGCCCAGATGCCTTGTTATTTATAGTATGTATTGTTATTTATATTAGAACACTTGAAGTACACAATAAAGTGTATGTTGTAAGTTTATTCTGGTTAGACTTTTTTGTCATTGGCTCGGTAACCAAATATTTGAAAACCACCCTTTCAAATCCTGCGTTTGCCACTGGGCGGAGCTAATTATTTCACTTGTGATTTATGAGGAGACCTGGAAAACATGCGCTGTTAGGGATCTTTAGGGCCGATTTTGAGAACCTGTGTGCTAGACAATAAACACTTAGCATTGCAGGTATATCATGAGCAAACCCATAGGACCTACAGGATGGGATGTAGCAAAGTGTGTTTGTCCAATATACTATTTCCTATCCGCAATGCAAGTTTTTCATCCTGTTAATTAAAAGCCACATAGAAAACTGAATGAAAAGACACAATTTTTTAGACATGATCCTCACTGGCGAGATTGCTCACATGTGTAAGTCAGTCAATATCATGACTACAAATAAGTGTCTGGTTTAGGGGGAGATCCTTGTAATTAGGAAAATAGAACTGTTGCACATAGCAACCAATAAGATCTTAGCTATCATTTTAAAGAATGTACTAGATACATAATACATATGATTGGTTGCTATGAGCAACACCTCCAGTTTGATACATCTCCCCTAAAGACAATTGCAAAATTACATCTGTAAAGTTACTGCAAAACTACATCTGTCGAAATATGTTAAGATAGCATGTAGCTGCATCCAGGGCACAGATGTAACAGCCATCATCATCATCATCACCGTAAAGTAACCTTGCACCAGCCAGCATGAAGCTTTGTCTTCTGAATTGTTTATTTTACAGATACAAATGGATGCATTTCAGAGGGGCATCTGCATGCCATTACTGTACTGTGCCTACACATAAACGACCCTTATCCACCTCTCCAAGCAAGAAGAGGCACAAGTACAAGGTACGGTCAACTCTAATTACGGGGTCAAGAAATAGTGCAACATAATTTACACAAGATGTATATTTACGCAGCAAACTGACTTATGTACAACTCCTACATCAAGCGCTAAAGTTTGCAAATCAGCTGTAAACCAATAAACTAAGTGCGGCTTACTATAAACCACACGCAGTTTGCGTCCTTCAAAACCACCACACATCACATGCAATTTTACATAAGCTGCAGCTTAGTAAATAATGTGGTTTGTATTTTTAAAACCACATGCAAAATCGCACTTGGCTACAGTCTTTTCATGGCTGTTGCAGTAGAAATAAACATGACTTACCAAGAGGGCAGACAATCATGCAAATTGGCTCTGTAACACTGACAGCATTTCTGCCACTCTGAACCTACTGCAGCATCTACCATTCATATCATTGCGTCTATTTATGACCTGGCTTATGACTGTCTGCAGGTAATAAACTGACCCTATGGCGCAGATTAATGTTACTTTCCTGATAGTAGACATTTACTCTGGTTTAATATCACAGCCTATATAATTATTAGCAACTGGATTGGCTGGAAGATCAGTAGCAGCTTCTAGTAGGTTTATACATATCCATCCTCCTGAAGATGGAAATAGTGTACAATTGGCGCAAGCAAGTTCAATGCATCCCGGCCCCACACAAATCTCTCGCACTGTCTATCCTTACTGCTGTGTGACTTCCATAGAGGATTTCTAACATTTTGATGGCTATGATATAATTGCTCCTACACGTCCTCCTGCAACTTTTGCTAAATACAAAACGTCATCTTATGAACCCCCCTGTGACCTTTACGCCATGTCTTTATATAAACAGGCAGTGTTTTTTTTTTTCTGGTTTGTTTTGTTTCCCTGGGCTATAACCCAAAGCTGATTTGTAGATACAGTTGTAACCAATGCAGTGAGTGAAACAGACCCGTGGCAACAACACACCGTTACACAATACACTCATACAAGAAACATAAGATAAAAAAGATGAAACAATGTTTAGTAACACCTGCAGGAGGGGACATGCAGATCAATAAATGCTAGTCATCTGAGGGTGGAAAATCTGTTACATATTTAGGGCCATAGGCGAAACTAAGGGGTGGTCCGGGCGTGCACCGGACCATCCATTAGCCTCCGCTGTCCATTCGCCTGCTCCCTGGCCATTCTATGCTGCTGTAACCCCATGGCTGCCACACAGGAGAGATCTTTCTGAGTAGCAGGGGCTAACGGAAAATGGCTGCCCTCATATAAGGCTACTGAAAGATGGCTGCCGTCGACCAATGGGGAGTCAGGATTTCTTTTCAGCAAAAACCCAAGGGACTGGAGAGAGTAAAAAAGGGGGTGGGGCTTATCGAAGGAAAGAAGATGAATAAGTAAGGGGCTAAACTGTGGCTGGCATAAGGTGAATAAGAGGCATTACTGTGTCAAAATGTGGATGAGGCACTACTGTGTGACAAAGTGAATAAAGGGAACTAATGTGTGGCATAAAGTGAATAAGGGGAACTAATGTGTGGCATAATGTGAATAAAGGGTACTACTGTGTGGCATAATGTGCAATAAGGGTACTGCTGTGTGGCATAATGTGCAACAAGGGTACTGTTGTGTGGCAATCCAAAATACATCCATGGCACAGGAGTATAAACATATCCTATGTTTCAATTACTATATCCTTCCATAAGGGCCAATGATATGTTCCTATCAATATATTCCTCCTATAGGTCCTATTAGAGGGGGTGCTACCAGAGACAGTGTGCAAATAAATACTTAGGAGTAAATGTACTAAGGGGTAAATTTACTAAGCTGAGAGTTTGGGAGAGTTTGCAAACTCTGGAGAGTTTGGGCATTTTTTCCCACTCTCAAATTTACTAATGTCAAACTCTGGAGAGAGATCTCCTTTGCTATGGGAAAATACTGGAGAGTTAGCAAACTCTCTTCAATTCACCATCGGCAAAACTCAAGAACCTTTTCACTAATGAAGATAGGATTCTGGAATTTACCAAGCAGAGAGTTTCTAAACTCTCATGAGAAGGGACAACACTCCAGTAAAAACTCGTGAAAAAAATACACCTGCCTGTGATCTGAGAGTTTGGCAGAAACATACACAGATCACTGTGATCCATGTATGTGTCTGCCTGTAAATAGGTTAAAAACGGGTTAAATGTTAGAATAAAAATGACATCGGGTCTCCCCCAAAAGCTTAAACAGCCCCGGACTTGCCAGCCAGTCCTGGTTTCTAAAATTATGGGGAACAAAATGAGTAGGGTTCCACCGTAATTTATAAACCAACACCAGGCTACAGAGCCAGTCCTGGTTTTAATTATAGGGTAAAAAAAATTGTGTCCCCCTATAATTAAAACCACCACCAGACCCAAAACGGCCGGACTGTAATGCCACAGCTTGGAGACCCTATTACCGTGGCTCCGTGGCCAAAGCATTATCAGCCCAAGCCGCTCAGGCCAAGCCGGGGATCTCAGGGGAAGTGGGGACCGCCCAAAAAAGGGGTCCCCCCTCTCCCGAACCCCAGGCTTGGTCTGTGGGTACAGGGGTAATAAAGTGAAGAATAAATGTAAACTATTGTATTTTACAGTGGGACTTTAGGTGCCAGAATGCCTGCCCTTTGGCACTTGTGGAAGTACAAGTGCCAGCAGGCGGCCGGCACCCGTACCCCCACTGTAAAATAAATAGTTAATAAAAGATATAACACCCGCACTATGAATAGGAAAGATTTATTACACACATCCATCTATCACACATACTTACCTTCTACCAGATGTTTCTGTCCTCTTCTCCAATGTAGAATCCGTGGGGAATGGCCTGCAAAAAAGATCATATACTCACCTCCATCCTGGCGCTGCTCTCCGTAGCATCCAGGGTTTTTGCAGAACAAAAAAACTACTTACCCGAACCAATCCGAACAAGTGTAAGTATATGCTGTTGCATATACTTACACTACGCAAACTCACAGATGATCGGAATCATCTGTTTTTTAACACGGCCCGCTGGCCAATCAGCGGCTACTTTACATGTAGCGGCCGGTCATTGACTGGTCCCATGGGCCCTAAGTGACTAATAATATACAGTCCATTTCAAGAAATGTGGATTATTAGGTATCTGTTCAGTATGAGTGTAAAGTGAGCTGGTGATATCTCAGGCTATTGTCACAAACATCTCCATTTACTAACCATAATGTATGGAATGGACTAGAGAGGGACAGTACAATGCCCATTGGCCAAATAAAGGACAAATACATGTGAGGTGTGTTGTAATAACTTCACAAAATAAATTATCCATCCATCTTTGTCCTCCAGATTGATTAAACAAGTCCAGCTCAATACAACACAGATATTTCAGAATTTCAAAATCAACCATTTCAAACCCTATAGCTTTTGATAAATGACCTCCATGCTTGTCCCAAGCATTAGTATGGTCTAATAACTTAATTGCATGTATATCTCTCTTGCCTGGAGGACTAACTTAACAATGCTATCTTGTTCCAGGCAGGCTGAAACTCCTGTCCTGTCAATCACAGTTACAAGCAGGTTTAGAAAAGCCCGTACTGGATCTTATTGAGTTATACCCATTGTCTAAAAACTAAATGCGCTGTTTCATCCCCACAAAACTCCATCTTCATTTCATGACATTATTGAATTACTATTTTTTTGTCCTGTTCTTCTCCCATTAATCATCCATGTGAAAGGGGCTTCTGTAAACCAATGGTATTTGTGACATAGGATATAACCTTCATCTCTGGCGAGTTAATTGGGTAATGTGAAAGCTTGATACATTTAAATATATTGTTCTGTCAAAATCGAAGAGCCTTGCCTTAATTTATGTAATGATAAAAAGAGAGGAGACAATGAGAAGATATATCAAGATGCCAAAAGACATTTAGTGTAACCTGTTTGGAACAAGTACTGGCGTTTCCCTCCCAGTGTTAGGAGTCCTCCGTTCTGGTCCCATATTTGGTAATGTCCCTGATACTTCTGTACTGCACTACGTTCTATATGATGAAAATAACATTTGATCACTCCAAGTGTATTTTTATATTAACGTTACAAACTGCAATGTCTGGGAGTGACAGTGGTGGATACAGATAACACCGGTCCCCTCTGCTGGTGTAGAGATTTCCAACCTCTTCACTGCCACCACTGTTCCTATAGACCTATGGTTTGTGGAGGTTACCAGGCAATAACACAGCAAATCCAAGCAGTGACCTATTTTTAATGGGTGCCTGGTGTGTGGTGCACACAAGGCCCTGGGTCCAGGGCATACATGCCTACTCTCCAGGGACAGCCGGGAGGCTCCCAAAAAGTGGGTGGCGCTCCTGGCTGCCCGGAAAAGTAGGCAAATCTCCTGGCCGCCAGCCCCTTGCATCCCCCGCATTGCCCACAGACCCCCGCGTATCTCCGAGGCCCCACCCCCTGCTTCACAATGCCATTAATCTTGGCATTGTGAAGAGGGGGCTGGGCCACAATGATACGATCGTGCGGTTGAGCCCCCATGCTTCGCCCCCAATACTGTATCATCTCCCCGCCGCGGCCCGTTATGTCACGTCACGCCCCCCGCCATAGAAGCCTTGCTGCCCCCTCCTGGAAGGAGGCAGCTGAATGTCGGCAAGTATGGTTCATGGAGCCCATACAGCACACCCGGCACCCATGTTTTTTAATACTTTAGAGTCGCTCATCGACAGCGCAGTAGAAAAATCGCCGGAAAAATGGCCACCGCACCATTTCCTCGAAGGCATGTGTATGTGCAATCTGGCTAGAGAGGAGGGGGCCTGGACAGAGACTGCCCTCCTCTCCTAAAACACCACTGAATCCAATCATGGTAAGCATTAAACATAAGCAAAAGATGCACTGCCAACAACCACATCGGGGCCCAGGGACATTTAAGGCCAGGGCCGTAGCTAGGGTAGTGCGGCCGGTGCCATTGCACAGGGCACCACAGGTCAGGGGGCGCTGTTTGGGCTTGTCAAATTTCTGTTTATTATCATTCTTGCTTGTAGCTTCCTCTTATTTCATCCCCAGCATCTCCTGGCCTCTCCTATCTCTTCCCTGGCCCTTCCCCATGAAGCCATGGCCCTTTTTAGGGTGCATTAAGTCCATTTGAAAAATGAGGGGGGCGCCAATGCTCTTTCTGGCACAGGGCACCAAAAAGTCTAGCTACGGCTCTGTTTAAGGCCCATCTGTGACATCAGTAATATACAGTATGCAGACTCAAAGCTGTTTTGTTCTTTGCCTCTTTGCAAATGCTAATGCCCCGGCATGGCCTGTTCAGCAGTAATGGGAGGCTTTCTAAACTACAGTCTTTCAATATCTAATATGGTAGGTATGGGACATGAAAGCCCTAATATCAGTTTTGGCAACACCATATCGGACATCGGCTGCAGAACATTGATGGTCAAATACGGCTGTCGCTGTCCCCTACCAGAACGCAGCCAGAATCAAGAAGACAAGGGGTAGATTAACAAAGTAGTGAATAGTCAAAGCTGTTGATCAGCAGCAGCTTTGACTAGTTTTAAAATAGCAATAGGAATAAATAATAGAGCCTGTTTAGATAATGTAATATATATGGGAATGTATTGATATTATTAGGATACTGCTGTTATTTTACAAATAACAGGGTGATGAACAACTTTGTTCTGAATATGTTAAGATAAATTTTTGCTCTGTCCATAATAATGTGGTGCAATACATTCATCTAAACTGTAACCTCCATGTCTACAATAATGCTGGGTACACTGGCAGATATATTGGCCGATCAATTGATCGGCCAATATACTGTATCTTGTGTGCGCCAGCCAGTGTGTACCAACGATATATCTGTGAATGACATCGTTGACAGACATATTGCGTCGGCCGTGCTGCACAGCCAATGCCCAATATATCTTCAGATCACCGTACACTTGCTGCAGAGGCCGCGGGGAAGGGGGCGTGACACGGGACCTGCAGCCAAAAGACAGGTGATGGTTGTTCAGTGTGTATGAACAACTGCACTGTGATGTTAGTGTCCCTGTCACTGAGGACAAGCCAGCATTTTGGTGTCACCCCCTCGGAGGGTGTAGCATACAGTATATACTGGGCCGTCATCAGGGAGGACTGTCGCTACTGGAATCCCGAGCCTGCTCCTACCCCCTGCCGCCCGCTCCTACCCCCTGCTGCCACACAAGCCCATGTAAGCCCTCCCACTCCGCCTCCTAACACAGCCGTGGCCGGACACTCCGGGGGTCCATCTGCTCCTAACCCCTGCCGCTATCAACGCACAAGCATAGTACATGTGCTGGGATTTTGGAATTGCAGAGAGTCCAATGAGCTGCAAAACAAAAGATGTGGAAAAGAAATTCCACAGGTGACATCTTTTGTGTTGCAGATCATTGCTGTGTTCTCTCTGCAATTCCAAAACCCCAGCACATGTACCATGTGTAAGTTCATTTGGCACAGGTACTATGCAAACAGTCCAGTCACAGTGATCCCCCTTCTCATCCAGCCCAGTGTCCCCCATCCAGCCCAGTGTCCCCCACATCTCACTAACTCCCCCATCCCAGTGTCTCCATCTAACTGCCCCTCAGCAAGAACCAGCCAGTCCCAGTGTCTCCATCTAACTGCCCCTCAGCAAGAACCAGCCCACAGTGTCCGCCATCATTCAGCCCAGTGTACCCCTTCTCCAGCCTAGTGTTCCCCCCTCCCACCACCATCTCACTGCCCTCTTTCCATCCAGCCCAGTGCCCCCTATATATCACCCACTGCCTCTCCCCATTATCCTCTACCTGGCATCACCCACTGCCTCTCCCTGTCATGCTATCCCCGGCATCACACACTAACTCTCCCTGTCGCCCTCTCCCTGGTGTCACCCACTGCATCATCCTGTCACCCTCTCCACGTCACCCTTTGCCTCTCTCCTGCGTCACTATCTCCCCATCACCCTCTCTCTCCTGTCACCCTCTGCCCTCTACATGGCATCACCCTCTGCCTGTCACTCTCTGCACCTCCCTATCACCCACTGCCTCTTCCCGTCACCCTCTCCCATCACTCTTTCCTGTCACCCACTACTTCTCCATCTCCCACTATTTCTACCAGTCACCTACTGTATCTCTCCTGCCAGCCACTACCTCTCCCTGTCATCCTCCACATCACCCACTGCCAACCCCTAGCGTCACGTTCTGACTCCCCTATCACCCATACCCTGGCGTCACACACTGCCTCTCCCTGTCATCCTCTTCCTGGCATCACCCACTGCCTCTCCCTGTCACCCTCTTCCTGGCGTCACCCACTGCCTCTCCCTGTCACCCTCTGCTTCCAACTTGCGTCACTATCTTCCCATCACCCTCTCTCTCTTGTAACCCTCTGCCCTCTACAAGGCAACACCCTCTCCCTGTCACCTTCTGCTTCTCCCTATCACCCACTGCCTCTTCCCGTCACCCTCTCCCATCACTCTTTCCTGTCACCCACTACTTCTCCATCTCCCACTATTTCTACCAGTCACCTACTGTATCTCTCCTGCCAGCCACTACCTCTCCCTGTCATCCTCCACATCACCCACTGCCAACCCCTAGCGTCACGTTCTGACTCCCCTATCACCCATTCCCTGGCGTCACCCACTGCCTCTCCCTGTCATCCTCTTCCTGGCATCACCCACTGCCTCTCCCTGTCACCCTCTTCCTGGCGTCACCCACTGCCTCTCCCTGTCACCCTCTGCTTCCAACTTGCATCACTATCTTCCCATCACCCTCTCTCTCCTGTCACCCTCTGCCCTCTACAAGGTAACACCCTCTCCCTGTCACCTTCTGCTTCTCCCTATCACCCACTGCCTCTTCCCGTCACCCTCTCCCATCACTCTTTCCTGTCACCCACTACTTCTCCATCTCCCACTATTTCTACCAGTCACCTACTGTATCTCTCCTGCCAGCCACTACCTCTCCCCGTCATCCCCCACATCACCCACTGCCAACCCCTAGCGTCATGTTCTGACTCCCCTATCACACATTCCCTGGCGTCACCCACTGCCTCTCCATGTCACCCTCTTCCTGGCATCACCCACTGCCTCTTCCTGTCACCCTCTTCCTGGCGTCACCCACTGCCTCTCCCTGTCACCCTCTGCTTCCAACTTGCATCACTATCTTCCCATCACCCTCTCTCTTCTGTCACCCTCTGCCCTCTACAAGGCAACACCCTCTCCCTGTCACCTTCTGCTTCTCCCTATCACCCACTGCCTCTTCCCATCACCCTCTGCATCACTCTCCCCATCACCTTCTCTCTCCTGTCATCCTATGCCCTCTACAAGACATCACTCTCTCCTTGTCACCTTCTGCTTCTCCCATCCAGTCTGTAATCCTCTACGTTACCCACTGCCACCCCTGGCATCACCCTCTGACTCCCCCTGTCACCCATTCCCTGGCGTCACCCACTGACTCTACCTGGCACCACCCATTGCCTCTCCAACAAGGGGCATGGCTTGTGGATACTGCATTCCGTTTGAGACCATGCCCCTTGTTGTGAGGCCACACCTACTTTCCCAGGGGCACGTGAAAAAAAATCCCCCTCCCATTCCGTCATGTTGCACCCCTGTCATTTTGCTCTGGATCCGCCACTGCTCATGGGTCACTTCTCACCCAGCAGCCCAAGGCCGCCCTCCTGCTCTGTCTCCTACCTATGTCGCGCCTGCCCTGTACAAAAAAGTGTTTCTTGTTAGCCGGAGCAACGGGACGTCACAACATCACACCGCGTCACTGAATAAGAGAGGAGCCGTGGCATGTGAGGACTGGGGAGCAGTTAGACCAGAATAAGAAGAAGAGTGGGGTAACTAAGGTAAGTGTCCGAGGTTGTGGGGAGTTTCTTCCTATTTTGGCAGTCCCGGGCCCCATAATTTCTGATAGCAGCCCTGTATATATATGTATATATATATATATATATACATATTTATATATACAGTATATATTATATCCCTTGAAGAAGTCCAAGAAACGGACACAACGTGTTGGAGGCTCCTATAGCGTCACCTTTCATGAATTTACAGTTTTTATGATCAGATAAGCCACTTTTTTACCCTATTTTTTTACTTTTAGTTTTTTATATTTATGTATTGGTTCTTATGCACACTATCCTACATGTGTATGAGGATAGTTCTTTAGCTCTAAATAAAAAATGTTGTTTTATATTTTTATACAAATTATGACTTTTTGCACATATTTATTACTGATGAAATATACACCAGGGTATATATGAATTCTTTGTATGTTTTGGAATTTTTATACATATTGTGATTTACACGTTTTATATATATTCTTTTTACATTTTCTTATTATTTTTAAATATTATTATGAGCATTAAGTGATGTAGGTTTTATGAACTACATTTGCACACCTAGCACTTTATATTTATCACTCAGCACTTTATTATTTTTCTGAAAGTATATATATATATATATATATATATATATATAGGTATACAAGCACATTGGGTGCTCTATTCCTCTCATGTGGGAACTATCGTGTGAAACTGTTCAAAAAACCACCACTGTCCTTCTATAGTGCCTGGGTGATCTACAACAATATATATATATATATATATATATATATATATATATTGTGATAGGATCACTGGTAAAGTGGTCTGTGGCAGGGACATTTATCCCAGATTCCTGTCCTATGTGTTTAAAATCCCTAGGAGAAAGTCTGCAGTGTAGCAGGCTTGAGTCTCGGCTTTTTGAAAAGCCGGTTTGGGACCTGGGGGTTGTGGGTGAGAGGAGAGGGAGGGCTCCACCCACGGCCACTCCAGGTTTTGGTTCTCGCAGCCTGGTAACAGGCTTGATTGGGTTTCCACCTGAGAGTGGCCAATATAAGCCTAGTGTGTTGAGGGCTGATTGTCTCACCTGGGAGAGCAGGCAGGGAGTTTGCTCAGAGACACTTGAAAAACCTATTTGTAAGTACTGTGCTGTGCTTTGTTGCTGGTGAGGGCATTAGGCCCTGCCAGGTTCTGGTAGTGAGGGAACTACCTGTGAAGTTAGTGCCCCGACAGGGCTAGGATTTATGTTTATGTTTTCTTTATGTTATTTCTGACATTGTACAATAAAGACTGGCGCCGACCAGCTTGTACTTGCATCCAGTCTGGCGTACTGTTTCCCAGCTGCTGTGTGTGAAAGGAAGGAGTCCTCTACCCAGGAGAGGGACCCCCTAACCTAACTGTGTCACAATATATTTTATAGAAATATGCATGCCTATACATATATACACACACATGCATATATGTTAATACTTACACACACATACATACATATATTCACATGCAGTCACACATATACACACCACACATGCATATGTCACACATACATTACTCACACACATATATACACACAGAAGTCACACATACATTACACACATACTTACCTTGCAGCTTCTGCAAAGTGCAAGCTTGCATGTTGTGGATGGGACAGGACCTGGCAGGCATGCACCATGTTATTAAGCCCCGCAGGTCAATCGGGAGGTGGCGGGGCCACTGACACAATGGTAGTTGAATTGCATCAAATTGGCTCCGCCTCCTCCCGAGTGACCCAAGAATCGCAATAGTTTGCCGTAAGGGGGCGGAGCTTCATAACATGGTGCCTGCTCTCATGTCTGCCGAGGGGGGGGTCTGGGTACCCAGAAACCCCCCCATGTGTGCACTACTGACATATATGCAGTTTTGTGTACTTACACTGCTGGGAACACTGGCAGTGTAACTACCGAATGAGGGGCAACAAGTGAGGGAGCTTCACCAGGCTGCAGGGACTGATTGGATGAGATCTAATTGGACGAGATCCGTCTGTCCCTGCAGTTCTTTGCAGAAGTAAGGAATTTCCCCTTATAACGCTATTCTCAAATGGCGTTATATAAGGTAACCCTTTAAGGATTTTTTTACGTTAAACACTGTAGAGAGAGATGACTTTGCTCTCTACAGTGTGATGTTGTAGGAGTCGGGAATTAGCTTGCTGAATAGACTCCATAGACCCCTAAATCACATGCTGACTACATCAGCGTAAGCCAAAACATCAAAGCCATCTTAACACCCAAAGTCTGAAGTAACGTGAGACCTTAACGTTGCAGGTTAATATTAGTAAAATATTTACTGCAAAGAAAATACTGGGCTTGATTTTATCACTGTGACAATGACATTACCCAGAGTCATATTTTTGCTAAATTGTCAGTAAGATCATGTTGTTAATTTGGGCATACACCCCAACTGGCTGTATTTCATTGGGACAGCTCTGATTTGCTTGTTCCAATTTGCACCATTTATGTAAAATGGTATTATTTTTTTTGTTTAAAACACCAATCTGGGTAAGGGGGCATATCTCATTATGGGGTCTATTCATCATCACTTAATTTATACAAACGCAGGAGCTTGATCCGACGGATGATGGGGATTTGTACACATGCGTGAAAACCAGTTCATGCAGGCATACCAGCACTGCAGAGTCAGACTCAGCAGTTCTAAGTTTCACCGCTACTGGTTATGATATCCCCGTGGCTCAATAGCCACCGGTTCAAATCCCGATGCCGGAAGCCTGAAGATCCCGACAGGGGAGGTAAGTACACTAACAACCTCACTCTCCACCCCCAACACTAACCCTCCATTAGTGGTGCCTAAGCATAACCTCCCTGAGGGTGCCTTGCCCTAAGCTCCCCCTGGTGGTGCCTAACCCTAACCTCACCTCCCCACACCCTAACCTTCCATGGGGGGTGCCTATCCCTAATCTCCCCACGTGGGGTGCCTAATCCTAACCCCCCAATCCCCGGACTAACTAAGATACTTACCCGCATCCGGATGATCGGCATTCCGGCGTTCGATATGCCGACACCAGTATCCTGATCCCATTCGGGATATCGGCGTCTGCATTTTCCCATCCACCGGTATTTTAACTACATCCCCTACTAAATTAGTCGTGAAAGGATTCGCGGGGACAGCTGAACTTCAGACCAGTTGTCTCTGTGCCGGAGCAATGTTGAATTGCTCCGGCGCTCGTGGCGTGTAATAATGTTAATTAATATAATGAATAGGCCCCTATGCCCCAACATGACAATTTAATATACTTACCATAAGAAAGCATTTGATCAGAAAAAGGCAGATTTATTAATACTGTTTTTTCTTCAAACAGTAGAATATGTTTGGAAGTAAGAGATTTGTAACAATAAATAAAACGTATTTCTTAAAACAGCTGTAAATTGCAGTGATAACACAGCACAGTGATACTTACTGAGAACTATATTGTCCTGTCATTTTGCATTTAGAACTCTTTCTGAAGATGTGGTTACAGTAACTGTGTGATCTCTGTTTTTCTTTACAGACAAGTCAGGGCTTTTATCTCTCTCAGCACAATGTGCTATTTATCTGAGGATGCATGAGCTCCAGTAAGACTTGTTTTCATGTTAAAAGGTGAATTTTAAGTGTTGTAAAAGCAGCAGTAAAATGCATGCCCCAACCAAAAGCAGGTCATGCTGGCTGACCCTATTTCTTTGTAGCCTTTTGGTAAAAATCAATAAAACTGGTCAATGATAGAAGTCTTAAAGGGCTCACTAAATCTATGGGAATCGGTATGTAATACTGCTGGCCGCATCAGTCCGACAATGGAACAGATCCCGGCAGCGGCAGCCTGACAGCGCTGGAAATCCTGATCTTCCCCAGGTAAGTATGAACTAACCTAACCTACCCCCCTAACCCTAACCCTCCCTTAGGGGTGCCTAACCCTAACCTCCTCCCCAAGTGCCTAACCCTAATCCCCCCCTCTAAGTGCCTGAACCTAACCCCCCCTTCCCCGCTGCCTAAACCTAAGTCCCCTGGGGGAGTGCCTAACCCTAACCTCCCCCCGGGGGTGCCTAACCCTAACCCTCCCTCCCCCTAGCCTAACCCTAACCTTCCGGGGGGGGGGTGCCTAACCCTAAGTCCCCCCCGGGAGCCCTAAACCTAACCCTCCCCCCTTCGATCGGGATGACGGGCGCTGCTCTCCCAGCGTCGGTGAAATGAGCGGCGTATACATCTAGATGCCGGTCATTTCACCCTCGCCGGGATATGACAGTCGGGAAGCCGGCTGTCTGTATAATGTCAGCCGGCTTCCTGATTGCATCCCAATCTATGGTACTGTACACATTTACCAATTTGAATTTGGTATAGGATTTAAGATATCTGAAGATGTGCTAGCAGCTCCTACCTATAGTTAAAACTCAGCTGGAGAGGGATCTTCCCTGGGAGGCTGCATGATACTTACAGATAAACATCAAATTTCGATGGTTTAGGTTTAACACCATGTATTCTTTTCTTGTGATGGTGGTGTTTTTACCATTCAGTGATGGCTTAGCTGCCATCAAATGGAGTCAAATCGAAGCCCATTCAATGTTAAAATACAGCTGAATTCAGATGTTTAACATTGAGAACGCCGGCTTGTCACTACTGCACATGCGAAAACATATTTTTTGTTTGTTCATATGCAAAACACCACAATGTTTTTTAACATCAAATTATTTTGGTACGATGGTTAGTTACCATTGCATTAAAAGTTTTGATGGTGGAATGCCATCAATTGATGGCGGGCTGCCAATGCCCATACCTAATGCTAGTCCCCTTCATCCTTGAAGTAATTGCTTTTTGCGCCTAAGCAGCAAAGCAGTTGATAGGTCAGGGTAGAATCGGAAGTATAGTGATCATTATTACATTAGTATGGTGCGGCAAACTACAGCTTTAAACAGCAGAGGGCGGGGCCACAATGATGAGAATTCCGTGCCATGCCCTCACCCATCAGAGAAGGTTGCCCTTTCCAGTACTCTCCCAGAAGAAGTTTAAAAAAAAGTCACCCAGTCTGGTGTGGACTCATCACCAGGACAGGTAACATGAGTTTATTGATAAATTGGTCCAAACATTCATCTCTTATTGTTGCAAATAGTGGCAATAAGAGATGATACTTAACGGTCAGTCCTGTAATTCTACACAGACCCCTTGGATTTAAGAATCTATGTATGTATATACCATTTCCATTGTTTGAATGCATTTAGGATTAAGTTACCAGAAATAATTTTTATGCTACCATAGCATATCGTGACATAACTAAAATAATTCTTTATATGCAAGTACACAAACTAACAGTTACATATTATAAGCAGCGAGCCCATATCCATGTACATTTAAAAAATCCTTGAAGAGAAATAAATCATAGCAATTATGCTATTTCTCATTGCAGAAGACACATTCGATTTTTTCCCCCCTATTTTACTATTTATCTATAAGTATCAGATTGATCATTATCCATAATACTCGGGACTTTTGGAGCACAATACCTAAAATACTGCTTACTAAATTGTTTAGCAGTGCTCTACAGAGTGGCCATGGGAGCAGATAATTGGTGGTGATGTCTGTATATATAACATTATTACTAAGTAGTAGCAATAATGAACTTTCTTTCTGAATGCAGGACTTTCTGGATAAAGGCCCCAATACATCAGAGATTGACTGCAGCAATCGTGCAATTTGCAATCGATTGTGTATAAAAATCTTTCCCTTTTTCAATCGATTGTAGATTGCAGAATTGCCACAATCGATTGAAAAAGGGAAAGATTTTTATACACAATCGATTGTGAATTGCACGATTGCTGCAATCTCTGATGTATGGGGGCCTTTACACATTTTAGAACCAAAACCCTCAAGTTACAGAAAGTGAAAATGTTCTGCCTGGAATTAATGAAATCTATTTATTTGACTTATTTAAACTGAAAAGCCAAAAGACTGCAAATGAAATAGAAAGAATTGTGTTTCTGAGCACTGGGATTAGAAACTGTTTTCACTGCTCATATTACCAGCACATGAATGACAACTGCTGCTTCAGTACACCTGGGAATCAAGTCGTTTGGCTTTATTTTCGAACATAGATACACAACCTATTGTTCCTTTAAGCTTAGAGAAGTCTCTTTATAGTTAATGTTGAAGTTGTAATCGCTATGCTATACTAACTGTCATAGCTCTATATGGCATAATATGCGCTTAGGTCATAGCTGTTACTCTTCATTAACGTATTGTACCTTTTCTGGCGGCAATTACAGAGCAACTTGCAAAATTTTAAAATGAAGTAATCTGTCATGTACTAAGTCTTGTTTCAATGCCTACTATACTATTTTGTCTAATACTATGGGGTAAATTTACTAAAGTGAGAGTTTTTAGAAGTGAGTTTTAGAAGAGATGTTGCCCATAGCAAGCAATCAGTTTCTACTTTACATTTAACTAGCACCTTCTAGAACATAATAACTAGAATTTGATTGGTTGCTATGTGCAACATCTCTTCTAAAACTCACTTCTAAAAAGTCTCACTTTAGTAAATTTACCCCTATGGCTTCTAATAAACACTTTAAAAATATGTAATATAAACATTTATTATAGCCATGTTTGATGCAGATAGGACCAAAATAAAGGAAATACCAAAATAAATCACTGTTTGGTCACCATAGAGTTTGCATACAAGGAATTCTAGCATTAGATGTTCAGTTGGGGATGATAGAAAGGGCTGACTCTGAGGCACCGCACGATTCAAAATCTTTTTCCTAAGCACTGGCCTCTTGTTCATAATTGAACAAAAGAAAGAAATAGAAGCACCAGATCTAAGTTTAATGCAGCAATATTTTCTATATATATTGTTTTAACCATTCAGTGGATGTATTCTGGTACTCATGAGCAGTGGACATCTGAAGTTTGACCTCAACAGATGTTTGTCTTCGAATAATGCTGCCGGTTATCAAACGAATGTTTGTGCAGAGCTAGATGTCTAGAAAGGAGAGTGCACCTGTTCTCTTCATATTTTAAGCAGTATGTCTGGTCTATAGGAGAGATTCCTGCTACCTGTAAACTTCCTCCTTGCACTTGTCCCTGGATACTATTATATTTCATTGGCTACCAACATCGCTATTGTTTTGTTTTAAACAACTAAACAAAATATTTCATTTTATATATATATATATATATATATATATATATATATATAAAAATGTATAATGTCCCTCTTGCATAGATTAAGGCTGATGGAATGAAAGAGACCTATACTTTTATGCTTTTTATGGAAGCGGTCATAATACAGCCCAGTATAAGATTACTTTTTAGTTGTGTGACTTAGCATATAGCATATAAGTAAGCAGTAAAAGGCTGTCATGACATGCTGGTTCATTTAATCCTAGATGGAGAGTCAAGTTTTGCTCAAGTATAGTGAAGTTCATATGCAGTTAATAGATGTGCAAGTTTCAAAATAAAAGGATTACCGAGACTATCTAATCCACTAATATGGCAATTGACCTAGAGTAAGGTTTGACCTCTGGTTGCTAGAAATACAATGAAGTAATTCAGCATGCAAGGTAATTGGTAAGTGTGCACATTCTGTTGTGTGTTATAATAGGGTTGATACACGCTCATTGCCTTCCATCTATATGCAGTTATGGCGGTATATTTACTGAAGTGAGGGTTTTTAGAAGTGGAGATGTTGCCCATAGCAACCAATCAGATTCTACTTGACATTTATCTAGCACCTTCTGGAAGATAATAGCTAGAATGTGATTGGTTGCTATGGGCAACATCTCCACTTCTAAAAACTCTCACTTTAGTAAATATACCGCATGGTCTAACCTTTCAGAAAAGTATCTTTTTCTTTAATGTCAGAAATATGCCACACGTGCTAGAAGGCAGACAGTGGTTTTCCAGAACAGTTACCAGGCTTTTCCAGTCTAGCCATTTTACATTAACTAGTTTATATACTGTACTGTATGCTATACAATTATATAGTTTAGCAAGTTCCTCGATTTATTAGTTTCAACCCATTGTAAGAACACGTTTCTTTCATTTAATCTTCTTCTTCTTTATACGTTTCTCCTTAGTTCTACCCTTTTTATCCTGTGATCTGTGGAAATGTTGCCCTCTTATATTGGCTTTCTCATCTATCTATAGGGCTGAATTGGGAATTTAAAGTGGCCCTGGAAACTATTGCTACAGAGGCTTCATAGGGTAGGCATGTCCATATAGTAGGCGGGCGGTGCCAAAGTGACAGAGGTCGGGAAATGTATGCATTACAGTGCTGCCATTCTGCTGGAATATGCTTAGCCATAACAGTATCTATAATGGGTACAGGGTGAATGGAGCCCACACCGCACACCCTGCACCCATACATAATACTTACCTTTCTGTCGGTACCGCAGAGATCACCAGAAAAATAATGCAGATACCATTTTCCTAAGATCTGCGCATGCACAGTAGAGTGATCGATGGGAATGTCTGCCATGTGCATGGAGATCAGCACACAGTGCCAGAGCCTACTTGGCACTTGCACATGTGAGAGAGGGGGGCCCACACATAGGTTGAACACAGGCCCTCTCCTTTCCTAATCCACCCCTAGTCTTAGCTATTGCTTTAGGCATGGGCCACCTTTAAGCACACTGCATGCACTGTTAAGTGCACTTGGCACTATCATCAATAAAAAAGCAGCATGAAGGAGGGAATACCTCCCAGCTGACCATTCTGTTAAAAAAGCCATGACTCTGCTGGTCAGTCTCCCAAAATTATTACCACTCAACCAAAGTCAGAACAGGTGGAAACAGTCTACAGCCGGGGAGGTCAAAGCGTCGATCGCGATCGACCGGTCAACCTTGGACATGCGACCGTTTGATCGTGGTGGATGTCCAGGAGCAGTCAGCAGCAGCCAATAATACTCAGGCAGAATCTTATTGGCTGCTGCACCCATGGCCGGCGCCATGAGCCCAGCCGGCCCTGTGCCGCAGGGAGGCGCCGGGAGACACAGGGGTTGAAGACATCCATTGAATGGAGGCCTACTCCATTTGCCGGACACCCCCTGAGATTTTGTTACCAGCGGGCGTCTGTCAGCTCCTTCCCTGCAGCGTCAGCCGGAGGCTGAAGCTGAGCTCCGCTTTCCTGCTCCTGCAGTGGGTGAAGGGAGAGACGTCATGACGTCTCTCCCATAGTGCTAAGCACGAGGAGCAGTAGGACGTCGCCGGATGAAAGAGCAGGGATTCAGGTAAGTACAGTGTTGTGTATGTCTTTATGTGTAAGGAGCACTACTGGGAACACTGCATAAGGGACACTACTACTGGATGCACTGCATAAAGGGCACTACTACTGGGTGCACTGCATAAGGGGCACTACTACTGGGGGCACTGCATAAGGGGCACTACTAAAAGGGGTATTGCATAAGGGGCACTACTACTGGGGGCATTGCATAAGGGGCACTACTATTGGGGGCATTGCATAAGGGGCACTACTACTGTGGAAATTGCATAAGAGGAACTAATACAGTGGGCATTGCATAAGGGGAACTACTACTGTGGGCATTATGTATATAAAGGGCACTACTACTGGGGGCACTGCATAAGGGACACTACTACTGGATGCATTGCATAAAGGGCACTACTACTGGGGGCACTGCATAAGGGGCACTACTACTGGGGGCATTGCATAAGGGGCACTACTACTGGAGGCATTGCATAAGGGGCACTACTATTGGGGGCATTGCATAAGTGGCACTATTACTGTGGAAATTGCATAAGGGGAACTACTACTGTGGGCATTATGTATATAAGGGGCACTACTGTGGGCATTGTGTATAAGGGGCACTACTATGTGGTGTAATGTGAATTCAGAGGCACTACATGCGGTGTAATGTAAATAACATTGTGCTACTGTGTGGCATAATTTGAATTGGGGATACTATGTGTGATTTCAGCAGGACAAACCCCACTATCCTTGCTGCAAGGTCAAGCCCCCGTTTTGCACGCCATGTCTCCTTTTTGCATGCTATGCACCCTTTTTCGGGCTGGGTGGATCACAAAAGGTTTTTAGCTGTATAAGTAGATCACCGAGTCCAAAAGTCTGGATACTCCTGGTCTACAGCCTACTTGCTCTTGCAGCCGTCACTACTGGTCCTGTTACTCTATTAGGAGGAGTGAGCAAAAGTGTTACTGCTGTAGCTTGGCTAGATCCTGGAATGCCTAGTTTGGAAAAGTTTTATTCATTTCCCATAAAGCCAAGCAATGACTGAGCATTCTAGGCCTCCCTCTGCCCAACCAGCCCCAACATTAAATCAATAGCTCCTACAGCACATTTAATAAAGAGGCCTATGCCCCTGTCTCCATGAGCTCTGAAATCAGATTACTAACATTCACATTTAATAAATAAGCTAATTTTCCTCCAAACAGCTCTGACACCGAATTACTGACATTCAGGGACGTAAGTTCACACCAGGCATCCGGAGGTGAAATAGACAATGGTGCCCCCGCAGCCAGCCCATCCCCTTCTGTCTTAACAGCCCCCAAGTGTATCCCCAGCCAGCCCCCTTCTGTCTTTCCAGCCCCCTTCTATCTCCCCAGCTAACACGCTTCTGTCTACCCAGCCAGCAGTCTTCTGTCTCCAGCAGGCACCCTTCTGCTTTTTCAGTCAGCTCCCTTCTTTCATTCCAGAAAGCCCCCTTCTGTCTCCCCAGTAATGCATCCTTCTATTCTTACACCCAACCCCCTTCTGTCACTCGAGCTAGCTGCCTTCTGTCACCCCAGCCAGCACTCTTAAGTCTCTCTAGCCCCCTTCTATCTATCCAGCCTGCCCCTTCTGTCTCCCAAGTCAGGTCCCTTCTGTCTCCCCAGTCAGCCCCCTTCTGTCTTTCCAGCCAGCCCCTTTCTATCTCTCCAGCCTGCAACATTAAGTCTCTCCACCCCCTTTATGTCTCCCCAACCAGCACCCCTTCTGTCTCTTCAGTCAGCACCCTTTTGACTCTTCAGCCAAATCCCTTCTGTCTCCCCAGCCAGTCCCCTTCTGTCTACCCCGCCAGCCCCCTTCTGTCTCTCCAGCCAGCTGCCTTCTGTCTCTCCAGACAGCCCTCTTCTGTCTCCCCAGTAGTACACCATTGTCTCTCCAGCCAGCCCCCTTCTGTCTCTCCAACCCCCTTCTGTCTCTTTATTTATCCCCCTTCTCTCTCCTCAGTCAGCCCTCTTCTGTCTTTCCAGTCAGCCCCCTTCTATCTCCCCAGCCAGCAACAATAAATCTCTCCACCCCCTATGTCTTCCCAGCCAGTCCTCTTCTGTCTCCCCAGCCTGTATCCAATCTGTCTCTTCAGCCAGCCCCCCTTTTGACTCTCAAGCAAGACCCCTTCTGTCTCCCCAGCAAGCACCCTTTTGTCTAGCCCACCAACCCCCTTCTGTCTCTCCAGCCAGCTGCCTTCTGTATATCCAGACAGTCTTCTTCTGTCTCCCCAGTAATGCACCCTTCTGTGTCTCCAGCCATCCCCTTCTATCTCCCAAGCCAGCACCCTTCTGTCTCCCTAGCCAGCACCCTTCTGTCTCTCCAGCCAGCACCCTTTCTGTCTCTCCAGCTAGACCCTTTCTATCTTTCCAGCCAGCACTCCTACTGTCTATCCAGCTAGCCCCCTTCTGTCTCCCCAGCAAGCCCTCTTCTGTCTTCCCAGTAATGCATCCTTCTCTCTCTATAGCCAGCCCCCTTCTGTCTCTCCAAGCAGTCCCTTTCAGTCTCATCAACAAGTCCCCTTCTGTCTCTCCAGCCAGTTGCCTTCTGCCTCCAATACTAGCACCCCTATTGTCTCTCCAGGAAGCACCCCTTCTGTCTCTTCAGCCAGCCCCCCTTTTTTCTTTCCAGACAGCTCCCTTTTGTCTCCCAAGCCAACCACCTTGTGTCTATCCAGCCAGCCCCCTTCTGTCTCCCGAGAAAGATCCCTTATGTCTCCACAGCCAGCCCATTCCGTATTTCCAGCCAGTCCCCTACTATCTCCCCAACCAGCACCCTTACATCTCCCCAGCCAGCCCCCTTGTCTCCCCAGCCAGCCCCCTTGTCTCCCCAGCCAGCCCCTTCTGTCTACCCAGTCAGCCCTTTTTTGTCTACTTTTGTCTACACAGCCAGCTCCCTTCTATCTCTTCAGCCAGCTGCCTTCTGTCTCTGCAGACAGCCCCCTTCTGTCTCCCCAGTAATGCTTCCTTCTGTCTCTCAAGCCAGCCCCATTCTATCTCCCAAGCCAGCCCCCTTGTCTCTCCAGCTAGACATCTTCTGTCTCTCCATCTAGTCCCCTTCTGTCTCTCCAGCCAGCACCCCTATAGTCTCCCCAGCAAGCAGCCCTTCTGTCTCTTCAGCCAGCCCCCTTGTCTCCCCAGCCAGCCCCCTTGTCTACCCAGTCAGCCCCTTTTTGTCTACACAGCCAGCTCCCTTCTATCTCTTCAGCCAGCTGTCTTCTGTCTCTGCAGACAGCCCGCTTCTGTCTCCCCAGTAATGTTTCCTTCTGTCTCTCAAGCCAGCCCCATTCTATCTCCCAAGCCAGCCCCCTTGTCTCTCCATCTAGTCCCCTTCTGTCTCTCCATCTAGTCCCCTTCTGTCTCTCCAGCCAGCACCCCTTCTGTCTCTCCAGCCAGCACCCCTTCTGTCTCTTCAACCAGCCCTCTTCTATCTTCCCAGCTGGCACCACTACTGTCTCCCCAGCCAGTCACTTTCTGTCTCCTCAGAAAAGTCCTCTTCTGTCTCCCCAGTAATACATCCTTCTGTCTCTATAGCCAGCTCCCTTCTGTCTTTCCAAGCAGCCCCTTTCTATCTCTTCATCCAGTCCCCTTCTGTCTGTCCAGCCCGTCTGTATACCAAGCCAGCACCCCTATTGTCTCCCCAGCAAGCAGCCCTTCTGTCACTTCAGCCAGCCCTTTTTGTCTCTCCAGGCAGCCCCATTTTGTCTCTTCAGCCAGCCTTCTTCTGTGTCCCCAGCCACTCCCTTCTGTCTCCCCAGCCAGCCCCCTTATGTCTCTCCAGCCAGCCCCCTTCTGTCTCTCAAGCAAGCTGCTTTCTGTCTCTCTAAACAGCCCCCTTCTTTCTCCCCACTACCCCCTTCTATCTCCATAGCCAGGACCCTTAAGTCTCTACAGGCCCCTTATGTCTTTCCAGCCAGCCCCTGTCTCCCCAGCCAGCACCCCTTCTGTCTCTTCAGCCAGCCCCCCTCTTTTGTCTCTCCAGCAAGCCCCCCTTTTGTCTCTCCAGCTAGCCCCTTCTGTCTCCCCAGCCAACCCCCTTCTGTCTCCCCAGCCAGTCCCCTTCTGTCTCTCCAGCTAGCTTCCTTCTGTCTCCCCAGCTAGCACTCTTAAGTATCTCCAGCTCCCTGCTGTCTCTCCAGCCAGCCACCTTCTGTCTATCCAGCCAGCCCCCTTTTGTCTCCCAAGTCAGACCCCTTCTGTCTCCACAGCCAGCTCCTTTCTGTCTTTACAGCCAGCCCTTCTGTCTTTACAGCCAGCCCCCTTCTATCTCCCCAGCCAGCACCCATTCTGTCTCTTCAGCCAGCCCCCTTTTGTCTCTCCAGCCAGCCCCCTTTTGACTCCCCAGCCAGCCCCCTCTGTCTCCCCAGCCAGACCCCTTCTGTCTACCCAGCAAGCACCCTTCTGTCTCTCCAGCCAGCACCCTTCAGTCTCTCCAGCCCCTTCTATCTCTCTAGCTAGGCCCTTTCTGTCTCTCCAGCCAGGACCCCTTCTATTTCTCCAGCCATCCCTTTATGTCTCCTCAGCCAGCTCTTTTTTCTCCCCAGCCGGTACCCCAACTGTCTCCTCCCTTAAGTCTCCCCAGCCAACACCCTTAAATCTATCCAGACCCTTCTGTCTCCCCAGTCAGCCCCCTGTCTCTTCAGCCAGCTGCCTTCTGTCACTCCAGCCCCCTTCTGTCTGCCCAGCCAGTACTGTTCTGTATCCCCAGCCAGCATCATTTAGTCTCTCCAGACAGCCTACACATCCATCCCCCTGCGGCTCACACACACTTACCTTGTCTTCTGGGCATTCCTGTCAGCAGTGCAGCAATTGTAACACAGTGTTACAATAAAGAACATTGGTTAGACAAATACTATTAAGCCTACTTTTGAAAAAGCATTTCCGGGAGATTATGAAAGCAACACATATGCACGCGGTGCTGAAGAGGCCAGGTAATGCCCCGTCTGTGACGTATCATAAAATTAACTTGCGTCCAATTGCAAATGAGCTCCAAAGCAGTTACAGTATGTGCTGCAGCACATATAACCTATATATAGTGTATATATTTATAAGTTGCAAGATGTTTTACCTACAATATGTGTGATTAAAAATATGATACACCCTCATTTTTTTAGCATCTTAAATTACCCCCCTAACTCTTTCACTCTTACCGCAACATCACAGGATTGCACACATACAGCCCAACCTCAGGGAGATTGCTAGACTCTTCAGGAAGTAAGGATCATATCTGTGCACATGGTGTGTGCAGGATGTTGGATATACATATATTTGCGTATATCCAACCTATTCTGAGTTGGACGGAACTCGGTCAGATCTGTGATGTGAAATGGGCGTCAAGGCCATAACTAGGATGGTGCGGCCGGGGTTGCCACACAAAGCGCACATGCCCAGTGGCTGGAACTAGCTGCTTCCACCTGCAATGACCCCCACTAGCTCACCTCTCATCGGTCCGCTGCAATGTATAATAGTAGTGATGTGCCTGGCTCCCTCTCTGTTGGACACACCGCTACTAATACACATTTTAGCAGGCAGTGCAGCAGCTGCCTGCCCCCTGTTCTCAGCCCCTTCCTCTGTCTCCTCTAGTGTCTTCAGGAACTAAGAGAGACATCATAATGTCTCGTTCAGTCCCATAGTGCCCTGCACTTAGCAGCCGCTCCTTCGGTGGTGGGCTGCTGAAGAGTAGGGATGACCATCGGTGGTGTTATCATCGATGGTTACCATTGATGGCAAAACAGCAAGCCATCGAAGGTAACACACTATTCAATGGATGACCATCATTGGTTTCACCAACCGATGGTCATCAGTTTTTTGACTGACTGGCCTCTGGGTAAATCAGTACCTGGTGGTGGGGCTTCATGGGTGTCAGGGGCGGGGCTATGCTCCATATCCCGACACCTTGTTATAAAGAAAAAAAATATCGGTTATGCTTAGACATCGATGGAGGGAAACCATCTGGTTCTCCCCCATATATGCCAAAAACATTCAACATCAGCCATAAACCATCGATGATTATGAATCATCGATGGTCAATGGCCATCCCTACAGAAGAGGTGGCACTGGCGGGGACAGAGACTGCAGCCTCCCCAGGTCCCACAGTGACTTGCTGAGGAGCTGGAGTTGTACAGGCAAGTGCTACATTGAGGAGAGAGACCTGGAGAGGGGATATAGGGGATCATTAAGACCCACTCGTGAGCGTCAGGATGCTCGCAAGTGGGTCGATGTTCCCCACTGCGCATGCGCACGACGGAGGGCGCTCCGTCGTGCGCATGCGCGAGACCCGGGCAGCGACGGGCTTTCCATCGCTATGGGTCTCGCACCAAAGGGGGCGTGCTGTCGATGTTGATTGACAGCACGCCCCCTTTGGTGGGCGTGCCGGGGGCGTGCCTGCCAGATGGAGGCGTTCCCATGGGAACGCCTACCGTCTGAAGCCGGCCCCACTGACATCACTAGTCATGTCAGTGGGAGTGATTTTGGATCTGATAGAGCCAAAATCACTCCAGGGCTTGTGGCTGGGAGACCCTACCGCAGGGTCTCCGTCGCAAGTCCGATGGTCGCGATGGTCAAGACCATCGCGACCATCTTTTTGGCCGCTCGCATATGCTGTGGGTGGTCACCCACAGCTATATGAGCGGCCAGGAGGCTGCTCCATTTTCATGGAGGAGGGCCCTGATTCAGAGCGAGCGCTCTGGTCAGAGCGTTCAGCTCTGAATCAGGCCCATAATGTGTAAAGGGGGTCTTTGTACTGTGTGGCATAATGTGTAAGGGGAGGAGAATTGTACTGTGTGGCATAATGTGTAGGGGGGGACTTTCTACTTTGTGGAATAATGTGTAAGGGGGGACTTTGTACTGTGTGGCATAATGTTTAAGTGGGTATTTTGTACTGTGTGGCATAATGTGTAAGGAGCATTACTACTGTGTAGCGTAACGTGGATAAGGGACACTACTTATTAGTGTAATGTGAATAAGAGGCACTACTGTATGGCATAATGTGAATAAGGGGCACTACTGTGGTGCGTAATGTGAATTGCGTGTACTATAGTGTGGCCGTGCCCTTTCCCTATGAGACCACACCCCTTTGTTTGGCCTGCGGCGTGCACTGTCCCTGTTTCCGATATGGTGGAGGACATCACTGCTCTTTCTGGCACTGGGCACCAAAATGTCTAGTAAAGGCTCTGATGGGCATTTTGGGGAGACAACTGGGTGGCAACAATGCGAGCACACAGAATCGCCCTGACTTGTGGGAGTGTCATGGGAGTGTTGTGGGCATGTATCTAAAGCTCCTGGTGGATCTCCTGCACCTAACATGGGGCTGGTGCAACTGCCGATACAAATTAAGACAATTGCTGTGGCTGGTGTAAAAAAAAAAAATGGGCAGTTTGGGTTTCCACTTGCAGACGCATTAACTCCCACATTAGCCCTATAGATTCTTGCATTAGCATAATCACACTCTGCATGTGATTTAGAATCTGCCCCTAAGTGTGGAATATCCATTTAAGTGGGAGCATTTGCTGAATAAATAGTATACTGCAGGTAATTTGAGTTGATACTATACAAATACATTTATAAATCTTTATAAACATTGTCGAGCGTACATTTATATATCTTTATATATACTGTCGAGCGTACATGAGATCTCCCAATTCCATAGCTACAATTAACACTATTTTAAGATCTGAGTATCCTTGCAAATGGACACACATATATTTTCATTTGATTTTTTTTTTTTGTGTTCCCATTTCCTTTGTTTGATAACTAGGAAATCAATATAGCTGCTGGGTTGACTCTTTAGTGCCAACAAAAAACCTTCATGTCAGTGGTACAATGTCAACCTTCAAACAAGCCTTTTCCATCCATCAGTACATGTGAGACCTCTACTGAGAAATAATGCTGGCCTTCCAAAGGCAACTTCCGCTTTGAATCTGGCATGTACTGTACATTGGACAGTCAGGGTTTCCTAATGTGACTAGAAGAGGAAATTCACTACTATTCCATGACCTTGGCTTATTTCCTCGCTGTATGAAGCAGATTTTTCCTCAGGAAGATCTCCCCTTTATAATTACCATGCGTTTAGTTCTTTAGGGACTTTAATCTATCAGCAGCATAAAGAGCACACAGGGAGGAAGAAAACACACAAGAGAATGAGGCAGCCATGTTGGTATAAGCACACTCAGGGCTGCCATCAGAAATTGCGGGGCCCACATGTAACATTCAGGGACCCCCTTACCCTGGCCTGTTGGACTCAAAGTTCTAATGAGTCCTGAAGCACAGGGAAAGCACATGCTACAGCATGATGCCTTTTCCCACATCACACACACACACATATATATATATATATATATATACATCCATATATACATGCATGCGTACATACATATGTATGTGTAACATTTATAGAACACCTATACTTCAGAAACCCTCCAAGAAAGTGAACTTGGACATCAATTCTCTTATACCACATTCATGCCCTTACTTGAGAGCTCCTTGTCATTCAGTTAAATATCCAGGACTTGAACCCAGCACCTCTCACATGACACATTCAATCATAGTCTTCCTTTGCAGGAGCAGATAGCTCTATGTGTAAGGTGTCTGACTGTTATAAGAGGTGATGGGTTTGAGGTCCAGGTATTTTAAAATGTGTGTGTTAAATATAGGAGGATGTGACTGAAGGTGCTTTGGTAAATGGCCAGATGGAGACAGGGAGGGGATCGGGATGGCCAGGAGATGCTGAGGATAAAAGAAGAGGAAGCTACTAGTTATAATGATTATAAACAGAAAATTGACAGGCACCCCCTGCCGGCACATGTCACACCACCCTAGTTACGGGCCTGGCTACTGAAGTAACTGCACTTTTTTAATTTCACTTAATACATGCGTGTTTTACTGTATATAAAATGCATCCAACTTTACACAAACAATATAGCTCACTATGATGTCATTAGGCACATTAAGAACACACACCTGTATGTATATTTAAGAGTTTATATATTAGTATAAATTACAGTATCTATCTATCTAGGCGGAAAGGAAGATGATAGATAGATAGATAGATAGATAGATAGATAGATAGATAGATAGATAGATAGATAGATAGATGAATTAGACACAGTAAAAAAGGAGACAATATAAAGGACTCTCCTGTATACAGTAAATAATATGAATAAGTGTGTCCCTAACATTCCTTTTTACACTACTTTACTAGAGAGAGAGATTAAAATAAGATGTGGGGTGTTATAAAGTAGTAGTACCGCATAGGCACAGGGTAACGGAGCAGGACAGGAGAGGAAGCACTAGGCAGGCACTGGAGGGAGACGAGCTGAGGCAGAGCTGGGGGACTGGTGATAAGAGAAAGAGAAGGGGAAATACTGCTCCTAGCACGGACTACTGGTCACTCCAAGCCATCTACTACTGTCATATCCCGGGGAGGGGGCTTCTCAGATGATAGCGGCTTTCTTCCCAGGCTAGGCACAGAGACGCAGCAACGGTATTTCAATTATGGCGCCAGCCACAAGTCAATTGGAGCTCGCGGACCAGCAGCCAATCAGGAGCGCTCAATGCTGCCTCTCCTGATTGGCTGCCATTCCACGAGCTCCAACTGACTTGTGGCCGGAGCCATAGACATGCCGCCATTGCCGTGTCAATTCTCCATGGTTGCCAGCCAGGCTGCCTACCGGTACACCAGCTGCAAATAGATGCAGTTCTGCGCATATCCACACCACTGCCACCTGGGCCCCCTGTCTCTCCGGGCCCGAGACTCCAGGCCCATTAGTCCCCACCTGATAGCGGCCTTGAGCACACTTCATATTTAAGCAGCTCACAACATGTTCACCTGATGCCAGTTTGCATGGCTAATGACGTAACTGCCAAAGACTACATAACAACAGCATCTTATACAGCATTTATGATTTAAAAAAATAAAATAGAAAATAGGACTATAATTCTTTAAATATCTCTACATACATTCATTACATATAGCTATGAGTTTCCCAGCATAATTCTGATTATTAATAGAAGTTTAAGCTATTTACTCATTTCCTTGCGGGTTACAATATAACATTACTGGGCTTTGGGCCTGATTCAGAGTCGTTCGCTATTTGCGGTCGTTCGTTCAAAAACAAGGGGTGGCTATTCAAATGATCCGTTCGCAAATTGCAGTCTGTTCACACCTCTAAGTCTGAATGAGCGAGCAAAACATACGCTCGTTTATTTGTTAAAAACGCCCCCTGGCCACTCGCACCATACGTCATGTCCGCTATTTATTAGATTAATCGAGTACATCGACCAGCGTATGAACTGCTCGCTATTCTTGTGGTTGGTGTTTGCTACCACAAATTTGCGAGCAGTTCTGGCTATAAAATAACCCAGTGACGTGGTCAATGACGCTGCTGTATTAATTATGCACACCCATAATACGCCCGTTTTGACCTTTAAGCACGCCTGTGTTCGGATCTCCACTCCCCATTTTCAAGCACCTTCCCCTGTTACCACCCACATACGCCTCATTCTGTCACTCAAAATAGCAGGCACTCGCTATATAGCGTACAAACGATTTTTGGCCGCACTGACTGGTTCGCGCATGCGTACTAAAAACCGTACGCATGCGCAGATGTGCAAACATCGCTCGGAACGAGCGTACTGCCGCTAACGAGCGGCTCTGAATGAGGGCCTTTGTTCCATTTCAGTAGCTCTGCCAATATATCTTAAGGTTACCTTTATATTCTGACCTTTTGATATGTTAACTGATGTTACCGATGCAAAAATGAAAATAATATATTTTGTATATAATTGGTCACGTGTATGTTTATTATAGTGTCATTTATATGCCTCGGTTTTTCTGTATTTTCTGTAATATGAAAAAACAAATAGAATTATCTATGTCGTAAAAATATAAAGAAATGCATTTAATCTAATTAACACCTCTACCCAAATTCAGCAGTGTGGGCCACATGTGTCTGGAGACTCCAGTGCCCGCAACAAGTCAGAGAGTGCTGCCTATATGCCACTGCTGCACCTTCACAGCACAATGACATCATAGTAGCTTTACTAGCTGGAAAAGCACGTATGATAATTGGATAGAACCGTAGAGATTTCTTTGGATGAAATTGCAGCATTTCATACTCATTGGCTCTAACATTAGCAGGGAAATCTTACCTCCACTAATGTGGAGAGAAAACATGGAATCATTGAGTGGTAAGAATGAGGGAATGCAGAAAAGGTGTAAGGAGGCTGGCGCAAAGCTGAATGTTGTGGCAGGGAGTGGAGAAAGGAGGTTGGCTGAAACAGGGCTGAATTTGTGAATATGGGACTGAGGACCTCATTCAGAGTTGGTCGTTGCGGCCGCTCGGTTGTAAGGGAAAAGGGGCCGGATATGCAAATGAAGCGCTCGAAAATTGCGTCGTTAAGATGGGATCATTAGCTGGACGAGCAAGGGGAGGATGCGGCCGTAAGACTAAAAACACGCCCCCTTCTCGTTCGCAATACACGTCATCTCCGGGCATATAAGGATTAATCGAGACCATCGGGAACCATCGGAGCTGGTCGTAGAACTTAAAGTTGACCATACCCTCTCAGTGTAACACCCAGTCAGTGTAAACACTTCCCATGTCACATGTGCCATGACACTACTTAGTTAATTATGCACTCCCATAAAATGCAGTTTGCATAATCAGGCACGCCTGCGTTCGGATCTCCACTCCCCCGTTCACAAGCACCTTCCCCTGTTACCACCCACAAACGGGGTGTTCAAGGAGAGAGCAATTTCTGATCGCAAAAGCTAGTTTGCGCACGTGCATTGCGAATTTTACACATGGGCAGCTTAGCGAACATCGGTAGCGTACGACCGAGCGGCCACAACGAACGACTCTGAATGAGGTCCTGAGGCCCTGATTCAGAGCCGGACGCTCTGACAGAGCGCTCGCTCTGAATCAGGACATCTTTTTTTTTTTTGGAGTGGCCTCCTTCCTCCTGCCACTCACAGCTAATGCGTGCAACGAGACCCTTGTGGTAGGGTTTCGTGGCCGCAAGCCCCAGAGAGTTTTCGGCTCAAACAGAGCCGAAAGCTCTCCCACTGACATCACTTGTGATGTCAGTGGGGCCGCCCCCAAACGGTAGGCGTTCCCATGGGAACGCTTCCGTCTGGGCAGCCACCCCCCCTACCCGCCCACCGAAGGGGGCGTGCTGTCACTCAACATCGACAGCACGCCACCTTTGGTGCGAGACCGGGAGCAACGGATTGCCCGTCGATATCCGGGTCTCATGCATGCCGCCTCCGTCGTGCGCAGGCGCTCTGGACCACCATCGACTCAGTGCTTGCGACCGGGTCTGAATCAGGCCCTGAGGCCGTGCAGTAAGCTGTTGGAATGAATTTCATAGGTGTGTCCTTAGTGTGGTGTCTGATTTCCCACAAACTTCCACTGGGTAGGTTCGCCCATAAACCATTAATGTCAACCACAGATAGTCGATAATTTTGCCATCGATAGTGGAGATCCAATGGTTCACGGCCACCAATGGCACAAATCCAAGGAATGTTTTTTTTCCCTCCATGTGTCTGGACACGGCTTAGCTCCGACCCCCTAACATGACCCATGAAGCTCCACCCCCACACCCTGATTGGTCCGCTGCCCAGCTGACCATCAGTGCAGTGGAAGAAACCATCGATGGATAACAGCCGATGGTTTAATTATTTCATACCATTGATATTGATCACCAATGGTACCATCGATGGTGACCACCGATGGTTAACCTACTGATAGCCATCCGTACTACTGGGTGCTGAAAATGATTGTAAACCTTTCCTGTCATTCTGGAGCTTCGGGTCCTGCAAAAGGCTGCTAGAAAAGGGGAGGGATGGGACTAGTTCAGGAAGCAGAACAGCCCAATTGTGTGCTCACTGCTTCCGAGACGCACAGCTCCTGAGCCATACAGGAGAGCGAGTGTGCACTGTCAGTGTGTCTGTCCCTCAGTCCTGTTTATGTTTCTGCCTGGCCTGTCAGCATACTTGCCAACTCTCCCTCATTGTCAGGGAGACTCTCTGAAATAGTAGTAGTCTCCCTGTCTCCCAATCTCCCTGATTGCACCTTACCCCCATTATGAAGCTGTTATATATATAAAAAAAAGATAAATATACATTCAAATTGGATCATAAGTATCTTTTCCATGCATTGGAAGGGGCAGAACCATGAGAGACAATAGAGGCGCCGGGCTCCAGCTCTGAAGGGGCCCCTCCATTGCCCACAACATATTCACCCGACTTAAGGCTATAACTATGTAACCGGAGTGTACCGTCACGGCCGCCCAATACATGGCACCCCTTCCCGGCACCTGAGAAGCCACCATACACTAGTGGAGAGCTCCATGTCAGATCATCAGCTGCTGCCTTTGTCTATCTATAGTCTGTCTGCATGCGAATTGCTACATTACAGTGTCAGCGGCAGTGGCACCAAATTATAATTTGCGTCTGGGATGAACTTACACCACTGTTATGAGACACGATGATCCCTATGGCTACATGCATTTTCTGAAAAGTATCAGTGTGTAGTCATCAACAAATAGATCTTACTAACTGCTTTTGGTCTCCTTAACTTTTTAAATATAAGTCAATTTTATGACACGCCTCTCAAATGTAGCGGTACATTTGTGTCATCTGTCAGTGTGCTTCTCTGACCTGTGAGTCTGCTCTGTCTGCCAGCACTGTTAGTGTGTCTGTCACTCAATCCTGCTTGTGATTCTGTCTGTCCTGTCAGTGAGTCTGGGTCCTAGTCCTGTCTGTATCCACCAGTCCTGTCAGTAGCTCCTGCATTTCTGATGCAGAATGGAAGTCAACAAACAATCATGCATTTATGTAATATTGGATGTGAGTGTATATTTGTAAGTTTACAGTATTTGTTTTAACTGCTGAAACACACAAGCTAACCATGAAAACATAAAACAAGAGCATTTTACCTGCAGTACAGTCAGTGGCATCAACCACATGGTGGATGCAGCAAGAACTCCCAGTCTCAATAGTAAACGTATCTTGCTGCATACTTATTGCATTACTGACCATATCTAAAACATACATTGTGGTGCAGGGCTGTGTATGGTGGACACAAGGCTGTATTACTGGGCACAGGGCTGTGTATGCTTGACATGAGGCTGTTATACTGGGCACACGGCTGTGTTGGGTGGGCATGAGGCTGTTATCCAGGACACAGGGCTGTGTATTGTGGACATGAGGCTGTTATACTGGGCATAGGGATGCATATGCTGACCATATGGTTATATGTGGTGGGCTTGGATGTTGGACACAGGAGTGTTTAATGGGTATAGAACTGTGGTAGGTATTTCTTAAGCAACGTTCAGAATGGTACATGAGGTGCATTGGGCAGGATGTGGTGGCCATCTGGCTGAATATGAGCTGTATGTGGGGGGGCATTGGGTAGGATGTGGTGACCATCATCCTGAATATGAGATGTATGTGGGGGGCATTGGGCAGGATGTGGTGACCATCTGGCTGAATATGAGCTGTATGTAGGGGGCATTGGGCAGGATGTGGTGACCATCGTGCTGAATATGAGCTGTAAGTGGGGGGCATTGGGCAGGATGTGGTGACTATCGTGCTGAATATGAGCTGTATGTGGGGGGCATTGGGCAGGATGTGGTGACCATCATGCTGAATGAGCTGTATGTGGGGGGCATTGGGCAGGATGTGGTGACCATCGTGCTGAATATGAGCTGTATGTGGGGGGCATTGGGCAGGGCGTGGTGACCATCATGCTGAATGAGCTGTATGTGGGGGGCATTGGGCAGGATGTGGTGACCATCATGCTGAATATGAGCTGTATGTGGGGGCATTGGGCAGGATGTGGTGACCATCATGCTGAATATGAGCTGTATGTGGGGGCATTGGGCAGGATGTGGTGACCATCGTGCTGAATATGAGCTGTATGTGGGGGGCACTGGGCAGGATGTGGTGACCATCGTGCTGAATATGAGCTGTATGTGGGGGCATTGGGTAGGATGTGGTGACCATCATGCTGAATATGAGCTGTATGTGGGGGGCATTGGGCAGGATGTGGTGACTATCATGCTGAATATGAGCTGTATGTGGGGGGCATTGGGTAGGATGTGGTGATCATCATGCTGAATATGAGCTGTATGTGGGGGCATTGGCAAGGATGTGGTGACCATCATGCTGAATATGAGCTGTATGTGGGGGGCATTGGGCAGGATGTGGTGACCATCATGCTGAATATGAACTGTATGTGGGGGCAGGATGTGGTGACCATCATGTGGGGGCAGGATGTGGTGACCATCATGCTGAATATGAGCTGTATGTGGGGCATTGGGCAGGATGTGGTGACCATCATGCTGAATATGAGCTGTATGTGGGGGGCATTGGGCAGGATGTGGTGACCATCGTGCTGAATATGAGCTGTATGTGGGGGCATTGGGCAGGATGTGTTCACCATCTTGCTGAATATGAGCTGTATGTGGGGGGCATTGGGCAGGATGTGGTGACTATCATGCAGAATATGAGCTGTATGTTGGGTGAATTGGGCAGGATGTGGTGATGATCATGCTGAATATGAGCTGTATGTGGGGGGAATTGGGCAGGATGTGGTGACTATCATGCTGAATATGAGCTGTATGTGGGGGGCATTGGGCAGGATGTGGTGACCATCATGCTGAATATGAGCTGTATGTTGGGGGAATTGGGCAGGATGTGGTGACCATCATGCTAAATATGAGCTGTATGTGGGGGGCATTGGGTAGGATGTGGTGACCATCATGCTGAATATGAGCTGTACGTTGGGGGAATTGGGCAGGATGTGGTGACGATCATGCTGAATATGAGCTGTATGAGCTGTATGTGGGGGGCATTGGGCAGGATGTGGTGACTATCATGCTGAATATGAGCTGTATGTTGGGGGAATTGGGCAGGATGTGGTGACGATCATGCTGAATATGAGCTGTATGTGGGGGGAATTGGGTAGGATGTGGTGACCATCATGCTGAATATGAGCTGTATGTGGGGGGCATTGGGCAGGATGTGGTGACTATCATGCTGAATATGAGCTGTATGTGGGGGGTATTGGGCAGGATGTGGTGACCATCATGCTGAATATGAGCTTTATGTTGGGGGAATTGGGCAGGATGTGGTGACCATCATGCTAAATATGAGCTGTATGTGGGGGGCATTGGGTAGGATGTGGTGACCATCATGCTGAATATGAGCTGGCTGTACATTGGGGGAATTGGGCAGGATGTGGTGACCATCATGCTGAATATGAGCTGTATGTGCGGGGCTTTGGGTAGGATGTGGTGACCATCATGCTGAATATGAGCTGTATGAGGGGGGCATTGACCATAATGCTGAATATGAGCTGTATGTGGGGGAATTGGGCAGGATGTGGTGACCATCATGCTGAATATGAGCTGTATGTGGGGGGCATTGGGCAGGATGTGGTGACCATCGTGCTGAATATGAGCTGTATGTGGGGGGGGCATTGGACAGGACGTGGTGACCATCATGCTGAATGAGCTGTATGTGGGGGGCATTGGGCAGGATGTGGTGACCATCGTGCTGAATATGAGATGTATGTGGGGGGCATTGGGCAGGGTGTGGTGACCATCATGCTCAATGAGCTGTATGTGGGGGGCATTGGGCAGGATGTGGTGACCATCATGCTGAATATGAGCTGTATGTGGGAGGCATTGGGTAGGATGTGTTGACCATCATGTTGAATATGAGCTGTATGTGGGGGCATTGGGCAGGATGTGGTGACCATCATGCTGAATATGAGCTGTATGTGGGGGGCATTGGGCAGGATGTGGTGACCATCGTGCTGAATATGAGCTGTATGTGGGGGGCACTGGGCAGGATGTGGTGACCATCGTGCAGAATATGAGCTGTATGTGGGGGCATTGGGTAGGATGTGGTGACCATCATGCTGAATATGAGCTGTATGTGGGGGGCATTGGGCAGGATGTGGTGACCATCATGCTGAATATGAGCTGTACGAGGGGGGCATTGGGTAGGATGTGGTGATCATCATGCTGAATATGAGCTGTATGTGGGGGCATTGGCAAGGATGTGGTGACCATAATGCTGAATATGAGCTGTATGTGGGGGGCATTGGGCAGGATGTGGTGACCATCATACTGAATATGAGCCGTATGTGGGGGCATTGGGCAGGATGTGGTGACCATCATGATGAATATGAGCCGTATGTGGGGGGCATTGGGCAGGATGTCGTGACCATCATGCTGAATATGAGCTGTATGTGGGGGCATTGGGCAGGATGTGGTGACCATCATGCTGAATATGAGCTGTATGTGGGGGGAATTGGGCAGGATGTGGTGACCATCATGCTGAATATGAGCTGTATGTGGGGGGCATTGGGCAGGATGTGGTGACCATCCTGCTGAATATGAGCTGTATGTGGGGGGGCATTGGGCAGGATGTGGTGACAATCATGCTGAATATGAGCTGTATGTGGGGGCATTGGGCAGGATGTGGTGACCATCATGCTGAATATGAGCTGTATGTGGGGGCATTGGGCAGGATGTGGTGACCATCATGCTGAATATGAGCTGTATGTGGGGGGCATTGGGCAGGATGTGGTGACCATCATGTTGAATATGAGCTGTATGTGGGGGGTATTGGGCAGTATGTGGTGACCAACATGCTGAATATGAGCTGTATGTGGGGGGCAATGGGCAGGATGTGGTGACCATCATGCTGAATATGAGCTGTATGTGGGTGCATTGGGCAGGATGTGGTGACCATCGTGCTGAATATAAGCTATATGTGGGGTGCGTTGGGCAGGATGTGGTGACCATCGTGCTGAATATGAACTGTATGTGGGGGGCATTGGGCAGGATGTGGTGACCATCATGCTGAATATGAGCTGTATTTGTGGGGCATTGGGCAGGATGTGGTGACCATCATGCTGAATATGAGCTGTATGTGGGGGCATTGGCAAGGATGTGGTGACCATCATGCTGAATATGAGCTGTATGTGGGGGCATTGGGCAGGATGTGGTGACCATCATGCTGAATATGAGCTGTATGTGGGGGGCATTGGGCAGGATGTGGTGACCATCATGCTGAATATGAGCTGTATGTGGGGGGCAATGGGCAGGATGTGGTGACCATCATGCTGAATATGAGCTGTATGTGGGGGGAATTGGGCAGGATGTGGTGACCATCATGCCGAATATGAGCTGTATGTGGGGGGCATTGGGCAGGATGTGGTGACCATCATGTTGAATATGAGCTGTATGTGGGGGGTATTGGGCAGTATGTGGTGACCAACATGCTGAATATGAGCTGTATGTGGGGGGTATTGGGCAGTATGTGGTGACCAACATGCTGAATATGAGCTGTATGTTGGGGGCAATGGGCAGGATGTGGTGACCATCATGCTGAATATGAGCTGTATGTGGGGGATTTGGGCAGGATGTGGTGACCATCATGCTGAATATGAGCTGTATGTGGGGAGAATTGGGCAGGATGTGGTGACGATCATGCTGAATATGAGCTGTATGTGGGGGGCATATGGCAGGATGTGGTGACCATCATGCTAAATATGAGCTGTATGTGGGGGGCATTGGGTAGGATGTGGTGACCATCATGCTGAATATGAGCTGTATGTGGGGGGAATTGGGTAGGATGTGGTGACCATCATGCTGAATATGAGCTGTATGTTGGGGGAATTGGGCAGGATGTGGTGACCATCATGCTGAATATGAGCTGTATGTGTGGGCATTGGGCAGGATGTGGTGACCATCGTGCTGAATATGAGCTGTATGTGGGGGGCATTGGGCAGGATGTGGTGACCATCATGCTGAATATGAGCTGTATGTGGGGAGCATTGGGCAGGATGTGGTGACCATCATGCTGAATATGAGTTGTATGTCGGGGGCATTGGGCAGGATGTGGTGACCATCATGCTGAATATGAGTTGTATGTCGGGGGCATTGGGCAGGATGTGGTGACCATCATGCTGAATATGAGCTGTATGTGGGGAGCATTGGGCAGGATGTGGTGACCATCATGCTGAATATGAGCTGTATGTGGGGGGCATTGGGCAGGATGTGGTGACCATCATGCTGAATATGAGCTGTATGTGGGGGCATTGGGCAGGATGTGGTGACCATCAGGGCCGTTTCTAGGGGTGGGCGGCCTGTGCAATCGCACGGTGCGCGCCGCCTCTGAAACAGCCTGTGAATTTCTGGACGCCCGGCGGAGCAGTTACCAGCCGGAGACGCTGGTCTTAGCGGGTGGCACAGTAGAAGGCTCTCCAAGCCCTCCCAGGGACTCCTCCGCGCTGTGTGATTGTCACGGCGTGTGACATCATCACACAAGCGCCACCACACCACCGCAGGCAAACTGCTCAGCTCCGTGAAGGCGGCTATCCGGGATACTATGACAGGGGCTGTGCTAGTGTGCTGTCCTCGCTCTGATCAGGTAAGACCTGCCTGCTGCTGCTAATCATGGACAGCCAGGGTGTGCAGCCTTATATTGCCCTGCATCCTTATATTGTTTAATTTGTGATCACATATCCCTCCCAATCACTAGTGTGTGTATAATGTGTATGTGTAATAGATATATACATATATATATATATATATATATATATATATATATAATTTGTATTTGCAAATGGATGTTCTGGCTCTCCTTGTTCCTACGTTGCCATTATATTCCAAACACTTTCGCCTATCTGTGACTCTGGTGTGTGCTGTTGGTCTCAAATTCAACTATATATATATATATATATATATATATATATATTACAGTCACTGTGGGCGGCAGTGTCCCGTGGGTGGGAGGATGTGTGTCCCCGCCGAATAGATGCCTGGCATCTATTCTCCCTGTCAGCAGCGCTTGGGGGCTGCCCGGCGAGTCTGTAAGTGCCAGGCACGGCCCCAAGAGTCACGAAAAAGGGACGCATCTTATAGACACGCCCCATTTTAAATGGCCGCGCGCACAGAAGTACCCTCTCTAGCTCCGGCGCCCTGCCTGCCACAGTGTATTTTATGTGGACCTGGCTTATATTCTTTCGAGACCACGCTCCCTTACTGTGATACCACACCCCCTCACGATGACGCCACGCCCACTCCACAATATTACTGCTTCTTGGGGAAGGGGGCGCATTTTGACTGCTCGCACTGGGAGCCTCAGACCCTAGAAACTGCCCTGGTGACCATCGTGCTGAATATGAGCTGTATGTGGGGGCATTGGGCAGGATGTGGTGACTATCATGCTGAATATGAGCTGTATGTGGGGGGCATTGGGCAGGATGTGGTGACCATCATGCTGAATATGAGCTGTATGTAGGGGGAATTGGGCAGGATGTGGTGACCATCATGCTAAATATGAGCTGTATGTGGGGGGCATTGGGTAGGATGTGGTGACCATCATGCTGAATATGAGCTGTACGTTGGGGGAATTGGGCAGGATGTGGTGACCATCATGCTGAATATGAGCTGTATGTGGGGGGCATTGACCATAATTCTGAATATGAGCTGTATGTGGGGGAATTGGGCAGGATGTGGTGACCATCATGCTGAATATGAGCTGTATGTGGGGGGCATTGGGCAGGATGTGGTGACCATCGTGCTGAATATGAGCTGTATGTGGGGGGCATTGGGCAGGATGTGGTGACCATCATGCTGAATGAGCTGTATGTGGGGGGCATTGGGCAGGATGTGGTGACCATCGTGCTGAATATGAGCTGTATGTGGGGGGCATTGGGCAGGGTGTGGTGACCATCATGCTGAGTGAGCTGTATGTGGGGGGCAATGGGCAGGATGTGGTGACCATCATGCTGAATATGAGCTGTATGTGGGGGGCATTGGGTAGGATGTGTTGACCATCATGCTGAATATGAGCTGTATGTGGGGGCATTGGGCAGGATGTGGTGACCATCATGCTGAATATGAGCTGTATGTGGGGGGCATTGGGCAGGATGTGGTGACCATCGTGCTGAATATGAGCTGTATGTGGGGGGTATTGGGCAGTATGTGGTGACCAACATGCTGAATATGAGCTGTATGTGGGGGGCAATGGGCAGGATGTGGTGACCATCATGCTGAATATGAGCTGAATGTAGGGGCATTGGGCAGGATGTGGTGACCATCATGCTGAATATGAGCTGTATGTGGGGAGAATTGGGCAGGATGTGGTGACGATCATGCTGAATATGAGCTGTATGTGGGGGGCATTTGGCAGGATGTGGTGACCATCATGCTAAATATGAGCTGTATGTGGGGGGCATTGGGTAGGATGTGGTGACCATCATGCTGAATATGAGCTGTATGTGGGGGGAATTGGGTAGGATGTGGTGACCATCATGCTGAATATGAGCTGTATGTTGGGGGAATTGGGCAGGATGTGGTGACCATCATGCTGAATATGAGCTGTATGTGGGGGCATTGGGCAGGATGTATTGACCATCGTGCTGAATATGAGCTGTATGTGGGGGGCATTGGGCAGGATGTGGTGACCATCATGCTGAATATGAGCTGTATGTGGGGAGCATTGGGCAGGATGTGGTGACCATCATGCTGAATATGAGTTGTATGTCGGGGGCATTGGGCAGGATGTGGTGACCATCATGCTGAATATGAGTTGTATGTCGGGGGCATTGGGCAGGATGTGGTGACCATCATGCTGAATATGAGCTGTATGTGGGGAGCATTGGGCAGGATGTGGTGACCATCATGCTGAATATGTGCTGTATGTGGGGGGCATTGGGCAGGATGTGGTGACCATCATGCTGAATATGAGCTGTATGTGGGGGCATTGGGCAGGATGTGGTGACCATCAGGGCCGTTTCTAGGGGCGGGCGGCCTGTGCAATCGCACGGGGCGCGCCGCCTCTGAAACAGCCTGTGAATTTCTGGGCGCCCGGCGGAGCAGTTACCAGCCGGAGATGCAGGTCTTAGCGGGTGGCACAGTAGAAGGCTCTCCAAGCCCTCCCAGGGACTCCTCCGCGCTGTGTGATTGTCACGGCGTGTGACATCATCACACAAGCGCCACCACACTACCGCAGGCAAACTGCTCAGCTCCGTGAAGGCGGCTATCCGGGATACAGTGACAGGGGCTGTGCTAGTGTGCTGTCCTCGCTCTGATCAGGTAAGACCTGCTGGCTGCTGCTAATCATGGACGGCCAGGGTGTGCAGCCTTATATTGCCCTGCAGCCTTATATTGTTTCATTTGTGATCATATATCCCTCCCAATCACGTGTGTCTGTGTGTAATGTGTATGTGTAATATATATATACATATATATATATATATATAATTTGTATTTGCAAATGGATGTTCTGGCTCTCCTTGTTCCTACGTTGCCATTATATTCCAAACACTTTCGCCTATCTGTGACTCTGGTGTGTGCTGTTGGTCTCAAATTCAACTATATATATATATATATATATATATTACAGTCACTGTGGGCGGCAGTGTCCCGTGGGTGGCGCTTGGGGGCTGCCCGGCGAGTCTGTAAGTGCCAGGCACGGCCCCAAGAGTCACGAAAAAGGGACGCGTCTTATAGACACGCCCCATTTTATATAGCCACGCCCCCGCACAGAAGTACCCTCTCTAGCTCCGGCACCCTGCCTGCCACAGTGTATTTTATGTGGACCTGGTTTATATTCGATGACGCCACGCCCACTCCACAATATTACTGCTTCTTGGGGGGGGGGGGCACATTTTGACTGCTCGCACTGGTAGCCTCAGACCCTAGAAACTGCCCTGGTGACCATCATGCTGAATATGAGCTGTATGTGGGGGGAATTGGGTGGAATGTGGTGACCATCATGCTGAATATGAGCTGTATGTGGGGGGCATTGGGCAGGATGTGGTGACCATCATGCTGAATATGAGCTGTATGTGGGGGCATTGGGTAGGATGTGGTGACCATCATGCTGAATATGAGCTGTATGTGGGGGGCACATAGTTTTAGGAGGCAAAGTACTGAAAATCATTGAAACTCTAAATTTGCAAGAATGCTTCACTTACAGTATATCTATGATTGTCCTTACTATAACCAGGAAAATAACTGTACAAATCACAGAAAATTATGAAAATCTCCTTTTCTATTGCAGTTTGATGTCCTTTTGTGAAATCATAGCTCTCCGATGGCTAAAGGACTTGCTTTGTCAAACAATGATTTACAACGGGGCTCAATCACCCATAGAATGCTCTTTGAAAACACAAATGAGCATAATAGTCCTGGGAAGTAATACCTGAATTAAAATGAAACTGTGCTCTCGCTAGTTACACAAATGTGGTTCTCATTACCGAGCATGTAACCTGTTCCAGTTGCAGGCTTACTTTAAGCATGCAAAGGCGAGGATGAATGAAAACCAATGCACATGTTCATGTTTGTCTCCAATAGTCCTATGAGAGCCATATATTAACCACCTGTAGCAAAATGAATACATTATTTGAAACTAAATGTTTCTTATTTTCCACAGAATGTAAGCACAGGCTATGCACAAGTTGTTATTTTTAACAATGCCATCTGGATTTTCACTGACTGACTATGATCTTCAAACAAGCAGACATAATTTATCACTATGTGCTCATTCCATTCACTCAAAGCTCTTCTCTCTGCCAACCCCCATTCACATAGATGTTTTTATTTTGCAGTGACCACTCAATGGCCCTCATTCAGAGCCGTACGCTCTGAGCAGAGCGCACGCTCTGAATGAGGGCCGGCCTCCATGAAAATGGAGCGTCCTCCTGGACGCTCGTATAGCTGTGGGTCACCACCCACAGGCTATACGAGCGTGCATTTTGATGGCCGCGATGGTCGTGACCATCGCGACCATCGAAACTGCGAGCCGGAGCCTGCGGTTGAGGTTTTCAACCGCAAGCTCCGGAGTCATTTTGGCTCTATCAGAGCCAAAATCACTCCCACTGACATCACTAGTGATGTCAGTGGGCCGGCTTCTGACGGGAGGCGTTCCCGTGGGAACGCCCCCGTCAGGGAGGCACGCCCCCGGCACGCCTACCAAAGGGGGCATGCTGTCAATCAACATCGACAGCACGCCCCCTTTGATCAGACACAACGAGCGAAGGACTTTCCTTCGCTCGTCGCGTCTGGCGCATGCGCACGACGGAGCTCCCTCCGTCGTGCGCATGCTCAGTCCAGAACATCGAACCACTTGCGAGCGGACAGCCGCTCGCGAGTGGGTCTGAATCAGGCCCAATGTTCCTTAAGGACAAAACAAAGTACCAACATTTTACAAATATGTCAGATGGACAGTAGAAGAAGCTGTAGAATAAGGGAACGAGGGCCTGGTTCAGCATGGAACGCACAGGAAAGAACGCACGCACTTGGCCGATGTTTTCCACTGCGTATGCGTATGCATCGCAATGTGCATGCGCAAACTATCCAGTGCGATCGGGCTAGGGTATGCAGACCACACGCAGTGGGTACGCAGACCCTTCCGAAAATTGATTGACAGGAAGTGCCATTTGTGGGTGGTGTCGGGGAATGGTCAGGCGAACGCAGGTGTGCCTGTGCGTTGGGATGCCGTTATAGGGGCGTGCATAATTTAGGCAGTGCTGTGGCATATGCAGACACACTGTAAGCTATACACAGGAAGCAGCCAAAATCCTGCCGGCACCTGGGAACAAGAATGGATGCCGTGCACATGTGTGCAGCATCCATTCAGTGCAGGGAGAGAGCTGGGGGCAGCCCAACTACTGATGTAGTCTTGGGCTCGCCCCCCGCCTGATGTTAAATGAGAGGCCGCCAAATAGCGTCATTTAGGTGGGGCGGCTGGGTCCCTCATGCTGAAGCCGGCCCTAATAGTTAGGAACAAAGGCCCTGATTCAGAACCGGACGCTCTGACAGAACGCTCGCTCTGAATCAGGGCCATCCTTATCTTTCTTAAGAGCGGCCTCCTGGCCGCTCGCATAGCTGTGGGTGACCACCCACAGCTATAGCGAGCGGCCAAAAAGATGGTCGCGATGGTCAAGACCATCATGACCATCGGGTTTGCGACGAGACCCTTGTGGTAGGGTCTCGTTGCCGCAAGCCCTGGAGTGCTTTCGGCTCTATCAGAGCCGAGAGCACTCCCACTGACATTACTTGTGATGTCAGTGGGGCCGGCTCCAGACGGTAGGCGTTCCTATGGGCACGCCTCCGTCTGGGCATCCACGCCCCCGGCACGCCCACCAAAGGGGGCGTGCTGTCACTCACCATCGACAGCATGCCCCCTTTGTAGCGAGACCCAAGCCGTCGCTATCCGGGTCTCGCACATGCGCACGACGGAGCCGGCTCCCTCGTGCGCATGCGCACTGGGCTAACATCGACCTGCTTGCGAGCTCTCAGTGCTCACGAGCGGGTCTGAATCAGGCCCAGAGCAAGAAAGAGTAAGTAACTGAGCATCTTGGTAAAACCATGCTGGACTGCATGTGGGGAAGATGTAAAGTGTGCAGACATTTAGATTTGGGTGGGGTATGTCCAAACTGAAATCAGAATTGCAGTATAAAAATAAAGCTGTCCAGCATTTGTGGGCTACATGGAAAAACAGCCAGTATTTACCCTGCATACAAAAACAAGGTAGGTACAGTATTTACACCCCTTGCATTGCAACATAGTATGTCCAGGCCCAGAGTCACAGTACAAATTTAGATGCATGGTAGCAGAAATGTAAGGGGCGTTAGTGTGTGGTGACTGGGGAGAAATGGGGTGGCTAAACAGATGCACGGAGATGTTACGTCTTATGGGAGTATTGCAGGCGTGTCGTACAGAGACGCACAACTGCTCATATAGAGACATACTCAGATGGAGAACCCGCACCTGCTAATAGGGCTGCTGCAAGTTTCAATGGTGCAGCCAATGATGCATTTAAAGACACATCAAGCGGTATCTCTACAGACGCTGGCAATGGGCGTCTCAGTCCTTGCGCATTCAGATGCCTGGATGAACACTAGGAAAAGGCTTTGTAGCAACATTAGCATAAACAGACAGATGCGACAGTGTCGCAAAAGACACAAGGACGCACACGGCTGCATCCTACTCAGAATCAGGCGCTATATCGTTTGACAGCTTATTGGTATCACACTTTCCATTGATTTGGTTAGTGACTAAAAGCCCACCACAGACAGCAACATAGTAAACAATACGTACCTAATTACAAATACACTAAATAAATAACAGGTCTGTTGCAAAACAATAACATACTAGTAAAAAAATAGCACCAAAGAAAGTAGCAATATTAAATGAAAACCAACTATGATAAGAACCATATAGAAAAATGGAGAATAAAGATGTGCAAACAGTAAGAAACAATAAACCAAGAGTTCTGAATTCTTGATCTGACAAGTGGATAGTTCCACTCCTGTATATTTTCTCTGTGAGAAGACCAGCAAGGGAATATTCTGTTTCATAAAGGTATAACTAATGAATGTGGTGGGGACTAGGGTGCTCTGATTGTCTATGGGCTCCACTGATGTAAATACAGAGCTGAATGTGGGCCTGATTCAGAGGTAGACCGTAATGAGAGCCGAGACTGCATCTTCTTATGCAGCGCAACTGCGTCTTTATGCTATTCGCATAGAGGCCACCAACGGCTGTGGCCCTAATCCGCTGCTTTGTGTAATTATCAGCGTCATCGCTTGCACCATCTGACATTAGAACAGCCCTATGGCTGCTCAGAATGTCAGTCGGAACATGGCCGCTGGTGCCGGCACAACTGCAAAAAAAAACCCCCAGTCACTGGCCACGACACGCCCATGAAATGCTTGTGTCTAGCTAGCCACCCCCTGTTACCAAGCTCACTGAAATTGTCTCTCCCTGGGGGCGATTCAATTGTTTTGTGGGTGGTGATAATTAATGGGTATCCAGTGTTGCAATTCAATTGTTCTGGGCGCCCATTAATTATTGCATTCTTCAGGCCCAATTAGATAGAGTTTAGCCGCTGTTTGAGCACCCTAACCACAGGTTTATCGCACATTTTTGCTTGCACCCTCCTGACGTGCAAATACCAAGTACAAATGCCGTCACCGGCTGCTATCGCGCCCAGTTGATTTGACCACACCTAATGTTTTTGCTATCTCTCTGATGGGTTTGTTTTGATTTTTCAGCCTAATGATGACTTGCTTCACTGATAGTGACAGCTCTTTGGATGTCATATTAAGAGTCGACAGCAACTGATTCCAAATGCAAATGTCACACCTAGGATCAACTCCAGACCTTTTACTTGCTTAATTGATAATGAAATAACGAGGGAATAGCCCACACCTGTCCATGAAATAGCTTTTGAGTTGATAGTCCCATTACTTTTGGCCCCTTAAAAAGTGGGAGGCACATATAGAAACCGTTGTAATTCCTACACCATTCACCTGATTTGGATGTAATTACTCTCAAATTAAATCTGAAAGTCTGCAGTTAAAGCACATCTTGTTTGTTTCATTTCAAATCCATTGTGGTGGTGAGTAGAGGCCAAAACCTGAAAATTCTGTCAATGTCCCAATATTTATGCACCTGACTGTATTTTGTCTATCTTTTACCTCCCTGCTTTATGTATATCCTGCCCTCCATACTGTTCAGTGGCCTTCAGAGAACTGTGGTGCCTTTCTAAACTACAATAATAATAATAAATAACTGTAATGAGAAATATAGATTTTCATATATTCTAGGGGGTATATTTACTAAAATGGGCATTTTTAGAAGTAGAGTTGTTGCCCATAGCAACCAATCAGATTCTACTTATCCACATCTCCACTTCTAAAACCTGTACTAGAATTTAACATTAACTTCTTATTTTAAAAATCAAGACAATAGGACACTTCTCTTACAACACTCACCCTTTTGCTGTTCTCTTCCTCTTGAGCACTTCGAAATTCATGTTCCAAGTCAATGTCATTGAACAGCCCGACTTCCTCACAGTTTTTCAAGAACCGAGTTGGAGTCGGAGTTTGGTCTGTGTAAAAAACATGTTTCACCAGTTATAGGAACTTAAAAACCACAATTTAAACAGGAAAATAACTTTTCTACTTACCTTTACATAAGTCTACCCTGATTTATAGTGAAGGGCAATGTAATGCTCTGCAATATCCTGCCACGGTGTCCGGCTGCGCACATTATGACTATATATGGTAACCAATTTGTGCTTATTTTCCTGCACACCTACAGTATATGGTGTACTGGGAAAATATGAGCAAAGATTTACTGCTACAGAACATATCATCCAGTCCACATGCATTCCAGGGCATTAGCTGCATTAGGGCAAATATCACAAACAGCGACATTGGTGTACACTGAGGGGCTGATGGTTTTCATGTGTTGTCCAAGATTGTGTAGTACATGATAAGCACATAATGGGCCTGATTCAGAGGTGGACAAAGACGCGGCCATGACTGCGTCCTTTGGCAGTCGTCCATCTGCAACTTTAAGAAAATGCCACTACAAAGTCCTATGGCAGATGCAGATTTTACCTCCAAGTATGGCCTCCAATGTGAGCAGTTGAGTGTGTGCGCAAACACTTCAGCGACATGTCCACGACGGGTTGGATACGTGATGCCGGCACTGGTAATGCTGGTGGTCAGAATCCCGGCAGCGCAATCCCGAAGGTGGAAATCCCAATGCATGCAGGAAAGTATTGTAACTCTTCTTCTAACCCACCCATCCTGCAGCCTAACCCTAACCTTCCCCTTCGGCCACTCCCACCCCCCTCCCCGCAGCCTAACCCTAACTCTTGAATCCCACAGCCTAACTCTAACCCTATTTCTAGTATCTAACCCTAACCCATACTTACCGACTAATGAATTCTCCTTCCCAAGAGAAGCCCAAGAAGGAAAAACAGGTGGGCGGAGTTGGGGGCGGGGTATGTCAGGTTGCATCATTAAGCCGCACCCCCGTCAGGAGTTCACAGTGTTGATGCCAGTTTCAAATAGGGGCGGGGCTAAATGACATGATTCTCATAGAATGACGTCATTAGGCCCCTCCCCCAATGCAGACACGCCGATCCCAGCTAAAATTCTCCCCATTCTGCCCACTTTGCTAGGAAGTTGGCAGAATGCAGAGAGAAGTGCCCACCCTTCCAGGGGCGTGGGGGGTTATCCGAATTCCGAGAGGGTAGGCATGTATGCCCTAACTCTCTCCTTAAACCTAACCCTATGCCTCTCCCTAACTCCAATACTCACTGTCGAGATCGCAGCCGTCAAGATTCTAGAGCCGGGATTCAGACCGCCAGCATAGTGTGCTCCTGGATGCCGACTACATCCTGTCCGCAACACGCCCATAAGACGTACCATCTCCGTGCGTCAGAATACCCACCTCCCAGTCATCGCCCAGGATTGATTAGCACTGTTCCAAGTAATGCCCGATACTGTGCGTCTCAATCGCAGCAGCGCCTTTATGCGTACACTCTGTGTAACGCATTCACTGTACAAATTCTCTGGGATTTTTCCACACGCGCAGCAGCAAAAAATTCACTGAACTACAGTACCTACAGCATGTGAACATCACCGTTGTGTGTGATTCTGAATCAGTCCCTGTAAGTGCACATGGAAGTGTGAAGAACTGTTCACGTGATTTTGAATCAAAAAAATTGAGTCAGAAAGTATAAAAAAAATGTGTGTTTGATTACAGGAATATACAGTATAAAGGGGCAGTGTAGCATGTTATACTGTTGTAGTGAGCTATATATACATTTAGACATGGAAAAAAAGGTGTTTTCTGTAAACTTGTTTTGACATTTTTATGAATATTAGGTTAGAGTAAAGGGTTTAGTAAATTTTGTTATTTGCCAATTTATTGCATTATTTACTAATAAAGCAAACCACACCTATAATAACAATAACGATCTATAGTCTGTAGAAACTGTGGGCCTGATTCAGCAAGGATCGCTATTGCGATCGCGGTAGCAATCGCACACGCAGTTCTGGTGCGAAAGTATGCTAATAATTGCAATCACAAAGCACTCTCATATACAACAACAAGTAGACATCCACTTCTCCTCTCGCACATCCGTAATACCTTGCAATCCAGCCAAAACATCGGTAACACTGAAGTACATCGGAGCCACTCACACATTTAAGGCAGGTCTGACCCTACAACTAAATTGCTAACTTTCCTACGCGCAGTGAGAGCTCAAGCTGCGTATGCCATCACAGTGGCTAATCTATGCACGCCCCCGCAATGGCGTTAAAATGCACTGGCATGCCTGCGTTTCTTCCTGTCAATCACCCTGCGATGAGTCTGCGTAGTCACTAGGACCAGGTCGCAGTGTTGCCTTTGCGTACGCACTCTGCGATGCATGCGCAGTGAGAAACAAGCGGCCGTCTGCGTACACTTTAGCCGTTGCAATCCTTGCTGAATCCGGCTCCGTGTGTTCTGTTACTTTTAACAACAGAGAGAAATTCCGCACTGCATAGGACACATTAGATATTAAAAAATATATTCATAAAGAACCAACATAGACAAAAATCAGCGGGTTGAAAATTCCTAATATTAAAGAGTTAGTGGTGCACCCCAAGAGTAATAAACACTCACATCCACTAACACTTTTCCTATCCTGTATAGCAGGATAGTATAGAAGACTCCTTTGTGGGGGCACTCTTAAACATGTATTTTAAAACAACTTTTAATTATTATATGCAGCTAAAATAAATGAGATTTCATATATAATACTCACAAAAGACTTATAATAAAGAAATTATAAATCATACAGCTCCTTCCCTATGTGATTTAATAGGGATCAGGATAAATGACGGCGAAAATATAAACATACAAACAATTAATTTATGGATATGCTTGTCACCAAATATCAGATATCCAATTTCAATTCTGTTAATTATATGTTTCCTGTTAGACAAGCTATATCTCAAACTCCGGCGTCATAAAATTATAAATAGTAGATATGTAATCCTAGTAACAATCTTAAAGATTTTTATCGATAGCTCCGCACAATAGTAATTCTATTAACACATCCATATTAATGGTATCTCTAATATTCCTTTTACACCAGAGCTAAAACCCCGGTATTGCAGGGTTAACCCGGGTAGCTCCTTGGTGTAAACGGGGACAGGGTTGGATTCCCGGGTCGAGTGACCCGGCAATCCAACCCAGGTAACTTGCAGGGTTTAACACGGCAGTGAAACCCTGCAGTGTAAACGGCGCGATCCGGGTCATGATGACCTGGAGCGTGCCGCATGCCGACTGATTGGCCGGCTTCAGTGGAGCTTGGAGATGACGGAATCTCCAAGTGTCCACTTCCACGCCAGAAGAGCCGGATCACTGCAGACCCCGCTCCGGTCCGAACGGCGCCGTCTCGGAAATATCCTGGGTTGGCACTGGCTAAATTCCGGGTCTGATCTGGTTTGGAACCCTGTTCCAACTTCCGGGTCAGACACGGAATTTAGGTATAAAAGCAGTATTAATAAGGCAGCATACTAGAGCTAATAGATACTTAGATTCATCATGCAACTAGTAATCTGCTGATCAATTACCCTATGCACCTCTCATATTAGTATGGGTGATAGCTGGTCACACAATACATCAATAGTTGAATCAGTCCTTATTTAGATCTACCTGGGCTTTTGAAGTGACACCTTAAATTATATAGTAGCATCTTGTACTGATCAATTGATCTTTAAATAATTAAAATCCCATATAACAAAATCATTAATATTTTGTAGGTGCTTTGACATGTATATTCATTTCAAACCCTAATAATACCAGACTTGGTGGTTATTTCTTTTATATATTACACGTTTTTTTTTTAAAAAACAGTAGATTATATAATATATATTCCAATTGTTCCTTAATCCACTGTGTATATTATAATGAGGTAAGTGTAAATTAACATCACCATTAACCCCGTACTGCATCTGCTGTTATGCAACTTGAACCCAGTGATTGCATAATGAGAGTACAGCACAGTCTTTTAATGCTGTGGAAACAAGTAAAGGGGGCTTCTGCTGCAGACCGGGAAGCGACAGGGCACGATGTTGTTTATAACATTGCAGTATGGCCCACGCAGGCTACGTACCGTGATAGAGTATAGAAAGGGGAGAAATGTGCCTGACCAGTGACGAGTGTCAGCGGTGGATGTGTAGTGCAATAAGAGCTTTCTGACGCCTGTGGGAAATCAGCCGTGCACAGCCGACCCTCCCTCCTCCCTGTCCTGGACCTGCGTTTTGCCTGTCGGCTTTTTCAGGAGGGAGCCTAGGTCAGTGTCATGACGTTGTATAGCCTTATATAGACTGCATCCGAACTAATGATAACAGTAGCACACTCCACCTTCGTCATAGGGGGTGTGCGTCAAAGATACATTGTTAGCTAATGAACATCTTCCACGCCCCTTTACTCATCTGACCTGGTTAACCCCTCCCGGAGGGGGCTGCCAGAATGTCGGCAAGTCTGCTCCTGTGTATTCGGTAAGGGGTTTCCTGAGCAAACCCCGGGTGGACATCTCCGTCTGCCTGGAGAGGACTCGCCTGCTGGGCAGTGCCAGATTAATGTCAACTTGGACCTGGAGCTGAAATTTATGAAGGGCCTATTGTGTGGCGCCACAGGGGGTGTGACCAGCACCACAGGATGTGATTAGTGATGTGAGGTGTGTGCAGAGGTGTAGCATGTGGCCAGGGTGCCTGGAGCATGTACGTGCTAAGCCCCCCCCCCCCATGTATGTATGTATGTAAGATAGGTATGTATGGGGTGCCTTATGAAACATAAATGATTACATTGTGTATAAATAAGTCCATGTATGTGGTATGAGAGGAGGCCCCATGCTTGTCTTGTGCTATTGTAAAGAAAAATCATTTTTTAATTTCAAATAAATTCTCTTAATGCATCTCCTACTGTACATTGGACATCCTTTAATATTGTCATATATGGAAGGTTAGGACTTAGGGCATACACTATACTAGGCCTCAGAAATCATCCATCTAGTATCAGTAATAATGCCCTCCTCTCCTTCTCATGCCTTCAGGAAGTGAGGGGGATAAATAGGGAGATAGCGAATAAGCCATCAGTAACTTTCAACTAAAATTTAGGACATGGATGCAACAAATATTCATAATTCTTTTGGCAATAATAAATCACATCCAATAAATATAGTGAGCCCAATACAGACTGGTGGCTACATCCCATGTAATATGTAACATTATGACATCACAGGCTGTGAGATGAGTCCATGATGAGGACCTGTGGCCTCACTCTCAGATTAGTGAGGGATAGTGAGTGCGACACAGCGATATGAAAATGCTCGTAGTTTTTTGCTTCATTTGCCTATTCGGCATATTATCGAAAGGTAAGTAACAATTAATTTTTATGAATTTATTTTATTCTATTTATGTAATTGTTAAAGTGGTGAAAACAAACTTTATAAAATTAGGGAGAGATTTAATAAAGCTTGGCGAGAGATAAATTGGAGATAAATAGCACCTACCAATCAGCTCCTAACTGTCAACTGTTAGAAAAATGACAGTTGGGAGCTGATTGGCTGGAGCACCATTTATCATACACAGTGACATTTATCACTCGTTTTGGTGATTAAATTCATTAATAAATGGGGGCCATAGCCTGTAAAGTGACAGTTATGAGCTGATTGGTTGGTGCTATTTATCTCCAATGTTATCACTCTCCAAGCTTTATTAAATCTCCCCATAATTTTGTTTTAGTAAAAAAAAAAAGACTATTTAAGATATGTAGCATACATAATGTTGATTATGGGTCTTAACTCTGAAAGTCAATTTGAAATTGTTGTTGTCCCAGAACTTGACTTGAGACTGTGGGGGTGATTCAGCATAGGATGGCATTGCAAAGCTGCACGCAAGCAGCTTTGCAATTCCAGCCTTGCAGTTATGTTACTGCAGCAGGAGGCACCACGTCTCCTGCATGCATTAATAATTTGACCTGCGTCCACGGATGCAGCATCCGATCATCAGCGTATAGTACTCCCTGTCCAGCTGAGTGACCATGGGGTCACACAGCCTGGCTATCGCAGATGAGGAAAAGAGGCCAAGAAATCTCTGTAAGCCGACAAAGATCCTGGCCTCTTCCCTCACCCCCAATGGCGACGACGCACCTCCATTTTGGGAAACAGAGATCTTTGCAGCCCCCCACCCTGCCCCCAAATGGCAGCAGACTGTCAATCGCTGACAGTCTGCTGCCGCTCTGTGTGCGAACACTCAGGGCCCGTACTGCATATGAGCAGTACAGATCCGGTGCTTGTGCAGATTAAATTTCGGAATCTGTGCAGGCACCTGACCCGTTCTATGCATGTGTTGAACGGATCTGCGGTCCCTAATACAGACTGGCAGCAGACTGTTATTGATTGACAGTCTTCCACCATTTGTGGATGGGGAGGGGTTGGCGATGGCGTTAGGGGGGAGGGAAGAGACCAGGATCTCTGTCGGCTGATGGAGATTTTCCTGCCTCTTCCTCTCATCTGCGTTGGCCAGTTTGCGTGACCCCATGGGTCAGGTTAGCCGGCCCATGGTCCGCAGATTATCCAATGCTGTGTTGGACAACGCAGCTCGGATAAGCAATGCAGCAGGAGGTGTGATGCCTCCTGCTGCATTATCATATCTGCAAGGATCACAATTGCAAAGCTGCCTGCGTGCATACATCATATATCTATAGTCTGCGTGCAGCTGAGAAATTGTGACTCTTGCTGAATCAGGCCCATAGACCCACATGTCCCTGTGTTCTCTGTTATTTGTATGCTTTATTTCAACAATTTCCTTTATTAAATAATGTAACTGAATGGCCAAATATAGGTTTCAGATAATGTTCAATTCAATATATTTTATTATCTGCAGACACAACCCCGGAAATTCCGGTGTATATGAAAATACATGGTGAGATTTTATTTATCAAATAAGTTTTTCCAATCTCTATAAAGAAAAAAAATTGATTGCTGATTAAAATGATGTCATCACGTTGGTAGTGACAGCTGGTCTGACCCCTCCCACCAGTGTCAGTGACGTTACAGGAAAGAGTCAGAGGGTGGTGATAGAGAGGGAGACAGTGTAGGGAGGGAGAAGAGGTGGGTAGAAAGTGTTGGGGTGGGGAAGAGAGAGAGAGAGGAAGGGGGGGGAGAGAAAAAAATGTAATAAAAGTTAGACTGCGCTAGGCATTACAGCTACTTTATTATATATAGCACTAAAACAGTTTCCAATTATGTCTCACAACTTGTTCCAGGAAAACTGGCACTTAATGAATTTCATTTATCCCACATTTCTTATTTTATGTGTTATTGTGGTGGGCAGCACTATGATTGGCACTGTGGTAGGCATTGCTGTTGTGGCAGGTATGGAGATATCTGCTGCAGTTCCTCCTTCATACATACAGGTGATACTTAATACGCATTTGTGTATATCCCCCGAAAACTGGGATTTTCCGCAACTGTTTTTGATAAATAGGCCCATCTGTGTGGTAGATGTTTTGTATGTTTGGGATTTGGTAGGGGTCTAGTCAGAAGTCTAGTTCACTAGCCTGATGCTGGATAATTCATGACTTGATAGTGTTCACAATCATTTATTTTTCTTTGCAGAGAAGTATACCAGCCCAGAGGCATATGAGGCCTTCCTTATGCAGGAGATGGGAGAAAATGGTAAGTCTATGGGGCCTATTCATTAAACCTAAAAATTCTCTAGAGATAATTAGGTTTAGAACTCGCATGGAGTTCTAGCTAATTATAGGTGGAATTCATCATTCCACCTCTCCATAAGTATCTATGCCGAAAAGCTGTCATTTTTGCGATGACAGCTTTTCGGGAAATAGATACTTTTACCTGCCTACACTACCTTATCGCATCTGGAAACAGTGCTGCGCATGCGCTGTTACATCTGTAAAACCAGCGCATGCGCAGCACTGCCTACAGATGCGTTAAGTTTGTGTACCCCCCGACCCCCCCCCACCCTCTCTCCCCTCCGCTCACCTCCCCCGCCCCGACTTACCTGTCCGCGCAGCAGCCTCCGGCTCCGTCCTGCTGGTCTGTCATGTGGTTTCCCAGCAGACCACATGACAGATTAGAAAAAAAAACAAATTTTTTTTGGTTTTTTCTAAACTTTCTTGTGCTCTGCTGGGGAGCACACATGTCCGACCAGCCTCCGGAGCCTGAGGACGGAGCAGAGCGCCGGAGGGACTCGTCGGGGGACCTGCACACGCGGATACAGGTAAGTGGATTCTGCTATTCGCCACATCACAGTGGCGAATAGTAACTGCATCAAATTCCGAAAATTCATAATTTTCGGAATTTGATGAATACCACAATTTCCACATCCCCATACTAATGTATGGGGAGTGTGGAAATTAACGCAGGGGAACTTAGCAAGGAGATATCTGTGATATCTCCTGTGCTAAGTCTGTTCATGAATACCAAAATAACGTTATTTAAGGAAAATGGGGCCTATTCATTAAACCTAAAAATTCGATGGAGATAATTAGGTTTAGAACTCGCATGGAGTTCTAGCTAATTATAGGTGGAATTCATCATTCCACCTCTCCATAAGTATCTATTCCGAAAAGCTGTAATTTTTGCGATGACAGCTTTTCGGGAAATAGATACTTTTCCCTGCCTACACTACCTTATCGCATCTGGAAACAGTGCTGCGCAAGCGTTGTTACATCTGTAAAAGCAGCGCATGCGCAGCACTGCCTACAGATGCGTTAAGTTTTTGTTCCACCCCCCCGACACCCCCCTCCCCCCTCTGCTCACCTCCCCCCCCGACTTACCTGTCCGCGCAGCAGCCTCCGGATCCGTCCTGCTGGTCTGTCATGTGGTTTCCCAGCAGACCACATGACAGATTAGAAAAAAAAAAAAACTTTTTTTTTTTTGTCTAAACTTTCTTGTGCTCTGCTGGGGAGCACACATGTCAGACCAGCCTCCGGAGCCTGATGACGGAGCAGAGCGCCGGAGGGACTCGTCGGGGGACCTGCACACGCGGATACAGGTAAGTCGATTCTGCTATTCGCCACCTCACAGTGGCGAATAGTAACTGCATCAAATTCCGAAAATTCATAATTTTCGGAATTTGATAAATACCACAATTTCCACATCGGAAATTAACGCAGGGGAACTTAGCAAGGAGATATCTGTGATATCTCCTGTGCTAAGTCTGTTCATGAATACCAAAATAACGTTATTTAAGGAAAATGTCCTTAAAAACTTTATTTTAGTGTTGATGAATAGGCCCCAATGTCCTTAAAAACGTTATTTTAGTGTTGATGAATAGGCCCCTATATTTGTTAGAGATGTTTTTCATATAAATAACACATAGTCCCTGGCTTGCATGGCAAAGACTTGTGCATATAGATCATTTGAGTTATGTGGGTGTTATTTTCTTATTATGTCACTATACATTTATGGCATTGTACACGGGATTGTGCATTGTGTACAGCGTGTGCAATGTATCACTGGGTCCTGGGTACCCAGCTTTAGAGTGGAGTAACTCTAGTGTATAGTGACAGCTAGAGGATACTAAGGGAAGGGGTCTTCTCTTCTCCACTGGCCGGACCGCCTCTCCTTAGTTATGGCCCACGACCAGCTGCGGCATAGTGTAATGAGTCAGTGTGACACATTTTGTTAGTACAGCTCTCTGATAATGCCACCAGCTGTGGGCCCTTTCATTGCTACAGGCCCTGGTGCAATGCACCGGCTACACCACCGAGGTGACTGAGAGCTTCATAGCTCTCTGATGTATGGATAATACAATGTCCTATGTATCCCTGTCTTTCTGTTATCCCCACACCCTGAGAGACATAAATACTTATTCTGGTGTAATACTAATGTCATTTTCCTCATTAATAAGAACATATGTATATATTTCTGTTTCATTTTAAAGGACCTGGTATATTTCAACAAATAAAAAAGTACATGAAGACCTTGTGGCTCCTGGTAATTTAATTGTTCTATGTATTGTCCAATTGTACTGATAGAAAAGCCTCAATTAATGGTCTTAATGGCATAAATTACTGTATTTCTCTGTTATAGTTAGTGAGGAGATGCAGTTTATAGACCGGCAGACTGAATGCCGCCGGTCTATATCCCGACAGGGGAAGCCCGACGGGGGACTTAAGATAGGCGTCAAAATACGGGGCGTCCTTCGCATTAGCCGCAGGGGGGGAAGGGTTGGGTTTAGGGAGTGTAGCAGGGTTAGGTTTTTTGGGGGGAGATTAGGGTTAGGCACCCCTAGGGGAGAGGATTTGCGTTAGGCACCCCTGGCAGTAGGTTAGGGTGAGGCACCCCCGGGAGCGTTAGGTTTAGGGTGCGGGAAGGGGGGTTAGGATTAGGCACCCCCAGAGAGGACTTAGGGTCAGGCACTCCTAAGGGAGGGTTAGGGTTAGGGGGGGAAGAGAGGAGGGTTAGGGAGAAGAGGGGAGGGTTAGGGTCCTTACCAGCTGGCGTCGGGATCTCCACCTATTGGGCTTCTCCTGTCGGGATTTGAACCGGCGGCTAAACATAGTTAGTGAGATTGCTAGCATACAGTATAGTTAGTGAGAGTGCCAGCACACTGTATGGTTAGTGAGATTGCCAGCATACAGTATAGTTAGTGAGATTGCCGACACACAGTATAGTTATTGAGAGTGCAGGCACGCTGTATAGTCAGTGAGATTGCCGGCACGCTGTATAGTCAGTGAGATTGCCGGCACGCTGTATAGTTAGTGAGATTGCTGGCACACAGCATAGTTAGTGAGAGTGTCAGTATGAGTAATGAGTTAGTGAGAGTGTCGGCATACAGTATAGTTAGTGAGAGTGCCAGCACACAGTATGAGTAATGAGTTAATGAGAGTGTCGGCATACAGTATGAGTAATGAGTTAGTGAGAGTGTTGGCATACAGTATAGTTAGTGAGAGTGTCGGCACACTGTATAGTTAGTGAGAGTGCCGGCACACTGTATAGTTAGTGAGAGCGCCAGCACACAGTATGAGTAATGAGTTAATGAGAGTGTCGGCATACAGTATGAGTAATGAGTTAGTGAGAGTGTCGACATACAGTATGAGTAATGAGTTAGTGAGAGTGTCGGCATACAGTATAGTTAGAGTGCCGGCACACAGTATAGTTAGTGAGAGTGCCGGCACACTGTATAGTTAGTGAGAGTGCCAGCATACAGTATGAGTAATGAGATTGCAGGCACACAGTATAGTCAGTGAGAGTGTCGGCACGCTGTATAGTTAGTGAGAGTGCCGGCACGATGTATAGTTAGTGAGAGTGCCGGCACAATGTATAGTTAGTGAGAGTGCCGGCACAATGTATAGTTAGTGAGAGTGCCGGCACACTGTATAGTTAGTGAGAGTGCCGGCACACAGTATAGTTAGTGAGAGTGGCGGCACGCTGTATAGTTAGTGAGAGTGCCAGCATACAGTATGGGTAATGAGATTGCTGGCACACAGTATAGTTAGTGAGAGTGCTGGCACGCTGTATACTTAGTGAGAGTGCCAGAATACAGTATGGGTAATGAGATTGCTGGCACACAGTACAGTTAGTGAGATTGCTGGCACAGAGTATAGTTAGTGAGAGTGCTGGCACGCTGTATAGTTAGTGAGAGTGCCGGCACGATGTATAGTTAGTGAGAGTGCCGGCACAATGTATAGTTAGTGAGAGTGCCGGCACAATGTATAGTTAGTGAGAGTGCCGGCACACTGTATAGTCAGTGAGAGTGCTTGCACGATGTATAGTTAGTGATAGTGCTGGCACAATGTATAGTTAGTGAGAGTGCCGGCACACTGTATAGTTAGTGAGAGTGCCGGCACACAGTATAGTTAGTGAGAGTGGCGGCACGCTGTATAGTTAGTGAGAGTGCCAGCATACAGTATGGGTAATGAGATTGCTGGCACACAGTATAGTTAGTGAGAGTGCTGGCACGCTGTATACTTAGTGAGAGTGCCAGAATACAGTATGGGTAATGAGATTGCTGGCACACAGTACAGTTAGTGAGATTGCTGGCACAGAGTATAGTTAGTGAGAGTGCTGGCACGCTGTATAGTTAGTGAGAGTGCCAGCATACAGTATGGGTAATGAGATTGCTGGCACACAGTACAGTTAGTGAGAGTGCCAGCATATAGTGTGGGTAATGAGATTGCTGGCACACAGTATAGTTAGTGAGAGTGCTGGCATGCTGTATAGTTAGTGAGAGTGCCAGCATACAGTATGGGTAATGAGATTGCTGGCACACAGTATAGTTAGTGAGAGTGCTGGCACGCTGTATACTTAGGGAGAGTGCCAGAATACAGTATGGGTAATGAGATTGCTGGCACACAGTACAGTTAGTGAGATTGCTGGCACAGAGTATAGTTAGTGAGAGTGCTGGCACGCTGTATAGTTAGTGAGAGTGCCAGCATACAGTATGGGTAATGAGATTGCTGGCACACAGTACAGTTAGTGAGAGTGCCAGCATATAGTATGGGTAATGAGATTGCTGGCACACAGTATAGTTAGTGAGAGTGCCAGCATACAGTATGGGTAATGAGATTGCTGGCACACAGTATAGAAAGTGAGAGTGGCGGCACGCTGTATAGTTAGTGAGAGTGCCAGCATACAGTATGGGTAATGAGATTGCTGGCACACAGTATAGTTAGTGAGAGTGGCGGCACGCTGTATAGTTAGTGAGAGTGCCAGCATACAGTATGGGTAATGAGATTGCTGGCACACAGTATAGTTAGTGAGAGTGCTGGCACGCTGTATAGTCAGGGAAACTGCTGGCACATGATAGTGAAGAAGGAAAAGGGATACATACGCAGATGAATTCCCCTTGTGAATCCTCCTCACTCTTTGGCTAAATGTAGTTTCCTTCTTATTCCTTCTCCTCTGCCAGGCATACAGCCCAGACATCTCCTGTATCCGCCAGCAGTTAAATCAGCCAGACCGGCAAGGTACTATCATGTGCGGTCTCCATATCCTCCACATCATCCTCACCCACCTGCTGTTCTACTAGGTGCAGCTTTGCTTATGACATCAGGTCTGTATAACATACTATATAAACATTTCACTGTTAATGCCATGTGTGTTATACTTGATAATGGGAAGTGTATATGTATTGTGTGATATCAATTTGAAGTTTTATATCAAATAAGTATATTTTCAAACACATTTTATTGCATTCTAGGCCTGATTCAGAGTTGTGTGATAATGTCATTGCAGCTGCGATTCTGTATGCAACTGTTGTGCGAATCTATGCAAATGTCGCAGACGCCCAGTAAAGTATTGAGACCCCCCACCCCCCCTACGGCTTTGCAAATCCAAGCATCCACGTACGAAGAAGCAGTTCTTTTGAATATTGGTCTTCTGAGTCACCCTCTGGTCGCGTAGAATGGGCGTGCTCACTAAGACGCCAGAGACTATTTTCTTCCATATGGGATTGCAGACACAGGATGCGACAGACCCACAAAACAGTTGCGACACGCCTGCATTTTTTGCTGACACTCCCCATTACCATATTTGCCTACTCTCCCGGAACTGCCGGGAGCCTCCTGAAAATCGGGTGCAGCTCCCGTCACCCCGCAAGAGTGAGCAAGCCCCCCAGAATGGCGACCCCCCCCTCAAGCCCGCCATGATAGTGGGCGGTCTGGGGGTGTGATGACGCAATTCGGGCTGAATCGCGTCATCGTAGCCCCACCGCCTGCTTTATATTGCCGGTAATATCAGCATTATAAAGTGGGGGGCGGGGTCAGGATAACGCAATCGCTTTGGCAAGCCCCCGTTCTGCCACCTGAAACCGCCCCCACCCTCCCTGCTGCACCGAAATGTTGGTAAGTATGCCGTTACCTCCACTAAAGTAGGAGTATCAACCAATCAGCTCGTAACTGTCACTGTACAGGCTGTATTTGAAAAATGACAATTAGAAGCTGATTGCTTGGTACTTTTTCTCTCTCTGTGGCTTAGTACATCTACCCCTTATTGCTTTAGATTAATCTATTGACATACAGAACAACAGTGTTATTGGAGATATAGCAGCGTCGCATGAGAAGTGGAGTGTGAAAAATTATTTTACTACAAGACATAACTTTTTTCGTGGACTTTGTGGACTTCCTTTAGGTGTAGCGCTTATTGTTGCCATTTTTATTGTCTATGTGTTACCTCATTGTGGTAGGTGCGCATTCACAGTTTGGGGAAAATGGCCACCAAACCTGGCACTTTATTGGGACTAATATGCTGCGCCATCCTTGCCCCACATGCATGATGCCATATTGTTTAAAACATGAGACCAAAAATGAAAAATAATCATGTATTATATTTCACAGAACATGCCATGGAGTCGGGGGCCACCGCTGAGGGACCGCAGCATCTGTCCTGCAGAACACAAGTGATGCCCGATCAGGGCCGGCAACAGATCTTGGGGTACAATGAAATCTCTGCCCCCCCCTTATGCAGAGATAAAAACAAATCTGCGGGGTGTAATGAGGAAAAGAGGCGGGGACAAGCACTTACACGCCAGACTGGGTTTTCTGTTGTCAGTCCTACTCCCGAGTGCGGACGCACAATGGGTCAGCCCTTAGCATTGGGGGCAGAATCAGGAATGCAGGACAACAACATCAAGATACTGCTCACCAAGAGTGGAACGCCCAGCAAGACACAAACGGAGGGTACAGGATGCCGCCCCTCCAGAGCAGACAACCCAGGCAGGACTTGTACCACTTGTGGACTCCCTGCACTCCATTCCCTGCACTTCCAAGAATGGGATATCATAATTCCCCCGAACATTCTATAATAAGATGCATTACAGTGATCAGTGACTTTTGCTGGCACAGTAACATGCAGCATAGTCCACAATAGGACATTTAGTATGATAGTACTGTGTCTTCCGAATAAAACCTAACATACTTTTACCATCTATCGCTATATGCATAATTTATTCCGACACTCACATTGCTTATAGTTATTAACCTATAAATACTGCATTGTGTTATCCACTTATGTTTTACAACTTATATGGTATATTCTACTCACAGGCATATTAAGAGAGGATGGGCCGACCGGGCCCCCTCCTCTCTCCCTGGTGGCCGGAGGCACATTGAGCACCGCAGTAGACTCTGGGCACTAGTCTGCACATGCACAGATCACCGGGGAAGTGGACAAGGATGGTGCCGCATAGGGAGCCGCAGCAGCCACTTTCCAGGTGATTTGTGCAGCGCTGCTATCACCGATGTGGGACTCCAGAGAGGTAATAAAAATATGGGTGTGTGGAGGAATCTTTTATATATAATATTTATCAATTAGGGGTGCCAATTATTGAAGATGGAGTCTTCAATAATAATATATGTGTACTATTTTTATATATATTTATAAATATAGATAAAGTTCAATTAACATACGTTTTATCATATATATATATATTAGGGGTGTGCACCGGCCACTTTTCGTGTTTTGTGTTTTGGTTTTGGATCTGGATCTTTCTTCGTGTTTTGGATCTGGATTGGTTTTGCCAAAACCACCCTTCCGTGTTTTGGGTTCTGGGTTTTGTGTTTTGGATCTGTATTTTTTTTAAAAAAAGCATAAAAACAGCTAAAATCACAGAATTTGTAGGTTTTTCAGCTCCTATGCTATTACAGGTTGAGTCTCCCATATCCAAAATGCTTGGGACCAGGGGTATTTTGGATAACGGAATATTCCGTATTTTGGAATAATTGCATGTCATAATGAAATATCTTGGGAATGGGACCCCAATATACACACAGAATGCATATATGTGTTATATGCACCTTATACACATAGCCTGCAGCCCATTTTATACAATATTTTCAATAATTTTGTGGCTCAAGCAAAGTTTGTGTACATACATGAAATAAATTTATGTTTCATTTACACCCTATACACACAGCCTGAAGGTAATTTTATACCATATGTTTAATAATTTGTGCCTTAGACAAAGTTTGTGTACATTGAACCATCAAAAATCAAAGGTTTTATTATCTCAGTCATGCCAAAATTATTCCGTAATTCGGAATATTCCGTATTTCGGAATATTTGGATATGGGAGACTCAACCTGTATTAACCTCAATAACCTTAATTTCCACTCATTTCCAGTCTATTCTGAAAACCTCACACCTCACAATAGTGTTTTTATGTCCAAAAGGTTGCACCGAGGTAGCTGGATGACTATGCTAAGCGACACGAGTGGGCGGCACAAACACGTGACCCATCTAGGCGTGAAACTGCAGTGGCAGACAGGATGGCAGTTTGAAAAACTAGGCCCCAAACTGTACATAATGCAAAGAAAAAAAAGAGGTGCAAGATGGAATTGTCCTTTGGCCCTCCCACCCACCCTTATGTTGTATAAACAGGACATGCACACTTTAACAAACCAATCATTTCAGCGCCAGGGTCTGCCACACAACTGTGGCTGAAATGATTGGTTCGTTTGGGCCCCCACAAAACAAGCTGGCAATTAATCTGTCCCTGCACAAACTGGCTCTACGGAGGCAAGATGTCATCCTCATCCTCCTCATCCACCGATTCCTCACCCTCTTCAGTGTGTACATCCTCATCCTCACAGAGTATTAATTCGTCCCTGCTGGAACCACAGGTCCCTCTGTACGTTCTGGAGGCTGGTCTCCCTGGAAGAGTTGATAATTCATTTTATGAACATCATCTTCTCCACATTTTGTGGAAGCAACCTCCTACGCCTTTCGCTGACAAGGTTCCCGGCTGCACTAAACACTCTTTCGGAGTACACACTGGAGGGGGGGCAACTCAGGTAAAATTGAGCCAGTTTGTACAGGGACCTCCAAATTGCTTCTTTTTCCTGCCAGTACAGGTACGGACTGTCTGACATGCCTACTTGGATGCTGTCACTGATGTAATCCTTTAACAGACAGACGCACGCTTGTCGCTGCTGCTTTGAGGATGCAAGTGCGGCTACAGCCCACACAATTCACAAAGACAGAAAAAAGAAGAATATTTTTATTGTTTGTGTAGCACACTTTGAGGGTGTCACCACCCTTTAACAGACAGACGCACGCTTGTCGCTACTGCTTTAAGGATGCAGGTGCGGTTACAGCCCACACATTTCACAAAGACCGAAAAAAAAGAACAATATTTTAATTGCTTGTGTAGCACACTTTGAGGGTGTCACCACCCTTTAACAGACAGACGCACGCTTGTCACTGCTGCTTTAAGGATGCAGGTGTGGCTACAGCCCACACATTTCACAAAGACCGAAAAAAAAAGAACAATATTTTAATTGTTTGTGTAGCACACTTTGAGGGTGTCACCACCCTTTAACAGACAGACGCACGCTTGTCGCTGCTGCTTTAAGGATGCAGGTGCGGCTACAGCCCACACATTTCACAAAGACCGGAAAAAAAAGAACAATATTTTAATTGTTTGCGTAGCACACTTTGAGGGTGTCACCACCCTTTAACAGACAGACGCACGCTTGTCGCTGCTGCTTTAAGGATGCAGGTGCGGCTACAGCCCACACATTTCACAAAGACAGAAAAAAAAAGAACAATATTTTAATTGTTTGTGTAGCACACTTTGAGGGTGTCACCACCCTTTAACAGACAGACGCACGCTTGTCGCTGCTGCTTTAAGGATGCAGGTGCGGCTACAGCCCACACATTTCACAAAGACCGAAAAAAAAAGAACAATATTTTAATTGTTTGTGTAGCACACTTTGAGGGTGTCACCACCCTTTAACAGACAGACGCACGCTTGTCGCTGCTGCTTTAAGGATGCAGGTGCGGCTACAGCCCACACATTTCACAAAGACCGAAAAAAAAAGAACAATGGCCCTCATTCAGAGCCGTTCGCTATTTGCGGTCGTTCGTTTAAAAACAAGGGGTGGCTATTCAAATGATCCGTACGCACATTGCAGTCTGTTCACACCTCTAAGTCTGAACGAACGAGCAAAACATACGCTCGTTTATTTGTTAAAAACGCCCCCTGGCCGCACGCATCCTACGTCATGTCCGCTATTTATTAGATTAATCGAGTACATCGACCAGCGTATGAACTGCTCGCTATTCTTGTGGTTGGTGTTTGCTACCACAAATTTGCGAGCAGTTCTGGCTATAAAATAACCCAGTGACGTGGTCAATGACGCTGCTGTTTTAAATATACACACCCATAAAACGCCCGTTTTGACCTTTAAGCACGCCTGCGTTCGGATCTCCACTCCCCATTTTCAAGCACCTTCCCCTGTTACCACCCACATACGCCTCATTCTGTCACTCAAAATAGCAGGCACTCGCTATATAGCGTACAAAGGATTTTCGGCCGCACTGACTGGTTCGCGCATGCGTACTAAAAAGCGTACGCATGCGCAGATGTGCAAACATCGCTCGGAACGAGCGTACTGCCGCTAACGAGCGGCTCTGAATGAGGGCCAATATTTTTATTGTTTGTGTAGCACACTTTGAGGGTGTCACCACCTTTTAACAGACAGACGCACGCTTGTCGCTGCTGCTTTGAGGATGCAGGTGGAATCTAGACGGGATTTGGAACCGGGGACACACTACCTCCATCAATTGTCTAAATCCCACTGCACTAATGGCGGATACCGGACGCACGTCTAACACCAACATAGCAGTCAAGGCCTCAGTTATATGTTTTGCTTCAGGATGACTGCTGTCGTACTTCATCCTCATCGCTAGGGACTGTTGGAGGGTCAATTGTTTAGTAAAAGTAGTGATGTTCCTACTTCCTCTCTGGGATGATGAACAACTCCCAGCAGCAGCAATAGCACTAGGAGGAAGTGGTTCTTGATCTTTCCCTATTTTATTTTTATCGGAGAAAGTTTGGTCCTCCATTTATGTTATATTGATATATACGTGCGGCTAAAGCGCACACAAACACAGAAAATATTTTTTTATTTTTGCTGGAGAGTAGTGCACTTTGTGGGTTACACCACCCTTTAAGAAATGAGCCAGCCGGCTCTTTACTTATGGGACACAGGCGCACGCTTGGCGCTGCTCCTTTGTTGATGCACGTGCAGCCACAGTGCACACAAGTCACAAACACAAAAAATAATTTTTTTTTGGTTTGGAGTGTACTTTGGGGGTTACAGCACCCTTTAACGGTCAAGCCAGCCGGCCCTTTACTTATGACACAGGCGCACGCTTGGCACTACTTTGTTGATGCACGTGCGGCTACTGCGCACACAATTCACAAACACAGAAAATAATTTTTTTTTTGGTTTAGACTGGAGTGTACTTTGGGGGTTACAGCACCCTTTAACGGTCAAGCCAGCCGGCCCTTTACTTATGACACAGGCGCACGCTTGGCACTACTTTGTTGATGCACGTGCGGCTACTGCGCACACAATTCACAATCACAGAAAATATTTTTTTTTTTTGGTTTGGACTGGAGTGTACTTTGGGGGTTACAGCACCCTTTAACGGTCAAGCCAGCCGGCCCTTTACTTATGACACAGGCGCACACTTGGCACTACTTTGTTGATGCACGTGCGGCTACTGCGCACACAATTCACAAACACAGAAAATAAATTTTTTTTTGGTTTGGACTGGAGTGTACTTTGGGGGTTACAGCACCCTTTAACGGTCAAGCCAGCCGGCCCTTTACTTATGACACAGGCGCACGCTTGGCACTACTTTGTTGATGCACGTGCGGCTACTGCGCACACAATTCACAAACACACAAAAAATATTATTTTTTTAGCACTTGGGGGGAGCACCCCTGATGGACAGAGCACCCCCTGGACAACACTACAGCACCCCTTTAGGACTGGGACACTGCACAGGACTTTGGAGTGGACACAGCCCCTATGGAGAACTGACTGCACAACACAGTCCAGCCAGCCCCTATGGACTTTGAAGTAGTGGACACAGCCCCTATTAACAACAGCAGCACAGCACAACACAGCCAGCCCCTATGGACTTTGAAGTAGTGGACAACAGCAGCACAGCGCAGCACAGCACAGCACAGCACAGCACAACACTACTCTGCACTACACTACACTACACAGCCCAGCCAGCCCTAACTCCCACCCTCCCTCTTCACTGTCCACAGCCGAGTGAGAAAATGGCACCGACGCGGGTACCTTATATAGGTTCCAAAACCCGCGAGACTCGGAAGGCGGGATGATGACGTTTTGCCTCGATTTCAGATCCGAGTCAGGCGGGAAAAGTCGAGCCTGACTCGGATCTACCTCGGATCGGGGGGGCTCGGGGGGGTTCGGATTTCAGAAATCCGAACCCGCTCACCCCTAATATATATATATATATATATATATATATATATATTTGCAAATACATGCATATGTAGGAATTATGAATTATGATTCCGAAAGTGAGTTCAAATGTGAAATTCAAGCTCAGATTATCTGATATTTATTTACAGGCAAGTCAAATTATATAGAATACGTTATACACAGTAGTGATATATATACTAAGTATATTTATGCTTCTTTAACCACTTAACTGATGATTTTTTTCCCCAAAAAACCACTCCAAAATTGTCGGGTTTTTTATGAGTGAATAAGGTGAGGAACTTCCATTTTAACTTATTCAAAATGGTTTCATTAAAAAAAATTATTTTTTCATAAGAATTGTAAAAAAAATAATCACTTTTGCAGAAGCAGCTGGAGAAAGTGAAGGAGGAGCTAAGACGGAGCGATTCCGCTCGGCATGTGGGACTTGTGGATGAAGCCCTTCATTCGCTTTGCCAGGATTCTGGGGTAGTCAATCTGTTGAAATCAGACCACTACATTTTGGCCACCGTGCTCGATCCGAGGTTTAAAGCCTACGTGGTGTCTCTCTTTCCGGCCGACACAAGCCTGCAGAGGTGCAAAGACCTGCTGGTGAAAAACACTGTCAGCTGAAGCGGAACGTTACACGTCAACAGCTCCTTCTTTTCTCCCGCAACTGGGGCTGCCAGGAAAAAACTTAGGTATCCTAAGCAACCCGCTGGCAGTGATGCAGGGCAGGCAGGACCAAGTTTGGACATCTGGTCCAGACTGAAGGACCTGGCAACAATTTCTGACATGTCTATTGTCACTGCATATGATACTGTCACCATTGACAGAATGGTGGAGGATTACATCGGTGACAGCATTAAAGTAGGCATGTCAGACAGTCCGTACCTGTACTGGCAGGAAAAGCAGCCAATTTGGAGGCCCCTGTACAAACTGGCTCTATTTTACCTGAGTTGCCTACCTCCAGTGTGTACTCCGAAAGAGTGTTTAGTGCAGCCGGGAACCTTGTCAGCGAAAGGTGTAGGAGGTTGCTTCCACAAAATATGGAGAAGATGATGTTCATCAAAATTAATTATCAACTCTTCCAGGGAGACCAGCCTCCAGAACGTACAGAAGGACCTGTGGTGGTGGATTCCAGTGGGGACGAATTAATACTCTGTGAGGATGAGGATGTACACAACACTGAAGAGGATGAAGAATCAGTGGATGAGGAAGATGAGGACGACATCTTGCCTCCATAGAGCCAGTTTGTGCAGGGACAGATTAATTGCCAGCTTGTTTTGTGGGGGCCCAAATGAACCAATCATTTCAGCCACAGTCGTGTGGCAGACCCTGGTGCTGAAATGATTGGTTTGTTAAAGTGTGCATGTCCTGTTTATACAACATAAGGGTGGGTGGGAGGGTCCAAGGACAATTTCATCTTGCACCTCTTTTTTTTCTTTGCATTATGTACTGTTTGGGGCCTAGTTTTTCAAACTGCCATCCTGTCTGCCACTGCAGTGTCACTCCTAGATGGGCCGCATGTTTGTGCCGACCACTTGTGTCGCTTAGCATAGTCATCCAGCTACCTCGGTGCAACCTTTTGGCCTAAAAACAATATTGTGAGGTGTGAGGTGTTAAGAATAGACTGGATATGAGTGGAAATTAATGTTATTGAGGTTAATAATAGCATAGGAACAGAAAACCCACAAATTCTGTGATTTTAGCTGTTTTTATGCTTTTTTCCCAAAAAAATACAGATCCAAAACACAAAACCCAGAACCCAAAACACGGAAGGGTGGTTTTGGCAAAACCAATCCAGATCCAAAACACGAAGAAAGATCCAGATCCAAAACCAAAACACAAAACACGAAAAGTGGCCGGTGCACACCCCTAGTTAGAATAAATCACCTGCATTTGTTTCGTTTTCTGCTTGCAGCACTACAAGTCTCAGCAGGTAGCACCTCACATTGTGCTTAGGATGTGCAAACTAGGGCCCCTCTCCCTATTATTCTCAAACTTCAGGCTGTGTGTATAAGGTGTATATGAAACATAATGGAATTTCATTTCTGTACACAAACTTTGCTTGAGCCACAAAATTATTGAAATATTATATCACATTACCTGCAGGCTGTATGTATAAGGTGCATAGAACACATAAATGCATAAACTCACAGACTGGGCAAGGAGGGCATTAATCAGAGAGGCAGCACAGAGACCAAAGGTAACCCTGAAGGAGCTGCAGAGTTTCACAGCAGAGACTGGTGTATCTGTGCATGTGACCACAATAAGCCGTACACTCCATAGAGCTGGGTTTATGGATGAGTGGCCATAAAAAAGCCATTACTTAGGGGCCTATTCATCAACACTAAAATAACGTTTTTAAGGACATTTTCCTTAAATAACGTTATTTTGGTATTCATGTAGCCACTTGCTAAGTTCCCCTGCGTTAATTTCCACACTCCCCATACATTAGTATGGGGATGTGAAAATTGTGGTATTCATCAAATTCCGAAAATTATCAATTTTCGGAATTTGATGCAGTTACTATTCGCCACTGTGAGGTGGCGAATAGCAGGTGAAACTTACCTGTATCCGCGTGTGCAGGTCCCCCGACGAGTCCCTCCGGCGCTCTGCTCCGTCCTCAGGCTCCGGAGGCTGGTCGGACATGTGTGCTCCCCAGCAGAGCACAAGAAAGTTTAGACGAAAAAAAAAAAAGGGGGGGTACACAAACTTAACGCATCTGTACGCAGTGCTGCGCATGCGCTGGTTTTACAGATGTAACAGCGCATGCACAGCACTGTTTCCAGATGCGATAAGGTAGTGTAAGCAGGGAAAAGTACCTATTTCCCGAAAAGCTGTCATCGCAAAAATGACAGTTTTTCGGAATAGATACTTATGGAGAGGTGGAATGATGAATTCCACCTATAATTAGCTAGAACTCCATGAGAGTTCTAAAGCTAATTATCTCCAGAGAATTTTTAGGTTTAATGAATAGGCCCCTTAGTGATAAAAATAAGAAGAGACGATTTGAGTTTGCCGAAAGGCTTGTCGCTGACTCCCCAAATGTATGGAGGAAGGTGCTCTGGTCATCACCCCAAGAACACCATCACACAGTGAAACATGGTGGTGGCAGCATCATGCTGTGGGGATATTTTTCAGCAGCAGGGACTGGGAAACTGATTCGAGTCGAGGGAAAGATGGATGGTGCTAAATACAGGGATATTCTTGAACAAAACCTGTTTCAGTCTGCCTGTGATTTGAGACTGGGACGGAGGTTCACCTTCCAGCAGGACAATGACCCGAAGCATACTGCTAAAGCAACACTCGAGTGGTTTAAGGGGAAACATTTAAATGTTTTGGAACGGCCTAGTCAAAGCCCAGATCTCAATCCAATTGAGAATCTGTGGTCAGACTTGAAAATTGCTGTTTACAAGCGGAAACTATCCAACATGAAGTAGCTGGAGCAGTTTTGTCTTGAGGAATGGGCAAAAATCCCAGGGGCAAGACGTGGCAAGTCTCATAGAGACTTATCCAAAGCGACTCGTAGCTGTAATTGCTGCAAAAGGTGGCTCGACAAAGTACTGACTTTAAGGGGGTGAATAGTTATGCACGCTGAAGTTTTCTGTTATGTTGTCCTAAATGTTGTTTGATTCACAATATAAATAAAAAGCACAACTTCACAGTTGTAGGCATGTTCTGTGAATGAAATGATGCACACCTTCACACAATCCATTTTAATTCCAGGTTGTGAGGCAACAAAACATGAACAATGCAAAGGGGGGTGAATACTTTTGCAAAGCACTGTACATGCCTGCACAACAAATAAAGCAACTATCAGCTTCAGAGATGGATTTGCAATTAGCGGGTCTGAAGTAGTTTGGTACTGCAGGTAACTGCCATCATCATTGTGCTTTTACAACAGACTGTGACTGTTGATATAGCTACTAACAGATATATATGCATCTCTGTGCCATCTGCATCAGTAGAGTACACAATTACATGATCATGTCCTTTTATTTTCTCCTGCCTCTCCAATCAGAAATGGTATGTGTCAGATTCACCCAAATATTCATTCACCCGTGTGCTGCCATTTTCTGGCCATGCACAGCTAATTTAAGTCCAACTCAGCATAAGGCCCATTTTGCATAGCTCCCAATAGTTTATTATTATGGAGTGAAGCTCCTCGCCTTGTGTCCAGGTATGTGACATTTTAGGGGCGTGACCGTGTGTCATGTCCCCATTTCTCGTCACACTAGGAGTGAGCCGAGCACTTTGGCTGCTGCTGGGCTGACCCCAGCCTCTCCCAGCACTAAATGTGCCAGGCATCCATTTATCGTTGCTTTGCAGCTAGTGCAGCGGTGACAGAGTGTCTCCCTCATCCTCCCAGCTGCCCACGGGACACTACAGCCTCTGCTTGGGACAGCAGGACAGTGCTCAAAATATGGGGCTATCCCACTGAAATCAGGATGGTTAAGAGGTATGCACTGTGCTTAGGTACAAATGTTACTAAACCCTAGCAACAAATCAGATATCATCCCTTCAGATTGTAAACTCTCATGAGCAGGGCCCTCTTCCCTCATGTGCCTTTCCTTCCCTCATTTATACCATCATCTTCTCCCCACTGTCTACAACTGCACCAAACCATTAGGTTCTGCCGCTCTGCTGCTTATTTGGGTATTATGACGGGTAATAATATCTGAAATATGCCTAATAACTACTGCTGTTCACTAACATTTTTGTAGTGTTATTATTATCCATTTCTTGCTTCCATTGTACAGTGAAGTATTCATAATGGGTGCCATGTGTGTGATGCACATGGGCCCCTGGTTCAAGGAGGCACACATCGCATCCCTCCAACCATCGCATTTGGACCTGATTCAGAGGCGCTCGCTATTTGCGAGCGCTCGCTCTGAATCAGGGCAGGCCGTTTATTTTTTTCACCGGCCTCCAGGCCGCTCGCAAAGCTGTGGGTGACCACCGACCGCTGTAGCGGGCGGCCTGGTGATGGTCGTGATTATCGCGGCCATCGGGCTTGCGACGAGACCCTTGTAGTAGTCCTCGTCCACCGCAAGCCCCAGTGAACTTCCTGTCACTACTGACATCATTGGTGCTGTCAGTAGGGCCGCCCACAAACGGCAGGCGTTCCTTCCGGAACGCCTAAGTTTGTCCAGCCACCCCCCCTGCACGGCTACAAAATGGGCTGAGCTGTCAATCACAATCGACAGCCACCCCGTCTTGTAGTTAGTTCCGCAACGAGTGAAAATTCACTTGCTACGGGGCTCTCGCACGCACAGAGCATGCGCACTACCTGGCCATCGATCCGCTTGCGATCGCTATGCGCTCGCGAGCAGGTCTGAATCAGGCTCTTAGTTACCTCCTGCTCATCTTACAGGCTGACTGCCTTAATCCTGCCAATTTTTGCAGAAATATGTCCGACTCCAGTTTTAAACATGCCCTGTCATTGTGCATTTCACTTTGTTTTCAGCTTTTTCGGTTAGCCATTGTTTTTCCTTTTCCAATAAGTTTGGCTGTCTATCACCTACCTGCCTGTGCTCTTCCTATTGTAAGTGCAGCTTTAGTTTACTGAAACCAGAACAGTTATATATGAATTAGGGATGTGCAGGCTCGGATAGGTTCGAGTTTGCACGTGGAGTTCGGATTTTTCCCTCCAAAAAAACGGAACTCAGAACGAGGCAAAACGTCATCTTACATGGACGAACATCATCATTCCTGGACAAAAGACCAGGAATGATGATGTTCGTCCATGTAAGATGACGTTTTGCCTCGTTCTGAGTTCCGTTTTTTTGGAGGGAAAAATCCGAACTCCACGTGCAAACTCGAACCTATCCGAGCCTGCACATCCCTAATATGAATTAGAGTTTACTGCAGTGAACTCTAAAAACATTGGCACAAAATGTTTTTAGTTGCAATTAACTCATAGATGCCCAGTTATTCAATATTCACAGGTAAACAAATTGAAAATCATTCATTAAAGAGCACATATTCTCCATTTAATCCTTATGCTAGAAACTATTCTATACACCCAGCAGCAATTATGAAACCTGTCAGGCAAAAAAAACGAATTTGTGGAAATTTGGTACTTAGGGCTCGATTCAGACTCGCTCGCTAGATGCGTTCGCACGCAGC